>JANKKI010000154.1:0-712648 GCA_025175665.1 Cinchona pubescens
ATAAATACCCCAAGGGCTGAATTAAGAAAAAGAAGAGAACAATTCAATACAAACGTTTGTAAGAGCTATTTGAGGAGAAATAGGCTAAAATATTGTGGGTTGTATTGGTTTGAGAAATCTAGCTTTCTTGGCTCAACTAGTGGGAATTAGTGAGCAAGAATAGACTAGTGAGTGATCTTCAAGTGTAAGAGTGGAGGGATAACAAGTGTACAAAAGTGAGGTTGTAGTGTAAAACCCTTTGGCTCAACTAGAGGAACTTAGTTGGTGCAAGGTGAGCCTCTTTACAAGAAGGTTATTGCCTCACGCCTTTTTGAAGAGGCACTACTAGTGCATGTCTTCACATCTAGATGTGTATAAGAGACAGGCTTAAAGAACAAATAAGAATGAGATAAAGAATATCAGCTTAAACTTGTTGAATATCTAGAGACAGACCACAGAGAGCTTAGGACGCACATTTGCTTCCAAAAACACAAAATTCACATGGTGATTGCTGGATGGTTTTTGAGATAACCTAATTCACCCCTCTTAGGTTGCTTTTGGGACCAACGAACTTTGTCCACCATGGGCTCCGCCAAAGCCAAAATTTTTATTTTGTGCTTTGTTTGATAAGTAACTTCAACCTACGTAATGAGGTTTATTAGCTATCCCCGTATATTCCATATTAGGACAGGTATTCCATAGGAGGAGGCGAAGTGGTAGTTTCCAAACCAACCAGTGCGCATTGGCTTTGGCATGGTGTAGATTCTCTTGCGTCTTTTCTTTTGGACAAGGACTTACCGGTTGGCTGTGGAGTAGGAGAAGATGGCTGGATAACCTCTTCATTGCATTGTTTGCATGGGAGATTCATTGTCCAGGAAAGTAACACGGTAACTCTTCCATAATTTTACCATGAGAGATGAAGGAATCATCCAATTGTTTGGTCGGCTATCCCTTGCTTTTGGGGTAGCAGGTTTAGTTGACTCTTCCAAATCAGATGTGGCCCCACATCCAAGGGTTCAAGTAAATGAAAGCACACAAAACTTTAGATGTTACCCATTTCAATATGATCTTAGCCAATGCCTTGATAAAGTTTTCAAAGATGTGTGCAACATCAACGCCTTGTGAAAAATTCGGCAATGGGATTATTGTGTTTGTGGCTGATGGGACGAACTATTCAAGTATAGCATGACCAACTATATATGCTCCATTATCAACAAGTGTAGAAAGTGGGGTTTGCTTTATTTCCAATGGACCTGCTTCTTGGTGCTTCACCGGAGTCCAATGTGTTTGAATAGGCTTCTTTGTTGGACAGTTTGTTCCTAAGAAATAGCTTGTTTTGCCCAACTCACTTCTCCCAGCCTACATGTTTCAATGGAATGGCAAATTTTCTTACACTTTGTACAGTACAATGGGACATCTTCATAAGTGATTTTTTTGCCAAAAACCCTCTTTTCCAACCCCTAGCCATACCCTTGAAGGGAGTTGGATAGGAGGTCGACTTCAATGCATACCTTTGCAACACTTGGCCCAGTGAATTGTTCGGTGGCTATGTCACTTATGAAGATGTCCCATTGTACTGTACTACATAAACACGGCTTGCTTGTTGAAAAAGATTGTTGGAAGTCCCTCAAAGGTGATCCATGTAGGGACTATGGAACCTTCCTCATACACATAAAGAGTGGATGCCATTTAAGAACACGCATTAAAAGCCATTGATGGACCAAGCAGTCTTAAGCCAGCAACGGAGATAGTCCTCCCCTAAAGAAAATCGGATGATAACGTGCTTAAAGTCAAGATACCAGATAGTAAATTGTTCATTTTAAAGCCAATTGTGTGGAAACTTTTTGGAAGTGTCTCCATGTTCAGTTTCCCCCTCAGGAAATTCCCCACCAGTGTGAACTGAAATGGTGCTGGAAGCTTTTGAAGTTCACACTGGTGGGGAATGGCTGGTTCTCCTTTGCGATTGGGTGCCTTAAAGCGTGTCGGGTTTTGGTGATGGAATGCTGATTTTGTCCATCCAATAGAGCTTGTGCGAGTTTTTGGTTGCCCTTCAACAGTGGTTGAAGAAGGCGACTTGATCGACCATGATTGAGAGTGCCAAAGGGTGATATAAGTCTTATACACATCTAGATGTGTATAAGAGACAGGAAAGTAGAAGGAGGAGTTTGAATAAAGAAGGATAAATGATAATACGGTACAACTTATAAGATAAGTTACTTTGTGCATTAAGGCTCACTCATTACTTATACACATAGGAGTACTTGAGCAATGAGGATGTCATTATACGAGAGGTAACTAGTAGGCTTGACCAAGACATAGATGTGAAGCCAGCTGCTGTCTCTTATACACATCTAGAATCATGTATAAGAGACAGGGCAATGGATTTCACATGAGCTACTCAATCCTAGGTGTAAAGAGTTCAAAATAAAGTTATTGTTTTCACCTGAAGAACATTCTTTACCTAAACCTTCCAAATCCTTTAAATTTGTGGGAAAAACCAAGATCAAGGGCGAACAAGCTTCATTGAAGGCGAGATTAGATTATCTTGATGTACTTTTGCAAAAGAAAAGGAAAATATTTGAAAAGAAAAGAAATAGAATTATGCATATCAACAAAGATTTAGTCACCTTTAGAAAGGATGATTTGTGCTTTATTAAATCTAAATCTTCTTTTATGGCACCAAAAATAGTGTATGCAATTATCGTTGTCAACATGGACATATAAAAAGGTTGTTCCACAGCCAACTGGTAAGTCTCTTGTCCACAAAGAAAAGACGCTTAAGCATGTAAACTGTCCTTATTGGACATCAAGAACTGTACCCTAGGTACCAAAAGTTGTTAGAACTTTCCTGTAGGTATGCTTGGAGAGACCGAGGAATTCAAGATGATCATCAATGGAGGGTGTTCAAAGCATATAAGAAAAGATGCCACTGATATAGGAAACATTTAAAATCCTATTTTCAAATAGTGACTACTATGGAATACCTGTCTCTTATACACATCTAGATGTGTATAAGAGACAGGCATAAGATAGGAGATTTTGTCCATGCTTCATATTTTATGGTTGTTTTTAGAATTGTCGTTGATTTGTCATCATCAAAAGGAGATTGTTGGAACCCATTTATGATAATCATGTTTTGAAAATCTAGTGTACAGAAAAATAGTCTTGATAGTGTTCGGACGATCATTGACATCCGAAGAAAAATAACCAAAGATGGACAACACTTACGGAGGTAGGAGGCGTCAAAACATGACCGAAAGCTGTAGGACTCATATGACTATCCAAACCAGAAGTTGTGGGACAGCATGAACGTCTGAACCGAAAGTCGTACTGGTTTGGATGCAAATGATCGTCCGAACCAAAAGCTGTAGGATGCAGAAGATCGTCCGAAGAAAAGAGTTCAAAATGAAGAAGTTTCTGTCGAAGCTGTATGACGCATAGAACCGTCCGAAAAATAGCTCATAAAATGTTATCATATGCAGAAGCTATGCTATTGGACATCCAAACAGTCCAATAGCTAGTTCGTTCGAACGCACACTTACTTCATCGGCCGTCCAAAAGATTTAACGGCTAATTTTTCAGTAAACAAAAAATAGCCATTAGAGAATTATTGGTCGTAGTTTTTAGGCATCTGTAAATACCCCCAAGTCTGTATATGTGATATATAGATAGTGGAACTACTACATTCGATACATACACTTGTAAGAGCTATTTTGGGGAGAAATAGGATAAAATATTGTGAGTTGTATTGGTTTGGGTAGTATAGTTATGTTGGCTCAACTTTGGAGTTAGTATGAGTAAGAGTAGACTAGCGGGAGATCTTCAAGTGTAAGAGTGGAGGAATGAAGGTCAGGCAATAACTTGGAGGGTTGGAAGTTTGGTTTGATATTCTTTATCTCAATCTTTTATTTGTTCTTTAAGCTTTGATTGTTAAATATTTATCTTTGATCATTTATGCTCAAGCATTCATTTGTTGCACAATGTTTGCATTGTCATTAAGCATTTCAAAAGTTTGTTTTTGGAGACAACCTAATTCATCCCCCTTCTTAGGTAGCTTTTCATGCAATGTCCCATTGTAGCTTGGTCTATTTCGTTTGGTTTAATCACCATTGAGTAAAGATCATTATGGCAACCAATAATGCTTTATTTTTAGAGGGGCATTCCATTACTAAACCTCCCATGTTTAATAGCATTGATTTTGTTTGTGGGACGGAAAGAAGGCTTAAAAATTTTCATACAATCCATGGATATTGACTTGTGGTACATTGTTGATGAAGGTCCTTTTGAGGCAAATATTCTTGATGAAAATGCACATATATTAAGGCTGTAAGGAAGCTTATACACAATGTACGAGATAGAGTAAATTTATCTTTTAAAGCTAAAGCCGTGAATATTTTGTATAACGCCGGATGCAGATGAGTATTTTAAAGTGAATGGTTGGAAATCGCCCATGGAAATATGGGACAAATTGAAAGAAATCCAAGAAGGAAGTGAATATATAAGAGCGTAAAAGAAGTCACTTCTTGTGGCTAAATATGAATCCTTCAAAATTGAACCTCATGAGAATATTGACAAGAGTTGTAGGTTCATTGTTATTGTAAAGGATTTGGAAGGTTTAGGTAAAGAATGTTCTTGGTGAAAACAATAGAAAGATTTTGAATGCTTTATACCTAAGGATTGGGAACAAATCCATTGCCACGAAGAGTCTAAAAATTTGAATTAGATACAAGCAAGAAGCCAGGTGAAAAATGCTATGAATATGGCAAATCGGGACACCTTGCAAATGAGTCTTCATCAAAAAGGAGAAAAGGTTCAAGGAAACCTCACTTCAACAATTTCCAAATCACATGGGATGATTGCAATTCGGACGGAGAAGTTGAAGAAGAATATGAGGTGGCTCAGGCTGTCTCTTATACACATCTAGATGTGTATAAGAGAATCCTCTAATTATGATTCTTATGATGATGATGATCATGTTGAATCATTTATTTTGAAAATGCACGAATGTTTGAAAGAATCATATGCTAGGAACAAAGAGTTAAAAATTAAAGTTAATGCTTTATTGAGTTCATTTTTTGTCAACGGAAAATGATGCTTTGAAGAAAAAAATTTGTGGGAAAAACCAAGATCAAGGACGAACAAGCTTCATTGAAGACGAGATTGGATGATCTTGATGTACTTTTGCATAAGAAAAAGGAAAATATTTTTGAAAAGAAAAGAAATCGAATTATGCATATCAACAAAAATTTTGTCACCTTTAGAAAGGATGATTTTTGCTTTATTAAATCTAAATCTTCTTTTTATGGCAACAAAAATAGTGTGTGCAATTATTGTCGTCAACATGGACATATGAAAATGGATTGTTATGTCAAAACAAATTAAAAGTTGGGAATAAATTCTATTTGGGGTGGTTAAGTATGTTACTAACCCAATTGGACCCAAGAAAGTTTGGGTACCAAAAGTTGTTATTTAACTTTACATGTAGGTATGCTTGGAAAGACCGAGGAATTCAAGATGGATTATCAATGGAGGGTGTTCAAAGCATATAAGCTAAGATGACATTGATATGGGTAGCATTTAAAATATGTTTTCAAAAATATACTATATCATTTGATAATATGATTTCTTGAATACCCCCAAATTTGTCTATATTAGTCACTATTTGCAAAAGATGGGGGGAGTTTAAATTGCATTAATTTTTTTTATGTTTTGATGATGCCAAAAGGGGTATAAAATATTGGACAAAATCTATCATCTTATGCTTCACATTTTATGGCTATTTTTATGTTTTGATGATGCCAAAAGAGGGAGAACGTAATGGACAAAATCTCCTATCTTATGCTTCATATTTTATGGTTGTTTTTAGAATTGTCCAACTGATTTGTCATCATCCAAAATGGGGAGATTGTTGGACTCCCATTTATGATAATCATGTGTTGATGATGACCAAATCATACTAACGGCTTGAAAATAAGTGTGCAGAAAAATAGGGAGATTCTGACGTTAATGATCGTCCGATCGTTGTCGTCCTACAACCACAAAGATGGACAACACCTTATGGAGGTATGATTTGTTACAAGTGTATCTAAATGGCCTGTCTCTTATACACATCTAGATGTGTATAAGAGACAGTCCTGTTTATGTGAAATATAGAGAGTGGAACTACTACATTCGATACATACACTTGTAAGAGCTATTTTGGGGAGAAATAGGATAAAATATTGTGAGTTGTATTGGTTTGGGTAGTATAGTTATGTTGGCTCAACTAGAGGGAGTTAGTGTGAGTCTAAGAGTAGACTAGCAAGAGATCTTCAAGTGTAAGAGTGGAGGAATGACAAGTGTACAAATGTGAGGTTATAATGTTAAACCCTTTGGCTCAACTAGAGGAACTTAGTTGGTGCTAGAATGAGCCTATTTTGTGCACTAGAAGGTTATTGCCTCACCTTCTTCGAAGAGGCACTACTAGTGGATGTACTCCAAACTTGAGAGGGTTGGAGTTTGGTTTGATGTTCTTTATCTCAATCTTTTATTTGTTCTTTAAGCTTTGATTGTTAAATATTTATCTTTGATCATTTATGCTCAAGTAGTCATTTGTTGCACAAAGTTTGCATTGTCATTAAGCACTTCAAAAGGTTTGTTTTTTGAGACAAGCTAATTCTCCCCCTTCTTCGGTAGCTTTCGTGCCAACAATTGGTATCGAGCTTGGTCTCTTTCTTTTGTTTAATCACCTTTGAGTAAAGATCATTATGGCAACCAATAATGCTTTATTTTTAGAGGGCATTCCATTACTAAACCTCCCACGTTTAATGGCATTGATTCGTTTGTTGGAGGGATAGAATAAAAATTTTCATACAATCCATTGATATTGACTTGTGGTACTTTGTTGATGAAGGTCCTTTTGAGGCAAATATTCTTGATGAAAATGCACATATATTAAGGCCTAAGACTATATATAAGCTAAATGCACAAGATAGGATTAAGAATATCTTTCAAAGCTCTCAGGTTGAATATCTTACAAGTATAACGCCGGATGCGTAGATGAGTCTTTTAAAGTGAAAGGATGGAAATCGGCCAAGGAAATATGGGACAAATTGAAAGAAATCCAAGAAGGAAGTGAAGATATAAGAGCACAAAAGAAGTCACTTCTTGTGGCTAAATATGAATCCTTCAAAATTGAACCTCATGAGAATATTGGCATGAGTTGTAGGTTCATTGTTATTGTAAAGGATTTGGAAGGTTTAGGTAAAGAATGTTCTTCAGGTTAAAGGAATAGAAAGATTTTGAATGCTTTATACACTAAGGATTGGGAACCGAAATCAATTGCCATAGAAGAGTCTAAAAATTTGAATTTGTGCCTATTGAGTCTTTGATTAATTCAATAATCTCCTTTGAATTGAAGCTGAAATATATGGTACAAGATGATGTGGAGGGGGGCAAAGTGAGGCATAATATTGAAGGCTTCACGAAATGATACAAGCAAGAAGCCAGTGAAAAATGTTATGAATATGGCAAATCGGGACACCTTGCAAATGAGTCTTCATCAAAAGGAGAAAAGGTTCGAGAAACCTCACTTCAACAATTTCCAAATCACATGGGATGATTGCAATTTGGACGGAGAAGTTGAAGAAGAATATGAGGTGGCTCAAATGGCTTTTATGGCTCTTGGCAATAATGAGGTATCCTCTAAATATGATTCTTGTGATGGTGATGATGATGTTGAATCATTTATTTTGAAAATGCACGAATGTTTGAAAGAATCATATGCTTGGAATAAAGAGTTAAAAATTAAAGTTAATGCTTTATTGAGTTCATTTTTTGTCAACAGAAAATGATGCTTTGAAGAAAAAAATTTGTGGGAAAAACCAAAATCAAGGACGAACAAGCTTCATTGAAGAAGAGATTAGATGATCTTGATGTACTTTCGCAATAGAGAAAGGAAAATGTTTTTGAAAAGAAAAGAAATGAATTATGCATATTTCAACAAAAATTTTGTCACCTTAAGAAAGGATAAGATTTGTGCTTTACTCAAATCATAAATCTTCTGTTCTTAACATCTGGTCATAAATAGTGTATGCAATTACAGTTGTCTGACGTGGACATATGAAAAGGGATTGTTGTGTCAAAAGAAATGAAAAGTTGGGAAAAATTTTATTTGGGTGCTTGAGCATGTTACTAACCCAATTGGACCCAAGAAAATTTAGGTACCAAAAGTTGTTATTTAACTTTGCATGTAGGTATGCTTGGAGAGACTAAGGAATTTAAGATGGATCATCAATGAAGGGAGTTCAAAGCATAGAAGCCAAGATGACATTGATATGGGTAACATTAAAAATATTTTTTAAAAAATAAACTATCATTTGATAATATGATTTCTTGAATACCCCAAAATTTGTCTATATTAGTCAGTATGCAAAAGATAGGGGGAGTTTAAATTGCATTAATTGTTCTTTTATTTTTATGATGCCAAAAGGGTTAGAAAATATTGGACGAATTCTCTCATCTTATGCTTAATGTTTTGTGGTTGTTTTTATGTTTTGATGATGCCAAAAGGGGAAGAAAGTATTGGACAAAATCTTCTAGCTTATGCTTCATATTTTATGGTTGTTTTTACAATTGTCCAACTAATTTGTGATCATCAAAAAGGGGGAGATCGTTGGACCCCATTTACGATAATCATGGTTTGATGATGAACAAATCATACTAACGGCTTGAAAATAAGTGTGCAAAAAAATAGGGAGATTCAGACGTAAATGATCGTCCGAACACTGTCAAGAAAAACAACCAAAAGATGGACAACACCTTACGGAGGTAGGAGAACTAGCGTCCAAAACACGACCGAAAGCTGTAGGACGCATATGACTGTTCGAACCGGAAGTTGTGGGATAGGACAGGAGGCATATGTCGTCCGAACCAGAAGGTGAGGCTAGGCACCTGTCTCGTGCACATCTAGCTCTGTCTATTAGACACACAAGACCGTCCGATCCACAGCTCAAAATTAAGATGTTAGAAAGGAAACGGGGTTTGCAAGAAAATCTGTACCATTCACATATTTGGGATGCCCATCCAGAAAGCAAAATCCAACGATTAGTTCGTTCGAACGCGTACACTTACAAGATCGGCCGTCCAAAAGATCTAACTGTTAATTTTCCAGTAAATAGAAAATAGCCGTTAGAGAATTGTTAGGGGCATTTTTTGGGCATCTATAAATACCCCCAAGTCTGTAAATTCGATATATAGAGAGTGCAACTACTATATTCGATACATACACTTGTAAGAGCTATTTTGGGGAGAAATAGGCTAAAATATTGTGAGTTGTATCGGTTTGCTAGTCTAGACCTCACATTTAGTGTGAGCAAGATGTAGACTAGCGAGTGATCTTCAAGTGTAAGAGTGGAGGGATGAAAAGTGTACAAATGTGAGGTTATAATGTAAAACCCTTTGACTCAACTAGAGGAACTGAGTTGGTGCTAAAGTGAGCCTATTTTGTGCACTAGAAGGTTATTGCCTCACCTTCTTTGAAGAGGCACTAGTAGTGGATGTACTCCAAGCTTGAGAAGGGTGGGAGTTTGGTTTGATATTCTTTATCTCAATGTTTTATTTGTTCTTTAAGCTTTGATTGTTAAATATTTATCTTTGATCATTTATGCTCAAGTATTCANGAAGCTCAAGATTTACAACGGCGAATGGTATCCGGATCATATTCAACATACATGGGCGTAATAATTCCCTCATTTGCTAACCTATCTGCTACTTGATTTGTTTCCCTAAATACATGTGAGAATGAAACAACGCTGCCTTCTATGAGCCGTTTGATGAGATGGAGTTCATTGTCAATGCTCCATGGTGGCGCGGACAGCCCTTTTATGATATTAACGAGAATTAGAGAGTCCATTTCTACCTCCACAGCATGTAGGTGTAAAGAGCAACACATTTTTAGGCCATCTACAAGGGCCAGAACCTCGGCCTTCAAATTGGTTTGGGAAGAGTAGCCATTGGAGAAGGCCTTGATGCAGTGTCCATGGTGGTTTCTAATGATGCCCCCTCCCGCCGCCAAACCTGGGTTCCCTTTTGAAGCCCCATCCACATTCAACTTGAGAACACCATAAGGAGGACAGCTCCATTTAACAGCAAGTATTCTCCTGGGTTGCAAGTAAAGAAGTTGGCTGAAGGGGGATTGCAAATTCCGTGTGAAAGAAGCAATTCATCTACCGCAATTACCTTTGGAAATGGAAATATTGAGAAAACTATCTTCAAATAAGAACAAATGTCGACAATGATTCACATGGCATATCTCCTGTCTCTTATACACATCTAGATGTGTATAAGAGGTTCGTATGTGGAAATTGTTAAACATACGGCTTGGAAGGGGGACAATACATTGCCCCCTTCTCTTATACACATCTAGATGTGTATAAGAGACAGTCCCTTTCAAACCATAAGAGACAAAAACTCCAAACTTGTGTTGCCAATGTACATTCCACAAAGAGATGATTGACAGATTCTTCATTGTTACAAAAGCGGCATTTATATGGTAATGGGATGCCTATCTTGGCAATCAGGTCATTCGTTGGAAGCCGTATGTTTAACAATTTCCACATAAAGATGGAGATCTTCAGTTGGAGTCTCTTATCCCAAATCATTTGTCTAGTGAATGATTGAGCCATTGGTGAGTAGGTGGATGAGATGATAGATCAATAGGGAAAGAGCCGTTGGATGTAAGGGTCCAAATGAGCTTGTCTGAATCTGAATCCCTCTGGCAGATGACCTTGTCTTTAATGCAATTCCCAATGTTACGAAGCTCCTCACTGGAATATCCCCGTTGAGTAAGGATAAATTCCATTCGCTAGAATTCCACACTTGCCTCACTGAAAGGTTGCTATCATAAACACGTTCCAACATATTAAATAGTGGCCCGTGATCAGTCCATGTGTCAAACCAGAATGAAGAGTTGGCATTCAAGATGAAGACCAACATATTTTGCTCTGCTGACTCACGAACGCGCAGCATTCGTTTCCATGTGAATGAGTATAGGTGCTTCTTGAGCTACACAAGGATGAGCGCAGCGGTTTAAATATCATCCACAGAGGAAGAAGCTCCATAAGGAATGACCTTTCCAAAACGTCAACCATAATTTCATGCTGAAACCATGCACAACAGCCGCCAATGGAGTAATACCGAGACCATTGGAGGATGTTGGTTGAGCAAATGGTAGACCATGCTATCCAATGGCATTTTGGAACTCCTTCTGAATCTTCCCAGAAGAAACCCGTAAATTGCCTTTCTAAATCCTTAAGAACTGAAAGTGGAGGAGCGAGAACTACCATAAGAAAGATTGGGATGCTACTCAACAGGTGTTTGATGAGAATAAGCCATCCTCCAGGAGAGAGAAATCGTGTTTGCCAATCATGAATGCGTGCTGTCACTTTTTCTATCATTGGCTGAAAAAGATCTTTTCGTTTTTTTGCTTTCTGGATGGGCATCCCAAATATATGAATGGTAGGGATTTTCTTGCAAACCCCGTTTTGGCTTGAATCATCCGAATACGAGATGTGGATGATTTCTTGGACAAATAAAAAGAGCTTTGGGCTTGTTGCAAAGCTGCCTAGAGGATGTCTCAAACCTTGAAATGAAAGCCCTGAGATTTCGTATTGAATTAGCCTCCCCCTTGTAAAAATTACTACATCATCCGCATAAGCCAAATGAGAGATGGTTATTGGGCATGATGACCTCGGAGAGCGAACTCAAAAATTTTCCAAATGCGAAATTGATCACTCAAACCATGGGTCAATGACTCCATCATAATTATGAAAAGAAGGGGGGATAGAGGGTCCCCTTGCCGAACTCCTCTTGAAGATTTAAAGAAACCTTTTGGCACACCATTAACGAGAATAGAAAACCAACAATATTCCAGACTATTCTTCACTAAAGAGATCCAATTCTCAGCAAAACCAAACCTCCTCAGAATTGCATATAATCCTGACCAAGATAATCTATCAAAAGCTTTGGCGAGGTCCAGCTTGATGATCAGATTACCACTTCTTGTTTTCCTGTTTAAGAACTCCACCATCTCTTGGGCAAGAAGGATATTATCTGCAATTTCTCTGCCTGGGACATATGCACCTTGTTCGGGGGAAATAAGTTTGGGCATAATAGTGGAGAGCCTGGTAGCCAAAATCTTTGTGCATACTTTGTTGAAGAAAGTACATAGACTAATGGGTCAAAAATTAATAGAAACCACCATGCCTGTCTCTTAAAAAACCATTATATCCATCAATGCCCGCTGCTCCATCCGGGTTGAGGAAGAAAACTGCCTCTTTTAACTCCTTACTGGTGAGTTCAGCTAGCAATAGTTGATTGTCTACATTTGAGACTGTCGTGGGAAGAGTATCTAACAAAGTGTGATCTATCACCGTCGGCTCATTACACGATAAAAGATGTTGGAAAAACTTAATCCCCTCAACTTCAACACATTGTATATCTTTAGTCCAGACACCATCCATTTTAATTTTTGAGATCCGCAAACGTTTTTTCTTGGCCATGAGTGCAAAATGGAAGAAGGTAGTATTATGGTCGCCTTCCTTTAACCACTTTATCCCCGCTTTTTGACGCCAAAACATTTCCTCTTCGGCCAGGCATCGGGTGTGAACCGCTTGTGCATGGGATAGTGCCAATTGATTGTTTGGATTTTGTTGCTGCAGAAATGGCTCCTCCTTTACATGTACCTCCCGTTCAGCTGCTTGGACTTTGGAAAACACATCCCCAAACACCATACGATTCCAATTTTTTAGCTCTGCTTTCAATCACTTGAGCTTGCAAGCAAAGACGAAGAGAGGTGGTCCATAACAATGTACAGACCAATGTTGTTCCACTACTTGCAAAAAAACTTTATGCTTAGTCCACATGTTTAAGAATTTAAATGGCTTTGGGCTGTTGTGACGTCATTTGACACTTTGATAAGGAGAGGTGAATGATCCAAGCACGTCCCTCATCAGATTGGATGCCAATGTTGCGGATCAAGCAGCAAGGAAATCATTGTTGCATACGAACCGGTCCAGTCTTTTCCATACCATACCTCCCGTCCTATTGCCCCTCCAAGTATATTTGCAACCTTGGAAGGCAAATTGTCGACATTTGTTGGAGAGTGTGGTTTGATAGTCCGGAGGGCCTCCCATAGTTCTCGTCTTTCAGCCTTAGTACACTTTGCATAAATGAAAGAGATTTTCACAGTTGTATGATAGGATGGTAAGGAGCAAGAAACATGAAAAAGTTGATCAGAAACTAAAATGGGGGTAAGGACTAACCCCTTAGAATTAGATTGACAATAATCAAACCCCAGCTTGTGGGCGAAAAGAGGAATCCTTGCTTTGTCCACCATAGGCTCCATTAAAGTAAGAATGTTTATTCTGTTTTGTGTAACTAGCAACTTTAACTTCTGAATGGAAGGTTTATTACCTATTCTTCTTATATTCGATGCTAAAACACTATAAACCTGATGTTATAGGGACGGATTCATCTAGATGTCTATAAGAGACTAGGTTCTAAACACCTTTGCATATTCTAAATTCGTTTACGTCTACTTTTCCTCTTCTCTTATGTTGATTCCCATCCAGCAATTGAGCGGGAAATGGTTACAGTTGTCATGTGCAGCATGTGGTGCATGGGGTGATTCGCCTCGGAAAATAGCACGGTAATTCAGCCATAATTGCCATTGGATAGCATGGTCTGGAAGAGTCAACCAACATCCTTCAATGGTCTCGGTATTACTCCATTAGCGGCTTTGAATGATCAATTTCAGCATAGTAAAATTTCTGAGAAGGAAGTTTGAGGTCAGGCCAACTATGGTTATTACCTTATGCGGAAGTTTGAACCAAAGGCAGCTCCACATTTGTTGCAACCCCCATTGACTTGGTCAACACATCTTCAGCATTGTTGAGGAGATTAGGATTATCAATCGACAGAGATAAGCTTGTTCCCATCTCCCTCGGATACAAAGCCATCAACTCTTATACACATCTATCTGTTAGTAAGATGCTGTTATCCTCCTGTGAAATCATTTGAGGAATGTTGGCTAGCAGAGATTGATCAAAGGCAACATCATTGTCACGCTAGCAAGAGGGTTTGAAAGAAGTGCCTTTGATTCAAACTTCGATAATCCACTCTCCTGGAGGTTATATGGCACTAGATCAACTTCTGTCACATACCTTAGCAGTGAAACTGCCGAGTGAAATTGCGGGTAGCCAAGTCCAGCTTAAGTGGGGTGCCAATTGCTTGTACAATGCTAAAAATGGAGTGTTTATTGTAGAAGAATGCTGGGAGGCCCTCCAAGGTAATCCACACGGGCATGATGAATGGTTCTATCTCCGGCGTGAAAAGAGGGTGCCATTTAAGAACACGCATGAAAAAACCATTGATGAACCATGTGGCTTTAAGCCAGCACCTTAGATAATCCTCCTCTAATGTAAAGCGAATCATGACATGCTTGTAATCAATATAGCCTACTGTAAAATCACCTCTGAAACCAATAGTGTGAAAACTTTTGCGGAGTAATTCCATGTTAGGTTTGCCTCGCGGGATGTGACCAACCAGTGTGTATTTATATGGAACCTAATCCTATTACTCCTTGCTTTCTCAGCCATGGCCGATCAAGCTGCCCTTCAACCATTGGTTGAAGGGAAACCTAAGACATTTGCACAAGTGCTCACGGGCAGCCAAAATCAAGGAACCCGACCACAAATTTTGAATTCAACACCCTTGAAGGCTGTCTCCAATCACACAATCTAGAACCCGCCATATTCTTCTCCCATGAAGAAATTCAGTTGTTGCTGCTACTTTAGATACACGTTGGTTGGAAATTTTTCCCGGGAAAGCCAAATATGAAACTACTTTGCAAGGTCAACAAAATATGTGTGGAAGTAGATCTCCTATCCGAACTCCCTTCTAGGGTGTGGTTAGGGGTTGGAAAAGATGGTATTTGACAAAAAATTAGCTATGAAGAGCTGCCAAGTTACTACACAAATTGCAAGAAAATTGGTCACTCCACCAATACATGCAAGAAAGCAGACCCGAGTATAGAATTACGCAAACCCCAAGCCTTGAGAATTACACGAAGCATCCAATAAAGAAACCGGCTTAAACGTACGTAGGACACCAGTTTGCGTAACTATAATGTCTCTTATACCCATCCCTGTGTAAAACACACCTCTAGTTACTACCCGACGTACCACTAGAAGAAGAAGTAGCGCATTTACATGTCCAACATGAAGGAAAATCCCCCAGCAAACGTGATGACAGTGATCAACGGACTGAAAATGCAGTTTCAAATCAGCCACAGAAAAAGGAAAACCACTAGTAGTGGCGGAGAACCAGCCTCCGAAACCAACCGATCACAATTGCTGGAAATTCAAATTTCAAATTCCACCATTCAAGGGATTGAAAAAACAACCTTGGACAAGCCAACTGATTCAAATCTGGAGAGTGAGTCAAACATCCAACTACCAACAAACCCCCCACTTTTTTTGAATGCTCAAATTTCAAAACCAGCAGCTAAGGATGATCTTACCCTCACACATGCGAGAATCATGGAAGAGCTGAAACGAATTTACAATATACCAAGGCTCCTCATATGTTAGAACATCCTAGGAGTCGGTAATAAATCTTCACTCAGAAGACTCAAACTTTTAGTTAAATCCCACAAAATAAAAGTCTTAGCCTTAATGGAACCTATGGTGGACAAGGCTCAGATTGATGTAATTGCTCAAAGATTAGGATTTTCAATTCTGTACAACAAACACCAACTAGCCAAATATAAAAGGCTAGGAAAATTTGGATTCCAAGCTTTCTAGCAGCCTTGACCCGCAAAATGTCATCTTATCCACAGTCTAGCAGTGTATAAGAGACAGGCACTCATGCATTGCATCCACAATCTCGCAGGAAATGCATTAAACTCATGCATTGGCCGCTTGTCGAGTGAGAGATCGAGATCTTCACCTATCTACCACCACTTTAATGTCATTGCCTCGTCGGATGAATACAAAGGGGTTTCAACACTAGATTTGGATGCAATGCATGAGTTTAATGATTGCCTGCGAGACTGTGGATTGATGGATTTTGCTTTCCAAGGCTGTAAATTCACTTGGCGGGGAAATCGTCTTGGTCACACTATTTGGAAAAGGCTTGATAGATATGTTTCCAATAATGCTTTCTTGTCAACTTTCCATAACATTGCAGTGGAACATCTGTCCAAAACTTGCTCTGACCACTCTCCACTTCTTCTCCGTTCTTCCTCTATGACATCTTTGCAGTAGGGGATCGATACTCCAAGGCGGTGTAACACCACAATTTCTTGCATGTAGTAGATGTAAACTGAATCTTCCTTGTGTTGGCTCTCCTCTTTATCCTAGTCAGTAAAGCAATCACATCCCGCGAGGGGAACTGAGAATGCAAAGGTTTCAGAATGCGAGGAAAATTTCTTGAATCATCCAAACCAAAGCACCCAAATTGCTCTATCCCATGCCCAAGCTCTCTATACAAAGTGCCTAGCAAAGGAAGAGGCATATTGGAAGCAAAAGGCTGGTCTCAAGTGGCTAAAAGAAGGGGACCAGAACACTCACTTCTTCCACTCTTCACTCAAGGCTAAACGGCAAAGGTTGCACATCTCTAAAATTAAGGTCAATGGTGCGTGGACAGACAATATTGTGGATATAGAATCGGAAGGGATCAACTTCTTTCAAACCCTCTTGCAGCGTGACAATGATGTTGCCTTTGATCAATCTCTGCTAGCCAACATTCCTCAAATGATTTCACAGGAGGATAACAGCATCTTATTGGCCGAACCTACTCTAGATGAAGTAAAGCAAGCCACATTCGCTTAAATCCAGAAGGTGACCAGGAGGGATAGATGGGTACAATGTCTCTTATACTTCTACATGTTCTCTCTCTCTAGCATTCGACTTACACAACGCTGTAAAAGATTCTGTTATGGGCACTAGAACTCCCAAGGACTTCATGTCTAGTACACTTATCCAATTGTTTTTAAGCCTTGAATCAACCCACATCTTTTAATGAATTTTGGCCAATTGTGCTTTGCACATTTTTCAACAAAATATGCACAAAGTGAATCTAGATTGACTAGATTTCAATTGCCTAAAATTATCTCCAAGGAGCAAGTGGCTTATGTGAAAGGGCGAGATATTAAGGATAACATTATTCTTGCTCAAGAAATGGTGGATTATATGGATAGGAAAACACGAGGAGAAAACCTCATTATCAAGTTGGACCTCATCAAAAGCATTGCATGGCTCGATTAGTCGCATTTCTTAGTCTCCATTTTTTATACCCTCATTGGAATCAATGCGATAAGTGTACGAATTCCTCTTGAGTCATTGAACATTGCTGGTTACACTCTCCGTGCTCATTAATGGATTCCCAATAGGCTTCTTTCAATCCTCAAGAGGAATTCGGCTAGGAGATCCCCTTTCACCTATGCTTTTCATCATTATGATGGAAGCTTTCTCCAGGAACCTAAACAACCTAGTTCGGCAAGGAAGAATAATGGAATTTGGTCTCCCCAGTCATTGACTACCAATCTCCCATCTTGCTTTTGCAGATGATGTAGTCATCTTCACAAGAGGAAATGCAAAATCAGTGAACAATCTAGTGTTATTCCTGGATAAATTCGCATCTTTCACTGGCCAACAGGTGAACAAAGCTAAATGTTCATTTTTCCTCCCCAAGACAACACCTTTATCTCCAACACGCATGATCCAACATAAGACGGGCTTTGCATAAGAAATCTTTCCCATTCACGTACCAAGGCTGCCCCATCCAAAAAGATCTAGAAAAGAAGAGCACTCTTCCAGCCTATGATTGATAAAATTACAGCTCGGATTAGTGTTGGCATTCCAAGCTTATCTCTCCAGGGGAAAACTAATCCTCATAAAGCATGTCCTCACCAGCATTCTTATCTATCTTTTTGCGGTCCTCCAACCACCAAAAGCTGTAATTCAAGAAGTGAATCGGCAACTTGCAAACTTTTTTTGGAGAGAATCTGCCCTAGGAAAGAGATGACATTGGGTCGCTTGGAAAGAGGTTTGTAAACCTATGTCATCAAATTGTCTAGGAATTCCTTCTCTCAAAGACATAGAACACGGTTTAGCCTCAAGCTTTGGTGGAAAATTTCGTCAAGGCAATTCACTATGGCACAGCTTTCTTCAAGCAAGATACATACGCAGTTCAATGCACCTGTGCACAATAAAAGAAACGCAGACCGCCTCCTCAAACATGGAAAAGAATGTTAAGGTTTGAGAGAAGGCTGAACTTAACCTTGTGGTGCTCTTGCAAAGTGGAAACTCCTCTTTTTGGTATGATTCATGGACGAACGTGGCCCCAACGCATTGATTTTCCAGCCCGTAGTACTCCAATACAATTGCACAAGTTTGGAGTACTACGGGCTGGAATCTCAATGCGTTGGACACTAGATACACACAAGTAGACCGGGATAGAATATTTCACGCCATCTCGGGGAAATCATTGACCACTTCACAAGCAAAACATATGCTGATATGGAAGCTTACATCAGGAGGAGCCTTTTCCATCTCATCCACCCTACCAATATTTCCTTCAAGCTTTACAAGGACAATGATTTGGGATGCAAGGTTACCGACAAAAATCTCTTTTTTCATGTGGAGGTTGCTAAATAGAAAGCTCCCAATTGATGATATACTCATGCAGCACGGCTTTGCTCTTACCTCATGATGTAGCTTCTGTGAAGCATCACAAGAAGCCCTGAATCACCTCTTCACAACATGTCTTTGGTCCTCACAGATATGGCACTTTTTTCCAGGGTTTGGTTGGAACTGGAGTTCCCACAATCAAATACAATTGTAGGAAAGCTCAATTCTTGGTGGTGGCATCCAACCCCTTCACCCACATCAATCTTATTGCATTGAGCTCTTCTACTCCTCAAGGAGTGGCAAAGTTACATGTTGACGGCGCATCTGAAGAAAACTCGGGGAATGCGACTGGAGGAGGAATCATCCGAGATCATAATGGTCAATTTTATGGTGTATTTTCCAATTTCTATCACTGTCAGTCCAACCTTAAAGTAGAAATGATGGCCCTGATAGATGGATTAAAACTCTGCGCCAAGTTTCAACTCTCATCAGTTCAAGTAGAGATGGACTCACTCTTAATCATTAACATTGTCTGTTGAATGGCAAAGCAACACCGCCTTGGAGTATCGATCCCCTACTGCAACTTATTTATCATCTTGTCATAGGAAAGAATTTTTCTTTTGTACATGTATTTAGGAAATCAAACCAAGTAGCAGACACCCTAGCCAATGAGGGTATAAAAAATGAGACATATCTTGAGTATAACCAGCACACAATCCCAAACATGGTAAAAGGCTTGATGTGGCTGAATGCTCCAAAATGTCCCTACATCCGACGTTGTAAAAATTGAATTTGGTTCTTAATAAATTAATTACCCGCCTTGGGTTTAAAAAAAAATGGAACTGCCAGCTCACCCTTGTAGGATTGAAGCTTTTTCAAAGGTTGTTCTGGTTGTGCGTCGATTGTGCCACCCAATAAAGCCTGTGCAAATGATTTAGATTGTCCCCCAGCAATAGGCCGGAGGGCATCACCCTCGGCCATTGCAGAAATTCAAGGAAGACAGCTAGAGAGAGAGAGGTTTTAGAGAGAAGGAGGAGAGTTTAGTATAGAGAGTTTTTTTTTTTTTTTTAAGAATAGATTCACTCGGCCTTCCTTGGTCTCTTTCTTTTGGTTTAATCACCTTTGAGTAAAGATCATTACGGCAACCAATAATGCTTTATTTTTAGAGGGGCATCCATTACTAAACCTCCCATGTTTAATGGCATTAATTCTGTTTGTTGGAAGGAAAGAATAAAAATTTTCATACAATCCATTGATATTGACTTGTGGTACATTATTGATTTAGGTCCTTTTGAGGCAAATATTCTTGATAAAAATACACATATATTAAGGCCTAAGACTAGATATGAGCTAAATGCACAAGATAGAGTAAATTTATCTCTTATAGCTAAAGCCATGAATATTTTGTACAATGCTTCAGATGCAGATAAGTCTTTTAAAGTGAAAGGTTGGAAATCGGCCAAGGAAATATGTGACAAATTGAAAGAAATCCAAGAATTGAACCTATAAGAGCGCAAAAGAAGTCACGTCTTGTGGATAAATATGAACATCCTTCAAAATGGAACCTCATCAGAATATTGACAAGAGTTGTAGGTTCAATGATATTATTGTAAAGGAATTGGAAGGTTTAGGTAAAGAATATTCTTCAGGTCAAAAGAATATCCATTGCCATAGAAGAGTCTAAAAGTTTCAATTCTGTGCCTATTGAGGTTTCTTTGATTAGTTCAATAATCTCCTTTACAATCTAGATGTGTATCCTAGACAGGTACAAGATCATCTTTTACATTCTAGATGTGTATAAGAGACCATTCTCTCCATGAATGATTCAAGCAACTTGTCCATGATTTTCCATAAACCTGCAATATTCTTCTTCCTTACACATCCTTGCAATCAAAGAGTGTTCATCAAAAAGGAGAAAAGGCTCAAGGAAACCTCACTTCAACAATTTCCAAATCACATGGGATGATTGCAATTCGGATGGAGAAGTTGAAAAAGAATATGAGCTGCCTCGAATCTTCTTTTTTGCTCATGGCAATGTTGAGGTTTCCTACTAGTTAAGATTCTTGTGACTTGGTGATGATGTTGTTGAATCATTTATTTTTAAAATGCACGAAAGTTTGAAAGAATCTCATGCTAGGAACAAAGAGTTAAAAATTAAAGTTAATGCTTTATTGATTTCATTTTCTGTCAAAAGAAAATTATGCTTTGGAGAAAAAATTTGATGGAAAAACCAAGATCAAGGACGAACAAGCTTCATTGAAGAAGAGATTAGATTATCTTGATGTACTTTTGCCAAAGAAAAAGGACAATATGTGAAAAGAGACAGTATTAAAATTATGCATATCACCCAAAAATTTTGTCACCTCTCTCCAACACTAATCCTGCCTGTATTAAAGTTAAATAAGGAGACCACATAATTCAAGATGGATCATCAATAGAGGGTGTTCAAAACATATAAGCTAAGATGACATTGATATGGGTAACATTTAAAATATATTTTAAAAAATATACTATGATTTGATAATATGATTTCTTGAATACCCCCAAATTTGTCTATATTACTCACTATTTGCAAAAGATAGGGGGAGTTCAAATTGCATTAATTTTTCTTATGTTTTGATGATGCCAAAAGGGGGAGAAAATATTGGACAAAATCTCTCATCTTATGCTTAATATTTTGTGGTTGTTTTTATGTTTTGATGATGCCAGAAGGGGGAGAAAGTAATGGACAAAATCTCCTATCTTATGCTTCATATTTTATGGTTGTTTTTAGAATTGTCCAACTGATTTGTCATCATCAAAAAGGGAGAGATTGTTGGACCCCATTTATGATAATCATGTTTTGATGATAACCAAATCATACTAACGGCTTGAAAATAAGTGTGCAGAAAAACAGGGAGATTCGGACGAACTAAATGATAGTCCGAACACTATCAAGAAAAACAACCAAAAGATGGACAACACCTTACGCAGGTAGGAGAGCGTCCAAAACACGATTGAAAGCTGTAGGATGCATATGACTATCCGAACCAGAAGTCATGGGATAGGACGCATACGGACGTATGAACCAGAAGTCGTTGGACGCACATGACCGTCCGAACCAGAAGCTGCAGGATGCACAAGACAGTCAGAAGAAAAGAGCTGAAAATGAAGAAGTTTCTGTCGAAGCTGTCGGTCACACACAACCTTCTGAAGCACAGCTCATAAAGTTATCGGACGTCCGAACGGTCCAACGGCTAGTTCGTTCGAACGCACACTTACTACATCGGTTTTCCAAAAGATCTAGCGGCAAATTTTCTAGTAAACTAAAAATTGTAGTTAGAGAATTGTTGGAGGCAGTTTTTGGGCATCCATAAATACCTCCCAAGTCTGTAAATGCGATATATAGAGAGTGGAACTACTACATTCGATACATACAGTTTGTAAGAGCTATTTTGGGGTGAAATAGGCTAAAATATTGTGAGTTGTATTGGTTTGGGTAGTATATTTCTGTTGGCTCAACTAGAGGGAGTTAGTGTGTGCAAGAGTAGACCAGTTAGACAAGTGTACAAATGTCTGGGGTAATAATATAAAACCCTTTGGCTCAACTAGAGGAACTTAGTTGGTGCTACAATGAGCCTATTTTGTGCACTAGAAGGTTATTGCCTCACCTTCTTTGAAGGGGCACTACTAGTGGATGTACTCCAAACTTGAGAAGGTTGGGAGTTGGGTTTGATATTCTTTATCTCAATCTTTTATTTGTTCTTTAAGCTTTGATTGTTAAATATTTATCTTTGATCATTTATGCTCAAGTATTCATTTGTTGCACAAAGTTTGGATTATCATTAAATACAAAAAAGGTTTGTTTTCTTCTACAACCTAATTCATCAAAAGCCTCTTAGGTAGCTTTTGGGCCAACAATTGGTAATGCCCCTCTAAATTGTACAAAATATTCACCTTTGAGTAAAGATCATTATGGCAACCAATAATGCTTTATTTTTAGAGGGGCATTCCATTACTAAACCTCCAATGTTTAGTGGCACTAAATCTGTTTTTTGGAGGGAAAGAATTAAAATTTTCATACAATCCATTGCCATAGAAGAGTCTAAAAATTTGAATTCTGTGCCTATTGATTCTTTGATTATTTCAATAATCTCCTTTGAATTGAAGCTGAACTATAAGGTACAAGATAATAAGGAGGCAAGGGCAAAATGAGGCATAGCATTGAAGGCTTCACGAAATGATACAAGCAAGAAGGCAGGTGAAAAATGTTATGAATATGGCAAATCGGGTCACCTTGGAAACGAGTGTTTTAAAAAAGGAGAAAAGGCTCGAGCAAACCTCACTTTTGAAAATTCCAAATCACACGGGATGTCTTGCAATTCGGATGGAGAAGTTGAAGATGAATATGAGCTGGCAGAATGGCTTTTATGGCTCATGGTAATTTCTTTTTATCACCATCCACGTTGACATCACTAACTGCATACACTACTTCATTATTGCCATAGCCAAAGAAGATTTCGATTTAGGCTGCTCATCTTCTGTCTCTTATACACATCTAGATGTGTATAAGAGACTGTCTCTTACTTTGGAAATCCGTTGTTGCCTCCAAAAAGAAGATTTGGATTTAATAAAGCACAAATCATCCTTTCTAAAGTTGTCAACATGGACATATAAAAGATTTTGTCCAAAAGAAATGAAAATTTGGGAATAAATTCTATTTGGGTGCTTAAGAATGTTACTAACCCAATTGGACCCAATGAAAGTTTGGGTACCAAAAGTTGTTATTTAACTTTGCATGTAGGTTAGCTTGGAGAGACCACGGAATTCAATGTGGATCATCAATGGAGGGTGTTCAAAGCATATAAGCTAAGATGACATTGATATGGGTAACATTTAAAATATATTTTCAAAAATATACTATCATTTGATAAAATGATTTCTTGAATACCCCCAAATTGGTCTATATTAGTCACTATTTGCAAAATATAGGGGGAGTTCATATTGCATTAATTTTAGATATGTATTTGATGATGCCAAAAGGGGGAGAAAATATTGGACAAAATCTCTCATCTTATGCTTAGTATTTTATGGTTGTTTCTATGTTTTGATGATGCTAATATAGACCAATTTGGGGGTATTATAGAAATCATATTCTCAAAACAACCATAAAATATGAAGCATAAGAGCCGTTAGTATGATTTGGTTATCCTTTTGGAAAACCGATGTATAAGTGTGCGTTCTGTCTCTTATACACATCTAGATGTGTATAAGAGACAGCTTTATGAGCTGTGCTTCGGATGGTTGTGTGCGACCTACAGCTTCGACAGAAACTTCTTCATTTTTAGCTCTTTTTTCGGACGTATGAACCAGAAGTCATTGTACGCACATGACAGTCCGAACTAGAAGCTGTAGGATGCACAAGACCGTCCGAAGAAAAAAGAGCTAAAAATGAAGAAGTTTCTGTCGAAGCTGTAGGTCGCACACAACCATCCGAAGCACAGCTCATAAAGTTATTGGATGTACGAACGATCCAACGGCTAGTACGTTTGAACGCACACTTACTGCATCGGCCGTCCAGAAGATCTAACGGCTAATTTTCTAGACAGTCCAATGTGTATAAGAGACAATTGTTGGAGGTAGTTTTTAGGCATCCCTAAATACCCCCCAAGTTCTGTAAATGCGATATATAGAGTGTGGAAAACTACATTCGATACATACACTTGTAAGAGCGATTTTGGCGAGAAATAGGCTAAAATATTGTGAGTTGTATTGGTTTGGGTAGTATAGTTCTATTGGCTCAACTAGAGGGAGTTAGTGTGTGAACTATAGTAGACTAGTTAGTGATCTTCAAGTGTAAGAGTGGAGGGATGACAAGTGTACAAAGGTTAGGTTATAATATAAAACCCTTTGGCTCAACTAGAGGAACTTAGTTGGTGCTAGAATGAGCCTATTTTGGGCACTAGAAGGTTATTGCCTCACCTTCTTTGAAGAGGCACTACTAGTGGATGTACTCCAAACTTGAGAAGGTTGGGAGTTTGGTTTGATATTCTTTATCTCAATCTTTTATTTGTTCTTTAAGCTTTGATTGTTAAATATTTATCTTTGATCATTTATGCTCAAGTATTCATTTGTTGCACAAAGTTTGGACTATCATTAAGCACTTCAAAAGGTAGCTTTTGTTTTTCGAGGCAACCTAATTCATCCCCCCCTCTTAGGTAGCTTTTGGGCCAACAATTGGTAGCTGAGCTTGCTCTCTTTCTTTTGGTTTAATCACCTTTGAGTAAAGATCATTATGGCAACCAATAATGCTTTATTTTTAGAAGGGCAATCCATTACTGAACCTCGCATGTTAATGGCATTAATTCTGTATGTTGGAGGGAAAGAATAAAAATTTCCATACAATCCATTGATATTGACTTGTGGTACATTGTTGAAGAAGGTCCGTTTGAGGCAAATATTCTTGATGAAAATACACATATATTAAGGCATAAGACTAGATATGAGCTAAATGCACAAGATAGAGTAAATTTATCTTTTAAAGCTAAAGCCATGAATATTTTGTATAATGCTTAGGATGCAGATGAGTCTTTTAAAGTGAAAGGTCTGGAAATCGGCCATGGAAATATGGGACAAATTGAAAGAAATCCAAGAAGGAAGTGAAGATATAAGAGCGCAAAAGAATTATCTTGTCATGTCTTGTGGCTAAATATGAATCCTTCAAAATGGAACCTCACGAGAATATTGACAAAAGTTGTTGGTTCAATGATATTATTGTAAAGTGAATTGGAAGGTTTAGGTAAGGAATATTATTCAGGTCAAAAGAATAGAAAGATTTTGAATGCTTTATACCTAAGGATTGGGAACCGAAATCCATAGGTATAAAGCCTGTCTAAAAATACACATCTGTCGTGCCTATTGAGTCTTTGATTGATTCAATAATTTCCTTTGAATTGAAGCTATGGATATAAGTTACAACATGATGAGGATTCAAGGGCAAAATGAGGCATAGCATTGAAGGCTTCACGAAATGATACAAGCAAGAAGGCAGGTGAAAAATGTTAGAATATGGCAAATCGGGACATCAAATGAGTGTGCATCAAGCTACTCTTATCTTTTCTCCTTGCTTCACTTAACATGCTGTCTCTTATACAGGATCTGATTGCCATTGTGATGGAGAAGTTGAAGAAGACTTCTCTATGAGCTGGCTCGAATGGCTTTTATGGCTCATGGAAATAATGAGGTCTCCTCTAGTTATGATTCTTGTGATGGTGATGCTGATGTTGAATCATTTATTTTTAAAATGCTCGAATGTTTGAAAGAATCTCATGCTAGGAACAAAGAGTTAAAAATTAAAGTTAATGCTTTATTTATTCATTTTTTGTCAAAAGAAAATTATGCTTTGGGGAAAAAATTTGTTAGAAAAACCAAGATCAAGGATGAACAAGCTTCATTGAAGAAGAGATTAGATTATCTTCATGTACTTTTGTAAAAGTAAATGGAAAATATTTGAAAAGAAAAGAAATAGAATTTGCATATCAACAAAAATTTCGTAACCTACATGAAAGGATGATTTGTGCTTTTTAAATCCAAACTTTTGCAACATATTTTTGTTGCAATAAAAAGAAGATTTAGATGCTTAAACACCCTCTATTTGGGTGTTTAAGCATGTTACAAACCCAATTGGACCCAAGAAAGTTTGGGTACCAAAAGTTGTTATTTAACTTTGCATGTAGGTTAGCTCGGAGAGACCACAGAATTCAAGATGGATCATCAATGGAGGGTGTTCAAAGCGCATAAGCTAAGATGACATTGATATGGGTAGCATTTAAAATATATTTTCAAAAATATACTATCATTTGATAATATGATTTCTTGAATACCCCCAAATTGGTCTATATTAGTCACTATTTGCAAAAGATAGGGGGAGTTCAAATTGCATTAATTTTTCTTATGTTTTGATGATGCCAAAAGGGGGAGAAAATATTGGACAAAATCTCTCATCTTATGTTTAATATTTTATGGTTGTTTTTATGTTTTGATGATGCCCTCTACATACTTTCTGTAATGGACCAAATCTCCTATCTTATGATTCATATTTTATGGTTGTTTTTAGAATTGTCCAACCGATTTTTCATCATCAAAAATGGGGAGATGTGTTGGACCCCATTTGTGATAATAATGTTTTGATGATGACCAAATCATACTAACGTCTTGAAAATAAGTGTGCAGAAAAATAGAGAGATTCGGACGTAAATGTTCGTCCGAACACTGTCAAGAAAAACAACCAAAAGATGGACAACACCATACGGAGGTAGGAGAGCGTCCAAAAAATGACAGAAAGATGTAGGACGCATATGACTGTCTAACCAGAGTCGTGGGATACGACGATACGGACGTCCGAACCGAAGTCGTGAGGACGCATATGAGCGTTCGAACCGAAGGTAGGATGCACAAGACCGTCCAAGAAAGGAGCTGAAAATGAAGATGTTTCAAAAGCCGTTGGACCGTGTATAAGAGACCGTATAAGCATATAGTCTGTCTCTTATCGGACATCCGATGTGTATAAGAGTTGGCTTAAACGCACACTTACTGCATCGGCCGTCCAAAAGATCTAACGGCTAATTTTCCAGTAAACAGAAAATAGCCGTTAGACAATTCGGATGAAACTGTTGGAGGCAGTTTTTGGGCATCTATAAATACCCCCCAAGTCTATAAATACGATATATAGAGAGTGGAACAACTACATTCGATACATACACTTGTAAGAGCGATTTTGGGGAGAAATAGGCCAAAGTATTGTGAGTTGTATTGGTTTGGGTAGCATAGTTCTGTTGGCTCAACTAGAGGGAGTTAGTGTGAGCAAGAGTAGACTAGTTAATGATCTTCAACTGTAAGAGTTGTGGGATGACAAGTGTACAAATGTTAGGTTATAATATAAAACCCTTTGGCTTAACTAGAGGAACTTAGTTGGTGCTACAATGAGCCTATTTTGCGCACTAGAAGGTTATTGCCTCACCTTCTTTGAATTCAGTACTAGTGGATGTACTCCAAGCTTGAGAAGGTTGGGAGTTTGGTTTGATATTCTTTATCTCAATCTTTTATTTGTTCTTTAAGCTTTGATTGTTAAATATTTATCTTTGATCATTTCTGCTCAAGTATTCATTTGTTGCACACAAAGGTTGGACTATCATTAAGCACTTCAAAATGTTTGTTTTTTGAGACAACCTAATTCATCCCCCCTCTTAGGTAGCTTTTGGGCCAACAATTGGTATTAGAGCTTGGTCTATTTCTTTTGGTTTAATCAACTTTGAGTAAAGATCATTATGGCAACCAATAATACTTTATTTTTAGAGGGGCATTCCATTACTAAACCTCCCATGTTTAGTGGCACTAAATCTGTTTGTTGGAGGGAAAGATAAAAATTTTCATACAATCCATTGATATTGAATTGTGGTACATTGTTGATGAAGGTCCTTCTGAGGCAAATATTCTTGATGAAAATACACATATATTAAGGCCTAAGACTAGATATGAGCTAAATGCACAAGATAGAGTAAATTTATCTTTTAAAGCTAAAGCCGTGAATATTTTGTATAATGCTTTGGATGCAAATGAGTCTTTTAATTTGAAAGGATGGAAATCGGGCAAGGAAATATGGGGCAAATTGAAAGAAATCCAAGATGTGAAGGAAGTGAAGATATAAGAGCGCAAAAGAAGTCACGTCTTGTGGCTAAATACTAATCCTTCAAAATAAAACCTCATGAGAATATTGACAAGAGTTGTAGGTTCAATGATATTATTGTAAAGGAATTGGAAGGTTTAGGTAAAGAATATTCTTCTGGTCAAAAGAATATCCATTGCCTTAGAAGAGTCTAAAAATTTTAATTCTTGCCTATTGAGTCTTTGATTATTTCAATAATCTCCTGATTGAATTGAAGCTGAAATATAAGGTACAAGATAATGAGGAGGCAAGGGCAAAATGAGGCATAGCATTGAAGGCTTCACGAAATGATACAAGCAAGAAGGCAGGTGAAAAATGTTATGAATATGGCAAATCGGGTCACCTTGGAAACGAGTGTTGATAAAAAAGGAGAAAAGGCTCGAGGAAACCTCACTTCAAAAATTTCCAAATCACACGGGATGATTGCAATTCGGATGGAGAAGTTGAAGAAGAATATGAGCTGGCTTGAATGGCTTTTATGGCTCATGGTAATAATGAAGTATTCTCTAGTAATGATTCTTGTGATGGTGATGCTGATGTTGAATCATTTATTTTTAAAATGCATGAATGTTTGAAAGAATCTCATGCTAGGAACAAAGAGTTAAAAATTAAAGTTAATGCTTTATTGAGGTCATTTTTTGTCAAAAGAAAATTATGCTTTGGAGAAAAATTTTGATGGAAAAACCAAGATCAAGGACGAACAAGCTTCATTGAAGAAGAGATTAGATTATCTTGATGTACTTTTGCAAAAGAAAGAGGAAAATATTTGAAAAGAAAGGAAGTAGAATTACACATATCAATGTCATAAGAGTTGATATTCAAGAAATGTATAAGATTATGTGCCCTAGTTATTAGATAGGCTTGAATTTTTAGACAAAAATTGTGTATGCAATTAGTGTTGTCAACATGGACATCTAAAAAGGGATTGAGACAGTCAAAAGAAATGAAAATTTGGGAATAAATTCTAGACGCTCTCCTATTCCTATAAGCATCATGTTACCCTGTCTCTTATACCCAAGAAGATTTGTATACCAAAAGTTGTTATTTAACTTTGCATGTAGGTTAAATTGGAGAGACCACGGAATTCAAGATGGATCATCAATGGAGGGTGTTCAAAGCATATAAGCTAAGATGACATTGATATGGGTCACATTTAAAATATATTTTAAAAAATATACTATTATTTGATAATATGATTTCTTGAATACCCCCAAATTGGTCTATATTAGTCACTATTTGCAAAAGATAGGGGGAGTTCAAATTGCATTAATTTTTCTTATGTTTTGATGATTCCAAAAGGGGGAGAAAATATTGGACAAAATCTCTCATCTTATGCTTAATATTTTATGGTTGTTTTTATGTTTTGATGATGCCAGAAGGGGGAGAAAGTAATGGACAAAATCTCCTATCTTATGATTGATATTTTATGGTTGTTTTTAGAATTGTCCAACTGATTTGTCATCATCAAAAAGAGGGCAGATTGTTGGACCATGATTCCATTTATAATAATCATGTTTTGATGATGATCAAATCATACTAACGGCTTGAAAATAAGTGTGCAGAAAAATAGGGAGATTCGGACGTAAATGATCGTCCGAACACTGTCAAGAAAAACAACCAAAAGATGGACAACACCTTACGGAGGTAGGAGAGCGTCCAAAACACGACCGAAAGCTGTAGGACGCATATGACTGTCTGAACTAGAAGACGTGGGATAGGACGCATACGGACGTCCGAACCAGAAGTCGTAGGACGCACATGACCGTCCGAACCAGAAGCTGTAGGAAGCACAAAAGAGCTGAAAATGAAGAAGTTTCTGTCGAAGCTGTAGGTCGAACACAACCGTCCGAAGCACAGCTCATAAAGTTATCGGACGTCAGAACGGTCCAACGGCTAATTCGTTCGAACGCACACTTACTGCATCGGCCGTCCAAAAGATCTAACTACTAATTTTCCAGTAAACAGAAAATAGCCGTTAGCCAATTGTTGGAGGCAGTTTTTGGGTAACCATCTATAAATACCCCCCAAGTCTATAAATTTGATATATAGAGAGTGGAACAACTACATTCGATACATACACTTGTAGGAGCTATTTTGGGGAGAAATAGACTAAAGTATTGTGAGTTGAAATTAGGTTTTATAGAGGAAATGTGATCATTAGAAGTAATAATAGTTTTAATATTTGTTGCAGGATTAATTATAGGAGAAGAATAATAATGTAATTTTTCTTCAATTCTATTTAATTGTTTAGAAATTGTTCCTAAATTTAAATTTGAAAAATCATTTTGTTTAATAATTTTAGTCGTATCTGGTTTTAAACTGTCAACATAAGGAAATGCTTCTGTTTGAGACGATTCTGAACTAATTCTTATGGTTCTGGTAGGAGGATGTATGGATTTAATTATATTTTCATCATTTAAATACCAATTTTGACAAGTTTCTGCTAATACAGAAATATCAAAGTTTTTATCAATTAAACTTGCATTATACTCACTTCTAAACCTTGGTATAAACTTATGTCTATGTAAACCATTGAGGTTAGATCTATGGGTGTAGGCCTTTGATAATAAGTAAAGGTTTTAGGGTATTGAGGTCTGAATTGAGATGGATTTTCTTTAAAATTTTTATTCTTTTTTATTGCAAAAATATTTTCTTCTGGAATATTTATATTTTGAAACATTTGTGAAATTTTTGTAATGTCATCCTTATTATTAATTTCTTCATTTTCATTTTCTGTATCTTCATTTTTTGTTTCTTCTTTAACTGACAGAACATTCAATTTTAAAATATTTTTTTGTTTATCAATGGAAGATTCATTTATATTTAAATCTTTTATTTTGTTTCTTAAAATTTTTATTAATTCTTCATTTTGATCAATAAAAATTTCTGGAGGTAAATTGTCTCTAGGTTTTATAGAGGAAATGTGATCATTAGAAGGACAAGGTTTAGATAATATCTCTTCGACTGATAATTCTTCATTCGACAAAACATTTATATGATATTCTAATTGATAATTTATTTCTGATCCTAAATTTATATCATCAGTATTATTTGTAATTAAACCAATATGAATATAATTATAGTTTTGGGTTTCTAAATCTTTTTCTTTTAATAATTTAATAGTTTCATCTTGTCCCCTAATAGGAATACTTTTTTCAACAGTTTTTATCATCATTTCTGACAGGAAATTATTAATATGCAGAAATTAAAACCATAAATACTTACAATCTAGATGTGTACTTAGACAAGCTTACAATTACAAAAGTACATTATTGAAATAATCAAAGAAATCTGTCTCTTATACACATCTGATCTGTGTATAAAATTCTTAAAAAAAAATACTCTGCCTTCCTTAACAAGTGAAGGCCTCTATTCATCTAGAATTGCAATCATCCCAGAAACTTATACGGACTCTAGATGTGTATAAGAGACAGCCGAATCACTGTGCGGACTCCAAAATGTGATTCGGATTTCAAATTTTCTTTGGAGTTCGCATAGTTTCTGATGGTATGTGGGGTTCTTCAAGGAATAATTTTTTGGGTTTTTCCCTTTTTTGATGATCTTTGAGAACTTAGTGACCCAAATTTAGAACTCATTTCATCATCAGAACAAAGCTTTTTTGCAACTTCAATTTGAGATTTTTCTTGAGTAATCAAATTCTCTAATTCATGAGTCTTCTGTTCAATCATCTCATGAATTCCCAAGTATTTGTCCATATCCTCATTCATGTTAGGGTCATCTTCTTCATCAAAATCCATTAAAGAAAAAGATAGTTCAAATTTATTACTAGTCTTAATTTTTTCCTTCTCTTTCTCTTTGGAAGAGGAACTTTGCAAAGCATCAATTTGATTCGAGACTTCTTTCATGATTTGTTCTCGAAATTTCTCTATATCTGGAAAGGATTTTTAGTGTCCGATTTTCCTTCTTTTAGCTTTCTGCTCTTTTGGAAAATAAGAGCCTCCTTTTCCCTTTCCTTTTACTGATCTTGGAGTTTTGCAATTGTACATTTTTCTTCAAGAAGAAGGGATTGTTCAATTTGGGTGCAATTGTACTCACATTTAGACGCCACCATTTATTTTCATAAATTCTTCGAATTTGGGGAATCATACAACCAGTGGCAATTCCTGATTCTAATTTCCAAGAGAATAACCAAGGGATATTAAATTTGGCTTAAAAGTGTAACAAAGGTCTTCCAGGAATATCTGGATCAATGAAATCATTAGAAAAGACCTTTATTAATTGCTTAAACCAGATTCGGTGGTCATTGAAGAAATTTTTCAGGGATGCCGAAAGATTAAAACCGTCTATAGAACCACATGGGTAGAAAAGTTTTATTATCAAGGATAGATGGTTCCATTCTGATCCACCGAGTATGATTAAAATCTGGGGTATTATAGTAAAGTACATTGGTGAATGCAGACATACAATCCCAATAATTAAAATAATAATTGGAATTATTGAAAAAGGATCTAAAGGAGAAGACATCAGAAGGATGTTCACTCCATTCATCAGGACCAGGAACAATTTTTATAAACATTTTTGACATTGTGAAATGGTGATTTTGTATAGTAGGACGCCATCCTGATTTACCATCTTTTATATCCACCAATTTTATGTCATTTAAAAAGTTTGCATAGGTATGTCTATATTTAAAAGGATTGTTAGCAGAAACGGGAAAATAAGAACCAAATTTTTTTAGAAAATATTTATTTGCCACAGAATTTATATTTAAGTATAATTCTTCTATTTCAATAAAGATTATGTGACATTTAACACCATTGAATTTATAAGGTTCTTTTTGGAAAGTTTTTGTTTCTGGAGAATTTTCTTCATTTAAAGAGAAACCAAGTTGAGAGCGATTTGCTGGATTTGAAGTGAAGCGGAAAGTGGTTTTAGATCTGGAGGATGAACTAGGAAGAGATCCTAGAATAGTCATTCCATTAACTGGTGATGTATCAGAATTTGGTGAAGAATTTGGTTTTTGATTTTCAATAGCTTGTAAAAAATTTAGATTTGAAGGATTTGAAGAATTTGAAGGAAGTGGTGGAAAATTTTGAGATCTGGGAGAAATTTGTCCTCCTGGAGAAATTTGTCCTCCAAAATGTATTATAAAACCTGGAATCTGTCATCTTCCTGAATTTTGGTTGCGACCACTGGGATCCTCTCCCGAGGAGATTCATCATAGAGCTGAAACAAAAATTTAAGTAGAGAAAATTAAAATTTTCTTTCTATTGAGTTTTTTCAAATTAATCCTTCTTCTTTATTAATAAATTTTTTGTACATATGAAGACTTATACACTAGAACAAGAAAAGCGTGTTCTCAATGTGTATAAGAGACAGTAGTATAGAAGACAAGTTTCTTCTATAGAAGTAATTTGTGCTTCTATAGGATTAACCCTATTATGATAATGATTTAGAACCTAAAATACCTTATTAATATTAGCATTTAAAGTAATCAGGCAGCATCTGTAAGGACTACCTAATTTCTTCATTGTTATGTGAATGTCCATCTATAATACTCAAATTACTTTGTAAGAATTCTCTGGTAAGAAAATCAGGCAAGGAATTAGAATCACCTCTGATATATTGTATGATAATTCGAAATCAAAGACAGATAAGATAGATTGCCATCTAGCAAAGATTTGTTTAGATGCAATATTTTTAATGTCTTGTTCTAAAACATATTTGGCTGCACTACAATCAATTTTTAAAAGGAATTTTTGATTTAATAGATCTTCTTGAAATTTAGAAATACATAAAACAATAGATAAAATTTCCTTTTTTATTGTAGAATAATTTATTTGTACACTTTTCTGTAAGTAAAATTTAAACCTTACTAATTCTTCTTTATTATTTTGAGGATTAATTTGTTTTAGAATTCCTCCATACCCAATATTGGAAGCATCTGTTTCAACAATTTTATACCAAGAGGGATTGGCTAAAGATAAACATGGTAATTGTTTAACTTTGGATTTTATTTTTCTTATTGCCTTAGTATGAATTTCTGACCAACCTAGAGACAATTTACCTCCAGAAATTTTTATTGCTGTCTCTATCTTGTGCTGAATTTTTATAATATTCGAAATATAATTTAAATTTCCAAGAAATCTTTGTAGTTGTTTTTGTCTTTTATTTCATCTGAAATTTACTGGCAAATTCAATACTTCTAGATATAGGTATTATTTGCCCATTTTCTATTTCGAAACCTAAAATCTAATTTTGGTTTGGAATAAATTTATTTTCTTTGCCGAGATTACAATTCCATTTTTCTTTGCTATTTATTAAAAATATTTAAATGTTTAAAATGTTGATCTATAGAATCAAAAAAATATTAATATATCATCAATATAAGTGATGATATAAGGATATGAAGTAAATATTTCATTCATTATACTTTGAAATTCAGAGGGTGCATATTTTAAACCAAAAGGCATTACATTCCATTCATAATGTCCAAATGGTACAGTAAATGCAGTTTTATATCTATCTTTCTCAGCAATTTGAACTTGCCAAAACCCAGATTTTAAATCAAATTTTGAATATATATTTGATCCAACTGTTCTATTTAATAAATCTTTTTTATTAGGAATTGGATATCTAATCCATTGATTTAATGGTTTTTCATTAATTACTAGTCTAGGAGTTCCTCTTTCTATTTCAGAATTTTTATTAACATAGAAAGCTGTGCAACTCCGAGGAGAATAAGATTTTCTTATAATTTGTTTTTTCAATAAATCATCTATTTCTTTCTTACAAAATTCTACCATTTCTTTATTTATTTGACATGGTCTTGCCTTTGTTGGAATATTTTTATCAATAAAATACTTCATAAGGTAATTCAACAATATGTTGTTTTCTGTTCGAAAAAGCAGTTGGAACTTCTTCACATATTTCTGAAATAATTTCCCTTTTTATTTGGGAAACCTTTTCTTTTATTTTAGGAGAGTCTAATTTTTCTTCTATTTTTATTTTATATATTTCTTTAGTTCAAAAATTTATTTGGTTTTGTTTTAATTTATCATTTTTTTCTAAAGAATCTTTATTTAAGGAATTAAGATCAGAAATTTTTTCAGTAGTAGCAAAATCAAAAGTTAATTCTTTTTCTTTATTACTTAATATGATTGTTTCCCATCACAGTAATAAGGATACATTTGGCATAAGAATGCAGTATAAAATTAAATTAAACGAAGATTTTTTGTTAGAATAAATGGCATTTTAACAAAATTAACTTCGTTAGAAAAAACACAAACGTTAGAAATTTTATGTTCTATATGTATTTTAGAACCTTCACCTGCTGTTAAAGAAGCTGTGGTCTTTTCAAAGTATTGAAAGGGAACCAGGCCTTTTCTTATACAATTCAGGATCTGCACCTCCATCAACCATAGCAATGGAACTGAACTCATAAGAATCATTTATGACAATAGAAACATAAATACAAACTTTTACTTATAATCAATAGTATTTATATTATAATTCAAGAATTCTTTAGAATTTTCTATGGAAGGTTCTTCTTCTATTTTGTTTTTATTCTTAATTTACTTTTCAAAATCTTTAACTAGAGATAATTCTTCCAAGATAATTATTCTTTCTTTTAAGTTTTCAACCTTTTGTTTAAGAGTAGTTATTTTGATTTAATTTCATGTTTTAATTCATTTATTTCCTGTTTTCTTATACACATAGTGACCCAATAAGAGACAGTAATGAATATAATTAAAAATAAATGAATTAAAACATGAAATTAGAAGAAATAAATTGCTAAATGTTCTTTCATTTTAGGGGAAACATATTCAGTTTTTTCTTCTGAATTTTCTTTAATAATATTATGTAAGGGTAAGTATCTTTCTATATAGGTCCTTTTTTGTTCAGGGTTATCTATTTCATCAATAAGATCTAAAATAAATTTTTGATTATCAATAAGAGTGAAAATAGTAGGATGATCATTAATCATAGATTTGTAAAACATTAGTTTAGGATAAATCTGAACAACCAATAGAATTCTGAACTAGTTTTAGCAATATCATCTTCATCATTTTCTTCAGAATTGCTACTAGAATAATTTAAATGATTTATAATTTGTTCTTTAAGATTATCATCTATTTTTAAGTCTCCAATTTTTTCAATTAAATTTATTTTAACCAAAGGTTTACATTTATTAGCATAATGACCCTTTTCCCCACATTTTTTACATATCATATTTTCTCTTACCCATTCTTTAACTTCTTGATCAGTTCTCTTATTTTCTTTTTTAGGTTTGAAATTTTTAAAAAAAATTTCTTTTTGTAAGTGGTAGGTTTATATTTATTTCTATTCTTATTTTTTATCTTTCTTTTTCCTTTTTGATAAGGCATAGGAGGTGAAGGTATTGCAAATTGATGACAAAAATCTCCTAATTCTGTTCTTTGTTTATATTTCTTAATTTGAGCTTTTAATTTAATATCATTACATAATTTTATTCCTTCTTCGGTACATACAGAAAGGATATCTCCATAGGTTAATTTTCATAAAGTACGTTATTGTTGGTCCCAAAGCAACCTAAGAGGGGGGGTTAATTAGGTTTCTTAAAAATTACTTTAAGAGATATTGATATTTTCAAGATGAAATCAATTATACAAATAATACTGATAATTTTTAAGAAACCTAATTAACCCCCCCTCTTAGGAAAGAGAGAATAAATTGAACAAAAGAACTACTTCCAAGCTAGCAAGCTTGAAGTATCAAATTTGAATGCTTCACACACTTGGTGAGCCAACAATCTTTACAAAGTCGGGAAGTTCTTGCTCACACTAAAACTCTTTTAGTTGAGCCAAGAATCTCACTTACAACCACACTTTTATACAAGATTATCACTCCACTCAATGTTGAATTACACTCACAATTTCACACTAATACAACAAGGCTCTAAAGTCAATTTGCACTTCAAATTACTTTCTTCTAGACTTGTATTCAATGTATTAGATGATTTTTCAGTTCTTAAAGCACCTATTTATAATAGCAATAAATAGAGCTTTCAACTACTTTCTAACGGCTAAGTAATAAATGCACAAAAAATAGCCGTTGGGGGTTCGGACAAAGTATAATGAATCTCTTATATGAACTCATAGATGTGTATAAGAGACAGGTGTTGAGATGCTTCGTTCGGACGTCCGTGCCTGCGTCCGGTCCTTCATCCGACATAGGTTTCGGACGGTCCTGAGCGTCCGAAGAAAAGGCAGAGAGTTCCATTCTTTTCTGCCAGTTTGTTCGGACGATGCAATGCGTCCGAAGTGTTTTTGACCCAGTTCGGACGGTCCTGTGCGTCCGAAAGATCTGTTCCTGCAAAAGCTTGTGAAGAAGTTCCAGGCAAGATGTGTATAAGAGACAGGAATAAACACACATCAGTTATAACCATCATGCATATTTTTAAGAACATTTGTTATTCTTTTAGCAAAAAAAGTAGGTAAGCCATTTATAAATTTTTCTTTCCGAAAGTTAGAAGAAGCATCAGACCTATGTAAAAGTCTTCCTAAAAAAACATCTTTATACCAATGAAAATGAGAAAGGGTTGGACATTTTAAATTCATCAATAATTCTCTATGAACATTATTAGCATTAGCAATATTACCAATAAAATATTTAACAATATTAATTATTAGGGTAAAAGCAGCATCAGATTCAACAGTTTGTATTTATCTTCGTCTATTTTAATTTTAGTGCGATTTATGATTTCAGTTTGTTGAGCTTTTGTTAGATAATTATCCCACCATCCTCTAAGAATTCCAGAAAATCCTTCAGCAACAATTTTAACAGCATTAGGTTCTGAAGTTCCTTTTTGTTTTAAAATTTGTATATACATTATCATATTATGAAGTGTTTTTTGTATTGCAGCGTTACTTTGGGCATCAATGCACCATTCATAAATAGTTCCAGAATTATAAGAATTTCCCATATAGGAAGGATCTTCATAACTAAGATCTATGGGTGTAGGCCTTTGATAATAAGTAAAGGTTTTAGGGTATTGAGGTCTGAATTGAGATGGATTTTCTTTAAATTTTTTATTCTTTTTTATTGCAAAAATATTTTCTTCTAGAATATTTATATTTTGAAAGATTTGTGAAATTTTTGGAATGTCATCTTTATTATTAGTTTCTTCATTTTCATTTTCTGTATCTTCATTTTCTGTTTCTTCTTTAACTAACAGATTCACATTCAATTTTAAAATATTTTTTTGTTTATCAATAGACGATTCATTTATATTTAAATCTTTTATTTTGTATCTTAAAATTTTTATTAATTCTTCATTTTGATCAATAAAAATTTCTGGAGGTAAATTGTCTCTAGGTTTTATAGAGGAAATGTGATCATTAGAAGTAATATTACTTTTAATATTTGTTGCAGGATTAATTATAGGAGAAGAATATTAATGTAATTTTTCTTCAATTCTATTTAATTGTTTAGAAGACATTCCTATTTTTAAATGGTGAAAAATTATTTTGTTTAATAATTTTAGTCATATCTGGTTTTAAACTATCAACATATGATCTAATGCTTCTGTTTGAGACGATTCTGAACCAATTCTAACTCTGTCTCAGGATACAATATGGATTTAATTAAATTTTCATCATTTAAATACCAATTTTGATAAGTTTCTTCTAATACAGAAATATCAAAGTTTTTATCAATTAAACTTGCATTATACTCATTTCTAAACCACGTGGTATAAAGTCTATGTAAACCATTGAGGTTTTAATAAATTTTTAATAATTTTTATTGATTTCTTCTAACTCTTTTTTATTATAAACTTTAAATCACCAATTTCTAAAACTTTTGTATTATTCTTGGAAAAATTCTTCGTTAGATTTTTAGCTATTTTTATCATATAAGTGATCTGATAATTCTTCATTAGATAAAACATTTATATGATATTCTGATTGATAATTTATTTCTGGTCCTAAATTTATGTCATCAGTATTATTTGTAGAATTATAAACTCCGTGGAGAATTTTATTAGTAGATTCTTGAGTTCCTTCAAAATGTAAGCGACTAGATGTAGATCTATGTATAGACACAGGAGTGTTTTGTGAGTTCGAGAACAAGTGGAATTGTAAAGATTGTTGGCTCACCAAGCTTTGTGAAGCATTCAAAAGAGACACTTGAAAATTGCTAGCTTGGAAGTAGCTGGATTGGAAATTTTTTCAAAAGTCCATGTTTCTGGAATATCAATCTCTATCCCAATTTATTAATTTCGGTATTTGAATATTTGATCTAGTTAAATTTGTATCAATTAAAGGAGTTTTTCTATCATTTGTATTGATATTAATAGCACCAGGGCTAATGGTATTCATTAGTTTGTAACAAATTCTATAATTTATATTTATATTTTCAGATCCAGGTTTCTTATCATATCCTTTAGTTTTAATATTTAAAGTTAGAACATCAAGTAAATTTTTATCAGTTAATGAAACAAAAAAATTTGGATAACTACTAAAATAAATTGGTCCATTACAGAGACTTGATTCAATTAAGCCAAGTAAAGAATCAGAAAATTTATTATGTCTTGCATCACGAAGAGCAACACAAACAGTATTATCTAAACCTTGTAGATTTAATGGTTGTAAAGCAATTTGAATTAAACCAATACGAATATAATTATAGTTTTGGGTTTCTAAATATTTTTCTTTTAATAATTTAATAGTTTCAGAATGTCCCCTAATAGGAATAGTTTTTCAACTGTGAGTCTTTGTCATCATTTTTTACTTATAATCAAATAGCCTCCAATCTTATACACATCTTTTGGTATTAATTTAGGAAGATGCCAATTTTGAATTGTCTGTTCTATATCTTCAAATTTAATTAATTCTTAATTTTTACTTGATTTATTTGCGGAAGAAGAAGAAGTAGAACCAAAGATTCTAGAAAGCATAATCAGAAAGACTAAGGACTTATTATAATTGATTAAATTCATATTTTAATGTTAAATTTAATAAACTTATTAATAATAAAGTAATTATTCTATTAATATATATTCATTATTTAGCTCGTCTGTCAATAACATTAAGACAAATGGGTCTTACAAACAATTGCCCTAGTCTATAGAGGTTACGACTTGAGTGACGATCCACTAAACAAGGAATATATTTTAATAAGGAATTACAAAATTATATTGTGTTTATTAATTTTATCATTAAGACATGATTTAGACTAGTTATAATTAATCCTTAAAAGAGTTTACTCAAACATGTAATGCTCTAATTTGTAGGTCATTTGGAAGAAATTTTTCAGGGATGCCGAAAGATTGAAACCGTCTATAGAACCACATGGGTAGAAAAATTTTAGTATCAAGGATAGATGGTTCCATTCTGATCCACCAAGTATGACTAAAATCTGGGGTATTATAGTAAAGTACATTGGTGAATGCAGACATACAATCCCAATAATTAAAATAATAATTGGAATTATTGAAAAAATATCTAAAGGAGAAGACATCAGAAGGATGTTCAATCCATTCATCAGGATCAGGAACAATTTTTATAAACATTTTTGACATTGTGAAATGGTGATCTTGTATAGTAGGACGCCATCCTGATTTACCATCTTTTATATCCACCAATTTTATGTCATTTAAAAAGTTTGCATAGGTATGTCTATATTTAAAAGGATTGTTAGCAGAAACGGGAAAATAAGAACCAAATTTTTTTAGAAAATATTTATTTGCCACAGAATTTATATTTAGGTATAATTCTTCTATTTCAATAAATATTACGTGACATTTAACACCATTGAATTTATAAGGTTCTTTTTGGAAAGTTTTTGTTTTTGGAATTTTTTCTTGATTTAAAGAGAAACCAATTTGAGAGCGATTTGTTGGATTTGAAGTGAAGCAGAAAGCGGTTTTAGATCTAGACGATGAACTAGGAAGAGATCCTAGAATAGTCATTATATTAACTGGTGATGTATCAGAATTTGGTGAAGAATTTGGTTTTTGATTTTCAACAGCTTGTAAAAAATTTAGATTTGAAGGATTTGAAGAATTTGAAGGAAGTGGTGGAAAATTTTGAGATCTGGGAGAAATTTGTCCTCTTGGAGAAATTTGTCCTCCAAAATGTCTTATTTGACTTGGAATCTGTCCTCTTCCTAAATTTTAAAAGAAAAGGTTTCCCAAATAAAAAGGGAAATTATTTCAGAAATATGTGAAGAAGTTCTAACTGCTTTTTGGAACAGAAAACAACATATTGTTGAATTACCTTATGAAACAGATTAGAATTATTGAGAAAAATATTCCAAAAAAGGCAAGACCATGTCAAATGAATAAAGAAATGGTAGAATTTTGTAGGAAAGAAATAGATGATTTATTGAAAAAACAAATTATAAGAAAATCTTATTCTCCTTGGAGTTGCACAGCTTTCTATGTTAATGAAAATTCTGAAATAGAAAGAGGAACTCCTAGACTAGTAATTAATTATAAACCATTAAACAAAGTATTAAAATGGATTAGATATCCAATTCCTAATAAAAAAGATTTATTAAATAGAACAGTTGGATCAAATATATATTCAAAATTTGATTTAAAATCTCTATTTTGGCAAGTTCAAATTGCTGAGAAAGATATATATAAAACTGCTTTTACTGTACCATTTGGACATTATGAATGGAATGTAATGCCTTTTGGTTTAAAAAATACACCCTCTAAATTTCAAAATATAATGAATGAAATATTTACTTCATATCCTTATATCATCACTTATATTGATGATATATTAATATTTAAGGATATCTAACAATTACCATGTTTATCTTTAGCTAATCCCGCTTGGTATAAAATTGTTGAAATAGATGCTTCCAATATTGGGTATGGAGGAATTCTAAAACAAATTGATCTTCAAATAATAAAGAAGAATTAGTAAGGTTTAAATCTGGATTATGGAAAAGTGCACAAATAAATTATTCTAATACTCTGCCTTCCTTAACAGGTGAAGGCCTCTATTTATAAAGAAGGAAATCGGACTTGAAAATTTTCTCTTGGAGTCCGCATAGTGATTCGGATTTCAAATATTCTTTTGGAGTCCTCACAGTGATTCGGATTTCAAATTTTCTTTTTGAGTCCGCGCAGTTTCAGATGGTATGTGGGGTTCAAGGAATATTTTTTTGGGATTTTCCTTTTTTTGATCTTTGAGAACTTTGTGACCCCGATTGAGAACTCATTTCATCATCAAAAAAAAGCTTTTTAGCAACTTCAGTTTGAGATTTTGCTTGAGTAATCAAATTCTCTAATTCATGAGTCTTGCTGTTCAATCATCTCATGAATTCCCAAGTATTTGTCCATATCCTCATTCATGTTAGGGTCATCTTCTTCATCAAAATCCATTAAAGAAAAAGATGGTTCAAATTTATTACAAGTTTCAATTTTTTTCTTCTCTTTCTCTTTGGAAGAGGAACTTTGCAAAGCATCAATTTGATTCGAGACTTCTTTCATGATTTGTTCTCAAAATTTCTCTACATCTGGAAAAGGATTTTTAATGTCCTCTCATTTTCCTTCTTTCAGCTTTCTACTCTTTTGGAAAATAAGAGCCTCCTTTTCCCTTTCCCTTTGCTGGTCTTGGAGTTTTGCAATTGTCTATTTAAATTTTTGTTTCGGCTCTATGATGAATCTCCTCGGGAGACGATCCCGTGGTGGTTGCAACCAAAATTCAGGAAGAGAACAGATTCCAGGTCAAATAAGACATTTTGGAGGACAAATTTCTCCAGGAGGACAAATTTCTCCCAGATCTCAAAATTTTCCACCACTTACTTTCAAATTCTTCAAATCCTTCAAATCTAAATTTTTTACAAGCTATTGAAAATCAAAAACCAAATTCTTCACCAAATTCTGATACATCACCAGTTAATAAAATGACTATTCTAGGATCTCTTCCTAGTTCATCCTCCGATCTAAAACCGCTTTCCGCTTCACTTCAAATCCAACAAATCCCTCTCAAATTGGTTCTCTTTAAATGAAGAAAATTCTCCAGACACAAAAACTTTCCAAAAAGAACCTTATAAATTCAACGGTGTTAAATGTCATGTAATCTTTATTGAAATAGAAGAATTTTACTTAAATATAAATTCTATAGAAAATAAATATTTTCTAAAAAATTTTGGTTCTTATTTTCCCATTTCTGCTAACAATCCTTTCAAATATAGACATACCTATGCAGACTTTTTAAATGACATAAAATTTGTGGATATAAAAGATGGTAAATCAGGATGGCGTCCTACTATACAAGATCACCATTTCACAATGTCAAAAATGTTTCTATAAAAATTGTTCCTGGTCCTGATGAAGGGAGTGAACATCCTTCTGATGTCTTCTCCTTTAGATATTTTTTCAATAATTCCAATTATTATTTTAATTATTGGGATTGTATGTCTGCATTCACCAATGTACTTTACTATAATACTCCAGATTTTAGTTATACTTGGTGGATCAGAATGGAACCATCTATCCTTGATAATAAAACTTTTCTACCCATGTGGTTCTATAGATGGTTTCAATCTTTCAGCATCCCTGAAAAATTTCTTCCAAATGACCTCCAAATCTTGTTTAAGCAATTCAAAAATGTCTTTTCTAATGATTTCATTGATCCAGATATTCCTGGAAGACCTTTGTTACACTTTTTAGCCAAATCTAGTATCCTTTGGTTATTCTCTTGGAAATTAGAATTGTTGGAGGAAAAGAATAAAAATTTTCATACAATCCATTGATATTGACTTGTGGTACATTGTTTATGAAGGTTCTTTTGAGGCAAAAAATCTTGATGAAAATACACATATATTAAGGCCTAAGACTAGATACGAGCTAAATGCACAAGATAGAGTAAATATATCTTTCAAAGCTAAAGCCGTGAATATTTTGTATAATGCTTTGCATGCAGATGAGTCTTTTAAAGTGAAAGGTTGGAAATCGGCCAAGGAAATATGGGACCAAATCATACTAACGGCTTGAAAATAAGTGTGCAGAAAAATAGGGAGATTCGGACGTAAATGATCGTCCGAACACTGTCAAGAAAAACAACCAAAAGATGGACAACACCTTACGGAGGTAGGAGAGCGTCCAAAACATGACCAAAAGCTATAGGACACATATGACTGTCTGAACAAGAAGTCGTGGGATAGTACGCATATGAACGTCCGAACCAGAAGTCGTAGGACGCAGATGACCGTCCGAACTAGAAGATGTAGGATGCACAAGACCGTCCGAAGAAAAGAGCTCAAAATGAAGAAGTTTCTGTCGAAACTATAGGTCGCACACAACCGTCTGAAGCACAGTTTTTCTGACTCATAAAGTTCTCATAAAGTTATCGGACGTCCAAACGGTCCAACGGCTAGTTGGTTCGGACGCACACTTACTGCATCGGCCGTCCTAAAGATCTAAGGGCTAATTTTCCAGTAAACAGAAAATAGCCGTTAGACAATTGTTGGAGGCAATTTTTAGGCATCTATGAATACCCCCCAAGTCTGTAAATGCGATATATAGAGAGTGGAACAACTACATTCGATACATACACTTGTAAGAGCGATTCTGGGGAGAAATAGGCTAAAATATTGTGAGTTGTATTGGTTTGGGTAGCATAGTTCTGTTGGCTCAACTAGAGGGAGTTAGTGTGAGCAAGAGTAGACTAGTTAGTGATCTTCAAGTGTAAGAGTGGAGGGATGACAAGTGTACAAATGTGAGGTTATAAAATAAAACCCTTTGGCTCAACTAGAGGAACTTAGTTGGTGCTAGAATGAGCCTATTTTGCGCACGAGAAGGTTATTGCCTCACCTTCTTTGAAGAGGCAGTACTAGTGGATCTAGTACTCCAAGCTTGAGAAGGTTGGGAGTTTGGTTTGATATTCTTTATCTCAATCTTTTATTTGTTCTTTAAGCTTTGATTGTTAAATATTTATCTTTGATCATTTATGCTCAACTATTCATTTGTTGCACAAAGTTTGGATTATCATTAAGCACTTCAAAAGGTTTGTTTTTTGAGACAACCTAATTCATCCCCCTTCTTAGATAGCTTTTGGTCCAACAATTGGTAACAGAGCTTGGTCTCTTTCTTTTGGTTTAATCACCTTTGAGTAAAGATCATTATGGCATTTTAATTAAGAATTTTTGGAGGGGCATTCCATTACTAAACCTTCCATATTTAATGGCATTAATTATGTTTGTTGGAAGGAAAGAATAAAAATTTTCATACAATCCATTGATATTGACTTGTGGTACATTGTTGATGAAGGTCCTTTTGAGGCAAATATTCTTAATGAAAATACACATATATTAAGGCCTAAGACTAGATATGAGCTAAATGCACAGTAGATAGAGTAAATTTATCTTTTAAAGCTAAAGCTGTGAATATTTTGTATAATGCTTTGGATGCAAATGAGTCTTTTAAAGTGAAAGGTTGGAAACCGGCCAAGAAAATATGGGATAAATTGAAAAAAATCCAAGAAGGAAGTGAAGATATAAGAGTGCAAAAGAAGTCTTGTGGCTAAATATGAATCCTTCAAAATGGAACCTCATGAGAATATTGACAACAGTTGTAGGTTCAATGATATTATTGTAAAGGAATTAGAAGGTTTAGGTAAAGAATATTCTTCAGGTCAAAAGAATAGAATTATTTTGACTGCTTTATACCTAAGGATCAGGAACTAAAATCCATTGCCATAGAAGAGTCTAAAAATTTGAATTCTGTGCCTATTGAGTCTTTGATTAATTCAATAATCTCCTTTGAATTGAAACTGAAATATAAGGTACAAGATGATGAGGAGGCAAGGGCAAAATGAGGCATAGCATTGAAGGCTTCACGAAATGATACAAAGCCAGAAGCCAGGTGGAAAATGCTATGAATATGGCAAATCGGGACATCTTGCAAATGAGTGTTCATCAAAAAGGAGAAAAGGCTTGAGGAAACCTCACTTCAACAATTTCCAAATCACATCGGATGATTGCAATTCGGATGGAGAAGTTGAAGAAGAATAGATACAAAATATTGGCTTTTATGGTGATGGCAATAATGAGGTATCCTCTAGTTATGATTCTTGTGATGGTGATGATGATGTTGAATCATTTATAGATAAAATGCACGAATGTTCCAAAGAATCTCATGCTAGGAAACAAGAGTTAAAAATTAAAGTAAATGCTTTATTGAGTTCATTTTTTGTCAAAAGAAAATTATGCTTTGGAGAAAAAATTTGTTGGAAAAACCAAGATCAAGGACGAACAAGCTTCATTGAAGAAGAGATTAGATTATCTTGATGTACTTTTGCAAAAGAAAAAGGAAAATATTTGAAAAGAAAAGAAATAGAATTATGCATATCAACGCAAAAATTTTGTCACCTTCAGAAAGGATGATTTGTGCTTTATTAAATCTAAATCTTCTTTTTATGGCAACAAAAATAGTGTATGCAATTAGTGTTGTCAACATGGACATATAAAAAGGTATTGTTATGTCAAAAGAAATTAAAAGTTGGGAATAAATTCTATTTGGGTGCTTAAGCATGTTACTAACCCAATTGGACCCAAGAAAGTTTGGGTACCAAATGTTGTTATTTAACTTTGCATGTAGGTTAGGTTGGAGAGACCACAGAATTCAAGATGGATCATCAATGGAGGGTGTTCAAAGCATATAAGCTAAGATGACATTGATATGGGTAACATTTAAAATATATTTTCAAAAATATACTATCATTTGATAATATGATTTCTTGAATACCCCCAAATTTGTCTATATTAGTCACTATTTGAAAAAGATAAGGGGAGTTCAAATTGCATTAATTTTTCTTATGTTTTGATGATGCCAAAAGGGGGAGAAAATATAGGACAAAATCTCTCATCTTATGCTTAATATTTTATGGTTGTTTTTATGTTTTGATGATACCAAAAGAGGAAGAAAGTAAAGGACAAATTCTCCTATCTTATGCTTCATATTTATATGGTTGTTTTAGAATTGTCCAACTGATTTGTCATCATCAAAAAGGGAGAGATTGTTGGACCCCATTTATGATAATCATGTTTTGATGATAACCAAATGATACTCACGGCTTGAAAATAAGTGTGCAGAAAAATAGGAAGGTTCGGACGTAAATGATCGTCCGAACACTGTCAAGAAAAACAACCAAAAGATGGACAACACCTTACGGAGGTAGGAGAGGGTCCAAAACATGACCAAAAGCTGTAGGACGCATATGACTACCCCGAACCAGAAGTCGTGGGATAGGACGCATATGAGTGTCCGATCCAGAAGTTGTAGGACGCACATGACCGTCTGAACCAGAAGCTGTAGGATGCACAAGACCGTCCGAAGAAAAGAGCTCAAAATGAAGAAGTTTTTTGTCGAAGCTGTAGGTCGCACACAACCGTCTGAAGCACAGCTCATAAAGTTATCGGACGTCCGAACGGTCCAACGGCTAGTTGGTTCGGACACACACTTACTGCATCGGCCGTCCTAAAGATCTAACGGCTAATTTTCCAACAATGTAGAAAATAGCCGTTAGACAATTGTTGGAGGCAGTTTTTGGGCATCTATAAATACCCCCCAAGTCTGTAAATACGATATATAGAGAGTGGAACAACTACATTCGATGCATACACTTGTAAGAGCGATTTTGGGGAAAAATAGGCTAAAGTATTGTGAGTTGTATTGGTTTGGGTAGCATAGTTCTGTTGGCTCAACTAGAGGGATAGTGTGAGCAAGAGTAGACTAGTTAGTGATCTTCAAGTGTAAGAGTGGAGGGATGACAAGTGTACAAATGTGAGGTTATAATATAAAACCCTTTGGCTTAACTAGAGGAATTTAGTTGGTGCTAGAATGAGCCTATTTTGCGCACTAGAAGGTTATTTTAAGATAAGCCTCACCTTCTTTGAAGAGGCAGTACTAGTGGATGTACTCCAAGCTTGAGAAGGTTGGGAGTTTGGTTTGATATTCTTTATCTCAATCTTTTATTTGTTCTTTAAGCTTTGATTGTTAAATATTTATCTTTGATCATTTATGCTCAAGTATTCATTTGTTGCACAAAGTTTGGATTATCATTAAGCACTTCAAAAGGTTTGTTTTTGTGCAATGATAATTCATACTTCTGTAGATTATTTTGGTCTCAACAATTGCTCTTACAGAGTGTATGCATCGAATGATAGTTGTTCAACTCTGATTAGATCATAATTCCTGACTCTTATACACATCTTTATATTTGAGACAGACCATTCTAGTGCCTTCCAAATTTAATGGCATTCTATTTATTATTATTGGAGGACAGAATAAAAATTTTCATACAATCCATTGATATTGACTTGTGGTACATTGTTGATGAAGGTCCTTTTAGGCAAATATTCTTGATGAAGCCTTACACATATATTGCATTATACAAATCTCTGCCTAAGACTAGATATGAGCTAAATGCACAAGATAGAGTAAATTTATCTTTTAAAGCTAAAGCCATGAATATTTTGTATAATGCTTTGGATGCAGATGAGTCTTTTAAAGTGAAAGGTTGAATATCGGCCAAGGAAATATGGGATAAATTGAAAGAAATCCGAGAAGGAAGTGAAGATATAAGAGCACAAAGTCACGTCTTGTGGCTAAATATGAATTCTTCAAAATGGAACCTCATGAGAATATTGACAAGAGTTGCAGGTTCAATGATATTGTAAAGGAATTGGAAGGTTTAGGTAAAGAATATTTTTCAAGTAAAAAGAATAGAAAGATTTTGAATGCCTTTTTTTTTTTTAAGCAAACACCCAAATAAGGTTAGGATTTATTGGAAAAGCTCAAGATTTACAAAGGCGAATGTAGGGAAGTCCCTTGGCATCCAAGATAACCAAACCTTTCACATGGGAGGGAATGGTATCCGGATCGTATTCAACATACATGGGCGTTAATAATGCCTTCATTTGCTAACCTATCTGCTACTTGATTTGTTTCAATAAATACATTTTCTTTTTTTAAGCAAACACCCAAATAAGGTGAAGATTTATTAGAAAAGCTCAAGATTTACAAAGGCGGATGTAGGGACATTGGCATCCGAGATAACCAAACCTTTCACATGGGAGGGAATGGTATCCGGATCGTATTCAACATAAATAGGCGTAATAATGCCCTCATTTGTTAACCTATCTGCTACTCGATTTGTTTCCCTAAATATATGTGAGAATGAAACAACGCTGCCTTCTAGGAGCCGTTTGATGAGCTGGAGTTCATTGTCAATGCTCCATGGTGGCGCAGACAGTCCTTTCATGATATTGACAAAAATTAGAGAGTCCATTCTACCTTCATAGCACGTAGGTGTAAAGAGCAACACATTTTTAGGCCATCTACAAGGGCCAGAACCTCGGCCTTTATACCTAAGGATTGGGAACCGAAATCCATTGCCATAGATGTTGAAGAATTTAAAACTTTGAACTTTGTGCCTATTGAGTCTTTGATTAATTCAATAATCTCCTTTGAATTGAAGCTGAAATATAAGGTACAAGAGATGAGGAGGTAAGGGCAAAATGAGGCATAGCATTGAAGGCTTCACGAAATGATACAAGCCAGAAGCCAGGTGAAAAATGCTATGAATATGGCAAATCGGGACATCTTGCAAATGAGTGTTCATCAAAAAGGAGAAAAGGCTCGAGGAAACCTCACTTCAACAATTTCCAAATCACATGGGATGATTGCAATTCGGATTGAGAAGTTGGAGAAGAATATGAGCTGGCTCGAATGGCTTTTATGGCTCATGGCAATAATGAGATATCCTCTAGTTATGATTCTTGTGATGGTGATGTTGAATCATTTATTTTTAAAATGCATGAATGTTTGAAAGAATCACATGCTAGGAACAAAGAGTTAAAAATTAAAGTTAATGCTTTATTGAGTTCATTTTTTGTCAAAAGAAAATTATGCATTGGAGAAATTTTTTTTTGGAAAAACCTGTCTCTTATACACAAGCTTCATTGAAGAAGAGATTAGATGAACTTGATGTACTTTTGATAAAGAAAAAGGAAAATAATTTTGAAAAGAAAAGAAATAGAATTATGCATATCAACAAAAATTTTGTCACCTTTAAAAATGATGATTTGTGCTTTATTAAATCTAAATCTTCTTTTTATGGCAACAAAAATAGTGTATGCAATTATGGTTGTCAACGTGGACAAATAAAAAGAGATTATTATGTCAAAAGAAATGAAAAGTTGGGAAAAAATCTATTTGGGTGCTTAAGCATGTTACTAACCCAATTGGACCCAAGAAAGTTTGGATACCAAAAGTTGTTATTTAACTTTGCATGTAGGTATGCTTGGAGAGACCAAGGAATTCAAGATGGATCATCAATGGAGGGTGTTCAATGCATATAAGCTAAGATGACATTGATATGGGTAACATTTAAAATATATTTTCAAAAATTGATACTATCATTTGATAATATTATTTCTTGAATACCCCCAAATTTGTCTATATTAGTCACTATTTGCAAAAGATAGGGGGAGTTTAAATTGCATTAATTTTTCTTATGTTTTGATGATGCCAAAAGGGGGAGAAAATATTGGACAATCTCATCTTATGCTTAATATTTTATGGCTGTTTTTATGTTTTGATGATGCCAAAAGGGGGAGAAAGTAATGGACAAAATCTCCTATCTTATGCTTCATATTTTATGGTTGTTTTTAAAATTGTCTAACTAATTTGTCATCATAAAAAATGGGGAGATTGTCATACCCCATTTATGATAATCATGTTTTGATGATGACCAAATCATACTAACGGCTTGAAAATAAGTGTGCCGAAAAATAGGGAGATTTGGACATAAATTGACGCGAACCCCGTGCGTATTCGACTTGATGCCACGAAACCCAACAATTCAAGATGGCACCAAAACCCCAAGGATCGACTCCAAAACTGGTCACAAGAATTGTATCTTCGTGGACAGCAAACACACAAACAAGAACAATAAAGAACACACAAGAATCAAGCAAGAATTCAACCCGTTATCTATAACGAGACAAGAACCAAACTCTTAACAAGATTTAGAGCAAGAATTGACCCATTGCCTATATGAATATGGCAAGAACCAAATCTATAAGTCGGTTAGAACAATCACCGTTGCTCAAGCAATGATCCCAACTATGTCTTAATCCGAAGACTAAAAGAAAGAACTTTTTCCTCACCAAAAAGATAAATATTATTGATAAAAATCTGCTGAAATTCGTCCATATGATGAGGCCTATTTATAGGCTGAATAAAGTCCTAAAAACTAGCTTAAAAACTCCTAAAAAAGTAGTGCTAGGGTTCAGCCATAAGTGGCCCCAAGATTTGGGCTAAATGGGCCTTATTAAGGCTAATTAATGAGCCTAAAAACTAAGAACTACATCACAACTATACTTGACTTACACCAGCCCAATTTACACAAACTTAAACTACAATCTCATCTGGGCTTTATAAAATAATAGAGTAAACACAAACTACTAGACTTCTCCATTGTGGATTTGGACTTGAAGAATGTTCCAATCAGATTTACAATCCCGTTCCACTTCTAGTTTGTTTTGGACGTCTTCCTCGTCAAGAACACCTCGAACCAAACTTTGCATGGCTTGTTGGATTCTCTTTGCACGTGCCCTTGTAATTGGTCCAGTTGGCACTTGCAATGACTCTTCACGAACCTTAGTCAAGCTTGAAGATGCCCTTTGGCTCGTATCATTCCCTCTCTCCTCAAAATGATTCGTCCTCGAATCCAAACCGTCATCAAAATCAAAAGTAGAAAGGTCAGAAACATTAAACGAAGCACTAACATTATACCCGCTATGAAGATCAAGCTTGTAAGCATATTCATTAATGCGTTCCAAAATTTGGAATGGTCCATCTCCACGAGGGGCTATCTTAGATTTCCTTATGTTGGGAAACCTTTCCTTACGCCAATGAACCCAAACCCAATCAGGCACCAGGTTCAAATACAACCTTCGTGCAGCCTTTATTTGCTCTTTAAGCCACACGCTCATTGGCATCCAAAATGTGTTGCCTTGCTTTGTCATGGATTCTTTTGACGAATTCTGCCTTTTTCTTGCCATATAGATTGGCAAACTCAAAAACAGGTAAGGGCAACAAATCCAATGGAGCAAGAGGGTTAAAGCCATAAACTAATTCAAATGGAAAATAATTAGTAGAAGAATGCATAGAACGATTATATGCAAATTCAATGAATGGAATGCACTCTTCCCATGACTTTAAATTCCGTTTAATCATAGCACGCAACAATGTACCTAAAGTTTGATTAACCACTTCAGTTTGACCATCAGTTTGTGGGTGACAAGTAGTTGAAAAAAAAGTCTAGTACAAAGTTTACCCCACAAAACACGCCAAAAATGGCTCAAAAATTTGACATCCCTATCACTAACAATTGTTTTAGGAATACCATGAAGACGCACTATTTCCTTGAAAAATAAAATTTGCAACGTGGGATGCATCAGTAGTTTTTGTGCAAGGAATGAAATGTGCCATCTTAGCCCTATCAACCCCAACAAATATACAATCTTTCCCTGATCTAGACCTAGGTAAACCCAATACGAAATCCATAGAAATCTCAACCCAAGGATGATAGGTACGGTAAGGGCATGTAAAGACCATGTGGTTGCACTTTAGACTTAGCTCTTCTACAAATCACACATTTAGAACAAATCTTTTCAACATCCTTACGCATATGCGGCTAGAAAAAGTGCTCTTTCAAAATGTTGAAAGTTTTAAGAACACCAAAGTGCCCCATCAGCCTTCCTCCATGTGACTCTCTTACAAGTAATTCACGCAAAGAGCATTGTGGAATACAAAGTTTGTTTTCTCGAAAAAGATAATCATCAGACCTATAAAATTTGACAAAAGTCCTATTTTCACAAGCAGCAAAAATAGATGAAAAATCATGAATCAATTGCAACTAGTCCTTAATATGCTCAAACTTTCCAACAAAACCTGTAAACAATGTTTTCTTGTCAAAGCATGTTTGTTGAAGAATATGCGTAAGATTTCTACAGATATCTTTACAGATGTTTATACTTTCAATGCAGATAGATGGTATAAGAGACATCAATGATGATTCTTAATGTCTTGCATGCCTCTGATTGAAACAGCTGAATTTTAAAATAAGTCACATCATTATGTGTGGGTAGAATCTGTTCTTATACACATCTAGATGTGTATAAGAGAAAATTGTCCCATTTTTGAAGCCCTAACCAAAGCATACAATTTCTTGTCATAGGTAGAATAATTCAAAGCAGCACCACTCAATTTCTCGCTAAAGTAAGCAATTGGTTGCTTGTCTTGGATCAACACAACACCTACACCAATACCAGAGGCATCACATTCAATTTCAAAAGACTTATCAAAATTAGCAAAAGTAATAAAGGTGCAGAAGTTAGCTTATCCTTAAGCGTTTGGAACGCCTTTTCTTGCTCGGGCCCCCATTTGAATCCAATCTCCTTTTTTATTTACCTCAGTCAAAGGTGCAGCAATTGTGGTAAAGTCTTTCATGAACCTCCTATAGAAACTTGCCAATCCATGAAAACTTCGCACCTCAAACACGGAAGTGGGAGTTGGCCACTCTTGAATGGCTCTCACTTTTCCTTCATCCACTTCTATCCCTTTGGAAGTCACTACAAAACCAAGAAAAACAACTCTATCCAAACAAAATGAACACATTTTTAGGTTAGCATAAAGTTGTTCTTTCCTTAAAACCTCAAGTACCAAACGAACATGTACTAGATGATCTTAAAAAATTTGTTGTAGATTAAGATGTCATCAAAGTAAACTACAACAAATTTACCAATGTAATCTCGCAAAACATGGTTCATTAATGTCATGAAAGTACTAGGTGCATTAGTTAAACCAAAGAGAATTACCAACCATGTTTAGTTTAAAAGCAGTTTTCCACTCATCGCCTTCTTGCATTTGAATTTGATGATATCCACTCTTCAAATCAATTTTAGTGAGTTAAATCTTTGAACCATGAAGCTCATCTAATATGTCATCTAATCTAGGAATGGGGTGGCGATACTTTACCGTAATGCGATTTACTGCACGATAATCCACACACATTCGCCACGAACCATCCTGCTTGGGTACCAACAAAACTGGCACGAAACATGGACTAACACTCTCACGTATGCGTCCTTGTGCCAAAAGCTCATCAACTTGCCTTTGAATCTCCCTTGTTTCCTCTAGACTAGCATGATATGCTGGTCTATTTGGAATCAAGGCTCCTGGAACAAAGTCAATTTGGTGCTCAATCCCACGAATTAGTGGCATTCCTGGCGGAGTCTCTTCGGGAAACATATCCTCAAATTCCTGCAAGAGAGACTTAAAGGCACTTGGAAGAGAAGGACCAAGGTCAGAGTTAGCAAAATAAGTTTCTTTAAACATCAACAAAATAATAGGCATAGTATTTTTACAAGCACTCACGACCTCTCTAGGTTTAGCATACGAACTCAATTATTTATTCGAACTTATCTGTCCCTTTAGCCGATTTTTCTCCTATTTCTCTAAGCTGATTGTCAATCAATTTACCTTTTAGTTTACCTTCAGCCTTCAACTTAACAAGCTCCTCAAGTGATTTGCGAGTTTGTAATTGCTCTTGATAGACTTTGTTGTGGTAGTAAAGACTTGAGCACAATTTTGTGACCGTCCTTTTCAGACCTGTACTTATTCTCAAATCCATCGTGAGTAGTTTTACGGTCATATTGCCAAGGTCTACCAAACAAAATATGACTAGCCTGCATAAGCACAACATCACATAAGACCTCATCCTTATATTTGCCTAAGGTTAAAGAAATTAGAACTTGTTTGTTAAACATTTCACAAAAAAGAAAAAATTCTCTCCTCCTTCTCTCTGCATTTTCTCACATACTCCTATTGCATTTGATTTTCTTGGTCATGGTTCATCAAGCTGCCCTTCAACCACCGGTTGAAGAGCAACCCAAATCCTTTGTACAAGTACTCTCGGCTGGGTGCCTGACAAAATTTGAACATTCAAGCCCCAAATTCCAACAATCCATTGAAGGCCCTCCAATCGCACAAGGGAGAACCAGCAATATTTTTCTCCAATGAAGAAATACAACAGCTTGCATCACCATTTCGATACACATTGGTTGGTAACTTTTCGAGGGGTAAGCCAAATATGGAAATACTCCGAAAAAACTTTCATACCATTGGTTTCAAAGGTAAGTTTACCATCGGATACCTTGACTACAAGCACATTCTTATCATATTTTCTTTGGAGGAGGATTATCTAAGATGCTGGCTCAAGAACACTTGGTTTGTTAATGGATACTACATGAGAATTCTCAAGTGGCATCCACTTTTTACCACCAAAGAGGAAACATCCATAGTTCCCATCTAGATTACTTTTGAGGTCTTCCATCAGTCTTCTTCAACAAACATGCCGTGTTTAGCCTCGCTCAAGCGGTTGGGACTCCTCGCAAACATGACTTGGCAACCGCAAATTTCACCAGGCCAAGTCCACATATCTGTTGCAAAAGTATGCGTGGAAGTCAACCTCCTTTCCTAGCTCCCTTCCAGAGTTTGGCTAGGAGTTGGTAAGGAAGGCATTTGGCAAAAAAATTAGCTATGAAGAAGTGCCATGCTACTGTACAAATTGCAAGAAAATAGGCCACACCAACGAAGCATGCAGGAAAAGAGAGCCGGTGTTGGCAAACAAACCAACGGGTCTTAGTGATCACATGAAGAATCATGCAAAGACATCAATCCAAATGTGTTGGACACCAGTGAAGCATTATGAAGCTGGACCTTCTGGAATAAAGCAAACTGTATCACCTTCACGCGGAAATGATGGGACAATTTTGAATGTTCAAGTTTCACTTCCTTCATCAGAGAACCAGGTGACAACAAACAAAAACCCAATGGGAGTAGTTACAAAACATGATCTAACCATGGTTCAACCCATGGAGGCAGCACAACATTAAGAACAAGGAGTTTCTAAAATTCTGGCACCAAAGTGGCGGTTGCCACCAACGTCCGGTGGCTGAACCACCACCACTTTGGCCCCCAACAAACCTGGAATTTCAAATTTTGAATTCAATAGAAGATAAGATGGTTGAAACTCCCCCAACAAACCTGGAATTTCAAATTTTGAATTCAACAGAAGCTACAGGTGGTTGCAACGCTTCAAACAAGTGTATCAATACAGCATACACATCTAGATGTGTATAAGTTGACCAATTCAAACTGCATAATAACAAACTTGGATTTATCCTTATCTAAACAAATGGAGTTGACCCATTCAAAAGAGCAACCAATTCCTTCAAATGAGACACACGAGCGGCCAACTCAACTTCTTACAAATGATGACCAAGCCTTTGCAGCTGTCCGAATAGTGGAGGAGCTTCCTTGCTACTTTTCAGACACGGATACCCCTCGAGAAATAACAACCATGTCGACTCAACACCTCACGGATTCAAGGAACTTGTCCGAAAATAGGCCTGGCCCAAAGAAAAAGATTATAAGGAAACGCACCAACACCAGGCTGACCTTGGATGTGAACAAGGCTCTCCAAACCGCCATCCTCCTCCCCCAATCTAATATACTATTTTCTGGTATAGAACATTCGAGGGGTGAATAATAAACCCTCAATTCAAAGAATAAAACAGTTAACGAAAGAACACTCTGAATCCGGTCCTTGCTTTGTTAGAACCGATGGTAGACAAAGACCGGATTCATTCCTTTGCTCGTAGGTTAGGCTTTGATAGCTGCATATCCAACCCTAATGGGAAGATTTGGCTTTTCTGGAACCAAATTTTTGCAGTCTCTACATTGGTAAGCTCAGACCAGCTCATCCATGTTTCCAACCCTTCTAATCATCTCCAACATGATATCCTAGCCACATTCATTTAAGCTAAATGCACTAAATACGAAAGAAGAAGTTCGTAGCAACAACTCCGTGTGGTACAATCCTCAAATCCATGGCTGGTGGGGGGTATTTCAATGTAATCTCCAATTCGGATGAGTATAACGGCTCTTCTTTGGTGGACCTTGAAGTCCCTTAAATGAATTCAACAATTGCCTCCTAGATTGTGGCCTTCTGAACATGGCATATCAAGGCTACAAATTCACTTGGAGAGGTAATAGGTGTGGCAACTTGGTTTTGAAAAGACTTGATCGTTATGTATGCAACTAGGCATTCCTATCTACCTTCCAGCAAATCACGGTGGAACATTTGCTCAAAACGTGTTCGGATCACTCTTCGATGCTCCTCAAGACATCAAATGGAGTGTCATCTGGGCCAAAGTAGTTTAGATTTTTAAATGCATGGACTAACCTCCCTCTCTTAATGTAGGTTGTCAAAGATAATTGGCATCTTCACTGTTTGGGCAGCCCACTTAAAATTCTTGCCTCAAAGCTCAAAAGGCTAAAGGCGAAATTAAGGAATTGGAATCACACCATCTTTGGTAACATTTTTGACAAGGTGAGGAAAGCTGCGTCTCAAGTCAAAGAATGTGAAACTACTTGTTTGCAACAGCCGACTCAACACAACCAAATTGCATCTGCTTGCCCATGCACAAGCCAAACATGCCAAATGCCTTGCCGAAGAAGAATGTTTCTGGAGACAAAAATCGGGCATGAAATGGCCCAAAGAAGGAGATCCAAACTCAAAATTCTTTCATTCCTCAATCCTTACAAAGAGACACAAAATAGAACATCTCGAGGCTTAAGGTGGATAGGACGTGGACGGAAGATTGGCAGCTCATTGAAGAAGAGGGTATTAGTCACTTCAAGGATCTTTTAATAGCCCCAGGCGACTCAAATATCAATCATGATCTCTTCAGCAACATCTAACAAGTAATCACACAAGAGAATAACAAAAAGCTGCTTGCCGAGCCATCCATGGACGAGCTCAAGGAGGCAACTTTTGGCCTTAACCCGCATGGGGCTGCTGGAATGGACGGTTTTAATGGAGTATTTTTCACCACCTGCTGGGAAATGATACAAAATGACCTTCACAATGCAGTGAAAGATTTCTTGAAAGGGCATCCGCTTCCCAGAGCTTTTACCAGCACACTCATAGCATTGATCCCAAAAATTACGAACCCTTCATCTTTTGATAACTTTAGACCAGTTAGCCTTTGTACTTTTTTCAATAAAATCTACACCAAGATATTAGCTAATAGATTATCTTTAGTGCTACCCAAAATTATTTCTCAGGAGCAAGTAGCTTATGTACAAGGTACAGATATCACCGATAACATATTGCTGGTTCAGGAGATCGTCAATTTCATAAATCGAAAAACCAGAGGAGGTAACATCATTTTCAAGCTTGATTTAGCAAAGGCCTTTGATCGCCTCTCTTGGTCTTTCCTTTATGCAGTTCAACGACAACTTGGGTTTAGCAAAAACTGGAATGCCATCATGAAGAATGTGTTAGAAAATTGCTGGTTGTCCATCCTTCTCAATGGCTCCCCGAAAGGCTTTTTCATGTCCATTGTGATTTCTGTAGGAGAGACCCCTTATCACTTCTCCTTTTCATAATTGCATATGGAAACAGTCTCACGAGGAATGGAAGCTCTCTCAATATCAAGGGGAAAAAATCTTAGATTATGTATTGCCGAGGAAATGCCAACCAATCACCCACCTAGCTTTTGCGAATGACATAGTTATTTTCACAAAGAGAGAGGCCAAGTCTATCAAAAGCCTCATGGAATTTCTCACTCAATTTGAAGCTTCATCCGGGCAGCTCTTTAACAAGTTCAAAAGTTCTTTCTACATGCCCAAAAATGCTCCACTTTCAAAAGTAAGGATGATTCAATGCCAAACAGGTTTTGTACAGTGGTTCCTTCCTTTTACATACCTTGGCTGCCCTATTCAAAAGGCAAAGAAAAGAAAAGCTCTTTTCCAGCCAATGATTGAGAAAAAAAACCTCTAGGATTGCTGGGTAGCAAACAAAATTTCTATTCTCCCGGAGGTAAATGAATCTTGATAAAGCATGTTCTCTGTAGCATTCCAATATACCTCTTCACAGTGCTCCAACCTCCTAAAGCTGTTATCAAGGACTTGGAGAGGCAATTCGCCAACTTCTTCTGGGGCAACTCAGAATTGGGTAGTAAACACCATTGGGCTGCATGGAAATCAATTTGTCGCCCAGGAGAGGCAAATGAACTTGGAAATCAAGATTTCTATCTTCATGTGGCAACTTCTGAATAGAAAACTTTCCCTTGACGACATAATAATCAACTTGGGAGTCTCTTTGGCTTCGAAATGCTCTTTTTGCAACAATCTGGAAACTTTGGATCACCTCTTTGTAGGATGTGAATTCGCCAGCAGCATTTGGCTATACTTTGAATCATGGCTTGAAGTGTTTTTTCCCCGATCCTCCACAATACTAGGTAAACTCAATTCTTGGTGGTGGCATGACCCTCCTTCCAAAACCCTTGTCGCTGTCCAAAAGCTTATGCCATCTTTGGTATGCTGGTTCATATGGAAAGCACGAAATATGGCAATCTTTGAAGGTCATTTCACCACACCTCAACACAACATTACTCACATATGCTCCCAGTTGCCAAGCATCTCTACCATTCGACCGTTTCATAGGACTGGACCAGGTGATGACATCTTTTTTTATCATTTCATTTGTCGTCAAATTCTCATCACATTGCCGAGGAGAGCTTTCGCGGTCAACTGGATCCCGCCTCCGAATGGCAGTGCAAAACTCAACGTTGATGGGGCCTCAAAAGGAAATCTTGGGTTGGCGGCCGGTGGAGGAGTTATCAGAGATCACCGTGGAAACCTGATCAAAGCATTTAGCAACAATTATCTTCTCCAATCCAATTTACAAGCGGAAGCATCTGCCTTGATGGATGGTCTCAAACTTTGTGCACAATTGCAGCTCACGGAAGTAGAAGTGGAACTCGACTCCCTAGCTCTAGTGCATATAATAAAGAGCAAATCTAAGCCACCATGGAACATTGACCACCAATGTCAATTCATCAAAGCCTTCACGTTGGATAGGCATTTTACTTTTCACATGTTTACCGAGAGGCAAATCATGTGGCGGATAGGCAAGCAAATGAGGGCATTTTTAATCCTTTCTATTTAGAGTATAACCAAGACACACTCCCTAGGCCTATTAGTGGATTGTTGTGCTTGGATGCTCAGGGCTACCCGTACATAAGGCATTGTAAATTATGATTCAATAAATAAACTACACCTACTTTGGGTGTTTGCTCAAAAAAAAAAAAAAAAAAAGAACTTGTTTGTTAACTTTTAGTTCACCACTTTCATTTAACCATTGCAATCTATATGGTCTAGGATGCTTAAAAGTTGAAAAATCCAATTTTTCGACCATTAATTGACTAACTACATTCACACAACTTCCACTATCAATAATCAAACCACGAACTTTTTCTTGAACAAAACAACGAGTAAAAAAAATATTTTCCCTTTGTACCTCATTTTGTTCATACTCAGCTTGTGTATGAAGAGCTCTAAGAACCACCAAACTTTGACCATGGACAACTTCTTCCTCTTCAAAGTCATCTTCACTTGGACCTTCTAGTGGTGGCATGGTCTGATCTTCCTCATTACTTTCACTCGTTCACTAAGTCTCCATGAATGATATTCATAGCCTTATTGTTCAGACATTGGGAAGCGATGTGACCTACACCATGACAATGAAAACATTTAAGATCTCTAGCCCTTAGATTAGTATCAGAATTAGAATTACCTTTGTCATTTGGGGGTTGATTACGAACAAATGGCCTTTCAACTTCTCTAGGTTTAAAGTTAGAATTCTCACCTTGCTTTGTTGCACTAGGCCAATTCGCTTCCAATTAGAGCTTGAATTAGATGTTACCTTTTGTTTACCTCGTTTGAGTTGTCTTTCTACCTTGATATCCATATGAACCATTTCCTCGAGATCCACATAGTGGTGTAGCTCGACTACATCGGCAATTTCCTTGTTAAGTCCACTCAAGAACCACGCTATTGTAGCCTCCCTATCTTCTTCATTGTCAGCTCTAATCATGGCAATCTCTATCTCTTTATGGTACTCTTCCACGGACTTAGTACCCTACCTTAAGCTTTGTAGCTTTTGATACATGATGATTCCCTGTAATAGTGAGACAGAACAAATCTTTTGCGCAAAATAGATTTCATGTTAGCCCAATTATCAATAATACGTTCTCTATTTCTATGCCTACTTATTAATAATTGATCCCACCAAGTCAATGAATAATCAATAAAAGAGACGGCTGCTAACTTTACCTTTTTCTCATCAGAATAGTTGTAACAATCAAAAATAAAATCTACCTTTTGCTCCAATTTGATGTATGCGTCAGGATCGGCTTTACCTTGGAACGGAGGTAAGGATAGCTTAATTGTCCCAATATCATTATCTCGAGTCCGATTCTCCTTCCGGCCATGTTGCACATTCCTATCATTATAAACCTCATCGTCAATAGTATCTTGATCAGATTCATACTCACCTTCTTGACGACGTGTAGGGGTATTAGCTCTACGAGCTTGACGTCTAACTCCTTGAGGCCTCTCTCTTTGTTGGTCATTCATGCTAGCCTCTATTTGATCTATGCGATCCCTAACATTGCCAGAATACAGCAAATACTCGATCAAATTGTTGTTGTATGGCCTTCATTGTTATGGGATTTCCAGTTCGACTAGTTTCTTCCTGTGACATAATGAAAACACTCACAAAGAAAAAGAAAGTGATTAGGGTTAATAAGATTAAAAGAAAATTTCCTTACCACTCAACTTACTGTTGGGAGTATATGCACTCAAATTGTATCACTTAATCCCTCATGTATACCCTCAATTCAATGGCTTTTTATCACTCGAAGGATCTCGCCACACTGCCTTTTTCCTCTCTTTAGTTTGTTCTCAAAGTCTTTGGAAGACTACGAGGACCAAAGTGAGCTCCAATTATGTCTTAACCACTTAATTGGTTGGAAGTCAAAGAAAACAAACAATCACGGGCCAACGACAAATAAGAGATACCAAACTTTCGGATTTAAGCTTCAAAGAAGAAGAGACAACAAAATATCCGAGACTACATGAAACAACAAAACGTATAGAAAGCAAATAAGAATTTGGTAACTCAGCAAATTTACCAAATAAAAAAAAGGAAACCAAGCACACAAAAACAAGCAAGTAGCACTTAAGAATAACAAAGAAATTAAAAGAACCAACAAAAATTAAGTGCTTTTGAACAGAATTACAAATTTGGGAAGTTTCCAAAAATAGAAAGTTTCCAAATCTAGAAATTGGAAAGTTTCCAAAAATGAATTTAGTAAGTTTCCAAAATTGGAATTTGGATAGTTTCCAAAAAAATGAATTTGGTAAGTTTCCAAATTTAGAATTTGGAATGTTTCCAAAGATGAATTTGGTAAGTTTCCATATTTAGAATTTGGAAAGTTTCCAAAGATGAATTTGGTAAGTTTCCAAATTTTGAAGTTGGAAAGTTTCCAAACTCAACTAGGAAATCAAAACCTTCTTGGATTAGGACAACAATTTTTCTCCTTCTGAAAAACCGATTCTTCTCCTTCTCCACTTTTTTTTTTTAGCCTTTTTTCCACGTTTCTGTTTTTTTTTTTGTTTAAGACTTTTTTTTTTTCACATTTCAGTCAAACAAATTTTCATTTTAATTGGCCAACAACACTTCTTCTTTTTTTTTTTTTTCAATTTGGCTAAGAAAAAGATTTTTTTTCTTTTATAGCAGCAAAACAAAGAGAACAATGAAGAACAATAACAAAGAAACAACAATATCGCTGGAAATTTTTTTCGGATGAACAGTAACGGTGAATAGTAGCGATGAACAGTATGATTTTTTTTTCTTTTATAGCAACAACAACAAAGAGAACAATGAAGAACAATAACAAAGAAACAACAATATGGCTGGAAATTTTTTAAGGATGAACAGTAACGGTGAATAGTAGCGATGAACAGTACGATTTTTTTTTTCTTTTATAGCAGCAACAACAAAGAGAACAATGAAGAACAATAACAAAGAAACAACAATATGGCAGGAAATTTTTTTCGGATGAACAGTAACGGTGAACAGTCGTGGTGCATAGTAGCGATGAACAGTAGATAAGTAGTACGAATTTTTTTTTTTTTTGGGCAGAACTACAGATATGATTTTCTTTGAAAGAAAATTTGGAAAAATGATAGAGAAAACTAAACAGAACTAACCAGAATTGGACCAGCTCTAATACCAATCTGATGCGAACCCCGTGCGCAATCGACTTGATGCCACGAAACCCAACAATTCAAGATGGCACCAAAACCCCAAGGATCGACTCCAAAGTTTGTCACAAGAATTGGGACAGCAAACACACAAACAAGAACAATAAAGAACACACAAAAATCAAGCAAGAATTCAACCTGTTGTCTATAACGAGACAAGAACCAAACTCTTAACAAGATTTAAAGCAGGAATTGACCCGTTGCCTATATGAATCAGGCAAGAATCAAATCTATAAGTCGGTTAGAACAATCACCGTTACTCAAGCGATGATCCCAACAAAGTCTTAATCCGAAGACTTCTAGTTTAGGCATAGAAGAAGATGCCTATTACAACTAAAAATCTGATACACATCGTCCATATGATGAGGCCTATTCATAGGGATTCCTGAACAAATTCCTAAAAACTAGCTTAAAAACTCCTAAAAAAGTAGTGCTAGGGTTCAGCCATAAGTGGCCCCAAGATTTGGGCTAAATGGGCCTTATTAAGGCTAATTAATGAGCCTAAAAACTAAGAACTAAATCACAACTATACTTGACTTACACCAGCCCAATTTACACATTTCGACTACAATTGGGCTTTATAAAATAAGTAAACACAAACTACTGGACTTCTCTATTATGGATTTGGACTTGAAGATTATTCCAATCAGATTTACAAGCCCGTTCCACTTCTAGTTTGTTTTGGAAGGCTTCCTCGTCAAGAACACCTCGAACCAAACTTTGCATGGCTTGTTGGATTCTCTTTGCACGTGCCCTTGTAATTGGTCCAGTTGGCACTTGCAATGACTCTTCACAAACCTTAGTCAAGCTTGAAGATACCCTTTGGTTCGTATCATAAATGATCGTCCAAACACTGCCAAGAAAAACAACGAAAAGATGGACAACAATGCCTTACGGAGGTAGGAGAGCGTCCAAAACATGACCGAAAGCTGTAGGATGCATATGACTGTCCAAACCAGAAGTTGTGGGATAGGATGCATATGAACGTGCAAACCAGAAGTTGTAGGACGCACATGACTGTCCGAACCAGAAGCTATAGGATGTACAAGACCGTCCGAAGAAAAGAGCTCAAAATGAAGAAGTTTCTATCGAAGCTGTAGGAAGCTCACAACCGTCTGAAGCACAGCTCATAAAGTTATCGGACGTCCGAACGCACACTTACTTCATCGGCTAGTTCGTTCGAACGCACACTTACTTCATCGACCGTCCAAATGATCTAACGGCTAATTTTCTTGTAAACAGAAAATAGCCGTTAGAGAAATTGTTGGAGGCAGTTTTTCGGCATCTATAAATACCCCAAGTCTATAAATGCGACATATAGAGAGTGGAACTACTACATTCGATACATACACTTGTAAGAGCTATTTTGGGGAGAAATAGGCTAAAATATTGTGAGTTGAGTATTATTGGTTTGGAAAAGAATACAAATTTTGTTGGAGGGAAAGAATAAAAATTTTCATACAATCCATTGATATTGAATTGTGGTACATTGTTGATGAAGGTCCTTGTGAGGCAAATATTTTTGATGAAAATTCACATATATTAAGGCCTAAGACTAGATATGAGCTAAATGCACAGGATAGAGTAAATTTATCTTTTAAAGCTAAAGCCATGAATATTTTGTATAATGCTTCGGATGCAGATGAGTCTTTGAAAGTGAAAGGTTGGAAATCAGCCAAGGAAATATAGGACAAATTGAAAGAAATCCAAGAATCATATGCTGGGAACAAAGAGTTAAAAATTAAAGTTAATGCTTTATTGAGTGCATTTTTTGTCAAAAGAAAATGATGCTTTGAAGAAAAAATTTGTTGGAAAAACCAAGATCAAGGACGAACAAGCTTCATTGAATAAGAGATTAGATGATCTTGATGTACTTTCGCAAAAGAAAAAGGAAAATATTTTGTTGTTGAAAAGAAAAGAAATCGAATTATGCATATCAACAAAAATTTTTAACCTTTAAAAAAGGATGATTTGTGCTTTATACAAATCTAAATCTTCTGTTTATGGAAGCGAAAATAGTGTATGCAATTATTATACACATCAACGTGGACATATAAAAAGGCATTGTTCTGCCAAAAGAACTGAAAAGTTGGGAATAAATTCTATTTGGGTGCTTAAGCATGTTACTAACCCAATTGGACCCAAGAAAGTTTGGGTACCAAAAGTTGTTATTTAACTTTGCATGTAGGTATGCCTGGAGAGACCAAGAAATTCAAGATGGATCATCAATGGAGGGTGTTCAAAGCATATAAGCTAAGATGACATTGATATGGGTAACATTTAAAATATTTTTTGAAAAATATACTATCATTTGATAATATGATTTCTTGAATACCCCCAAATTTGTCTATATTAGTCACTATTTGCAAAAGATAGGGGGAGTTTAAATTGCATTAATTTTTCTTATGTTCTTACTGTGATGCCAAAAGGGGGAGAAAATATTGGACCAAATCTCTCATCTTATGCTTCTATTTTATGGTTGTTTTTATATTTTGATGATGCCAAAAGGGGGAGAAAGTATTGGACAAAATCTTCAATCTTATGCTTCATATTTTATGGTTGTTTTTAGAATTGTCCAACTGATTTGTCATCATCAAAAAGGGGGAAATTGTTGGACCCCATTTATCATAATCATGTTTTGATGATGACCAAATCATACTAACGGCTTGAAAATAAGTGTGCAGAAAAACAGGGAGATTCGGACGTAAATGATCGTCCGAACACTATCAAGAAAAACAACCAAAAGATGGACAGCACCTTACGGAGGTTGGAGAGCTTCCAAAATGCAACCGAAAGTTGTAGGACGCATATGACTATCCAAACTAGAAGTTGTGGGATAGGGCGCATATGAATGTCCAAACCAGAAGTTGTAGGACGCACATGACCGTCCGAACCAGAAGCTGTAGGATGCACAAGACCGTCCGAAGAAAAGAGCACAAAATGTAGAAGTTTCTATCGAAGCTGTAGGACGCATACAATCGTTCGAAGCACAGCTCATAAAGTTATCGGACCTCCGAACGGTCCAATGGCTAGTTCATCCGAACGCACATTTACTGCATCGGCCGTCCAAAAGATCTAACAGCTAGTTTTTCAGTAAACAGAAAATAGCCGATAGAGAATTGGTGTAGGCATTTTTTGGGCATCTATAAATACCCCAAGTCTGTAAATGCGATATATTGAGAGTGGAACTTCTACATTCGATACAAGCACTTGTAAGAGCTATTTTGGGGAGAAATAGGCTAAAATATTGTAAGTTGTATTGATTTGGGTAGTATAGTTCTGTTGGCAAAACTAGAGGAGTTAGTTTGAGCAAAAGTAAACTAGTGAGTGATCTTTAAGTGTAAGAATGGAGGGATGACAAGTGTACAAATGTGAGGTTGTAATGTAAAACCCTGTGGCTCAACTAGAGGAACTTAGTTGGTGCTAGAATGAGCCTATCAATGGTTTGTGCACTAGAAGGTTATTGCCTCACCATCTTTGAAGAGGCACTACCAGTGGATGTACTCCAAGCTTGAGAAGGTTGGGAGTTTGGTTTGATATTCTTTATCTCAATCTTTTATTTGTTCTTTTTTTTTTTTTTGAGCAAACACCCAAAGTAGGTGTAGTTTATTGAATGAATCATAATTTACAATGCCTTATGTGCGGGCAGCCCTGGGCATCCAAGTGCAACAATCCACTAATAGGCCTAGGGAGTGTGTCTTGGTTATACTCTAGATAGAAAGGATTAAAAATGCCCTCGTTTGCTAACCTATCCGCCACATGATTTGCCTCTCGGTAAACATGTGAAAATGTAAAATGCCTATCTAACGTGAAGGCTTAGATGAATTGCCATTGCTGGTCAATGTTCCATGGTGGATTAGATTTGCTCTTTATTATATGCACTAGATCTAGGGAGTCGAGTTCCACTTATACTTCTGTGAGCTACAATTGTGCACAAAGTTTAAGACCTGTCTTACAATTATCCACCAATCTAGGGAGTCGAGTTCCACTTATACTTCCGTGAGCTACAATTGTGCACAAAGTTTAAGACCATCCACCAAGGCAGATGCTTCCGCTTGTAAATTGGATTGCAGAAGATAATTATTGCTAAATGCTTTGATCAGGGGTCCACGGTGATCTCTAATAACTCCACCACCGGTTGCCAACCCTGGATTTCCTTTTAAGGTCCCATCAACGTTGAGTTTTGCACTGCCATTCAGAAACGGATCCACTTGACCTCGAAAGCTCTCCTCGGCTGTGTGATGAGAATTTGACGGCAAATGAAATGAGAAAAAAAGGTGTCATCAGCTGGTCCTGTCCTATGAAATGGTCAAATGGTAGAGATGCTTCGCAACTGGGAGCATATGTGAGTAATGATGTGTTGAGGTGTGGTGAAATGACCTTCAAAGATTGCCATATTTTGTGCTTTCCATATGAACCAGCATACCAAAGATGGCATAAGCTTCTGGACAATGACAAGGGTTTTGGACCCAGGAGGGTCTGCCACCACCAAGAATTGAGTTTACCTAGTATTGTGGAGGATGGGGGAAAAAGCACTTCAAGCCATGATTCAAAGTATAGCCAAATGCTGCTGGCAAATTCACATCCTACAAAGAAGTGATCCAAAGTTTGCAGATTGTTGCAAAAAAAGCATTTTGAAGCCAAAGAGACTCCCAAGTTGATTATTATGTCGTCAAGGGGAAGCTTTCTATTCAGAAGTCGCCACATGAAGATAGAAATCTTGATTTGTAGCCTGCCGTCCCATATCATTTTTCGATAGAGCATGGAAGCTTGTGAGGGAAGGGTGGATGAGATTGAAAATTTACCATTTGATGAGAGAGTCCACACTAGCTCGTCTGGTGCATTAGATATCTGGATAGCATTTCCATGAAGGAGCTGCCTCAGTCTTTCTAGCTCTTGAAGTGATTAATGGTCATTCAAACCTAAAAGATTCCAACCATCTGTGCTCTTTTTTTTAGTTGTTTGAGCAAACACCCAAAGTAGGTGTAGTTTATTTAATGAATCGTAATTTACAATGCCTTATGTACGGGCAGTCCTGAGCATTCAAGCACAACAATCCACTAATAGGCCTAGGGAGTGTGTCTTGGTTACACTCTAGATAGGAAGGAATGAAAAAATCCTCATTTGCTAGCCTATCCGCCACATGATTTGCCTCTCAGTAAACATGTGAAAAAGTAAAATGCCTATCTAACGTGAAGGCTTTGATGAACTGCCATTGCTGGTCAATGTTCCATGGTGGCTTAGATTTGCTCTTTATTATATGCACTAGAGCTAGGGAGTCGAGTTCCACTTCTACTTCCGTGAGCTGCAATTGTGCAAAAAATTTGAGACCATCCACCAAGCCAGATGCTTCCTCTTGTAAATTGGATTGGAGAAGATAATTGTTGCTAAATGCTTTGATCAGGTTTCCACGGTGATCAATAATAACTCTGCCACCGGTCGCCAACCTTGGATTTCCTTTTGAGGTCCCATCAATGTTGAGTAATTGTTTGCACTGCCATTCGGAGGCGAGATCCACTTGACCGCAACAGCCCTCCTCGGCTGTGTGATGAGAATTTGACGGCAAATGAAATGAGAGAAAAATATTTGATCAGCTGGTCCAGTCCTATGAAATGGTCGAATGGTAAAGATGCTTCGCAACTGCGAGCATATGTGAGTAATGATGTGTTGAGGTGTAGTTAAATGACCTTCAAAGATTGCCATATTTCGTGCTTTCCATATGAACCAGCATAACAAAGATGGCATAAGCTTCTGGACAGCGACAAGGGTTTTGGAAGGAGGGTCATGCCACCACCAAGAATTGAGTTTACCTAGTATTGTGGAGGATGGGGGAAAAAGCACTTCAAGCCATGATTCAAAGTATAGCCAAATGCTGTTGGCAAATTCCCATCCTACAAAGAGGTGATCCAAAGTTTCCAGATTGTTGCGAAGAGATCATTTTGAAGCCAAAGAGACTCCCAAGTTGATTATTATGTCGTCAAGGGGAAGCTTAGGGTGTCTGTTCAGAAGTCACCACATAAAGATAGAAATCTTGACTTGTAGCCTGCCATCCCATATCATTTTCCGAGAGAGCATGGACGCATGTGAGGGGAGGTTGGATGGGATTGAAAATTTACCATTTGTTGAGAGAGTCCATACTAGCTCGTCTGGTTCATTAGATACCTGGATAGCCCTTCCATGAAGGAGCTGTCTTAGTCTTTTTAGCTCTTGAAGTGAATAATGCTCATTCAAACACGAAAGATTCCAACCATTAGTGCTCCATAATTGGGCAATAGTGAGGTTTGGCTCGGACACTTGGCCGACTTCATTAAATAGGAGCCCTATGGGCAGCCATGTATCAAACCAAAAAGAGGACTATCCGTTGCGTATCAAGAATAGAAAGTTGCGTTCTGCTTCTTGTCGACTTTTTAGCATGGACTTCCATATGTACGAGTCTCCGTGTCCCTCCTATATCAGGCGAGGGTGGAAATGACAATTTCTTGCTTGCATGAATGTGCTCCACAAGGCATAATTATCCTTCCGAAATTTCCTCCACAACTTGGTACGAAAACCTTTGGCCAAATACGATAATGAAACAATCCCAAGTCCATTTACCTCTACTGGATGACAAATTGACTTCCATGCAGTCCAATGGTGTTTACTACCCAATTCTGAGTTGCCCCAGAAGAAGTTGGCGAAATGCCTCTCCAAGTCCTTGATAACAGCTTTAGGAGGTTGGAGCACTGTGAAGAGGTATATTGGAATGCTATAGAGAACATGCTTTATCAAGATTAATTTACCTCCGGGAGAATAGAAAATTTGTTTGCTACCCAGCAATCCTAGAGGTTTTTTTTCTCAATCATTGGCTGGAAAAGAGCTTTTCTTTTCTTTGCCTTTTGAATAGGGCAGCCAAGGTATGTAAAAGGAAGGAACCATTGTACAAAACGTGTTTGGCATTGAATCATCCTTACTCTTGAAAGTGGAGCATTTTTGGGCATGTAGAAAGAACTTTTGAACTTGTTAAAGAGCTGCCCGGATGAAGCTTCAAATTGAGTGAGAAATTCCATGAGGCTTTTGATAGACTTGGCCTCTCCCTTTGTGAAAATAACTATGTCATTCGCAAATGCTAGGTGGGTGATTGGTTGGCATTTCCTCGGCAATACACAATCTGAGATTTTTCCCCCTTGATATTGAGCTTTCATTCCTCGTGAGAAGGTTTCCATTGCAATTATGAAAAGGAGAGGTGATAAGGGGTCTCCTTGGCGAACACCTCTGGTGGACTTGAAAAAGCCTTTCGGGGAGCCATTGAGAAGGAAGGAGAACTAGCAATTTTCTAAAACATTCTTCAAGATGGCATTCCAATTTTCGTTAAACCCAAGTTTTTGCTGAACTGCATAAAGGAAAGACCAAGAGAGGCGATCAAAGGCCTTTGCTAAATCGAGCTTGAAAATGATGTTACCTCATCTGGTTTTCCAGTTTATGAACTCGACAATCTCCTGAACTAGCAATATGTTATCGGTGATGTCTCTACCTTGTACACTATAAGCTACTTGCTCCTGAGAAATAATTTTGGGCAGCAATAAAGATAATCTATTAGCCAATATCTTGGTGCAGATTTTATTGAAAAAAGTACAAAGGCTAATTGGTCTATAGTTATCAAAAGATGAAGGGTTCGTAATTTTTGGGATCAATGCTATGAGTGTGCTGGTAAAAGCTCTGGGGAGCGGCTGCCCTTTCAAGAAATCTTTCACTACATTGTGAAGGTCATTTTGTATGATTTCCCAGCATATGGTGAAAAAATACTCCATTAAAATCGTCCATTCCAGCAGCCCCATGTGGGTTAAGGCCAAAAGTTGCTTCCTTGAGCTCGTCCATGGATGCCTCGGCAAGCAGTTTTTTGTTATCCTCTTGTGTGATTACTTGCGAGATGTTGTTCAGGAGATCATGATAGATATCTGAGTCGCCTAGGGCTGTTCAAAGATCCTTGAAGTGACTGACACCCTCTTCTTCAATGAGCTGCCAATCTTCCGACCACGTCCCATCCACCTTAACATTGCCTCGAGATGTTCAATTTGTGTCTCTTTGTAAGGAGTGAGGAATGAAAGAATTTTGAGTTTTGATCTCCTTCTTTGAGCCATTTCATGCCCGATTTTTGTCTCCAGAAACTTTCTTCTTTGGCAAGGCATTTGGCATGTTTGGCTTGTACATGGGCAAGTGCAATTTGGTTGTGTTGAGTAGGCTGTTGCAAACAGGTAGTTTCACACTATTCGACTTGCAACTCAGCTTTTCTTACCTTGTCAAAAATGTTACCAAAGATGGTGTGATTCCAATTCCTTAATTCCGCCTTTAGCCTTTTGAGCTTTGAGGCAAGAATTTTAAGTGGGCTGCCCAACCAGTGAAGATGCCAATTATATTTGACAACGTACATCAGGAGAGGATGGCTAGTCCATGCATTTAATAACCTAAATTTCTTTGGCCCAGATGACACTCCATTTGATGTCTTGAGGAGTAGCGGAGAGTGATTCGAACACGTTTTGAGCAAATGTTCCACCGTGATGCATTGCTGGAAGGTAGATAGGAATGCCTGGTTGCATACATAATGATCAAGTCTTTTGCAAACCAAGTTGCCATAGGTTACCTCTCCAAGTGAACTTGCAGCCTTGATATGCCATGTTCATAAGGCCACAATCTAGGAGGCAATCGCTGAATGCATTTAAGGCTTCAAGGTCCACTAAAGAAGATCCCTTATACTCATCCGGATTGGAGATTACATTGAAATCCCCCCTCCCCACCAGCCATGGATTTGAGGATTGTATCGCAAGGAGTTGTTGCCATAAATTTCTTCTTTCGTATTTAATGCATTTAGCATAAATGAATGTGGCTAGGATATCATGTTGGAGTTGATTAGAAGAGATGGAAACATGCATGAGCTGGTCCGAGCTTACCAATGTAGAGACTGCAAAAATTTGGTTCCAGAAAAGCCAAATCTTCCCATTAGGGTTGGATATGCAGCTATCAAAGCCTAACCTATGAGCAAAGGAATGAATTCGGTCTTTGTCAACCTAATCGGTTCTAACAAAGCAAGGATTTTTATTTTGTGTTCTTTTGTTAACTATTTTATTGAGGGTTTATTATTCACCCAGTGAATGTTCCATACCAGAAAATAGTCCATTAATTGGGGGAGGAGGATGCCAGTTTGGAGAGCCTCATTCGCATCCGAGGCAGTGTGTAGGTGCGTTTCCTTCTAATCTTTTTCTTTGGGGCAGGCCTACTCTCGGACAAGTTCCTTGAATCTGTGAGGTGTTGTGTTGACATGGCAATTATTTCTCGTGGGGTATCCGTGTCTGAAAAGTAGCAAGGAAGCTCTTCCATTATTCGGATAGCTGGAAGGGCTTGGTCATCATTTGTAAGAAGTTGAGTTGGCCGTTCGTGTGTCTCATTTGGAGGAATTGGCTGCTCTTTTGAATGGGTCAACTCTGTTTGTTTAGATAAGGATAAGTCCGGGTTTGTTATTATGAAGTTTGAATTGGTCAACCCTTTTTCCAAGGGATTAGGATGCTGAATTGATAGATCCTTGCTTGTTTGAGGAGTTGCAACCACCTTATCTTTTGTTGAATTCAAAATTTGAAATTCCAGGTTTGTTGGGGGAGTTTCAACCACCTTATCTTCTGTTGAATTCAAAATTTGAAATTTCAGGTTTGTTGGGGGCCAAAGTGGTGGTGGTTCAACCACCGAATTGGTGAAAACCGCCACTTTTGGTGCCGGAATTTCAGAAACTCCTTGTTCTTGATGTTGTGCCGTCTCCATGGGTTGAACCGTGGTGAGGTCATGTTTTGTAACTACTCCCATTGGGTTTTTGTTTGTTGTCAACTGGTTCTCTGATGAAGGAAGTGAAACTTGAATAGTCAAAGTCATCCCATCATTTCCGCGTGAAGGTGATACAGTTTGCTTTTTTTCCAGAAGGTCCAGCTTCATGATGCTTCATTGGTGTCCAGTGCGTTTGGATTGATGTCTTTGCGTGATTCTTCATGTGCTCACTAAGACCCGTTGGTTTGTTTGCCAACACCGGCTCTCCTTTCCTACCCCATGCTTTGTTGGTATGGCCTATTTTCTTGCACTTTGTACAGTAGCATGGCACTTCTTCATAGCTAATTTTTTGCCAAATGCCTTCCTTACCAACCCATAGCCAAACTCTAGAAGGGAGCTCGGAAAGGAGGTCGACTTTCACGCATACTTTTGCAACACTTGGCCTGGTGAAATTTACGGTTGCCAAGTCAAGTTTAAGAGGAGTCCCAACCGCTTGAGCGAGGCTAAAAACGGCATGTTTGTTGAAGAAGACTGATGGAAGACTTCAAAAGTAATCCAGATGGGAACTATGGACGGTTCCTCTTTGGTGGCAAAAAGTGGATGCCACTTGAGAATTCTCATGTAGTATCCATTAACAAACCAAGTGCTCTTGAGCCAGCATCTCAGATAATCCCGAAGTGAGTTGGGCAAAACAAGCTGTGGCATCGGGAACAAACAATCCAACAAAGAAGCCTATTCAAACACGTTGGACTCCGGTGAAGCACCAAGAAGCAGGTCCATCGAGGAACAAAGCAAACCCCACCTTCTACACTTGTTGATAATGGAGCAAATATGGTTGGTCATGCTATACTTGATGATGTCCCATCAGCTGCAAACACAATAATCCCATTGCCGAAATTTTCACAAGGCGTTGATGTTGCACATACGAGTGAAAACTCATCTCAAGGTCGGCTACCAAGCAAGGAGGCGTCACTAGTTGTGGAGGAGCAACCAGAAATGGTGGAGGAGCAACCAAACCCGGCGGGGAAGCAACTAGAAACGGTTGAGGGATTATCCCAACAACCTGTGGTTCAAAATTCAAATCCCACCTTCTATGGGATCACTCCAACAACCTTGGATAAGGTCATTAATTCAAACCAGGAAATGGTACCTTATCAACATGAGCAAACTTTGGAAGTTCAAATCTTGAGCCCCTTGGATGGTGGGGCCACACCCGATTTGGAAGAGTCACAACTAAACTCGGCTACCCCAAAAGCAAGGGATAGACGAATCTCAAACAATCCAACTAGAATTAGATGATTCCTTCATCTCTCATGGTAAAATTATGGAAGAGTTACCGTGTTACTTTTCGGACAATGAATCTCCCCATGCAAACCATGCAATGACGGAGGTTATCCAGCCATCTTTTCCCACTCAACAGCCAACTGGTAAGTCCTTGTCCAAAAAGAAAAGACGCAAGAGAATCTACACCATGCCAAAGCCAATGCGCACTCGGTTGGTTAGGAAAACTACCACTTCTCCCTCCTCCCCTCAGTATTAAATGGATAGTGTCCTAATATGGAATATACAGGGGATAGTTAATAAACCCTCATTACGTAGGTTGAAGTTACTTATCAAATAGCAGAAAATAAAAATTCTTGCTTTGTTGGAGCACATGGTGGACAAAGCTCGAATCTCTTTCTTTGCACTCAAATTAGCTTTTGATGGCTGTGAACGTAACACCAATGGCACAATTTGGATTTTTTGGAATAATGAGCTTGGTTTAGCTCCCACTTTCACATGTTTCTATCTTAAGACTTTTCTCTTCACAATACTGTCTTGCAAGCTTCCTTTGTATATGCAAAATGCACAAAATTGGAAATGAGAGTTCTCTGGGCAGATCTCCGAGCTGTCCAACCTCAAAGTCCATGGCTGGTGGGCGGTGACTTTAATGTTATCTCAAGCACCGATGAATATTAAGGTTCTAGCTCTTTACAACTAGACGCGATGGGTGAATTCAATGATTGTCTTCATGAATGCGGCTTGTTGGCTCTACCTTTTCAAGGTTACAAATTCACTTGGCGTGGGAACAGGTTTGGAACCGTGGTTTGGAAGCAGTTGGATAGATTTGGTTGTAATGCTGAATTTATGGCAGCCTTCCAACATATTATTGTTGCGCACCTTCTCAAGACATGCTCGGATCACTCGCCACTAGTTGTCAATGCTTCTTCACCAATAACACCAGGCCCAAAGCCATTTAAATTCCTTAATATGTGGACTAAACACAAGGATTTTTTGTAGGTTGTGGGCAATAATTGGTGTGGCCTTGCACTGTACCGGTTCCCCTATTTCTAGTCTTGCTTCCAAACTTAAAAGACTCAAGGCCGAACTAAGTAATTGGAGTCAGACCATATTTGGCAATGTTTTCGTAATGGTACATGATGCTGAACAAGAAGTCAAAAGCAAGGAAGAAGCTCTTCTACTCCATCACAGCCAAAGTAATCAAATTACTTTGACTCATGCACAAGTTGTTCACATGCGGTGCCTTGCGGAAGAGGAAACCTTTTGGCGGCAAAAGGCTGGGGTGAAATGGCTGAAAGAAGGTGACAAAAACTCCAAAATTTTCCATTCTACCCTTCTTGCCAAAAGGCAGCAATTACGTATCTCCAGAATCAAAGTTGACGGGCAATGGACTGAAAATTTCCAGCTCATTGAAGATGCAGGTCTCGGATGTGGATAACCAGTATTTATTGTCTGAGCTGTCAATAAAGGAATTAAAGGAGGCAGCTTTCTCCCTAAACCCTAACGGTGCAGTGGGAATTGACGGATAATACAATGGGACCTTTTTCACTACTTGTTGGGATATCATTCACCATGACCCCCTCCTCGCGGTGTGTGCTTTCCTCAAAGCTGGAAGATTGCCACAGATGTTCACTAGCACTCTTGTTGCATTAATTCCAAAAGTAGCCAACCCCAATTCCTGTAGTGACTTTGGGCCTATTAGCTTGTGCACTTTCGTCAATAAATTTGTACTAAAATTTTGGCCAATCGCCTTGCCTCCATTCTGCCGAAACTCATCTCATCGGAACAAGCAACCTATGTTCAAGGGAGAGACATTGCGGATAACATCCTCCTTGTCCAAGAGCTGGTCGATTTCATAGATCAAAAAAACAAGGGGAGGGAATATGATTGTTAAACTCGACCTCGCCAAAGCATTTGATAGGCTTTCTTGGCCTTTCTTCTATGTAATTCTACGGAAGTTTGGGTTTGCTGAACATTGGATCTCCCTTATGCAGCATATTTTGGAAGATTGTTAGTTTTCTATAGTCATTAATAGATGCAGGTGCATCCAAAGGCTTCTTCAAATCCTCTAGAGGGGTTCGCTAGGGAGACCCTTTATCACCTCTGTTATTCATCCTAATGCTGGAAACAATTTTTCAAGGATTGAAGGACCAATTTTTAAAGGACAAAATAACACATTATTCCCTTCCGAAGCAGTGCCCAACGATCTCCCACTTGGCCTTCGCATATGACATTGATGTTTTTATAATGGGAGCTATTAAGTCTATTTGGCACCTTATGAGCTTTCTTTCGAGGTTTGAACTCTCCTCCGGACAGCTTTTCAACAAGTCCAAATGTTCCTTCTTCTTACCCAAAAAGGTGGCTCCAGCTCGAGTCCGGTTGATCCAAGCTAAGACGGGCTTCATCCACAAATCCCTTCCATTCACATACTTGGGCTGTCCCCATCCAAAAAGCTAAAAAAAGACACAATCTCTACCAGCCATTAATAGAAAAAATGGCTGCCCGAATTCATGGTTGGCAATCACGCTTCCTTTCTCCTGGAGGACGAATTGGGCTAGCTCGTCCTTATAAAGCATGTTCTCAGTAGCATCCCTATGTACATATTGTCGATTTTTCACCTTCAAAATCAGTAATCAAAGAGCTGGAATGGCAATTTGCCAATTTCTTTTGGGGTTGCTCAGAAGGGATGTTAAAGCATCATTGGATCTCATGGGCTACAATCTGCCAACCAACGTATTCAAATGGCCTAGGAGTTTCATCACTTGAGGAGGTGGTTCGCGGCTTTTGTATCAAACTTTGGTGGAAATTCCGAAAAGATGAATCTTTGTGGTGTTCTTTTCTTCAACGATGTTACCTTAAGAACCAACATCCCACCTTCTATCGGCATCACCGGGAGATTCGTTTACTTGGAAAAGGATGTTGCATGTGCGTGAAGACGTAGAAAAGTGGATGTTATTCTTACTACGGAAGGCTGATTGTTCCTTTTGGTTTGATCCTTGGACTGAACATGGGCCTTTCTCCCACAGGTGGAACAAGTATATGATGAACAACTTAAAGTTTCAACACAGGTTGGGGGTCCAAAAGGCTAGAATCTTTCCCTTTTGGACGAAAGATATTCCAATGAGGAGATACAAAACATTGCAGCACTTCTCAACACAAGACCGCTATTCTTGTCAGATAAAACGAATCTCATTGTTTGGACCCTCACACACAAAGGCTCCTTCTCACTCTCATCCACTTTCTCTCCCAAGATGCGGAATCACTCTCGGCAAATGATTTGGGATGTAAGACTCCAATCGAAGATATCCATTTTCATGTGGAAATTATTGAACAAGCGGCTGCCTCTTGATGATACCTTACGGAAAATTGGCTTTTCATTAGCCTCCAAGTGATACTTATGTTGCAATGAAGAGTCCGTGAACCATTTTTTTGTGGAATGTGAAACATCACAACAAATCTGTCATTTCTTTGAAAATTGGCTGGAGATGGTGATTACTCCATCCACCACCATAATGGTTAAACTTAATTCGTGGTGGTGGGATGCTGCATCGTCTTCCGCTATTGGATGGTCAGTTAAGATGCCATTCGTAGAATTCTTCCTAGAATAATCTGTTTGTTCTTATGGAAAGCTAGGAACATGGCAGTTCTGGAGGACAAAGTATGCAGCACAACAATGATTATTGTGGACATCTATTCTTACTTAGCGAATATCTCCTCGGCCCACCCCTTTGAACGAGTATCCACAGCAGATGATTTGTTACTCTCGCGCGGCCTTTGCAAGCAAGTTCTCCAAACCAAACCCAAGAAAGTCCTAGTTGTCAAATGGGACTGCCCTACCCAAGGATGCCTTAAGCTCAATATGGATGGAGCCTCCAAAGGTTACCCAGGAATGGCAGCGGGTGGCGGCATTCTCCGAGATCACAACGGCCAATGCATCCAGGCATTTTCCAAGAACTATCAACAGCAAACTAACCTACAAGCTGAGGCATTAGCTCTTGTAGATGGACTCAAGATGTGTCATAATCTACTGGTCCACTCACTGGTGGTTGAGATTGACTCTCTCTAGCTAGTTAACACCTTGCAAATAGGATCATCGACATCGATTTGGATCATAGACCCAGAAGTGTGCCTCATCAATAGCTACTGTGCTGGGAAAGAGATCTCATTCAAGCATGTCTTTAGGGAGTCTAACCATGTAGCTGATTGTCTAGCTAATGAGGTTATATCAAAACCTATGTTTGTTGAATATGATTGCTATACCATTCCCCAGCCGGTCAAGGGATTGGTCTTCCTAGATACTATAGGCTGCTCTAATATTCGGCTTTGTAATCCTTGATTTCATCAATAAAATTTTTGCCCTCTTTCGGGCATTTGCTTAAAAAAAAAAAAAAAACAAAGAACAAAAGAAGTCACTTCTTGTGGCTAAATATGAATCCTTCAACATGGAACCTCATGAGAATATTGACAAGATGTGTTGTAGGTTCAACGATATTGTAAAGGATTTTGAAAGTTTAGGTAAAGAATATTCTTCGGGTGAAAAGAATAAAAAGATTTTGAATGCTTTACGTATGGAATTCTGTGCCAATGGAGTCTTTTTTTGATTAATTCACTAACCACCTTTGAATTGAAGTTGAAATATAATGTACAAGATGATGAGGAGGCAATGGCGAAATGAGGCATAGCATTGAAGTCTTCACAAAAAGAACAAGCAAGAAGCCAGGTGAAAAATGCTGTGAATATGGCAAATCGGGACACCTTGCAAATGACTGTTCTCAAAAAGGAGAAAGGGCTTGAGGAAACCTCACTTCAACCACTTCCAAATCACATGGGATGATTGCAATCGGATAGAGAAGTTGAAGAAGAATATGAGGTGGCTCAAATGGCTTTTATGGCTCATGGCAATAATGAGGTATTCTCTAGTTATGATTCTTGTGATGATGATGATGTTATTGAATCATTTATTTTTAAAATACATGAATGTTTGAAAGAATAATATGCTAGGAATAAAGAGTTAAAAATTAAAGTTAATGCTTTATTGAGTTCATTTTTCAGCAAAAGAAAATGATGCTTTGGAGAAAAAAATTGTTGGAAAAACCAAGATCAATCCCTTTGACGAACAAGCTTTATTGAGGAAGAGACTAGATGATCTTGATGAACTTTTGCAAAAGAAAAAGGAAAATATTTTTGAAAAGAAAAGAAATAGAATTATGCATATCAACAAAAATTTTGTCACCTTTAGAAAGGTTGATTTGTGCTTTATTAAATCTAAATCTTCTTTTTATGGCAACAAAAATAGTGTATGGAATTATAGTCGTCAACATGGACATATAAAAAGGGATTGTTATGTCAAAAGAAATGAAAATTTGGGAATAAATTCTATTTGGGTGCTTAAGCATGTTACTAACCAATTGGGTACCAAAAGTTGTTATTTAACTTTGCATGTAGGTATGCTTGGAGAGGTCAAGGAATTCAAGATGGATCATCAATTGAGGGTGTTCAAAGCATATAAGCTAAGATGACATTGATATGGGTAACATTTAAAATATTTTTCCAAAAATATACTATCATTTGATAATATGATTCTTGAATACCCCCAAATTTGTCTATATTATCCAAGTCACTATTTGCAAAAGAAATGGGGAGTTTAAATTTCATTAATTTTTCTTATGTTTTGATGATGCCAAAAGGGGGAGAAAATATTGGACAAAATCTCTTATTCTATGCTTCATATTTTATGGTTGTTTTTATGTTTTGATGATGCCAAAAGGGGTAGAAAGTATTGGGCAAAATCTCTTATCATATGCTTCATATTTTATGGTTGTTTTTAGAATTGTCCAACTGATTTGCCATCATCAAAAAGGGGGAGATTGTTGGACCCCCATTTATGATAATCATATTTTGATGATGACCAAATCATACTAACGGGTTGAAAATAAGTGTGCAGAAAAATTGGGAGATTCGGACGTAAATGATCGTCCGAACACAACCAAGAAAAACAACCAAAAGATGGACAACACCTTACGCAGGTAGGAGAGCGTCCAAAACACGACTGAAAGCTGTAGGACGCATATGACTATCCGAACCAGAAGTCATGAGATAGGACGCATACGGACGTATGAACCCTATAGAAGTCGTTGTAGGCACATGACCGTCCGAACCAGAAGTTGTAGGATGCAGAAGACCGTTTGAAGAAAAGAGCTCAAAATGAAGAAGTTCCTGTCGAAGCTATATGACGCATGCAACCATCCGAAGCACTGCTCATAAAGTTATCAGAGGCATCATCGGACGCAGAAGCTATGCATCGGACATCCGAAAGGTCCAACGGCTAGTTCGTTCAAATACACACTTACTGCATCGGCCGTCCGAAAGATCTAACAGTTAGTTTTCCAATAAACAGAAAATAACCGTTAGAGAATTGTTGGAGGCAGTTTTTGGGCTCTATAAATACTCCCAAGTCTGTAAATGAAAGATATTGAGAATGGAAATACTACATTCGATACATATACTTGTAAGAGCAATTTTGGGAAGAAATAGGCTAAAACATTGTGGGTTGTATTGGTTTAGGTAGTATAGTTCTCTTGGTTCAACTAGAGGGAGTTAGTGTGAGCAAGAGTAGACTAGTGAGTGATCTTCTCAAGTGTAAGAGTGGAGGGATAACAGGTGTATAAAAGTGAGGTTGTAGTGTAAAACCCTTTGGCCCAACTAGAGGAACTTAGTTGGTGCAAGGATGAGCCTACTTTGTGCACTAGAAGGTTATTGTCTCACCTTCTTTGAAGAGGCACTACTACTAATGGATGTACTCCAAGCTTGAGAAGGTTGGGAGTTTGGTTTGATATTCTTTGTCTCAATCTTTTATTTGTTCTTTAAGCTTTGATTGTTAAATATTTATCTTTGATCAATTATGCTCTAGTATTGATTTGTTGCACAAAGTTTGCATTTTCATTAAACACTTCAAAAGGTTTGTTTTTGAGACAACCTAATAAAATATATATATATTGGGAAAGGGCTTAATCAGACATTTTGAAAAGGTAAAAAGTTAAGCCCTAGGTATGATCATTTTGAAAAGGTTTGATCATTTATGCTCAAGCATTGTTTTTTGAAAAGGGCTCAATCAGACATAAGACAGGTGGAAAGCTGAGGTCCAAAGCCCTAGGTATGTGGGACCATTTGAAGTATCACAACGGATTGGGAAAGTTGCCTATCGATTGAACTTGCCGCCAAATCTGTCAAGAATGCATGATGTTTTCCATGTCTCACTATTGAAGAAATATTATCTAGATCCTCAATATATTTTGCATCATGAAGAGATAGAATTACAGGATGACCTTTCATTTGAAGAGAAACTGGTTCAAATAATTAATCACCATCAAAGCATTGCGGACTAAGGAGATTCCTTTCGTTGAAGTACTTTAGAAATATCATTATTGGAGGAAGCAACATGGGAAGCAGATAACGAAATGCAAATAAAATATCCTGAACTTTTTACATAAGGTAAGAATTTCGAGGACGAAATTCTTTTAAGGAGTGAGGACTGTGAGGATACACCAACTTATATAATTGAATGTTAATTACTAAATAGGATTCATGTAAATTAGGTATGTAGAATATACAAGCTAGTCGGATTTGTTGAGCTACTAATTAGTCTTTGAGGAGAGGAAAATGCAATTGGAAGAAACTTTGTTTAGTAAGGGCTGTGTTGTAAATATTTTAGGACTAAATAAAAATATGAACATGTTGTTAAGGATGCTTTGATATTAAAGTCTTGTATTAGAAAAATAATTGTTACTATGCTTGCTGAAAATTAATTCCAGCTTAGTGTGACTTAGCTTATTCATGATGATAACGAGAAGTAGAGAGTCCATTTCTACCTCCACAGCACGTAGGTGTAAAGAGCAACACATTTTTAGGCCATCTACAAGGGCCAGAACCTCGGCCTTCAAATTGGTTTGAGAAGAGTAGCCATTGGAGAAGGCCTTGATGCAGTGCCCATGGTGGTTTCTAAGGATGCCCCCGCCCGCCGCCAAACCTGGGTTCCCTTTTGAAGCCCCATCCACATTCAACTTGAGGACACCATAAGGAGGACAGTTCCACTTAACAGCAAGTATTCTCCTGGGTTGCAAGTAAAGAAGTTGGCTGCAAATCCCGTGCTGAAAGAAGCAATTGATCTGCCGCAATGACCTTTTGAAACGAATATATTGAGGAAACTATCTTCAAATAAGCACAAATGTCTCAATGATTCTGGTGGCCGAGATGCTTGTCCATTGGAATGTAGCTTTATTTCTAGACTTCCAATTGAACCAGCAAACAATGCATGGAAGGATTTTATGTATTGCCCCCATTGTGGTTGAATGAGCGTGCGCAGCCCACCACCATGAGTTGAGCTTATCCGAAAAAGTCGTGGCTAGAGCAAATGTCCATTCGAACCACACTTCAAAAAAACTCCAAACTTGTGCTTCCAATGTACATACCACAAAGAGATGATTGACAGATTCTTCATTGTTACAAAAGCGGCATTGGGATGGTAATGGGATGCCTATCTTGGAAATCAGGTCATCTGTTGGAAGCCGTTTGTTTAACAATTTCCACATAAAGATGGTGATATTCAGCTGGAGTATTTTATCCCAAATCATTTGTCTAGTGAATGATTAAGCCATCCTGGCGGGTATGTGGATCAAATAGAGAAAGAGCCGTTGGATACGACGGTCCAAATGAGCTTGTCCGACTCTGAATCCCTCAGGCAGATGACCTTGTCTTTAATGCAGTTCCCAATGTTGCGAAGTTCCTCAATGGAATATCTCCCGTCGAGTAAGGATAAATTCCAATCGCCGAAATTCCACACGAACCTCACTGAAAGGTGGCTATAATAAACTTGCTCCACCACGTTAAATAGTGGCCTGTGACCAGTCCATGTGTCAAACCAAAATGAAGAGTTCGCATTCTGGATGAGGAACAACATGTTTTGCTCCGCTGACTCACGAATGCACAACATTCGTTTCCATGTGAATGAGTCTCCAGGTGCTTCTTGAGCTACACAAGGGTGAATGCAGCGATTTTAGTATCGTGCATGGAGAAAAGAGCTCCATAAGGAATGACCTTTCCGAAACTTCCACCATAATTTCATGCTGAAACCATGCACACCAGCCGCCAAAGGAGTAATGCCGAGGAGTCCATTGGAGGATGTTGGTTGGCAAATGGTAGACCATGCTATCCAATGATGTTTTGGAACACCTCTGAAGCTCCTCAGAAGAAACCCGCAAATTGCCTTTCCAACTCCTTAAGGACTGAAAGTGGAGGAGCGAGGACTGCCATAAGAAAGATTGGGATGCTACTCAACACGTGTTTGATGAGAATAAGCCGTCCTCCAAGAGAGAGAAATCGTGTTTGCCAGCCATGAATGCGTGCTTTCACTTTTTCTATCATTGGCTGAAAAGGAGCTTTCCATTTTTTTGCTTTCTGGATGGGGCATCCCAAATATATGTGTGAAACCCAGTATTTTAATAGCCTTGTTCTTTGATTTTAATTGGTTTAAAATGTTTTTCATATTATTTTTAGTCATAAAGTACTTCAACTTATTCGTTTTTTTCAATTCGGCAAATTTTTCGATTTACGCGATTTCGGTACCGGCGGGTAAACGGGTCAAAAGTTGGACTAAGCGTAATTAGTGCATTGTGGTGTGTGAGTGTTGTTTGATGGCTGATTTATAATGTTATTTAGTAGCAAATTAAGAAAAAAATTAGTTTTTGGGTCAAATAGTCAACTTGGAGACTATTTGGTCAATGGGGTACTATTTGGGTCAACTTTGGAATTTCTTTTTATTCTTCTTCTTGTTGTTTTTCTTCCTCATTTTCTCCAGCTGCTGGCCGAATTTTCTTCCATAAACATTCTTTTTAAATTTTCTTGGATTTCAAGTAGAAATCACTTGGAAGGTAAGATTTTATGTATTTTAGCATTTTTGGCTTATGGCCTTTATGATCCAAGCTTTAATTTCAAGTTTTGTAGGATTCTTTATGGCTGAGAAAACCCTCTTTGCAGCATTGTAAGTTATGATTTATGTATGTTATGGGTTGTTTTTAGTGTTTTGGAGGTTGGGAAGTGATTGGGGTTGATTTTTAACAACTTTCCATGGTTAGATTACAAATTTTAAGATTATGAGTTAGGGTTTTGTCTTCCATATGTGGCCTGAGATAGAGTGTTATGCTATTAATGCTTATGTCTATGCACATAATGATGTTTTAAGAGTGTTTTAAGGTTAGTTTGGATAGGAATTGAGACTTGAAACCAAGTGGAATTGATTTCCCTTCATTTTGTAAGTAAGCGGAAGTTTGGCGCAACTAGGATAATTTGGATAATTGGTTATGTTTAAAGGGTCTTTAATGATCTTTTGATGGTTTTAGGTGTTTTCCATTGTTGTGGAATGCTATTGATATAGTCCCGGCTATTGCTCCGGTGAATCTTTCCGTTTATGGATTTTGTTGGTTGAATATGTTGTTTTGAGTTGGGTTGTAACCAAGGTCCCTTGAATACCTTGGAAATGGATTTTGTTGGTTGGTTGAATATGTTGTTTTGAGTCGGGTTATAACCAAGGTCCCTTGAATACCTTGGAATTGGATTTTATTGGCAGGGAGGATAGCCTAATTATAGCCTAGGGAGGCGAAGTTTTTCGATTTTTCTGGAAAACTGAGCTTATTTTGATCTCCTAATCTAGCTGTAATACGAATTTGAGGGGTTAACTAAGTGTTTTGACTGGGGTTTTATCTTGTCGAAGTTGGTCAGAAATTGTGAAAAGGTCATTTTTGACCAAAGAGCTGTTGGTGTCGTTTTCTATCGTTTCGCGTCGTTTTCGCTTCCCTAGTCATTCTTTAACTTCTACATCTCTTCTAAGAGTCCTCTTATATCTGTTTTAGGTACCACGCCACCTACCGCAGGCGATCGCGTTCTGTGATCATTGTGCAGTTTTTGCTTTGATAGGTGGGTAACATAGACCCTCTTCCACTTGTATTTTGTTAAACGACTTTCGAAATATGTTTGGATGGATTTTAAAATGTGTATGATGTTTGAAACTGCACTTTTACAATGTTTTGGAATTATTACATATGAAATCGGGACCAAGCTATTTTATGTTAATCAATTGATATTTTTGCAAACTCTTTTGATATGAAAGCATTTTATGACTGTTTTGGCTCATAGGTGACCTTCAGGTATATAATTTTGGATGTGTTTGAAAATGTGTGATTTGGGGAGCTCCGGTTCTATAGTCATCCATGGGACGCCGTGGTGACTTCTGTGAATGTTATGAACTCTCTGATACGGGGTCTTGTGATGGGATAACTTGACCTCCCGGTCAGACTAGTAGGTGTGGTAGATTACTAGATCTGGCTAGTACTGAAAGTCATACCTTCGAGCCTAAAAGATACTCATGCTATTTTATTATATTCCGGATTGAAACTGTACTTGGATTTTTTCGCTATGCTTTAGCATACTATGTTTTAAAATGATTGGATCTTTTTGACTATGTTTTGGACATGCCTGACGTTTAAATGGCATGAGACATTTTAGAAACTACTTATGATTATGGTTTATTGACGTTTAAATGGCATGAGACATTTTAGAAACTGCTTCATGACTATGGTTTTCACAAATGTTATTATCTTTACATTTTCTTTTTATCGAAATTCTTGGCCCCATTTGAAGAGCTTTTATGATATAAACATCCACTGAGCTAGTTATGCTCACCCCACGTGATAGAGAATCTAAAACAATTATGGAGATTATACACAGTAAAGAAATCTTTAGATAATCTGCGTTAGCAGCTTTTAGATTGTCTCCAGATTCTACATTACTGGTAGGACTCTGCGGATAATCTTCCAAGCTTCTCTTTTGTTTGGAGAGGGGTAGTATATTAGATAGGTTTTGTATTGATGAACTTTGTTTTTGTTGTAGCATCTTTTGTACTAAGAAGGAATTTTGTAATTCGTATTTTTGTGTAAAAATGAACTTATTCGGTTTTATAGTTAAGAAATCGTTTGATGGTTCTATTAAATTGCGGTTAAGTTTGTTGCTCTGTTCGTTTGTGCCTTGCGCTTTGGACCGGTGTGCCATTAGCGCGGCGTGTTACGGTCCCGTTTTTGGGGCGTGACAATATGAATGGTAGGGATTTTCTTGCAAACCCCGTCTTGGCTTCAATCATCCGAATACGAGGTGTGGATGCTGTATTGGACAAATAAAAAGAGCTAGTTTGGCTTTGTTGCAAAGCCGCCCAGAGGATGTCTCAAACCTTGAAATGAAAGCCATGAGATTTCGGATTGAATTAACCTCTCCCCTTGTAAAAATTACCACATCATCCGCATAAGCCAAATGAGAGATGATTGGGCATGACCTCGGAAGAGCGAACTAAGAAATTTTCCCAATGCGAAATTGATCGCTCAAACCACCGGAGAAAGACTCCATCATAATTATGAAAAGAATGGGGGATAAAGGGTCCCCTTGTCGAACTCCTCTTGAAGATTTAAAGAAACCTTTTGGCACACCATTAATGAGAATAGAAAACCAACAATATTCCAGACTATTCTTCACTAAAGAGATCCAATTCTCAGCAAAACCAAACTCAGAATTTCATATAAAAAAGACCAAGATAACCTATCAGAAGCTTTGGCGAGGTCCAGCTTGATGATCAAATTACCACCTCTTATTTTCCTATTTAAGAAAATCCACCATCTCTTGGGCTATTAGGATATTATCTGTTATTCAATTTCTCTATCTGGGACATAAGCACCTTGTTCGGGGAAGATAAGTTTTGGCATAATAGTGGAGAGCCTAGTAGCCAAAATCTTTGTGCAAACTTTGTTGAAGAAAGTACATAGACTAATGGGTCAAAAATCAGTCAAAGATGAGGGATTCGCAATTTTCGGGATTAAAGTAATAAGGGTACTAGTGAACATACGTGGCAGTGTCGTCCCCCTCAAGAATGCTCCTACAGCATGGAAGAGATCTCGATGAATAGTATCCCAGCAAAAGGAGAAGAAAAAGTCATTATATCCATCAATGCCCGCTACTCCGTCTGGATTGAGGGAGAAAATTGCCTCTTTTAACTCCTTAGTGGTGAGTTCAGCTAGCAAGAGTTGATTGTCCGCATTGGAGACTGTCGTGGGAAGAGTATCTAACAAAGTGTGATCTATCACCGTTGGCTCATTACAAGATAAGAGATATTGGAAGAACTTAATCCCCTTAGCTTCAATACATTGCGTATCTTCGAAGTCCAAACACCATCCACTTTAATTTTTGAGATCCGCAAATGTTGTTTCTTGGCAATGAGTTCAGAATGGAAGAAGGTAGTATTATGGTCGCCTTCCTTTAACCACTTTATCCCCGCTTTTTGACACCAAAACATTTCCTCTTCGGCCAGGCATCGGGTGTGAACTGTTTGTGCATGAGATAGTGCTGATTGATTGTTTGGATTTTGTTGCTGCAGAAATGCCTCCTCCTTGACTGTACCTCCCGTTTAGCTACTTGGACTTTGGAAAACACATCTCCAAACACCGTATGATTCCAATTTTTTTTCTCTACTTTCAATCGTTTGAGCTTGCAAGCTAGCATGAAGAGAGGTGGTCCAGAGCAATTTAAAGACCTATTTTCTTCCACTACTTGCAAAAAATCTTTATGCTTAGTCCACATGTTTAAGAATTTAAATGGCTTGGGGCCTGTTGTGACGTCACTTGACACTTTGATAAGGAGAGGTGAATGATCCGAGCACGTCTTGATGATGGTGTTCAACATTGAAGTTGCGGAAGGCTACAAGGAAACCATTGTTGCACACGAATCGATCCAGCCTTTTCCACACCGTGCCTCCCATCCTATTGCCCCTCCAAGTATATTTGCAACCTTGGAAGGCAATATCCATCAATCCACAATCATGAAGACAGTCATATTAAACTTCATCATGGCTTCAACATTGAGTGAGCTGCCACCTTTACATTCATCCGAGCTGGAAATGACATTGAAATCTCCCCCAACCAGCCATGGAGAGTGTGGTTGGATAGTCCGAAGGGCCTCCCAAAGGTCTCGTCTTTCTGCCTTAGTACACTTTGCATAAATGAAAGAGACTTCCACAGTTGTATGATAGGATAGCAAGGAGCAAGAAACATGAAAGAGTTTATCAGAAACTAAAATGGGGGTTAGAACTAACCCCTTATTCCAAAAAACCCAAATCTTTCCGTTAGAATAAGATTGGCTGCAATCAAACCCTAGCTTGTGGGCGAAAAAAGGATTCCACCAGATTGCTTTGTCCACCGTAGGCTCCATTAAAGCAAGAATGTTTATTTTGTTTTGTGTAACTAGCAACTTTAACCTAGAATGGAAGGTTTATTACCTATTCCTCTTATATTCCATGCTAAAACACTATACATTAACACTGAGGAGGTGGGGATGGAGTGGAAGGTTTCTTAGCCAGCCTAGTATGCATAGGCCTTGGCATGTTGTAAATACGTTTATGTCTACTTTTTCTCTTGGACGAAGGCTGACTCACCGGTTGCAACTGAGTTGGAGATGGTTGCGGGTTGTCATGTGCTGCATGTGGGTCATAGGGTGATTCACCATCCGATAAATAGCATGGTAGTTTAGCCATTATTGTCGCTTGAGGTATGGAAGAGTCATCCATGGGCATGATGGTTTGCATGTGCACATTGGGGGATGTTGGCTGGATTATTACAGCCGGCTGTTCGGGAGCGGTTGCTTGGACCGTTGCCAAATCTGGTAGGATTACCTTACTGCAAGTTTGATTTATCACCAAAGGCAGCTCCACATTCGTTGCAACCTCCATTGACTTGGTCAACACATCTTCAACATTGTTAAGGAGATTAGGATTCTTAACCGAATGAGATAAGGTTGTTGCTATCTCCAAGGGATCCATAACCGAATCTGGTATGGTAACTCCTATCTATAAGGGATTCAAAATTTGAACTGATGGGGTTGTTAGAGAGGCCGGGATCGTCTCCTGCAATCGTGAGGGTGGTAGTTTCACCCGGGTGATCAACTCCTCTGTAGTTGCTGGAGATTGTGAATTCGATGGCTTGTACCCGAGGGACTCGGGTCTGTGCTAGAAAGTGGAATCCATTTTTTGGTAGCCTTTTGTATTTGCTGGAGTTGTTGGACATTTTTTGGGATAGGTTGATGCTGGGAATGCTGGTTTGACGGACGGGGGTTGCCGGCCCTACACTCCAATGATGCATGACCGATTTTGTGACAATTTGTACAGTAGCTTGGCAAGTCTTCATAACTGATTTTTGGCCATCTATAATATCCATTCGCACCAACACCAATCCAAACTCGCGAAGGTAAAGTTGCAAGTAGATCAACTTCTACACATACCTTAGCAATGTTCGGCCTAGTGAAATTGCGGGTAGCCAAGTCCAGCTTAAGTTGCGTGCCAACTGCTTGTACAATGCTAAAAATGGAGTGTTTATTGTAGAAGATTGCTGGGAGGCCCTCCAAGGTTATCCACACGGGAACGATGGATGGTTCTATCTCCAGCGTGAAACGAGGGTGCCATTTAAGAACCCACATGAAAAAATATGAACCATGTGGCTGATGTTTTCCAAGCCTTATTTTGATGATGACATAAATACTTAACTCTGTAAATAAGTTTTTGCAAGTCTGTTATTTGTTCTTACTAGAGACAGGACTTTCGGACGCACTGAACTGTTCGAACTGGGTCAAAACTTCTCGGACGCATTGCACCGTCCAAACGGACAGGGAGAAAGAAATAGGATCCTACTGCTTCTCTTTACAAACGAACATGACCGTCTTCAAAGCATCTATCAGACGAAAGAAAGGACGCATGCACGGACGTCCGAATGAAGCTCTTCCACAACTGCATGAAGATCGGACGCTGTGTCGGACGCATCCAATATGTCTCAGACGTCCGAAACCCCAACGGCTACTTTTTGTGCATTTATTATTTAGCCGTTAGGAAGTAGTTGCAACCACCATTTACTGCTCTTATAAATAACTGCTTTGATATTAAGTAAAAATCATCTAATACATTGAATACAAGCCTTAGAGAAAAGCAATTTGAGTACAAATTGGCTATAGTGCTTTGTTGTATTAGTGTGCAATTGTGAGTGAAATTCAACTTTGAGTGGAGTGATAATCTTGTAGGAAAGTGTGGTTGTACGTAACATTCTGGGCTCAACTAAAAGAGTTTTAGTGTGAGCAAGAAGTTTCCAACTTTGTAAAGATTATTGGCTCACCAAGTGTGTGAAGCATTCTAGTGATTTAATACTTCAAGCTTCCTAGCTTGGAAGTATTGGTTGTTGTCTTTAATTTTCTCTCTTTACTTCACTATTCCATTGATTTTATTATATCAGTTTATATTTGAAAAATCTCAATATTTCTAAAAGTATAATTTTTTAAGAAACCTAATTCACCCCTCCTCTTAGGTTGCTTTGGGACCAACAATTGGTATCAGAGCTTGGTCTCATTTTATTGTTTAAACTGCTTTTGAGAAAAGAACTATTATGGCAACCAACAATGCTCTATTCTCTGAGGGTCAATCCGTTACTAGGCCCCCTATGTTTAATGGGGCAAATTTTATTAGTTGGAGAGATAGAATGAAAGTATTTCTGCAATCTATTGACATTGATTTGTGGTATGTTGTCAATGAAGGTCCTTTTGAAGCTTCTATTATTGATGGTCACACAAATAGAAGAAGAGAAAAGACAAGGGATGAGCTCACTCAACAAGACAAGGCAAACTTGACGCTAAATGGAAAAGCCATGAATGTGCTATATAATGCCTTGGATGCAAATGAATCAACTCACGTGAAGGGATGCATTTCCGCTAGAGAAATCTGGGATAAATTGAAGGAAATCCATGAAGGGAGCGACGATGTTCGTGAGCAAAAGAAATCCTTACTTGTTGCCAAGTGTGAGTCCTTAAAGATGGAACCACATGAGAACATTGACAAAATGTACTGTAGGTTCAATGACATTATAAAGGATCTTGAAGCCTTGGGTAAGGAGTACTCTTTGGGTGAAAAAAATAGAAAAATCCTAAATGCTCTATCCAAAGAATGGGATGCCAAAACTATTGCTATAGAGGAAGCCAAGAATTTAAATTTAATGCCTATTGAATCGCTAATCAATTCTCTTACATCTTATGAATTGAAGTTAAAGGCTAAAGTAGTGGATGATGAAGAAGTAAGGCCAAGAAGGAGCATTGCTCTAAAGACCTCTCAAGAAGAAGATGAAAACAGCTCCATCAATCTAGAAGATGAAGATCTTGATGAAGGAGATCTTGCACTCATCACCAAAGGATTTCTTAAGACACTACATCAACAAACGAAGAATGAGAAGAGGCGGAGCTACAAATTGAAATAATTTCAAAGGAAAGACAAGGCTTGAAATGAAGAAGCAAAACGAAAAATGTTTTGAATGCGGTCAACTCGGACACCTTGCAAATGAGTGTCCTTCCAAGAAAAAGAAGGAAGGAAGAAAACCTAGATTTAATAACTTTCAAATCACATGGGATGATTGCAACTCTGAAGGAGAAGTTGAAATGGCCTTTATGGCTATTGTAGATGATGAGGTAAATTCTAACTATGACTCCAATGATGAAAATGATGAAGATGATCTTGAAGCTTTCATTTTAAAATTGCATGATAGCTTAAAGGAATCATATGCTAGAAATAAGGAGTTAGTCAAAAAACCAAATGTTTTATTAAATGCTAACTCTAAACTTGTAAATGAAAATAATAGGCCATCACAAGAAAATCGTGATTTGAAGAAAAGAATGCACGTGGGATCCAAGGTCAAGGAAGAACAAGCCTGACCACCTTGAAGAAAAGAATGGATGATTTGAATCTTCTCTTGACTAGAAAGAAAGAAAATGTTGTTGATTTAAAAAGAAATAGAAATGTAGAATCAACAAAAATTTTGTCACGTTTAGAAGGGATGACTTATGTGTTGTAAAAACAAAATCATCTTTATCTGGAAATAAAAATATTATTTTTAGATATTGCCAACAACATGGACATGTTAAGAATACGTGTTATGTAAAGAAGAACGAAAAGCTTGGAATGAAAGTTGCATGGATTGTTAGCAATTTCACTAACTCAAATGGACCCAAGAAAATATGGGTACCAAAAGTTATCAATTGATTTGATGTGTAGGTACTCAACATCACCAATAATGCTAAGTGTTTCATAGATAATGGATGTTCAAGGCACATGACGGGTGATGCTTCTCTCTTCACGAATCTCACATCCAAAAATAGTGGAAAAGTCACTTTTGGAGATAACAATAAAGCAAAATCAATCGGCATTGGTGATGTAGGCTAAAAATGGTGAAACTTTGATTAAGAATGTGCTTCTTGTTGATAATTTGAACTACAATTTATTAAGTGTTAGTCAACTTTGTGAGAAAAATTTATATGTATTTTTTACCAAGCATGAATGTCTTATTCTTGATAAAAATCATGTTGTTTTATTCAAGGGCACTAGGCACAATGATGTTTATGTGATTCATCTTGATAAAATTAGCAATAGCAATGTAAAATGTCTTACCGCTTCCATAGATGATCCTTGGCTTTGGCATAGAAGACTCTGTCATTTTAATATGGATTTGATTGAAAAACTTGCTAAGAAAGATTTGGTAAGAGGTTTGCCAAAACTAAAATTTTTTAAAAATAAAATTTGTGATGCATGCCAATGTGGTAAACAAGTCAAAGTTTCTTTTAAACCAAAGAATTTTGTGTCTACTCATAAACCTTTAGAATTGTTGCATTTAGACTTATTTGGACCTACTCAATATGCTAGTCTTGGTGGTTGCAAATATGCTGAACTTTTTGTTATTGTAGATGGCTATTGTGAAACCCAGTATTTTAATAGCCTTGTTCTTTGATTTTAATTGGTTGAATATGTTGTTTTGAGTTGGGTTGTAACCAAGGTCCCTTGAATACCTTGGAAATGGATTTTGTTGGTTGGTTGAATATGTTGCTTTGAGTTGGGTTGTAACCAAGGTCCCTTGAATACCATGGAATTGGATTTTATTGGCAGGGAGGATAGCCTAATTATACCCTAGGGAGAGGCGAAGTTTTTCGGTTTTTCTGGAAAACTGAGCTTATTATCTCCTAATCTAGCTGTAATACGAATTTGAGGGGTTAACTACCCCCCAAAACTGGGGTTTTATCTTGTCGAAGTTGGTCAGAAATTGTGAAAAGGTCATTTTCGACCAAAGAGCTGTTGGTGTCGTTTTCTAAAGTTTCGCGTCGTTTTCGCTTCCCTAGTCATTCTTTAACTTCTACATCTCTTCTAAGAGTCCTCTTATATCTGTTTTAGGTACCACGCCATGCCTACCGCCGGCGATCGCGTTCTGTGATCATTGTGCAGTTTTTGCTTTGATAGGTGGGTAACATAGACCCTCTTGCACTTGTATTTTGTTTAACGACTTTCGAAATATGTTTGGATGGATTTTAAAATGAGTATGATGTTTGGAACTGCACTTTTACCAAGTTTTGGAATTATTACATATGAAATCGGGACCAAGCTATTTTATATTAATCAAATGATATGTTTGCAAACTCTTTTGATATGAAAGCATTTTATGACTGTTTTGGCTCATAGGTGACCTAGGTATATAATTTTGGATGTGTTTGGAAATGTTTGATTTGTGGAGAACCGGTTCTATAGTCATCCATGGGACGCCATGGTGACTGCTGTGAATGTTTTGAACTAATTGACTGCGGGGTCTTGTGATGGTATAACTTGACCTCCCGGCCAGACTAGTAGATGTAGTAGATTACTAGATCTGACTAGTACTATAGGTCATACCTTCGAGCCTAAAAGATACTCATGCTCCAGCAAATCATCCACAAATTATTTTATTACATTCCGTCATTGAAACTGTACTTGGATTTGTTCGCTATGCTTTAGCATACTATGTTTTGAAATGATTGGATCTTTTTGGCTACGCTATGCTTTACTTCACCGCGTTAGCAGCTTTTAGATTTTCTCCAGATTCCACATTACTGGTAGGACTCTGCGGATAATCTTCCAAACTTCTCTTTTGTTTGAAGAGGGGTAGTGTATTAGATAGGTTTTGTATCGATGAACATTGTTTTTGTTGTAGCATCATTTGAATAAGAAGGAATTTTGTAATTCGTATTTTTGTGTAAAATGAAATATTCGGTTTTATAGTTAAGAAATGGTTTGATGGTTCTATTACATTGCGGTTAAGTTTGTTGCTCTGTTCATTTGTGCCTTGCGCTTTGGACCGGTGTGCCATTAGCGCGGCATGTTACGGTCCCGTTTTTGGGGCGTGACAGCTATTCTAGGTATACTTGGGTACTATTTCTTGTTCACAAAAATGAGGCGTTTGAAAAAAATTTAAAATTGTTTTCCAAAATTCAAATTTTATTAAATTTAAAAATCATTCGTTTAAGAAGTGACAATGGTGCCGAATTTAAATTTGGAGGTTTTCTCGACTTTTGTGAACTAGTTGTCACAACGGTATTTCTCATGAATTTTTGGTTGTTAGAGTCTCTCAACAACATGGTGTTGTCGAAAGGAAAAATAGGACTCTTCAAGAAACCGCTAGAACTATGATTATCGAATGCGACTTACCTCAATACTTTTGGGCCGAAGCGGTTAACACGGCTTGTTATGTCATGAACCGAGTTTTATTGAGATCCTTTTTAAACAAAACATCTTATGAACTCCTCTTTTGTAAAAAACCCGTTGTGAGCTATTTTAAAGTTTTTGGTTGCAAATGTTTTATTTTAAAAATCAAAGAAAACCTTGGAAAATTTGACAAAAAATCGGATCAAGGAATTTTTCTAGGATATTCTAGTGACAATAAAGCATACCGAGTTTACAATAAAAGAACACTCTTGATTGAAGAAGTTGTGCATGTTACATTTGATGAAACTAATGATGTTATTTCAAAGAATTTATGTGAAGATGAAGATGTAGGTATTCTAAAGGAGCTCGAAAAGCTTGTTATTCTCTTCATGAACATGAAGATCATCAAGAGATCACATCAAGCAATGATGTCAACAACCATCAAATAGATGATGAAAAGAATGAGGATACTCCAAATGATCTTCCGAGAGCTTGGAGATTCGTCTCTAGTCACCCTCAAGATTTAATCATAGGTCATCTATTCGATGGGGAACTACTCGCTCTCATAAACCTTTGAATAGTAATTGTGCATTACTTGCTCACATTGAACCTAAACATGTAGATGTTGCTTTGAGTGATGAATTTTGGGTTAATGCCATGCAAGATGAACTTAGTCAATTTGAGAAAAATAATGTATGGACCTTGGTTGAAAGACCATCTTCTCATCCCGTTATTGGAAATAAATGGGTCTTTAGAAACAAATTAAATGACCAAGGTGAAATCATAAGGAACAAAGCTAGACTTGTTGCTAAAGGTTATGCTCAAGAAGAAGGTATTGACTTTGATGAAACCTTTGCTCCCGTGGCTAGATTAGAATCCATTCGCATGTTTCTCGCGATGATGAATTTGCATGTTTCAATAATTTCAAATTATTTCAAATGGATGTCAAAAGTGCATTTTTAAATGGTTTTATTGATCAAGAAGTTTTCGTTGAACAACCTCCCGGCTTTGAAAATAAAAATCTTCCAAATTATGTTTTCAAACTCTCCAAAGCTTTATATGGTTTGAAACAAGCAACAAGAGCTTGGTATGAAAGATTAAGTGGTTTCTTGATAGAAAATAGATTCAAAAGAGGTGTAGTTGACACCACCTTTTTTACAAAAACAGATTTAAATGGTTTGTTAATTGTTCAAATTTATGTTGATGATATTATTTTCGGAGCAACTAATGAAAATTTGTGGAAGGACTTTCACATTTAATGCAAAAAGAATTTGAGATGAGTATGATAGGCAAGTTACAATTTTTCCTCGGATTACAAGTTCACCAAAAAAAGGAAGGAACGTTTATTACACAAGTCAAGTATACAAAGGAGCTACTCAAATGATTTGGAATGGAAGATAGCAAACACTGAGTTGGTACGCCAATGTGCACTTCAACCAAACTTGATAAAGACGAAGAAGGTAATAGTGTTAATGAAAAACACTATAGAGGTATGATCGGAAGTCTACTTTACTTAACAGCCAGTAGACCAGATATCATGTTTGCTGTTTTTTTATGTGCTAGATTTCAATCTTGCCCTAAAGAATCACATTTGATAGCTGTTAAAAGAATTTTTAGATATCTAAAGGGTACAATGAATTTTAGTCTGTGTATCCAAAGTCCTCTACATTTGATTTAATTAGTTATTCCGATGCTGACTTTGCTGCGTGTAAAATTGATAGAAAAAGTACCAGTGGTCTGTGTCATTTTCTGGGAAATTGTCTTGTGTCTTGGTTTAGCAAAAAACAAAATTATATTTCTCTTTCTACGGCTGAAGCCGAATACATTGCTGCTGGAAATTGTTGTGCTCAACTTCTTTGGATGAAACATACTCTGAAAGATTTTGGTGTCTTTTTTGATTGTGTTCCTATAAAGTGTGACAAATCCACTAGTGCAATCAATCTCTCAAAAAATCCTATTATGCGCTCTAGAACCAAACGCATTGATGTTAAGCATCATTTCATTAGAGATCTTGTTTGTAAAAAGGAAATTTGTGTTGATTTTGTGCCTGCTTCAGATCAACTGGCTGATATTTTTACAAAACCTCTTAGCTCTAGATCGCTTTGAAACTCTCAGAAAATGTTTGGGAATTTTACAGATCAACTTGGTATAGGTTCTTGGTTCGGACGCACTCATTCGTCCGAATGACTCTACCTTTCGGACGCTATGTTTCGGCCGAAAACTGCATATCTTCCTCTGACGCTCATAATTGTCCGTACGATATTCATTTTCTTCACTAAACTCTCTGGAATTCTTTCGGACACGTACCATCGTCCGAAAGAACGTCGGACGCACTGGATCTTTCATCGGCCGTCTGTTCATCAGTGTTCGGACTCACACCAAACGTTCGGCCGTCCGTTCATCAGCTTTCGGATGCACACCAAATGTTCAGCCGTCCGATATACGGTCTCCCTGTTCTATTAAAACCGTCCATCTTCCTCATGTCGGACTCGCCCAAACCCCCGAAACCCTCTCTGGCAAAAATTATTCCTTCAACACCCCCTTCAAATTCCTACCCTCTTTCCCAAAATTGGTTGGAAGATTATCCTCTCTAAAGTATTTCTCACCTGAATCATGTCAATTTTTCCACATCTACCATCTCATTTCATCAAATTCTTACCAATCTTTCAAAAATTAAAATTTTCCTCCTCTTCTTTCCCATCCTTCACAATGGTTAAATCTCGCGGAGGATCTTCTACAGCAAATCGTGGAAAGCTCCAGTACGAGGAGAATCATCTGCTAATCCCCAAGTCTCCACTAATCCAATCCTGCCAAAATTCATTGATGCCAAGGCATCTGAACGGTATACATCCCTTTTAAGTAAATCTGTAATCGTTCAACGTCCTGCATCTCAAATTCTGTTTGATGAGTATAATCTTCCCATTGTCAAATCCTGTTTTGAAAAACAAAATTCATGGGGTCACCTAGTGCATATTGACTTGCCTGTATATCATGACATGGTGCTTCAATTCAACGCCAATCTTCGAAAAGGCCCCACTATTCGTACCTTAACTTCTCGTGTTAACAGCACCAATCTTGAGATTTCATCCAACATCATTAACACTATTTTTGAATGTGAAGTCTCAAACCCAAATGATTTTTCCTATTTCATTTCTTTGGATAAATGGCCTGCTGTTGATACTCGATTTGACATCGATGAAGTTAGGGCCATTTTTAACATTAATTTAAAACAGGCCTCGGAAGCCAAAACCACATTACTCACTCCTGAACTGAATATTCTATATACTCTTGTCACAAATTTGTTATTGCCAACTGACGGGCATCGCACTAAGCCCGGTAAGCTTTACTTGTCTTTTTGTGTTTTCAAGGGCATTCCTCTTGATTTTGGGTATCTCTTTTGTTCCCTTTGGGAACTCTTTCTTACTGATACTCAAAGAAACATTCCCTATGGAAAATTCCTCACCAAAATTTTTGATTTTCTCAAAACTCCTTTCAGCGGAAACAAACAATTTCCTCCTTATTTTAACAAATCTTATATTGAACGAAAAGGCCTCCGATTTTTCAACGATCAATGGTTAACTAAGGCAGCCTTGGATATTGCACATTCATAATCCCATGCCTCTACCTCTGATTTCGCTATTCCTCATTCTCCTCCTCCTCAACCACCTCCACCACTCCATGATCCTCATCCATCTACCTCTGAACCATCAATTTCTCATATTTGTGGCCTTCTCACATCTTTGAGCACTCAAGTCATTTCCTTTCAACGTCGCACTAATCGAAAGTTAAAGCGACTTGAAACTTGTCAGATGATTATCCAAGAGGCCCTTAGCCTTGGCATGTCTGCTTCGGCTCAGGTTCAATTTGCCAATCTTCAGTCACAATATCCACTTTACTCATCTTCCGACAGTGATGAAAATGAAGATGGAAATGTTCGTGAAGACGACGAAGAAGCTGCCAATACTCACTTAGGAGCTGCAAATGACGATGAAGACGATGATGAGGATGTTTACGGCACGTTTGATTTCATCATGCAACGCCACACCGAAGAAGAGAAAGACAGTGAAGCCACTGATGAAGATGTTCCATCAAAACGTCAAAAGACTGAAAAGCGCTCCAAGAAGAAAAATGACTCGCATTAGTTCTTTTGACATCTGTGTTTAGTTTTTAGCATTTCTCTTTTAGGACTTCCCGTAGATTTACCCTTCTATGTATTTCCTTGAATTAAGTACTGTTAAATTTTTAAGTTGGGGTTATGAAGTTTTTTTTGAATTTCTGCTCAATACTTGCATGTTCTCAAGGGGAGCTTTATTTGATAATGTCAAAAGGGGGAGTAGTCATCTATATTGCAAAATGATTAGTCATACCCATTTGTTTTCTCCATGAAGGTTTGTCATCATCAAAAAGGGGAAGAATGATGTTTTCCAAACCTTTTTTTGATGATGACATAAACACTTAACTCTGTAAATAAGGCGTCCGAGTTTTTACAGGTCTGTTATTTGTTCTTTCTAGAGACAAGACTTTTGGACGCATTGAACTGTCTGAACTAGGTCAAAACTTCTCGGACGCATTGCACCGTCCAAACGGACAGGGAGAAAGAAATAGGATCCTACTGCTTCTCTTTACAAACGAACATGACCGTCCAAAGCATCTATCAGACGAAAGAAAGGACGCATGCACGGACGTCCGAATGAAGCTCTTCCACAACTGCATGAAGATCGGACGCTGTGTCGGACGCATCCAATATGTCTCGGACGTCCGAAACCCCAACGGCTACTTTTTGTGCATTTATTATTTAGCCGTTAGGAAGTAGTTGCAATCCATTTACTGCTCTTATAAATAACTGCTTTGAAATTAAGTAAAAATCATCTAATACATTGAATACAAGCCTTAGAGAAAAGCAATTTGAGTACAAATTGGCTATAGTGCTTTGTTGTATTAGTGTGCAGTTGTGAGTGAAATTCAACTTTGAGTGGAGTGATAATGAAGACTTGTAAGAAAGTGTGATTGTACGTAAGATTCTTGGCTCAACTAAAAGAGCTTTAGTGTGAGCAAGAAGTTTCCAACTTTGTAAAGATTATTGGTTCACCAAGTGTGTGAAGCATTCTAGTGATTTAATACTTCAAGCTTGCTAGCTTGGAAGTATTCGTTGTTTAATTTTCTCTCTTTACTTCACTGTTCCATTGATTTTATTATATTAGTTTATATTTGGAAAATCTCAATATTTCTGAAAGTATATTTTTTAAGAAACCTAATTCACCCCCCTCTTAGGTTGCTTTGGGACCAACAGTGGCTTTAAGCCAGCACCTTAGATAATCCTCCTCTAATGCAAAGCGAATCATGACATGCTTGTAATCAATATAGCCTACTGTAAAATCACCTTTGAAACCAATAGTGTGGAAACTTTTCCAGAGTAATTCCATGTTAGGTTTACCTCGCGGGAAGTGACCAACCAGTGTGTATTTAAATGGAGCAGCCAGCCTTTGAATTTTCATCCTCGGAGAAGTAGACCGCCGGCTCACCCTTGTAGGATTGAAGCTTTTTCAGAGGTTGTTTTGGTTGTGCGTCAGTTGTGCCACCCAATAAAGCCTGTGCAAAGGATTTAGATTGCCCCCCAGCAATAGGCTGGAGGGCATCACCCTCGGCCATTGCAGAAATTCAAGGAAGAAAGCTAGAGAAAGAGAGAAGTTTTAGAGAGAAGGAGGAGCGTTTTTTTTTTTAGCAATTTATTTTAGGATAGAATATATTCCTAAGTTTAACACCTTAAAATATACCAAATTTTCCAGCTAGTGTTCCTTAAAATTTAGGGTTATGTTCAACCCTCTTGGCAATGATTTTTGGACTAGGTTTAAAGGTGATTGCTAGATGGTTTTGGCATTAATTAGGGTAGCTAAATTGGGTTGTTATATTGCACCCTAAATGAAAGGAAAATCTGGAAAGAAACCATAGCATTTAAGTGAAGTATAAGGCTGAAATTACTACATAATAGACTAACCCCTTATTCGTTCAAATAACCCAAATCTTTCCGTTAGAATTAGATTGGCAACAATCAAACCCTAGCTTGTGGGCGAAAAAAGGAATCCTTGCTTTGTCCACCATAGGCTCCATTAAAGCAAGAATATTTATTTTGTTTTGTGTAATTAGCAACTTTAACCTACGAATTGAAGGTTTATTACCTATTCCTCTTAGATTCCATGCTAAAAACACTATCCATTAACATTGAGGAGGTGGGGGCCGAGTGGAAGATTTCTTAGCCAGCCTAGTATGCATAGGCCTTGGCATGTTGTAAATAGGTTTACGTCTACTTTTCCTCTTGGATGAAGGCTGACTCACCAGTTGCAACTGAGAGGGAGATGGTTGCAGGTTGTCATGTGCTGCATGTGGTGCAAGCGGTAATTCACCATCCGAATATCAGCATGGTAGTAGGGAGGTAGAAATGGACTCCCTACTTCTCGTTAATATCATGAAAGGGCTGTTTGTGCCACCATGGAGCATTGACAATGAACTCCAGGTCTCATCAAACGGCTCCTAGAAGGCAGCGTTGTTTCATTCTCACATGTATTTAGGGAAACAAATCAAGTAGTAGATAGGTTAGCAAATGAAGGCATTATTACGCCCATGTATGTTGAATACGATCCGGATACCATTCCCTCCCATGTGAAAGGTTTGGTTATCTTGGATGCCAAGGGACATCCCTACATTCGCCTTTGTGAGCTTTTCTAATATATCCTCACCTAATTCGGGTGTTTGCATAAAAAAAAAAAACAAAGAAATATTGACTAACAAATTACATACACATATAATGGTGATTTTTTTTTATGTGAGTTATTACTCTAATATGCAATGAATTGAGTGGAGTATGAATGAGCTTAAATCTGGACAGAATAATCTTATACAGAAAAACTTCTTTTTTTTTTTTTAAGCAAATGCCCGAAAAAGGGGAGAAATTTTATTGATGGAATCAAGGATTACAAAGCCGAATATTAGAACAGCCCATAGCATCTAGGTAGACCAATTCTTTTACACCAATTGAGGAACGGTATCATATTCAACATACATAGGTTTTGATATACCCTCATTAGCTGACAATCAGCAACATGGTTGGACTCCCTAAAAGCAAGCTTGAATGAAATCTCTTTCCCAGCATAGTAGCTATTGATGAAGCGCAATTGAGGGTCAATGCTTCAAGTCGATGGCGATGATCCTTGCAAGGTGTTAACTAGCTGAAGGGAAACAATCTCAACCACCAGTGAGCGGACCTGCTAATTGTAACACATCTTGAGTCATCTACAAGAGCTAATGCCCCAACTTATAAGTTAGTTTGCTGTTGATAGCCATTGGAAAACGCCCGGGTGCATTGGCCATTGTGATCCCTTAGGATGCCACCACCCGCTGCCATTCCTGGGTTACCTTTGGAGACCCCATCCACATTGAGTTTAAGGCATCGGTGGGGAGGACAGTCCCATTTAACGGCTAGGACTTTCTTGGGTTTGGTTTGGAGAAGTTGCTTACAAATGCCTCGTGAAATACATGGTAGCAAATCATCAGCTGTGGATACTCTTCTAAAGGGTGAGCCGAGGAGATATTCACTAAGTAAGAGTAGATTTCTGCAATAATCCTTGTTGCACTACTTGTTTTGTCATCCAGAGCCGCCATGTTCCTAGCTTTCCATAAGAACCAACAGATTATGCTAGGGAGAATTTTATGAATAGCTCCAATTGCGGAAGGTGACGCGGTAGCCCACCACCAAGAATTAAGCTTGTCCAATATGGTCATGGATGGAGCAATCATCATCTCCAACCAATCTTCGAAGAAATGCCAGATTTGTCATGATATTTCACATTCCACAAAAATATGGTCCAGGAACTCTTCATTGCAGCAAAAGTAGCACTTGGAGGCTAACGAAAAACCGATTTTCTGTAAGGTATCATCTAGAGGCAGGCGCTTGGTCAATAATTTCCACATGAAAATGGAGATCTTCGACTGGAATCTTACATCCCAAATCATTTGGCGAGAGTGAATCCGCACCTTGGGGGAGAAACCTTGAGTGGATGAGAGTGAGAAGGAACCTTTGGGTGTGAGGGTCCACACAATGAGATCCAGTTCCTCAGACAAGAAGAGCAGTCTTGCACTGAGAATTGCTGCAATATTTTGTATCTCCTCATTGGAGTATCTCTCATTCAAAAGGGAAAAGTTCCAGCCGTTGGGACCCCCAACCTGTGAAACTTTAAGCTGATCATCATATACTTGTTCCACCATGTGGGATAGAGGCCCATGTTCGGTCTAAGGATCAAACCAAAAGGAACAATCAGCCTTCCGTAGTAGGAATAGCAGCCACCTTTCTGCGTCTTCACGAACTTGCAACATCCTTTTCCAAGTAAACGAGTCACCTGGTGATGCCGAGACTAAGGTGGGATGTTGGTTCTTAAGGTAATGTCTTTGAAGAAAAAAACACCACAAAGAGTTACAAACCAACATCACTTGAGGAGGTGGTTCGTGGCTTTTGTATCAAACTTTGGTGGAAGTTCTGAAAAGGCCATGAGATCCAATGAGATCCAAAAATCATTGCTTTAGCATCCCATCTGAGCAGCCCTAAAAGAAATTGGCAAATTGCCGTTCCAACTCTTTGAGTACTGATTTTCGGGGTGAAAGAACAGACAATATGTATATAGGGATGCTACTAAGAACATGCTTAATAAGTACGAGCCGTCCTCCTGGTGAAAGGAACCGCGATTGCCAACCGTGAATTCGGGTAGCCACTTTTTCTATCAATGGCTGGTAGATATTGCGTCTCTTTTTAACCTTTTGGATGGGACAGCCCAAGTAAGTGAAAGGAAAAGATTTGTGAAAGAAACACGTCTTAGCTTGGATCAACCGAACTCGAGCTGGAGCTACCTTTTTGGGTAAATAGAAGGAGCTTTTGGACTTGTTGAAGATCTGTCCGGAGGAGAGCTCAAACCTCGAAAGAAAGCTTATAAGGTACCGGATGGACTTGATATCTCTCTTTATAAAAATGACAATGTCATCGGCGAAGGCCAAGTGGGAGATCATAGGACACTGCTTCGGGAGGGAATAATGTGTTATTTTGTCCGTTCGAAATTGATCCTTCAATCCTTGAGAAAATGTTTTAAGCATTAAGATGAATAACAGAGGTGATAAGGGGTCACCCTGACAAAACCCTCTGGAGGATTTGAAGAAACCTTTGGGTGTGACATTAATGCATATAGAGAACCAACAATCTTCCAAAATATGCTGCATAAGAGAGATCCAATGTTCAGTAAACCCAAACTTCCGTAGAATTGCATAGAGGAATGGCCAAGAAAGCCTATCGAATGCCTTGGCAAGATCAAGTTTAACGATCATATTCCCTCCCCTTGTTTTCTGATCTATGGAATAGACCAGCTCTTGGACAAGGAGGATGTTATCCGCGATGTCTCTCCCTTGGACATAGTTTGCTTGTTCCGGTGAAATGAGTTTAGGCAGAATGGAGGCAAGGTGATTGGCCAAAATTTTAGTGCAAACTTTGTTAAAGAAAGGGCACAAACTAATGGGCTGAAAATCACTAAAGGAATTGCAAAGTGGGTTGGCTACTTTTGGAATTAATGCAACTAGGGTGCTGGTGAACATCCGTGGCAACTTTGCACCTTTGAGAAAAGTACACACTACAAGGAAGAGGTCATGGTGAATAATATCCCAACAAGTAGTATAGAAGGTCCCATTGGATCCGTCGATGCCCGCTGCACCGTTAGGGTTTAGGGAGAACACTACCTCCTTTAATTCCTTTATTGAAAGCTCGAATAATAAATGCTGGTTATCCACATCCGAGACCTTGCGCATGAGGTGGCCGAGTAATGATGGGTCTAAGGTAGCGGTATGATTAGAGGTCAAGAGTTCCTTAAAGTAGTTAATACCTACATCTTTTTTTTTTAAGCAAACACCCGAATTAGGTGAAGATTTATTAGAAAAGCTCAAGATTTACAATGGCATATGTAGGGATGTCCCTTGGCATCCAAGATAACCAAACCTTTCACATGGGAGGGAATGGTATCCGGATCGTATTCAACATACATGGGCGTAATAATGCCCTCTCATTTGCTAACCTATCTGCTACATGATTTGTTTCCCTAAATACATGTGAGAATGAAACAACATTGCCTTCTAGGAACAGTTTGATGAGCTGGAGTTCATTGTCAATGCTCCATGGTGGCGCGGACAGCCCATTCATGATGTTAACGAGAAGTAGAGAGTCCATTTCTACCTCCACAGCACTAGGTGTAAAGAGCAACACATTTTTAGGCCATCTACAAGGGCCAAAACCTTGGCCTTCAAATTGGTTTGAGTAGAGTAGCCATTGGAGAAGGCCTTGATGCAGTGCCCATGGTGGTGTCTAAGGATGCCCCCTCCCGCCGCCAAACTTGGGTTCCCTTTCGAAGCCCCGTCCATATTCAACTTGAGGACACCATAAGGAGAACAGTTCCACTAAACAGCAAGTATTCTCCTGGGTTGCAAGTAAAGAAGTTGGCAGCAAATCCCATGTGAAAGAAGCAGTTCATCTGCCGTAATTACCTTTTGAAATGGATATATTGAGGAAACTGGTCTTCAAACAAGCACAAATGTCAACAATGATTCTGGTGGCCAAGATGGTTGTCCCTTGGAATGTAGCTTTATTTCTAGACTTCCAAATGAACCAGCAAACAATGCATGGAACGATTTTATGTATTGCCCCCATTGTGGTTGAATGATCGTGCACAGCCCACCACCACGAGTTGAGCTTATCCGAAATGGTTGTGGCTGGAGCAAATGTCCATTCGAACCACACTTCAAAAAAACTCCAAACTTGTGTTGCCATTTTACATACCACAAAGAGATGATTGACAGATTCTTCTTTGTTACAAAAGCGGCATTACGATGGTAATGGGATGCCTATCTTGGAAATCAGGTCATCCGATGGAAGCCATTTGTTTAACAATTTCCACATAAAGATGGAGATCTTCAGTTGGAGTCTCTTATCCCAAATCATTTGTCTAGTGAATGATCGAGCCATTGGCAAGTATGTGGATCAAACAGAGAAAGAGCAGTTGGATGCGAGGGTCCAAATGAGGCTCTTGTTCGAATCCGAATCCTCCCTCAGGCAGATGACCTTGTCTTCAATGCAGATCCCAATGTTACGAAGCTCCTCAATGGAATATCTCCCATCGAGTAAGGATAAATTCCAATCGCCGAAAATCCACACGAACCTCACTGAAAGGTGGCTATCATAAACTTGCTCCACCACGTTAAATAACGGCCTGTGACCAGTCCATGTGTCAAACCAAAATGAAGAGTTCGCATTCTGGATGAGGAACAACATGTTTTGCTCCGCTGACTCACGAATGCGCAACATTCGTTTCCATGTGAATGAGTCTCCAGGTGCTTCTTGAGCTACACAAGGGTGAATGCAGCGATTTTAGTATCATGCATGGAGAAAGGAGCTCCATAAGGAATGACCTTTCCGAAACTTCCACCATAATTTCATGCTGAAACCATGCACAACAGCCGCCAAAGGAGTAATGCTGAGGCCATTGGAGGATGTTGGTTGGCAAATGGTAGACCATGCTATCCAATGACGAAGCTCATCGCTTTTGGAACACCTCTGAAGCTCCCCAGAAGAAACCCGCAAATTGCCTTTCCAACTCCTTAAGGATTGAAAGTGGAGGAGCGAGAACTTCCATAAGAAAGATTGGAATGCTACTCAACACGTGTTTGATGAGAATAAGCCGTCCACCATGAGAGAGAAATCGTGTTTGCCAGCCACGAATGCGTGCTGTCACTTTTTCTATCATTGGCTAAAAAAGAGCTTTCCATTTTTTTGCTTTCTGGATGGGGCACCCCAAATATATGAATGGTACTCATGTTTTTGCAAACCCGTCTTGGCTTCAATCATCCGAATACGAGGTGTGCATGCTGTCTTGGACAAATAAAAAGAGGTTTTGGCTTTGTTGCAAAGCTGCCCAAAGGATGCCTCAAACTTTGAAATGACAGCCATGAGATTTCGGATGGAATTACCCTCTCCCCTTGTAAAAATTACCACATCATCCGCGTAAGCCAAATGAGAGATGATTGGACATGTCCTCCGAAGAGCGAACTCTAAAAATTTTCCCAACACGAAATTGATAGCTCAAACCACGGGAGAAAGACTCCATCATAATTATGAAAAGAATGGGAGATAGAGTGTCCCCTTGCCGAACCCCTCTTGAAGATTTAAAGAAACCTTTTGGCACACCATTAATGAGAATAGAAAACCAAAGACTATTCTTCACTAAGAGATCCAATTCTCAGCAAATCACAACTTCCTCAAAATTTCATATAAAAAAGGCCAAGATAACCTATCAAAAGCTTTGGCGAGGTCCAGCTTGATGATCAAATTACCACCTCTTGTTTTCCCTGTTTAAGAAATCAACCATCTCTTGGGCTAGAAGGATATTATCTGCAATTTTTCTACCTTGGACATAAGCACCTTGTTTGGGAGAGATAAGTTTTGGCATAATAGTGGAGAGCCTAGTAGCCAAAATCTTTGTGCAAACTTTGTTGAAGAAAGTGCATGAACTATTGGGTCAAAAATCAGTGAAAGATGAGAGATTCGCAATTTTTGGGAATTAAAGTAATAAGGGCACTAGTGAACATACGTGGCAGTGTCGCCCACCTCAAGAATGCTCCTACAGCATGGAAGAGATCCCGATGAATAATATCCCAGCAAAAGGAGAAGAAAAAACCATTATATCTATCGATGCCCACTGGTCCATCCGGATTGAGGGAGAAAACTGCCTCTTTTAACTCCTTAATGGTGAGTTCAGCTAGCAAAAGTTGATTGTCCATATTGGAAACTGTCGTGGGAAGAGTATCTAATAAAGTGTGATCTATCACCGTTGGCTCATTACAAGATAAGAGATGTTGGAAGAACTTAATCCCCTCAGCTTCAATACATTGTGTATCTTTAGTCCAAACACCATCCACTATAATTTTTGAAATCCGCAATCATTGTTTCTTGGCCATGAGTACTGAATGGAAGAAGGTAGTATTATGGTCGCCTTCCTTTAACCATTTTATCCCGCTTTCTGACGCCAAAACATTTCCTCTTCGGCCAGGCATTGAGTGTGAACTCAGTGCTTGTGCATGAGCTAGTGCCGATTGATTGTTTGGATTTTGTTGCTGCAGAAATGCCTCCTCCTTGATGTGTACCGCCCGTTCAGCTGCTTGGACTTTGGAAGAAATATCTCCAAACACCTTCCCAATTCTTTAGCTCTTCTTTCAATCGTTTGAGCTTGCAAGCTAGGACAAAGAGAGGTGGTCCAGAACAATGTAAAGACCAATTTTGTTCCACTACCCTAAAAAAATCTTTATGCTTAGTCCACATATTTTAGAATTTAAATGGCTTCGGGCCTTTTGTGACGTCATTTGACACTTTGATAAGGAGAGGTGAATGATCCGATCACGTCTTAATGAGGTGTTCAACGTTAATGTTGCGGAAGGCAGCAAGGAAATCATTGTTGCCCACGAACCGATCCAGTCTTAAAAATAGGATTATATAGTAGCCATGTAGTAAAATAAGAAATTACACATGGTAGCCTAATGGCCTACCATTAGGAATGACGGTTGCATAAATAGGGTGTGTATGATTTATTACAAAAATAGCAGAACTTTCTGCAGGCATTGCAAGCATCATTGATATAAACCACCTAGAAAGGGGAGTGGAAAAAGTAAACTAGTTCCTTACAAGCGGATGCATTATTTGCGGCTAATACCATAACTTAAGGGACTATACGTCTCTTCTAGATCAGCTGAACACATAAGATGGCATGTTGAGAATAAGAGAGAGCCAGGTGTCTTATGCAACCTCTTAGTTGGAGAAGCATGGAATCACTTTGACCGAAAATATCAAGATTTTGCCTTAGACCCTAGAAATGTACGACTTGATCTATATGTAGATGGTTTCAATCCTTTCAACAACAATGGTAAACCTTAATCATGTTGGCCTGTTATGGTCACTCCATATAATCTTCCCCCTGAAATGTGCATGACTGCTATGCTTTTAACTTGCTTGATTCCCATCCATATAACCCCAAAAGCTGAATTGATATATATTTGCAACCTTTGATTGACGAATTGAAACAGTTTCAGCATGCCTATGGTTAGAGGGGGTTCCCGACATATGACATTTCTACAAAACAAAACTTTAAGATGTGGGCAGCATTGATGTGGACAATTAATGATTATCCTGCATACGACATGCTATGAGTGTCCAATATAGCTGGAAAATTGGCGTCTCCCTTTGTATGGAGCAAACCAAAGCATTCAGTTTGAAATTTTGAGGAAAGAATTCTTGATTTCATTGTCATCGCCAATTCTTGCCTGAGGATCATGTGTTTAGAAGGAATAGAGGTATTTTTTACAAGAATTATGTTGAGAGGTCACATCCTCCTTGTAGGTTAAGTCGTGAAGAATTGTGGGATCAAGTTAGAACCTTGCCGAAGATAAAGAAATTGAAGGTTCAGCACAAAAAATTGGATGGATATGGACACACAGTTGGACCAAACGGAGCATATTTTGGGATTTACCTTATTGGAAAGACAATTTCATTCATCACAACTTAGATGTCATGCATATCGAGAAAAATGTTTTTGATAATGTGTGCCTTCATACCATGATGGATAACAAAGACAGGACCAAAGATAATGCAAAGGCTCAAAGGGATTTGAGTATTTTTTTGTAGGCGACATGAATGGAAATTGAAAGCCTTAAATAATGGAAAACTTGCAAAATGAAAAGCTAACTTCACATTCTTATTGGACCAACGACATGAAATATGTGATTTGGTTGAGGGGTTAAAGATGATAGATGGATATGCTTCAAATTTGGCTAGATGTGTAGATAGGAATGGAGGCAAATTACTTGGGATGAAAAGTCATAACTGTCATGTGTTTATGGAACGACTGCTTCCTATTGCATTTAGTGGATTACTTGAACAATATGGAGGCCTCTAACTGAGTTGAGTAATTTTTTTCGGAATTTGTGTTGCACTAAATTGCAGGAAGATGTGCTTCTTCAAATAGAATAGAATATTCTGGTCATCTTATGCAAATAGGAATGAATCCTTCCGCCATAATTTTTTGACGTAATGGAGCATCTACCCATACATTGAACTGCCATATGAAACACTAGTTGGAGGACACATTTAATATTGGTGGATGTATCCATTTGAGAGGTAATCTAAGAACTTAAAACATTGGTACAAAGAATATTTGTATTGCACTTGTATTTCTAGTTAAAAACATATAGTTATGAAGTACTTTTTAATCTATAGGTACAACTAACATTTAGAATTTTACATGATTTGAAAGGCATGGTTAAAAATAGAGCCCGTGTAGAAGGCTCTATGTGTGAGGCGTTCTTGTCTTTAGAGAATCGTACTTTTGTTCTTATTATTTCGAATCTCATGTACAATGTAAATCAACAAGAATTGGACGCAATGAAGTTGATGGATTAGATGCAACTGTGCCACAAACCTTGTCAGTTTTCAATCAACTAGGTCGATCGATAGGAAAGTGTAAACGAAGATTTTTGACAAATCAAGAGATGGCTACAGCTACATTACACATGCTCTTAAACTATGATGAAGTGAAGCCCTTCTTGACATAGGCATCCTCAATGTTATTTAATAAATTATAATACTTTAACCCAGTTTTAATGTATTTAGTATAAAAATAATCTGTAGGACGTACAAGCAAGCTGTATGAACATATCGACCTCATCTTAGTGACAAGGAAGTTGAACTGTTCGTATAGAAAAATTTTGTAATGTGGTTCCAAGATTATATGTAAGTAATAATATTAAAGCCATATGATATAATTTAGACGTAGCAATGCATTACAAAGTTTCGATTGTTATGCTTGGTTCAAAATCCACAAAATATGGCGTAATGAACATTTGAATGATCTTGCATGGGGCCCTAGTAGAGCGATTCAAACATGGCCAAAATTCTTTGTCATGGATAAATTTTCCAAACTAATGAATGGGGGGAGGGTAGAAAAACTATTAATAGTGGAGTTTGTGTCAAAAGCGAAGGTTCAAGTGACTTTTACAGTATATTGAATGAGGTGGTTCAGTTACAATATCCAGGTCAATAAAAGGTTATTTTGTTCAATTGTGATTCACAGTATGATTCAGTGAGCAGTCGGGGCATTAGAGTGCATAACCAATATGGAGTTGTTGAAGTCAGAAGAACAGGAAGGTATCCAAAATTTGATCCATTTGTACTTGCACAACATGCGTCTCAAGTGTATTATGTACCATATCCAGGACGAATCAAATACAAACTATATTGGCTGGTTGTGATAAAGACAAGGCCTAGGAATAAAATTGACAAAGATCATACCATGGAAAATCCTTATCAAAATCAATATCCTACAATTACTGGTGCAATTTGTGATAATGATCTTGTAGGACTTCTTATAGAGATTAATGGGGCATTCGAAGAAATTGATGATGATGATTTGGGCAAGTCTACAACAGTTGGTATTGAAGAGGAGGGAGAAGAAGGAGAAGAAGAAGAAGAAGAAGAAGGAGAAGAAGGAGAAGAAGGAGAAGAAGGAGAAGGAGAAGAAGAAGGATAAGAAATAGAAGAAGAAGAAGAAGAAGACGATGATGATGACGACGTCCATAATGATGATGATGGTGATGAGAATCTTGAAGAATATGATGAAGAAGAAAGGAATGACTTTCGAAAAGAGGAAGATGATTTTTTATAATGAATAGTAATTAACAACTTTGTTTAATCATATATGTATTGATGAATTTGTACTTTTTGCTTATGTATTTTGTTACAATATTTGATATTAAGATTTGTGATATTACTTTTTTGTTGTGAAATTAATATTTCTGTTGTGGTATTTTTTTGTGAATCAATAATAATTCTTTTGTGAATGGTAACTACATTCCTATATGGCAACATTGCTTAGTTTGTTGCTTTTTATCTTGTTTGTCATTAGGGATCATCAAAAGAACACTATATTTTTCCCAAGAAGTTTGGTCAGTTATTTTCTTTTCCTTTACCATCATGTTTTATAATCAAGAATTACTCATAAGTGTTGAACTATATGCTTATGTTAAATAATTGTTTGCAAATGTTGCTTTTTTCTTGCGCAATTCACAGCTGACTAATATACTTGGAAAACAGAAGTGTAAGAGTATGCACGAGCAAGCAGAAGTCCAACCCTAGTATCTCATTATTCATGCCGTCTCCTGTAAATATCACGGGAATGCCATCAATATCTATGCCTTTAGACATGCCTTCCCCTTGCTAGCCAGCCATATCATCTTATCCCACCACATGCTCAATTAAATACATCTACAACTTTCATACCCACACCAGGCACGCAAGATATGCCATTCAACCTTTTTTTTACAAGGAAACACTGGTGTGACCAGGGGTGAAATTCCATTACCATATAGTCATCAGGTGCTTTAACTAGAGAACATGAAACATCTACAAACAGTCGTTCAATCGACTATCAATGTTGGAGAAATGCTACAAATATATTTATAGAGCACGAGGTCTTGAGTAATGAGCTTATAACTATTTTAGATCTTTCTTTGATTTATTGATAATACAATTCAATTTTAATGTTATGATTATTTTAGGTTTCATATATTCATGTTTGATGTGTTTCTTTGAGGCGCAACTTAGGTTTGACGGATGCCAACACAAGTGCGCTTCTCGCATTGGCAATCTCATCAAAACTAATTTGAATGGTCCTTACCCTACTTGGAAGAAATTGCAAAAAAAATGCGTGACATGCTGTTTAAGGGATTTGGGGTGAGTTACTTTTTTTGTTTATGTAATTTTCAGAGTTTTTCAATATTATAATTTAACATTATATTCTTTGTTTTGTCATGGTATGTAGGAAACTTTTCTTGGCTTCTAAAGGATGATATGTAAATTCACTGGATTTTTTACCATCATGGCTCATAATGCATGAAGAATATATAATGCACAATGTTTGTCAATCCGGAAATAGACCTGACTGGATTGGAGAATCTCTATGGCCTCAATTGTTGAAAATATGGGATGGAGATAAGTTCAAATCCTTGAGGTGAAAAAAATAAACAGAACCATGCATCCACTTGTGATGGTAAAGGATATCCTTTGCATACCGGTGGTAGCATTACATTTTTGGCACATCGAGATAAATTATGGTATATATTTATAAACTATTTTTTATTTTGTCTTATATCTAGATAAACTGATATACATTTATAACTTTAGTTTTATTCTTTACTTTTTACTAATGAGTTATCTCACACATGTTTTAAAATTGCTAGACAAAAAAATATGGAGGCCATGATCCTGGTATATCTGGTACATTTCTACACACTCATACAAAGAAGGCAAACAAGGATGGCATTATGCCACGAGCAAACCAGCGATCAGAAGACATTTATGTAAGTAACAAAATTTTTTATTGGAAAAAGTAGGAAAGTTATCACAAAATTTGTGTGGGAACATTGCACTCAAATAATATTTAATTGATGCATGGACAGGATAATTCAAAGCTAAGTGGTTTGAGATTCAGTCTAGTCAGAGTTCTAATGGTGACCTATTACTTTTTTTTTTTTTTTTTTTGAGCAAGCACTCAAAGTAGGTGTATTTCATTTAATGAATCATAATTTACAATGCCTTATGTACGGGCAGCCCTGAGCACCTCCAAGTGCAACAATCCACTAATTGGCCTAGGGAGTGTGATGCGAACCCCGTGCGCAATCGACTTGATGCCACGAAATCCAACAATTCAAAATGGCACCAAAACCCCAAGGATCGACTCCAAAGTTGGTCACAAGAATTTTGACAGCAAACACACAAACAAGAACAATAAAGAACACACAATAATCAAGCAAGAATTCAACCCATTGTCTATAACGAGACAAGAACCAAACTCTTAACAAGATTTAAAGCAAGAATTGACCCGTTGCCTATATGAATCAGGAAAGAACCAAATCTAAAGTCGGTTAGAACAATCACGGTTGCTCAAGGGATGATCCCAACAAAGTCTTAATCCAAAGACTAAAAGGAAGAAATTTTTCCTCACGAAAAAAGATGAATATTATTCATAAAAATCTGCTGTAAATTCGTCCATATGATGAGGCCTATTTATAGGCTTATAGAAATCCTAAAAACTAGCTTAAAAACTCCTAAAAAAGTAGTGCTAGATGGGTTCAGCCATAAGTGGCCCCGAGATTTGGGCTAAATGGGCCTTATTAAGGCTAATTAATGAGCCTAAAAACTAAGAATTAAATCAACAACTAAATCTAACTTAAAACCAGCCCAATTTACACAAACTTAAACTATTATTGGGCTTTACATAATAAAGACCAAACTAAAATAAACTTGAAAGGAAATTCAGCCTTCTTGCACTTAAAGGATCTCCACTTGTGCTTCACTTTGAAAAATTGGACTTCATGTATTATTGAATTGAGAATAGTCCAATCGAACTTGATCAAAATACCACGAATGTGCTCCAATCTTGGCAAGAGTGAGTCCAAGCTTGCTCCATCTTTCATCTACTCATCTTGACACATCTTTGGGCTATTCGGATCCATATCATTCCCTCCCTCCTCGAAAGGATTTGCCCTCGAATCTGAATCTGAATTTGGATAAGAAAAACACGGATTAGTCAAATGGGACACAAGATTGGAAGAATATAGGCCTTGAAGCCCTGCACTGTTGTGAACACAACAAAGTTTTGCAAAGTAATGATCCAAACAGTTAAAAAAATATGCACACCAAAGTAGAAAATCATTCAACTTTGACAAGATAAGCACAATTTGAGAAATTTCCAGAAAACACTTATTTTGACACAAATTGGAAGTTATTTGACCGTAAACAAAATTTTTAGTCAAAGTGTTTTGAGGCAAAATTGACACGGTTTCATTCTTACAAAGTATTTGACCTAAATCATACAACTTAGATTTCTCAAAAACTAACTAAGAAACAAAATTTTGGGTGGCGTGTCAAAATAAAACAAAATCAAACAGGTTATCCCGCCATAACAAAAACTTAACTTGACTTGGACAAAATTTGAAAATTTTGAAGTTAACTTCACTTGAGATTCGGAACTCATAAAAGAACTTAACCAATCTAACAAAGTTATCCAAGTTATTTTGAACAAAAGCAAAATGTTGAAAATCACGTAGCATGCTAACACAACAATTCAAATTAGATTCATTTGATGGCACGTAAATGATTATTAACTGAAGCTTGGACGGATTTATCCAAAAAATGCTCCACAAATTGGGATTGAAGTCCAAGAATTTGGATTCCTTTTTTGTTCAAAACAACAACCAAGTCAAAAGAATTAATTTTAAACAAGAAATAAACAAAGTGTACACAAAAAATAACTCTAAATTCAGAATTACAATTTCTGAAGATGCTCAAATCTAAGAATTTCAACACAAAAAGCAGAAAGAAGTTCATACCTGTGAGATAGGGTATTGACTACCAAATCTTTCTTACCTCGCTTTGGTTGGAATGATGAGATACTTAATTGGGAGGTTAGTGCATCATGACTTACACCTTTGAAGGTCTGTACATAAGAAAGAAAACTAGACAAAGATAAATCAAGGTTAGGCATGAGAAAATAAATTCTCTTGATATCTCTCTCTTTTCTCTCTTTTTCTTGGACTATTGTCGAAGCCTTTACAATCTTTTCCTCTTGATGGCTTTTCCCACTTTGTTAGAACACAAAATAGCTTTTTGCCTTTCTTCCATTGAAGAAATTTTCTTTGAATTTCTAATCTTTCATCATTTATTTGATGTTGTGGCAAAGGAATAAATTTTAACTTTTTACCCTTTTTACACAAGTGAAATGCCTTAGTATAGCTATCATAAAAACCATTTTCAGATAATTCCCATAGCTGACCAAGTTGTAAATGACATGTGAGCAAATGTGCTACATCACAAACTACCTTATCAGAATACTTACCAATAGTGAAGGATATAATAACTGGTTCAGTTACCTCAAACACTTCACTTTCAGTTGACCATTGGAACTTGTAAGGTTTTGGATGTGGCAAAGTAGGCAAATGCAACTTTTCAACAAGATATGTACTTGCCAAATTAATCCATATGTTACTATCAATTACAGTACCACAAACCCTTTCATTCACAAGAACCTTAGTGAAGAAAGTCTCTTTCCACCTGCGAGACATCACAAATAAATCTCACAAAACAAAGTGGTTAGTGTTAGATAAGGGCTGTAATCAGAAATTTTCCTCACTACTCGGCCTTACACTTGGGAGTATATGCACTCAAATTGTATCACTCAATCTCTCGTGTTATACCTTCAATTGAATGGATTTCTATCACTCGAATGATCTCACCACACTGCCTTTTCCCTCTCTTTAGTTCGCTGTCAAAGTCTTTGGAAGACTACGAGGACCAAAGTGAGCCCCAATTTTGTTTTAACCACTTAATTGGCTGGAAGTCAAAGAAAACAAATAATCACGGGCCGACGACAAATAAGCGACACCAAACTTTTGGATTTAAGCTTCAAAGAACAAGAGACAACAAAATATCCGAGACTACTTGAAGCAACAAAACGTATAGAAAGCAAATTTACCAAATAAAAAAAGGAAACTAAGCACACAAAAACAAGCAAGTAGCACTTAAGAACAACAAAGATGTTAAAAGAATCAACAAAAATTAAGTGCTTTTGAACAGAATTACATATTTGGAAAGTTTTGAAAAATAGAAAGTTTCCAAATCTAGAAATTGGGAAGTTTCCAAAAATTAATTTAGTAAGTTTCCAAAATTGGAATTTGGAAAGTTTCCATGAAAATGAATTTGGTAAGTTTCCAAATTTGGAAGTTGGAAAGTTTCCAAACTCAACTAGGAAATCAAAACCTTCTTGGATTTGGACAACAAATTTTTCTCCTTCTGAATAGCCGATTCTTCTCCTTTTCCTTTTTTTTTTTTAACGTTTCCTTTTCTTTCAACACTTTTTTTTTTTCACTTTTCAGCCAAACAAATTTTTACTTTTTTTTTTTTAATTGACCAACAACATCTTTTTTTTTTTTTTTTAATTCGGCTAAGAAAAGATTTTTTTTTCTTTTTTTTCTTAAAGCAGCAACAACAAAGAGAACAATAACAAAGAAGCAACAATAAGGCTAGGAAATTTTTTCGGATGAACAGTAAGGGTGAACAGTATGATGAACAGTACGTTTTTTTTTCTTTTTTTTTGGGCAGAAACTAAGATATAATTTTCTTTGAAAGAAAATCTAGTTTGGAAAAATTAAAGAGAAAACTAAACAGAACTGACCAGAATTGGACTAGCTCTGATACCAATCTGATGCGAACCCGGTACGCAATCGACTTAATGCCACAAAACCCAACAATTCAAGATGGCACCAAAACCCCAAGGATCGACTCCAAAGTTGGTCACAAGAATTTGGATAGCAAACACAAACAAGAACAATAAAAAACACACAAGAATCAAGCAAGAATTCAACCCATTGTCTATAACGAGACAAGAACCAAACTCTTAACAAGATTTAAAGCAAGAATTGACCTGTTGCCTATATGAATCAGGCAAGAACCAAATCTAAAGTCGGTTAGAACAATCACAGTTGCTCAAGGGATGATCCCAACAAAGTCTTAATCCAAAGACTAAAAGGAAGAACTTTTTCCTCACAAAAAAGATGAATATTATTCATAAAAATTTGCTGTAAATTCGTCCATATGATGAGACCTATTTATAGGCTTATAGAAATCCTAAAAACTAGCTTAAACACTCCTAAAAAAGTAGTGCTAGGGTTCAGCCATAAGTGGCCCCAAGATTTGAGTTAAATGGGCCTTATTAAGGCTAATTAATGAGCCTAAAAACTAAGAATTAAATCAACAACTAAATCCAACTTAAAACCAGCCCAATTTACACAAACTTAAACTACTATTGGGCTTAACATAATAAAGACCAAACTAAAATAAACTTGAAAGGAAATTCAGCCTTCTTGCACTTAAAGGATCTCCACTTGTGCTTCACTTTGAAGAATTGGACTTCATGTATTATTGAATTGAGAATAGTCCAATCGAACTTGATCAAAATACCACGAATGTGCTCCAATCTTGGCAAGAGTGAGGCTTGCTCCATCTTTCATCTCCTCATCTTGATACATCTTTGGGCTATTCGGATCCATATCAGAGTGTGTCTTGGTTATACTCTAGATAGGAAGAATTAAAAATACCCTCATTTTCTAGCCTATCCGCTACATGATTTGCTTCCCGGTAAACATGCAAAAAAGTAAATTTTAAGTACTAATGTCTATCTAAGCTGAAGGCTTTGTGTCGTGGTTGTAATGGTGACCTATTACAACAGTCCTTCTTGCCTAGTGAAATTGAAGTATGGACAGAGTGTATAGATGGGATGAAGAAAGGACGCGTTCTTGCATTGGCAAGTGAAGCTCGATTGCATTATAGCAATACCTTTTCCAGCACATATGATGTACCTCATTAGTTGGAGACCAAGATTTAGGAGTAGAACAAACATATCGAGAGTCTCCAAAGCACAATTGGCAGCTTACAGGCTAAAATGGAATCGTTTGAAAGAATGATGTCTATAATGCCTTTTCAGCATCCTAATCAATTTTCAACCCAGTTAATGCCACGTTATCCACCTCTAGGGTTTGCTCTATTTGTATATTGTTGAGTATTCCCGCCTACATGCGGGTGACCCGAGTTTGATCCTCGACAACGGCGCCAAAAAAACTTGATGCCTTTACCCACCTAGTTATAAACACCTAAATCCTACTACTACCCGCAAGTATACGGTTGTCAACTAGTAGTAAAGGGAAGTAGGGATAGTACCCACATGGATTGGTCGATAATTACCAGTTATACTACCAGTTGGGTTGGTTGGGATGAGCTGTTACGCGATTTTGACAATTTTCAAAGTTCTGGATGTCCGTTTCAGGCCCGTAAATATGCGTTTCAAAACTTATTCAGAGCCCTATACTTTTTAACCTTAGAAACTATAAATAAGGGTATTTACGACCTCAAAATCACATTTTAGTTTATCTCCCCCTTGGGGGCTGCAAATTAGACTAGGGTTTTATTTGTTTTTCAAGAAGAGTTGAAGAGGAGGTCCAAGATTGACAACCTTAAATCAAGAACTTGTGATTCTTCATTGTAGAAGCTTTCTTAAATCCTTAATTTTAGTTTTATTGTTCTTTAATTGTGAACTTTCAATCACCGGTTCCTTTAATAGCTTTTTTAGATTAATGTTTGGATTAGTTTATTTGCTTTCACTAATTTCTTTTGTGTTTATGTTTCACATCATTTATGTTCTAATTTTTCATGGGTTAAGGTTGGATGATGCTGAATCCATTGGGTGACAATTAACTTGATCACAAATTGGAATAATGATTATCGTCGGCTAATAAATAACATAAATAGACAATTCTAAGGAGTAGCTAACCTTAGTTTTGCTTAGGTTACCTGGAGGATAAGGTTTTTGAACCTTTGTCACACACCAGAATTAAATTATTAGGCTAATTATTGCAAACCTAGGTGGTGGAATTGATTAGTTGATTCACCGAGTATTCCTAGAAGGAAATTCGAATTCTATAAAGATAATGACTCAAATTGGTTAGGTAAGTAAGACAAGGTTTCTCAAATTCTAGATAATTAATTTTATAGGATTCAAATACTGATGGTTTCGAGGTTGGGTTGAAATATGGGAATAAAATCTCCATGAATTATAATTGGACCAATTAATTGAATGAATTAATCAAAATCGAGAATTGGCTAGTCTTAACCCTAATCTGTTGTTTTCATTTTTTAAGAAAGTCTTTAATTCTATTTTATTGAACTCTCTCTCCTATTACCAATTCTTCAAATAGCATTTGAAGAATTGATAATATGTTGGGGATAAGATGTTGGGTTTGACCACTACTTCGTCTATCTACTATTTCAATGTGTCACTAGGTGACCTCTCATCAACAACCTTAATTAACACATGATAATTGATATATTCAAACCAAAGATTCTAATTTTTCTCATTTTCCCAAAGAGAATGATTCAATCAACAACAAAACTTTCAAAATACTAAGAATTGTAATCAATCAAATTTTACAAGTATTCCAGATTTATGCAAAACATGTTTTATTAAACTCAAAAGGACTTCAAGTTTATCAAGCCATCTGACAAAACTTACAAGTGAAAGGATCATTAGGACTCTACTTAGAACATACATGTCACACAAATTGGAATATTAATCTATGAAGGAATGTTTAGATCGATATCAATGATGGGTACGACACAACATTTTATCTCCAACTTTTTGATGAGATACTAAAGTGGTGAAATTTATTTCGAAAACTGTGCTTCTACTTGCATCATTTTTTAAAGTCATCCTCATAGTCATTTCAGATAAACAATGTTTGTGATGCTGAAAACCTGTACTAGCCTGATATCTATTCTAAGGGCATATTTTGAAGGCACTATATTGGTGAATCCGATTCTTCTATTTGCCTTATTTCTAGAAGAAAAATAACTTTTACTTGTCCTAAACCAAGAAATAGGACAAAACGCTCCCAAAATCATATCAAGATCTAAACATTTACAAGATAGAATAACACTCCATGCAATAACCATACAAATTGCCTAATTCATTTCCAATCATTTAGACATTCTTCAAAAGAAAAACTTGACAACAAAGATCACTTTTGAGATCAACTAAAAGATGTTTCAAATGATTCTTTTAAAAATTGAAATGTCTTTCTTTTTCAAAAAAAAATAAAAAAATAGCAATGATTAATGTTTTGAAATCTTTGCTCATTAGAGAACCAACTCAAGCCAAATAGACTGTACAACTCACGCAAAAAATTTGGAATGTCCAACCCAAATAGAACAACCATATGCTATTGCAAGTCAATTATCATCATCGAGTACCATTGTCACTATTTTTCCATCCAAGAGTCACCAACATATATTTACAATCACAAAAAACCATTCCAATGCAAATATTGACTCAAAAAGAACACCACAAATCAAAACAATTTATCCGAATGATGAGTACAATTCGTCCTACCACTCACCCAAAATAGAACCAAGCACATAATAATGTGACTAGCTTAAAGTATAAAAAGACATAATCAAAGACTAAAGTCCTACCAAACCGGCCCAAGGACTTCCTCAAAATCAAAGAACTAAAAACATAAAGCAAGGAACCAAGGCATAAACAACCAAAACCAAGTAAATATCCCAAATAAGCTCAACAAAATTCAAAATCAACAATCCAATCATAAAACTATAAACTACTTGGCCTCATCTAATTATCCACAAAAACTAAAACTATCGATGTAGAAAACTGCACAAAAAGCAACAAAAAATTAAAGTACAAAAATAATAAAGAAATGAAAGGGGAACATTGTGAAAAAGTTCTATCTCTCAACTCAAGATCAATGACTAATAAGGGAGTGGGAAGTAGTAAAGTAGGGATAAAGGGTCTTCTCCAAATTCAACAAGCCAACAAGCCTCATTATCGACTCCAGTGAAGTCCTCGTCGGCTCCATCAGTGCCTTCTTCTACACTAATGTGTTGGTTTTCTTCAAAATCTTCCTCTTGTACTCTTCAAGTCCAACCAACTGGACTTTGATGCTATTTTGCTCCTTTAACTAGATCTATTGTGGTTCTTGTGCTTGCCTCTCATGTGGTATTTAGAATGATTGCCCGTGAGATGCCCCTATAGTGCCAAGCTAGAGGTAGACTAAGATGGATCTATGTGTTAAGCATGGTAGTTGGAAGAGCTGGATGGATGAGGGCTATGTTTTGTTGAAGGACCATATGGTTGTAGGTCCAGTATCCCTAACATTCATTGTCTCTCTTCACCGATCACCGGTGCATTGAATATGTTCCCAATTAGCCTGTTTATGTATGGAGCTTGTGGAAAGGAGACGGATGCATTGGTGGATCAAGAGCTTGATGGTGCCTATCAAATTCCTGAACCATGTTGGCATGTACTCTTTGTTAATACGGTCTCTTTTAAAGGTTTGAGACTCATCGAGAACTATTGGACACCCTACATCAACAGAAAAAAGTAACTAAGCCAGGTAAATAAAATAACAGCTGCCCACAATTCCCGTTGCTAAGAAATCCTTGTCAAATGATCCTCCCAATGTTGATTGTTTTCCTTTCAAGAATAGCATATACGAGGCATGCTTTATCCCTTTGAACCAAGCTCGTAGCACTCGATACCCATATTCCGCAACTAAGAAAATAGAACCAAATCTTGGGCAACAACTGAGTCCTTTACGAGCAAATTTCAAATATTTATCCCAAGCAACATAAATAAAGCACAAATGGTTCTTGATTGCAATCACATCTAATTGTCCTTAGCAATAAAGTCTTAATATTTTTTATTTGAAACATTTGGCCAATTATAATGAGCATTAATCTTTTCAAAGCTGAAATCACCCAATTGACCTCAAACTCGGCCATGCCATTCCCAAGTTCACACAAGTTCAAATGAATTTCCTTAACCAAATTTGTGTAATCCAATCCCACGGCTATATCAAAACACTCCCAATTTTGAACTTTCAGTTGGGCCTTTATTTCCACTATAATACCCTCATATTGCTCCCAATTCTTCGACAAATGAATTCACCTTTCTCTTATGACTTTATGTTTTTCATTAGTTTTGAAAAGTTCTTTAACCCGGTCACTAGCAAAAATAGATCAACAATAGGGCTCATTTGCCCTACTAGCCCCACTAGTTTCCTCTCCTGCCTTTCTCTTTTTGGTCCTGAAGGTTGAGGCAAAACCCGTACCACTACCCCTTCCTCTTGGAATGATTTCTACTCAAAAGTTATGGAATTTAAACAAGCAATTCAGAACTGTTCAACAACCCAAAAATCAACTTAAACAAGCCCACAATTACCAACAAGCACAATCCTCAATTCAAAGAATGCCCAAGTAATATTCACAATTTTTGTAAAAATCAACCATGGAAACAACCCAGCAAGGATTTGAAATAATAAAAAAATTTACGGACTTTGATCGTAAATTTGAACAATTTTGCCGAAGAAAAGTGATGTTTTTTACCACTCCTTGAATTTTTGAAATGCTTCTTGAAAGCTTGAAAACACTCTCTTGGATGCCAATTTTGTGCTCAAAATTGATGGAAGGATGTTTGGTATGTTGAATTTTGGTATATTTTGGGAATGTTTGAAGTATGAAGAGAGGATTTGTAAAGGGGAGAAGAGAGCAGATGATAGACTAGGGTTTTGATTGTTTTAGCTTTGGCAAAAAAATGGCTGAAAAAGTCTTTAAATTGGTTTTGCCTGAGTTTGAGATTACGGTCCCGAATGTAATTTTAATTTTTGATACCGCAATTCCAAAAGGTTAAATTTTGCGTGGAAGAATGTTGAGACCACATTAAATTTTTGAACTAGGCTTGATACCAAGGTTTCAAGGTGAGGTTCAAAATTTTGAGTTTTAGAAATTTGGCTTGAGGCAGTAGTTTTTACTGTTGGGACCTCAATCTCAAGTTTTGAGATCACAATTTCAACTCAAACTCTGAAAATTTGCTTCTGGAAGTTGGGCTTTGCAATCTCAAATTTTGAGATTGTTGTTTTGACTGGGATTTTTTGAAGAGAAAATCACCGAAATAGTCCCTCAACCTTTTTTATGCCAAAATAGTCCTTCAACTTTTACTTTTCAGCCAAGACAATCCTTTTATGGTAGAGCCACCACCAAAACCTTTTTTTTGGGATAAATTTCACATACATCCCTTGAGGTGTAGTTGTTGTCCATATAAACTCCATATAATTTGAAATGGGAAAAATAAGATAGAAATTAATTTGAAGGAGTAAAAAAGAAAAAAAAAAACTTCATAACAATTTAAAAAAAAAAAAAACTAAAACATATATTTTTTTACAAAAAAATAAATAACCCTTTTCTCTTCCTTTTCCCTCAACCGAAGCTGTTACCCATCCAATTCTAGAACCACCCCTTTAGCTACCTGCCACCACCAACGGCCACCAAAGCACCTCCCCCACCTACCAGACACCAACTGCGACCCACCAGCCCCACTGCTAGATCCCATTAGTCAACCCGAATTCTTTTTTAATGTTGCCCTAAAGTTTTGTGAAATCTTAAATTAGGCCAATTTGAAAAACAACTAAACCACCGGGAATGTTTGTGGAATTTACCCAAAAAAAAATAGATTTTTGTGGTGGATTTAGCACAAAAAGACTATCTAGGATAAAAGATAAAAGTTGAAAGACTACCTTGACTAAAAAAATATTGAGGGACTATTTAGGCAAAAATAAAAAATGGAGGACTATTTCGGCGATTTTCGCTTTTCTGAAATCTTTTTTTTCTCAATAGTTACCCAAATTTACCGTGTTTTTTCTAGCTTGGACCCAAGTCATTAAGCACTTTGTTAACCACCTACAAACATCAAAATCATCAATTTAGTGTAATTTTTCACTCATTTCCCTTCTAAAACTTATAAGCAGCATAATAACCAAATTAAAACCTAAATTAACCTTAAATTACCCTATTGAAACATGAACACTATAATAACCAAATTAAAACCTAAATTAACCTTAAATTACCCTATTGAAACATGAACACTAAGTAGCACAAAAATTAACTAAAAGTAAGACCTAAGTAAGAAATTAATAATTGTGGGCACTTCTAAGAGAGCTTGTCTATAGTCATTAATTTGACTAGGGCAAATGATGGACATGGGGTGACAAATCAAATGGTTTTCCGTTCTTCCTCTATAGTTCCGATCCTCCTTTGTAAAGCTTGAGGCAATGTCCATTCACTTTAAAATTTGCTTCCTTGCCCTTCTATTCCACTACACCATATGTGAATACTTGAATTGCCTCAATTGGCTCACTCCACCTTGACAAGAGTCTTTCTGGGAATAGTTTTAAAGTCTAGAATTGTAAAGCAACACTAAATCCTAGGTTTTGAACTCCTTTTTCAAAATGTGCTTACTGTGTCACAACTTTGTCCTCTTCTTGTCGAGCCTTGATTTGTAATTAGGGATTCATCAAACTCATAGATGTCCAAGAGCCTCTTCTTACTTGTATCTTTCTAATCAAAGTTAAGGCTCTTGATTGCCCAATATGTTTTGTGCTCCAACTCTACCTAAAGGTGACATCGTGTACCATAGACCATCCTATAAGAGGACATCCCTATAGGGGTGTTGTAGACGGTCCTATAGACCCATAAAACATCATCTAACTTCTTCTACCAATCTTTCCTTGAAGCATTTACGGTCATCTCTAAAATTCTCTTCAACTATCGGTTGGAAACCTCCACTTGACATGATGTTTGTGGATGATATGCAATAGACATCTTGTGTGTAACACCATACTTTGACTAGACGGATTCAAAGAGTGAATTCTTGAAATGTGTTTCTTCATCTACTAATGATCGCCTTGGGTACCCCAAAGCTTGTAAAAATGTTCATCCCTGTAAATTTCACAACAACTCGAGCATCATTGGTAGATAATACAACAGTTTCAACCCATTTAGAAAATTAATCAACAACCACCAAATATATACTTGTTCTTGTAGTTGGGAAGGGCCCCATAAAATCAATTTTCTAAACATCAAATACCTCACAAATTAGAATCTTATTAGGGTTATTTTGTCTCTCCTTGACACATTTTCCATTCGTTGGCACTCATTATATTGGAATGCAAAAGCTCTTGCATCCTTGAAAAGATTTAATCAAAAGAATCCAAATTGGAAGACTTTACCCGTCGTCTTTTCAGAACCATGGTGCCCTCCCATCGGTAGAAAATGACAATAGTGGAGATTTGTAACGATATTCTCTTCTGTGACATGTTCTAACAGTTTGCTCCTTGCATCAGCGATAAAGGAAAGGGTCTTCCAGAAAGAAATACTTGGTTTCCAAAAGAAACGAAGTTCTTCCGTTGATTTGCATCCATGGTTGAAGGAATTACCTTGGCAACAAGGTAATTAAAAACATCTACATACCAAGGCATAGAATGGCTAAGCTCATAAATGTATTATATTTTGTGTGTCGTTTACCTCCGTTTTTAATGTAATTTGAGCAAGAATTGATTAATTATGAGCTAAAATAGTTTATTTTGAGTTTTAGAGGGTTTGAGTGAAAAATGACATAAAATGGATCACAATATTGAAGGAAAATGTTCACTGGCGTGGAGCAAATCGGATATAGTTTGGAAGATCAAGCATGACTCTCTTGTTTGAGCTTTGATTGCTGGGATTTTGGATGATTTAGAAAGATAAGGAAGTATTCTACAACTTTCATGTTTTGAGTTTTCCAGGATTCTGTAGGCATCTTGTTCAAAATTGTAGAGTTGGAAAATATGCACGGGCGAGAAGTGATTCTGACACAGTTTGGTAGATTGAGCATAACATTCTTGTTAGAGCTTCAATTGAGGCTCCCATCTGATTAAAGATATTTTGGAAAGCAAAGACATAGAGCTACAATGTTCATGTTTTGTGTGTTTCCAAATTCTACGTACATCATTGAGAAAAATAAAGATGAAGTGGAACCATCTCACTGGACCCAGCGCCCAGGCGCCAAGTCTAGGAAGGTTACTTTTGCTCACTGGAAGCAGTGGCCAGGCGCTGTATTTACAGCGCCCAGGCACCGATTGACGGACAGGTAGTGTAAGATGACTTATTTTGCAGGAAAAGTATTCCCGTGGGCCCAGTTACATAGAAAAGCATGAACTTATCATCCCGGATCCCCAAACCCTAAAAATATCTATAAATACACCAAGAGAAGGGGAGGAAATCATCGGTCATCATCATCCGTCATTAGTTTTTTGGTTTTCAACTGTTAGGTCAATAATTTAGCCGTAGGGTAGATTTTTTCAATTGTTCACGCAAGAATTTCATTCTCTATTCAAGAATTCATGATTTGACGATCATCAACATTAGTTCTTGCTTCAATTACTGAGTTTGATTTATTTTTATGCAATTTAGTTTTCATTTTTATTGCGTTCTTATTCTTTAATTATCATTCTTCTTTTATTGCCTTTAAATTCTTAATTACTTTCGTAGTTTAGTAGTTAGGGTTTTACTTCGTTGTTTTTACTTACTTTCATAGAGTAGATTAATTTAAATTTTCATTTTGAGTTAAATTCTCACAAGTAGGATAGATTGAATTCAGATTTTTAGTCAGTTATCTTTAATTGCTTTTCGTAGGGTTAAAATTTTACATTCTTGTCTTTAGTTTAATTTCTTGCAATTAAATTTCGTTTAAGTTTAGTCAAAAAAACTGCTGGTTATTTCGTTTAACTAGTAAATAGCCTTGTGGACTTAGTAATTGTTCCAATAGTTCTCGTGGGAACGATTCTTACTCATTGTATATACAAACTCACCTCGTATACTTGCGAATGTGTATGAGTTGATTAGGATAATTAAGGTTTTCTTTTATTATTACTTGTTTACTATTGTCTTCAAAACCTAATCAATATTCTGTTGGACAAGAATCCTTAACCATCAAGAGTTCTTCTTTCAGAAAGATTTCTTGAATGGGTAAATCTTCTTGACTTTTTCTTACTAGCCCTTAAAATCTTTAGAGATGGTTAGCTACTAAGAACTCTATGTTGGAGTTATATTTTATTCTTCACATTTTATGTTTTAGAGTAAGTTAGTCCCAATTACTGGTTTTTTGTGTTATAAATTATTTAGTAGCTTATAGGTTTTATTTTAGTAGCTAATTGTGTGTTTAGGAGGTTTAGATGTCTATTTATTGTGTTTATTTTATCTGCAGAACATTGGAGGGGCAAGATAGTCTTTTAATACATGCACATCGAAAGATGGAACTTAAATTGGTAGAACTCGTACTGAAAATGAAAGAGTCAAGTGTAGTCTACACTTGACCCAAAAGCGAACAAGCACAGTCTGTGCCCGGATCAATAGCAATACCGCAGACAGCAATAGTCAAGTGCAGTCTGTGCTGATTCATCAGAATCGCTATCCCAAACTTTGGAAGACTAGCACATTTTTAGACACCGAATTTTGATGTACTTTTTACCATCAAGTGGCAAATTGGGACAAATTTTTAATTTTTTTTTTTTTTTGCATTTTTCAAGAAAAAGTCCCATTTAATAAAAAATTTACATTTTTTGGGTGAAATAATCATGTTTAAATAATTTTTTAAAAGGAAAGGGAAAAATGATCGTTTTGCATTTAAGTGTGATTTCCTAACTTTTTAGGTTTTTAGTTCAATTTCATATTTTCGATCGTCTCGATAAATTTTGGTAACTTTTGAAATCCAGTTTGGAATAATTTTTAAAATTAAATACTTTTTAATCACAAACCCTTGCTTTTTTATATTAGCATTTTGGCTGTCATTTCGAATAAAAATTATGTTTTTGCTGTATTCATGTGTTTTCAGTGATTATTATAAAAAGTTAACTTTTTTATCGTTTTTTGTGAAACCAATACAAATTACACTTTGATAAGAATCGAGCCGCCGACGTTTTCTCCGAGACCTGTATCCAAACTTTCTTGAATATAATAATAATAATAATAATAAATAATTAAAAACAAAAGAGAAAAGGAAGAAAACAAAGGGATTGGACCTTGGAATTTTGGAGGTCCAATGACCATGAACCTTTAATCACTCATGCATACCAACAATCAATCACCCAAGTCCTAACACCCTACCCCTCAATAAAACACAAGACCCCAACACCCATCCCGCTGAAGACTCCTTGGCCAAAACGCAAAACACCCCCCCTCCCCCTCTTTTATGTTCATTTTTTCCTTCTTATTACTACTACTTACTAATACTACTACTTATCTTTTTTATTCCTACAATTGTCACACACAAGCACACAATTGTACAAACACACTCCACCAAAAATATATATATATATATATATATATATATTAGAGAATGGAGGTTTCATGTTTGGGTTAAAAATTTGCCACCACCATGGACTTGATTTTTGTTTTGGGTTTATTTACTTATTAGATTTATTCGATGATAGTTAATGGACTTTTATTTGATATACTTAGTTTAATTGGCTTTTGATTTCGAACTTACAAATTTTTTTTTTATTTGGGCTTGATGTATATGGATTGAGGGTTATTATTTAGAAATATTTGTTTGGGCTTGGACTGTTGTTGGTGTATAATTGTTATAAGAATATCTTCTGCAACTAATTCTTGTTTGGGCTCATTGGGATTTAGTAGGCTAGATTGGTTACTCATCGCCTAATAGTTAATTGAACATTAGACTTATTTTATATTGGGTCAGAATAGTCTAAAAAGATTTAGGAAAACATTTTGGGCCCATTTATTTGGGTCATGAGATTTTTTAGGCCCATTAGTTGTTGGACGTTCCTTAAATTACATTTTTTGCCCCTGGAACTTTTAAAAATTTCTTTTTGACCCTTGTAACTTGTGAAAATTATAATTTTGCCCCTAAAACTTTTTGAAATTACATTTTAGTCTGTAAAACTTTGTGAAGTTTCTCATTTAGTCACTTATACTTAACACAGTCTCTAAACTTGCCTTTTATGCCCTAAAACTTTCTAAAATTTTGTTTGTTGGTCCTTAGATGAGTTTTAAATTGTAATTTGGACCCAAAAAAACTTTCTAAGTTTTGCATCGAGTCCATAGAAGTTTAGATTGGTTCTAATTGAGTTTCTTTGTTCTTGTTAATTGTTGTTGTAGCATTCTAATTCTATTGTTTCTTGTGTTTTGCCCTTTAATTGTTTAGAGAACTTGAAATTTGGTTCTTAAAGTTTGTACTGGGTTCAATTAAGTCATTTTCTTTCAATTGTCCTTATTTAGCTTGTTTTATGATAAAATTGGTATAATTTTAGTTAATGAATTTGCTTTAGTCAGGTGATGATATTATTTTTTTTGTTGAGTGATACCTATAATTTTATTATTATAAATTGGTACCGTGGTCTGTATGTTCATGTCTTAAATCCAAAGTAATATAATTTCGCACTTTTGGCACTTTATGAGGTATATCTAAATCTCTTTATATGCTAAGTAGCTTTATATGATTTTGTGGGCAAATTGTTTAATTGTTTTTCTTAGTTTTTCCTATTATTATTCTTTCTTTTATTATTATAATTATTCTTGAAATTTATTTTATTGTAAAAAGCTAGAGCTTAATATTATAGATAGGGTTATGTGCTAAGTTTTTATTACTTTTGTTAGGATTTGAATGTTAGATATTATGTTTCCATGCTTATGTGCTTATGTTCTTATATGTTTATTATTTTATTTGTCAAGTATATTTATTCATGTAAATAGCTTTTACTCGTATTCTGAGCTAGTCCAATGCTGGAGTAGAAATTTTTTCCTCTTGTCTTAGTCCAATCCTGGCACAACGAGTCCCCTTATTTCCCTCTTTTACCTTGAACATCTCTTTCTTTTTGTATTTATTTTCATCCATCAAAACTTGAAATAAATTTGGGTTAATTTTTTGGAAATATGAATTAAATCACGAAAATGGTTCTTAACGTGGCTGAAAGGATACCTACGTTAGTCGTATAGCCTAAAGTAGTCTAGCCTTCTCTTTCCTCAATAGGCCTCCCGAACCTTTTTCTTTTGTTTCCGTAGACTAGGAGTCATCTAGTATAGGGTTTTGTAATTATTTATTTTGTTCCTCTATTATTTTTTTTATTATTTAATGTCTTAAACTTTTTTTGCAAATTTTAACCTTTAGATTTCCCCCTTCCTTCAGGTTTAAGTTAGTGTCCTGATACACTTTACACCCTGGGTTACAACTCCATTATTTATTTCTTTCTTTCTATAAACCCTAGTGTAGATTATTTTTGGGTCTTCCAAAACATCGCATTTTAAAGTCCAATTTTAGACCCTATATTTTTAATTATATTATACATATTATTATTTTCTATATTATTTGTATTATTCATTTTGCTTGCCGAAAAATGGGGCGTGATAACTTGGCAACTTCACTGTGAAAACTACAGAGTCCGAGCACTTGATTTAATCATGTTTCCTATATTTTAACCTATTTCCATATTGAGTTTGAATATTTAGCATTGGGTAAATTTCTCTATGTTGTTTACTATGTTACTATGTATTTACCTGATTTAGTTTTAATTTGCTTATACTTGCTATTTGTTTAGTGCTTTATGTGTTGTAATTTTTGGACCTTATGGGCATGTTGGTAGATATATCTGCTTATATTTTCTTATTTAGTACACTTGTATTTTATTCTCCATTTCTGTTATTTATATATTTTGAATTATTCCTCTATCGTTAATAAATGTATACAAATTAATCACTTCTCCTCTAGGAAACACATCGTGCGTCACTCATCTGCATAACCCAGTGGGTATTGTTCCCACTCCTTGTTAGGATTCGGACCTTAAGTAAACTTGTGTGGAGTCTTGATTGCATTAGTGAGCCCAAACTCATGCAACATATAGATTGCCTATAGGATGGAGCCTCTTGGAACCCTAATAAGACACTAGGCACGAGAGGAGGGATAATACTTGTGTATACTTTTGCTTTTACTGTGTTTTAAATTCTTATTTGTTTAATTTTTCCATTCTTTATTTATTCTTGATATTTACATCTCATGAACCCTAGAACAAGATTGTTTTGGTAAAGTGCTATTTAGGGAACCACCAAACTCCCATATTTTGCACATCTCAATATTTGTGGATTGCATTTTGCGTCTCAAGATCAAAAGGACACCAAGATTCGAGTCGATATGAATTTATAGTATTAACCCTATAGGGACCCATTTGTCATTTATTGTACCCTTAGATTGAGTTGCAAGGTTGTCTGTCTATTTCTTGAAAAATTTGTACATTCTAAGCGTTGAATAGTTTCCCATTGTTAAAAAAAAAATGTGTATTCCAAACTCTTGTTTGTATCCCAAACCACACCAAGTATTTAACAAAGTAATTCTCAAAATGATCTAATCTATGAAGTAATAAAAAGATATTTACTTGGCATCAACTTAAGGCCATTAGACACTTTACTCTAAAACTAAAATATTCTAAAATAAAATACTAAAAATAAAAGTAATTAAAGATAAAAGTGCTAAATAATGACAAATAAGAGAAATTGTCCATCTTCATCAAAGTCCTTCAAATGCTTGAATCCCAAGTAATCCCTATCATTTGTAGTTGGTTGCTCAACTGTCTGGCTCTATCTCCTCTTGACCATCTTTTGCATCACTGGATTGAGCTTCTTTATGATCATCATCCATAACTCCTCTGGTCTCACCTACTTGCTAAGCTTTTTCTTGATATGCCGAAGATACGAGTGGTTTATAATAACTACCCACGAGGTAGACTAAAATGCCAAAGCGGATGTGGCGGTGGACGAACCCATGTACCAAGTGTAGTGGTCCTAAGAGCTTCACCTATCACTGCCAAATTGTTGTGCATGACGAGTAAACTATAGGTCCAATACCCTTGTAACTCATTCCTTTCTTCTTGGGTGGCAAAGGGATATATGATATACTCTGAGGTGGTGGAGGTGGTGATAGTGGAGTAGGGCCTTCTCCAGGGTGATGTTTCTCATGTTCTCATACCAATAGATGATCCTATAGACATATTCCTAATTTATCTTGCCTTTAGGTTATGTCATAGGTTCCGCGGGATCATTGGGACATCCTGCAACAATGCATAAATGGTGAATTAATAGCATTTTTAATAACATCCATGTCCTTCTTTTTATGATTCACGAGTGCTAAATATTGATTAGAAGGTACAACAGGTATGTTAAAATAAGCATTAATCATGTCTGAGCTGAAATCAACAAATACCCCCTGAACTCTCACTTTTCATTCCTCAAGATCACACAGATTACAATGAAATTCTTTCACTAATTGAGTACCTCCTGCGTCAACCGGGACATTAAACCCTTTCCAATGCCTTGCTTTACTTTGATCCTCTATTGCTTTCCTAACATCTTCATATGCACCCCAATGCATAGATAAATCAAAATTTCTCTCCTTGATCATCTCACGTTTCGCATTAGTTTTATACGATTGATGTGGGCCCTATCACTAGAAAATTTAGGTTTTGGTAACCTACCATTCTAGCACGAGGCTGACCAACTTCTCCTTCTTGACTTGTACCCTCATCAGCTTTTATTTTTCTCAAGCCCACTCCTCTAACCCTCATTCTTGCTCTCCTCTCAGTACTCTTATAAACACCTCTTGTCATTTTTTTGCACAACAATAATCAACAAATTTGACAATTAAGCGTTGAAAAAATTCCGTATTCACAACCAACAATTATTCACCAATTTATCAACAAAAGTTCAGAATTTCTTAGTAATAATTCAATCAATTCAATACACAGTCCATAATCTTGCTCAAGAAATTCGCACAAAAATTTCACCACAAAATCACCCAATTGTTATCAACAATTCCATAATATAACTAATTCAAAAAAACCCAAAAATTGTCTTCAGCAATTTGAAATATTTCAACCACGAAATTAAGGAAAGATATCAACCGATTGTTGCCCAAAAATTCCCAAAGAACGTGAATGCAAATCCCTCCTTGATGTTCAAGTTTCTACAAGTAAACTCCAAGGTACCCTACTTTGATGCTCCACGGATGATGATGTAGAAGGGTTATGGTGATGAATTAGGATGTTTGAAAGGGTTTTTAATGGAAAAAGTTGAAGGTCAAGGGAGGGTTGTCACGGTTAAGAAAGAAGAAGTTGAAAAAAAATGAGAAAAGAAGAGGACTTTTAAATCTTTACTTCTGCTGGTATTGAAACCACGATCTCAATTTCCCATACCGCGGTCTCGCCTAATCTTGATATCGTGGTTTCGATCTCCAAACCATGATCTCGTCTAATTCAATATCACAGTTTCGATCTCCAAACCACATCTCGTCTGATTCAATATTGCTGTTTCGATCACCAAATTGAGATCTCGACTCGGGTGAAAATTTTTTGCCTTTGCAGAAGTTTAAGATTGATATCACGATCTTGATTTCCCAATCGTAATTTGGCCTTGAACATTTGCAAAGTGCATTTTTTATACTTAGCAAAATTTTCTCCACTTTTCACCACTTTTCTTCAAGTCCATGCACAACCTACAAGTTACACGAAATTAACAAGTTAAGATGATAATTCTCACTCATTCTTTAGCACGATTTATTCAATTCAAAAACACCTATTTTTAACTAAAAATGATAACCTAATTAAAAACCCAATCATTCAAAATAAAATTAATTAAAAATTATACCAAAAAGAAAAAAAACCTTAAATTAAAATTTTGGGTTGTCTCCCAAGAAGCGCTCTTTTATATTTACTAGCTTGATTATGGAATGGGTGTTCATTCATGCACAAATTGGATGATTTCTCGTCCATCTTCAATAATTCCTCCTAAGTAGGGTTTTAGCCGGTGACCATTGACCTTGAATGTTCATTCTTTCCCTTTGATCACTTCTATTCTATGAGGAAAAGTTTGAACCACTTCAAAGAATCCACTCCACCATGATTTGAGTTTTCCTAGGATTAGTTTGAATCTTGAATTGTAAAGTAATTCCTTCCTTAGGATGAGCATGTCATGCCATTCTTTAGTTCTCTCCTTGTAGATCAAGAATATGGTTTTCAAATGGTTCTCTTCAGAATTCATCTAACTCATTCAAAGCAAGAAGTCTCTTTTCACATACTTCCTTGAAATCAAAATTCAAGCTCTTTATTGCCCAACATGCTCTATGCTCAAGTTTCACTGGTAAGTGACATGCTTTGCCATATACAATATGGTATGGAGACATGCCTGTGGGTATTTTGAATGCCGTCCGGTAGGCCCACAATGCATCATCTAACGTAATTTCCCAATCTTTCTTAGAGTTAATTCACCATTTTCTCCAAAAATTTATTCTATTCTCGATTTGAAACCTCAAGTTGACCCAATGTTTGAGGATGATAGAAGCAATTTTGTGCTGCACCCCATACTTTGTCATTAAAGTCTCAAAATATGAATTTTTGAAGTGAGAACCCCTATCACTAATAATGGCTCTAGGCACTCCAAATCGAGAGAAGATGTTCTTTCGAAGGAATTTGGTGACCACTCTAGCATCACTGGTTTGGGTGGCGATTGCTTCAAACCCATTTTGACACATAATCCACCGAAACCATGATGTATTTGTTGTAATATGAAATTGGGAATGGCCCTATAAAAACAATATACCCCATGCATCAAATACTTCCAACTTAATAATGCCTTGAAGGGGCATCTCATGTCTCCTTGAAATATTACCTACCCTTCGGCATTCATCAGATTTGAGAACAAACTCAAAAGAATCCTTGAACATAGTTGGCAAATATAAGCCACTTTGAAGTACTTTAAAGGTCGTTCATTGAGCTCCATGGTGTCCTCTAACAGGAGATGAATGATAATGTCTCAATATGTCGGTTACTTAACCTTCCGGAACACATTTCCTTAAAACTTGATCATTGCACATTCAGAATAAATATGATTCTTCCCAAAAGTAATATTAAAGTTCTACAAAGAACTTCTATTTCTCATTGATAATTAGCATCTTTGGTACTATCCTAGCAACAAGATAATTCATAATATCCGCATACCATGGGTTTGCTTCCTTTACTAACTCAAGCAATATCTCAATTGATGATTCTTCATTGATCGCTCTTTCTTCATGATTGATAAGTCTGGATGCTTCAATCCTTGACAAATGGTCCGCTACCATGTTTTCAACACCTTTTTTGTCCAGCACTTCCCAATCAAACTCCTAAAATAAACGTATCCATCTCAATAAACGTGGTTCTACATCTTGTTTAGAAAATAAGTACTTTAATGCAGAGTGATCGGTGTGCACAATTACCTTTGACCCAATAAAATATGATCTAAACTTATCAAATGAAAAGACTATCGCAAGTAGTTCCTTTTTCGTAGTAGAATAATTAAGTTGTGCTTCATTTAAGGTCCTACTTTCATAGTAAATGACATGCAACATTTTATTCATCCTTTAACATAAAATAGTACCTATTGCATAGTCACTAGCATCAATTTTATGCTACAATGACCGGTGCAATCATAAGAGCATGTTTCAACTCATTGAATGCTTTCAAACAAGAATCGTCAAAATAAATAAGCACAATCTTTTTGAAATAATGAACACCTAGTGTAGTGATATGTGAGAAATTCCTAATGAATCTTCTATAAAAACCCGCATGACCTAAGAAACTTCTTACCTCCTTCACATGAATGGGAGGAGGTAACTTTTCAATCAATTCCACTTTTGCCCTATCAACTTCTATTCCCCTTGATGACATATTGTGGCCTAAAACAATTCTTTCTTGCACCATAAAATGACATTTTTCCCAATTGAGAACCAAATTAGTTTCTATACACCTTTTCAACACATTGGATAAATTTTCAAGACAATCATCAAATGAGACATCAAATACACTAAAATCATCCATGAAGATCTCTATGCTTTTTCAACCATGTCATGAAAAATAGCAACATACAACGTTGAAATCTGTTAGATGCATTGCAAAGTCCAAAGGACATTCTCCTATATGCAAAACTTCCAAATGGGCATGTAAAAGTTGTTTTATATTGATTTTCTGAACAAATGACAATTTGAAGTGATAACTAGAATAACCTCTTAAGCATTTGATCAATAAAACTTAAAGGAAAATGATGCTTATAGGTTGCCTCATTCAACTTTTGGAAATCATGGACATATGCCAACTCGTAACCAATCTAGAGGGTAGGAGTTCATTGGTTTCGCTTATTAGTACGGTAATACTACCTTTTCTTGGGAACGACTTGAGCGGAACTAACCCACTCACTATCGCTAATAGGGTAATTAATACCGACTTTCAAAATTTTGATAACCTCATTCCTCACAACCCCTTTTAAGGTAGGATTTAATCTCCTTTGAAGTTGCCTTACTGGCTTGTTTCCTTCATTAAAAAAATTTTATGCATGCATATGGAAGGACTAATTCCCTTAATATCATCAATAGACCAAGAAATGGCATCTTTATGCATTTTAAGCACCACAATTAATCTTTCAAGTTGCTCACCTATTAACGATGCATTCACTATTACCGGATATGTCTCATTTTTACCAAGGTATGTATACATGATAAATAAGTAGGAAGAGGTTTAAGCTCCACGTTGGGGGATTTGTTGGTCAGAGACTCCACTTTACCTGTTTCTTGATTCTTCTCGTCTTCTTTTTGCAATAAGATACTATTCTCCAAGTGATTCACATTCCTCATTCCATCTTTATCATTTTGACTTAGAGCATTTGAATATAACATCTCTTCCTCCATTGAGGAATTCTCCAATGCATTCCTACAACAATCATATTCATAACATCTTCAAAAATTGAAGAAAGTTTTAATGAACTAAAAACATTAAATGTAACAATTTCATCATTTATCCAAAATTCCAACTCCCTTCTTGAACATTAATAAGAGCATGACCAATGCAAGGAAAGGCTTCCCAAGAATGATCAGCATCTCTTCATTCTCTTCCATGTCTAACATAATAAAATTGGCCGGAAGGCAAAAGTTGCTAATTTTACAATCACATCTTCAATGATACCCTTTGGAAACTTTATGCTACGATCCGTAAGTTGCAATAATAGATGCTTGTTGGTTTTAATTGTCCTCCATTTAATTTCTTGAACACCGCATAAGGCATGAAATTTATTGAACCTCCTAAATCATACATTGCTGTCCCAAATTGTAAACCTCCAATCTTAAAAGGTATGGTAAAGGATCTGAGGTCCTTGAGCTTAGGTGGTAGCCTCTTTATGATGAGTGCACTACAATTCTCCGTTAGACGTAAGATTTCATCCTTATACAATTTTCTTTTTGAAGTGAGGACTTGCATAATAAATTTAGCATAAGCGGGCGTGTTCTAAGTGTCTTCATGAATGGAATATTAATTTTAAAATTTTTGAATATTTCAAGAAACTTTTTCAACTCTTTGCCTTTTCTTCATCCTTTAATCTTTGAGGAAATGGCATGTTAACTTGCTTTGGCTCATGATAATTTGAATCCTTGCATTCATTGCTTTGTACATTGGGCATAGTAGGCTCATTCATCTTTTTGCCTTGCCCCATTGAAGACTCCCCATTTTCCCCTAACCCTCTTCATCTTCAACTCTTTCTTTTTCTCTATCCTTCAACGAGTGTCTCCCAACTCTTTCTCCCACCTCCTTACCACTTCTAAGGGTAATGGCCTTAAATTGCTCCTTGGGATTAGGAATAGTGTCACATAGTAATGCCCCTATTGGCCTTTCATTCTTCAACCTCGCCAATTGATCCAATTGAATTTTCAAATTCTCAAAATCTCTCCTATGTTCTTCCTTATCGCTTCTCTGCCCTTCCAGGTTTATCTTCAAATACTCTGCTTCTTTTTTGCAGCCATCTTCATATACATTCTCTCTTGGAGTGAATTGATCGTTATACATATATTGGGAAGAGTGTGCATGTTGGAAGGGAGGTCGTGGTTGTTGCATTTGAAATGGAAGGTTAGGGAAAGATTGATATGAGTTGGTTTGAAAATTTCTTTGATGTGTCAGTTGATAAAGTCTAGATAAAGAACTTTAAGTTTGATTGTGTTGGAAATTTTGAGGTAAGGGATTTGGTTGATGATTGGGAGGGTTGGATTGATTATTGGTAATTCTCCATGAAAAGTTGGGATGATTCCTCCAAGAGGGATTATATGTGTTCCCATAAATTCCGGGTAGGTTCCTTGGAAAATATGATTGATTAGTCACATAGTTGAATTGCTCATTGGACCCATAAGGCATTTCACATTTCCCATTTCCATGTCCGTCCCCACAAAAATCACACACTATGCTTGGTTGAGTTGAAGAAGAAGACATTGCATTCACACTACTAGGTTTCCTCAAGTTCTCCAACACTTTTGTAGCAATGTTCATCACATTCATAAACATACTTTGTTGTGCCAAAAGAGCATCTTGCATATTCAAATTCAATACTCCATTATGTGCACTAGCTTGATTGGCTTCGTGTTGAGCTACCGGTGGAGTCATTTGTCCATGAAAATAATGATTGTAGACCATCCTATTGTGAAATTCTTGACCTTCATCCAGTGTCTTGTACGATATAGAACCATTGGCGGACGCATACTACAATGGATTTCATCTCTTGTGTCAATCCATTGTAGGAGGTTTGAATTTGAAGCCATAATAGAATCGCATGATGAGGACATTTCGTTAGCCAATCCTCAAACCACTCCCAAGCCTCTTCTAAACTCTCACCAACATCTTGCTTAAAGGAGGTAATTTTATTTTGCAATTTGGCGGTACTTGAAGGTGGGAAATGTTTTGCTAAAAATTCTTGAGCAAGTTGGTTCCAAGTGGTAAACATCCCTGGGGCATGAGATTGAAGCCAAGATTTTGTCCTATCCCTTAGAGGAAAAAGGAATACTCTCATTCTCACACAATCTGGGTGCATACCATTGAATTTAAAAGTATCTAAAACCTCCTCAAAATTTATTAGGTACGTGTACGGATCTTCATTAGTACCATCCCAAACATCGCGTGAGCTTGTAGCATTTGTATCAAAGCAAGCATAATTGATATGGATCCGAATAGCCTGAAAATATGTCAAGATGAGGAGATGAAAGATCTTTGTTGTTAGCATGGATTCACTCTTTAAATCAATTTTAGTGAAAATCTTTGAACCATGAAGCTCATCTAACATGTCATCTAATCTAGGAATGGGATGGCGATACTTTACCGTAATGCGATTTACCTCACGACAATCCACACACATTCACCACGAACCATCCTGCTTGGGTACCAACAAAACTGGCACGGAACATGGACTAACACTCTCACGTATGCGTCCTTGTGCCAAAAGCTCCTCAACTTGCCTTTGAATCTCCCATGTTTCCTATGGACTAGCATGATATACTGGTCTATTTGGAATCACGACTCCTGGAACAAAGTGAATTTGGTGCTCAATCCCACGAATTGGTGGCAATCCTGGCGGAGTCTCTTTGGGAAACAAATCCTCAAATTCCTGCAAGAGAGACTTAAAAGCACTTGGAAGAGAAGGATCAAGGTCAGAGTTAGCAAAATAAGGTTCTTTAAACATCAACAAAATAATAGAAATAGTATTTTTACAAGCACTCTAAACGACCTCTCTAGGTTTAGCATACAAACTCATGTTTTTTATTCTTATCCGTCTCTTTAGCCAAATTTTCTCTTATTTCTCTAAGCTGATTGTCAATCACTTTACCTTTTATCTTACCTTCAGCCTTCAACTTAACATGCTCCTCAAGTGATTTGCGAAGTTGTAATTGCTCTTGATAGACTTGTTGTGGTAGTAAAGGCTTGAGCACAATTTTGTGACCATCCTTCTCAAACCTGTACTTATTCTCAAATTCATCGTGAGTCATTTTACGGTCATATTGCCAAGGTCTACCAAACAAAATATGACTAGCTTGCATAGACACAACATCACATAAGACCTCATCCTTATATCTGCCTAAGGTTAAAGAAATTAGAACTTGTTTGTTAACTTTTAGTTCACCACTTTCATTTAATCATTGCAGTCTATTTGGTCTAGGATGCTTAAAAGTTGGCAAATCCAATTTTTTGACCATTAATTGACTAGCTACATTCACACAACTTCCACAGCGTATCAATAATCAAACCACAAACTTTTTCTTGAACAAAACAACGAGTAAAAAAAATATTTTCCCTTTGTACCTCATTTTGTTCATACTCAGCTTGTGCATGAAGAGCCCTAAGAACCACCAAACTTTGACCATGGACAGCTTCTTCCTCTTCAAACTCATCTTCACTTGGACCTTCTAGTGGTGGCATGGTCTCATCTTCCTTATCGCTTTCACTTACTAAGTCTCCACGAATGATATTCAAAGCCTTCTTGTTCGGACATTGGAAAGCGATATGACCTGCACCATGACAACGAAAACATTTAAGATCTCTAGTCCTTAGATTAGTACCAGAATTAGAATTACCTTTGTCATTTGGGGGTTGATTGCGAACAAATGGCCTTTCAACTCCTCTAGGTTTAAAGTTAGACTTCTCACCTTGCTTTGTTGCCCTAGGCCAATTCGGCTTCCAATTAGAGCTTGAACTAGATGTTACCTTTTGTTTACCTCATTTGAGTTGTCTTTCTAGCCTTGATAGCCATATGAACCATTTCCTCGAGATCCACATATAAGTGTAGCTCGACTACATCGGCAATTTCCTTGTTAAGTCCACTCAAGAACCAAACTAAAATAAACTTGAAAGGAAATTCAGCCTTTTTGCACTTAAAGGATCTCTACTTGTGCTTCACTTTGAAGAATTGGACTTCATGTATTATTGAATTGAGAATAGTCCAATCCAACTTGATCGAAATACCATGAATGTACTCCAATCTTGGAAAGAGTGAATCCATGCTAACTCCATCTTTCATCTCCTCATCTTGACACATTTTCAGGCTATTCGGATCCATATCAATTATCTCAAAATTGTTTGCTCCATCAATACTCGGTACAGCATATTGATGCGAACCCCGTGCTCAATCGACATGATGCCACAAAACCCAACAATTCAAGATGGCACCAAAACCCAAGGATCGACTCCAAAGTTGGTCACAAGAATTTGGACAACAAACACACAAACAAGACCAATAAACCGAACACACAAGAATCAAGTAAGAATTCAACCCGCTGTCTATAACGAGAAAAGAACCAAACTCTTAACAAGATTTAAAGCAAGAATTGACCCGTTGCCTATATGAATCAGGCAAGAACCAAATCTAATAGTCGGTTAGAACAATCACCGTTGCTCAAGCGATGATCCCAACAAAGTCTTAATCCAAAGACTAAAAGAAAGAACTTTTTCTTCACGAAAAAGATGAATATTATTGATAAAAATCTGCTGTAAATTCGTCCATATGATGAGGCCTATTTATAGGCTTATAGAAATCCTAAAAGCTAGCGTAAAAACTCCTAAAAAAGTAGTGCTAGGGTTCAGCCATAAGTGGCCCCAAGATTTGGGCTAAATGGGCCTTATTAAGGGTAATTAATGAGCCTAAAAATTAAGTATTAAATCAACAATTAAACCCAACTTAAAAATCAGCCCAATTTACACAACACTTTAAATTATTATTGGGCTTTACATAATAAAGACCAAACTAAAACATTTAAACTTGAATGGAAGTCCGGCCTTCTTATACATAAAGGATCTCCACTTGTGCTTCACTTTGAAGAATTGGACTTCATGTATTATTGAATTGAGAATAGTCCAATCCAACTTGATTGAAATACCACGAATGTACTCCAATCTTGGCAAGAGTGAGTCCAATCTTGCTCTAGCATTCATCTCCTCATCTTGACATATTTTTGGGCTATTCGGATCCGTATCACATATTCTCTCAACGGTCTTCTATTCATATTCATACCATTCCCATTTCCGTAACCACCCATTCCAGTATTTCCGACAACTTCTTCTTCGTCATTCCATTGTTCAAATTTCTTTGATTTTAATTAATATTCGCCATTTCAATTCTCTCTTGCTTTTGTTGTTCACTTCTAAACTTCTAGATTTTCCTCAACTCTTTTTCTCTTTCTTCGTTTAAGCAAATCAACAGCCCTTTATCTCTCCTTACCATGTACTACAAAAGTAAAAACAAACAATTAATCCAATGATGACATGTACTGTACCACGATAATCCAACAATAAGAACGACCAGCATAAACAAATGCACAAAAATTTAAAAAGTAAATTAATTAAAGTGCTTAATCTATACGACCTATAAAGCGCTCAATATTGTAAAATACGAAGGATAATCCCTGGCAACAGTGCCAAAAACTTGTCAAGCCCTTAGGTGGAGGTCAAATTAAAGCAAACAAGTAATAATAAATCTACACAAAATCATTACACTCTAACTCACTCCCATAAGTATGCGGAGTTGGTAGTAGTATAGGATGAGTGGGTAACGTTCCCACGAAGATTTTTTTGCAAGCAAGCACCGAGATTTACGAATTTTTGTATAGTTAAGCAATTCAAATAGTACGAGATGAAACTACACTAATTAAAACAATAATTAAACTTAAGCAATAGAAATCTAAATTTAAACTAAATTATCTACAAAAGCAATTAAATGTAAGCAACTTGAAATTGAGAAACTATTTTATCTATTCTAATAGAAGCAAGTAAATAAAAGTGTAGCACTTAATTCTACTCTAATTTGACTAAATATGATTAGAATTAAAGAGTAAGTAGTTAACCCAATTAAAGAGGTTATAAAGCAAGAAAGTACCATTTCTAAACTAGAAATACTGAAGAGCTAAACGTAAAATCTAAATATTTTTGGATTTTTGATAACAATAAAAAAGTCCACTAAAAATTAATGAGAAATTAATGCAAGGATTTGAAAATTTTAGCTAGAAAGAACTAAATCAACAAGAACCATAATTTCTCTAAGAAAGCTTGAAATGAAAACAAAGTAATTTTCAAGAATTTAAACTAGAAAGCAAGTAAAATTATATCTACTTGAAGCTAATGATTAACCCACTAAAACTAAATAATCAAAATTTAAGCTTGCAAGGAATTAAAAACTAGATGTAAAGGATAATTAAAGAGGACTTGTATTAAAATAAAACTTGAGAGTCAAACTGCTCTATTCTACTCTAAGCTAATCTAAAATTACTGACTAAACTATCTAATATGAGCTTGTAATATTAGACATCTAAAGTACCTTAAAAAGTTGAGTATTACACAAGACAAAATTAGGAATTGGTTGTTGGCATATTACAAAATTGCCATTACTACTTGTACTGAAAATGAGTCCATATTGCGATCTGGAATTTCCAAATTGCGATTTGGACCCGCAATTACATTAGCCTATTTTTGTGTCCATATCGTAGTTTGGACAATTGAAACTGCGATATGGACCCTTTTTTCTTGCAATCCTTCAATTCTTCTGCAATTGCCTTTTGGTCCTCGCACTTTGTCCATTCCAACTTCAAACCTCTAATTTTAGACCTGCATAACTAAAATTCTAATAAAAGAATATCATATTTAACAATAACTAAAATCTAAACACATAATTTTAAAATTAACTAAAATCTACAATTAATTAACCAAGATTCGAAATTCTCACCAACAAAATGCTATGATTTAGAGTAAAATACCTCGAGTTTTAAATTCAAAGTCCTTTCAATTCTTGTTTAGCCAATATGAATATTTAAATTTCTAAGTTGTTATTGTGTCCATTGGGAGGATAGTATCCCTTGTTACTATTTCGTCCGTCGGGAAGACAGTATCCTAAGTTGTTATCTCATTTAGTTTAAATTTCAAAGTCCTCCATATTTTAGTTTAGTAGTTTGAGCATTTAAATTTCAAAGATGTTTCAATTTTCGTTCAACAATCATTTAAAGACCGATCATAGTTTGGATAATCGTTTAAAAACCCACTATAGTTTGGGCAATTGTTTGAAGACCCATCATAATTAGGCACTCTGTTTAACGACCCACCGTAGTTTTAGCAATCGTTTAAAAACCCATCATAATTTGGCAATCATTTAAAGAACTAGCATAGTTTGCGCAATCATTTAAAGACTTATCGTAATTGGGCAATCATTTAATTTATAATTGGGCAATTATTTCAACTCCCAACGTAGTTTGGGCAATCAGTCCAAGACCATTGTAGTTTGGGCAATCTTTTCAAAACCTACCGTGATAGTTTGGACAATCGTTTCAAATCTCACCATAATTTGGGGAATCATTTCATGTCCTATCGTAAATGGGCATCATTGTCAGTCCCATACACTACCTTTTAAAGTCCTATATCACTAGTCCCACACACTGGACTTTTAAATTTCAATCTCGTCAATTCACAATCCCACACAATGGACTTTAAATGTCTTTCCAAATCAAAGTCCTACAGACCGGACTTTTAAATGACTTGCAATCACAGTCCCACACACTGAACTTTTAGAATTCAATCCCGTCAATTTACTAGTCCCACACACTAGACTTTCAAATGTCTTTTCCATTTACAATCCTACACAGCAGACTTTTAAATTTTTTTCAATTAACAGTCCCACACATCGGACTTTTAAATTTCAATATTGTCAATTGTTAGTTCTACAAACTGGACTGTCAAATATCTTTTCAATTCATGGTCCCACACACCAGATTTTTAAGTGTCTTTTCAATTCACAGTCTCACATATACCAGACTTTTATACAATCGTAATTTCAATCTCATCAATTGTTAGTCCCACACGGGATTTTCAATGGTCTTTTTAATTCACAGTCCTACACACTGGACTTTTAAATGTCTTTTCAAACTTTTAAATTTTAGTATTTTCAAATGTCAGTCCCACACACCGAATTCCATACACCGGATATTCAAATGTCTTTAAAAATTATAGTCCCACACACTGGACTTTAAAATTTCAGTATTGTCAAATATCAGTCCTACACACCAAACTTTCAAATGCTTTTCAATTTACAGTCCTATATCCTAGACTTTTAAATTTTTGTCTTGTCAATTGTCAGTCCCAAATGCTAGACTTTCAAATGCTTTCCAAATTACAGTCCTACATACTGAACTTTTAAATTTCACTTTGTCAATTGTCAGTCCCACACAATAGATTAATTGTCAGTCCCAAATGCTAGACTTTCAAATGTCTGTCCAAATTACAGTCCTACATACTGAACTTTTAAATTTCACCTTGTCAGTTGTTAGTACATCTGGTACACACAATAGATTAAATGTCTTTTTAATTCTCAGTCCCATACACCGAACTATAATGTCTTTTCAATTCACAATCCCACTCGCTGAACATTTAAATTTTAGTATCGTCAACTATAAGTCTGACACACCAGACTTTCAAATGTCTTTTCAAATTACAGTCCTACAAACCAGACTTTTAAATTTCAATTTTGTCAATTGTCAGTCCCACACGATGGATTTTCAAATGTCTTTTTGATTGTCAGTCCCATATACCGGAGTTTTAAATTTGAATATTGTCAATTGTCAGTCCCACACACTGACTTTCAAATGTCTTTTCAAATTATAGTGTCGCACGCCAGATTTTTAAATATTAGTATTGTCAATTGTCAATTGTCAATCTCTCCCACTGGACTTTTAAATGTCTTTTCAAATTGTAGTACCACATGCTTAGTTTTCAAATTTCAGTCTTGTCAATTATCAAGTCCACATATTAGACTTTCAAATCTCTTTTTGATATTAGTCCTATACTCGGACTTTCAAATATTTTTTCAGCTCATAGTTCCACACATTGGACTTTTAAATTTTTGTCTTGTCCATTATTAGTCATTCACACAGAATTTTCAAATGTATTTTTGATTGTTAGTCCCACACAGCTGATTTTTAAATATCTTTTCAACTGTTAATCCCATACATTGGACTTCCAAAAGTCTTGTCAATTCACAGTCTAACGCCTAAGTCTTTTATTTTCCTTTCATATCAATTTCAATCGTTTCGGTTTCCTGTTGTTCAATTTCATGTCATTTTCAATCTAAATGCCTAATTGGTATGAATTATATTTGACCTAATTTTCAAGGCGAGATACGTGCGCAACTCAATCAGAACTCAATCACCTACTTTCTTTTCAAGTCATTTTATTCAATTTTGGAAGATATTTAGAGTCCGGTCATTATTTTAGTACTTTCATTATATTCCATATTATCTCTTCTAGTGTTATTTGTCTATATCTCTTACTCATTAAAAAAAAAAAGTTGACTAATTAGTCATTCAATGTTTTTTTTTGCTTTTGTTTCTTATGCTTAAATATTTATGTTTTCATTCTAACATCTGTGCGAAAAAAACATGGGCAAGTTCGTACAATCAAAAATTTGATGCATACATTCTAAGGAGTAGGCCACAAGATCAAATTCAGGGGCATGGCTGGAATTCTTGCACCGAAAGTTGGAATGTTTAAGAATCAAGTGGACATCTGATGAAGATTTTTACACATCTCAAAGTTGAAGCAAAGCACGAGAAGACCAAAAGATTGGATGACGAAAATTCACCAAGTCAAAAGCATAGTATAGGCTTTATTTTAGATTTTTATTTATGTAACAGAAAGAAAAAGAATTGAAAATGGTGGTGGCAATGGCAACGACAAAATCCTCCATGAGTGACAATATTCTTCTTCACTCGAATTTTTTCTTCACTTACTTCAAAAACTCCAGATTCACTGAATGGCTTGATAGTTTTCTGTTCTTTTCTGGTCATGTTAATTTTTATCTAGTTTAATTGGCCAGGTTTGAATAAAATTTAGTGTTTTACAATCTTTTTTTGGAACCTCTTCTAGCATCTAACAAAGAAGGGCAAGTTGTAGACACCGAATTTTGACATGCTTTTAATCGTCAACTGCCAAATTGGGGCAAATTTTTTATTTTTTTTTGTTTTTTCAAGAAAAAGTCCCATTTAACAAAAAATTTAAGTTTTTTGGGTGAAATAATTATCTTTAAATAATTTATTGAACGGTAAGGGCAAAATAGTCTTTTTACATTCAAGTGTGATTTTCTCATTTTTAAGGTTTTTATGTTCCAGCACATATTTTCAAACAACTCAATAAATTTTGGTAAGTGGGAAAATCTGTTTGGAACAATTTTTTAAATTAAATATTTTCGGTCACGATCACGTGTTTTTCGACTGTAGCATTTTAGCTGTCACTTCGAATACAAATTTTATTTTTGTGCTATTCATGCATTTCTAGTGATTATTATAACATTTTACAAAGTTAACTTTTTTACCTTTTCGTGCACTGAAACTAATACAAATTTCACTGTCGGATAAGAATGTAGTCCAAACTTTCTCGAGAACCTAGTCCAAACTTTCTCGAAAAATAATACTATTAATAATAATAATAATAAAACTAATTAATTAAAAAAAAGAGAAAAGGAAGAAAACATGGAATTGGACCACCCAATTTTAGAGGTCCAATGACCATGAACATTTCATCAGTCACGCACACCACGACTCAATCACCTATGTCCTGGCATCCTCCTCGTCAATAATACATAGGACCCCAATACCCCTTTAAAGACTCCTTCTCGGCCAGAACGCAAAACACCCCATTTATTTTCATTTTTTCCTTCTTCTTATTACTACAACTTACTAATACTACTACTTTCTCTTTTTTATTCCTACAACAGTCACACACAAGCACACAATCGTACAGACACACTCCACACACACACACACACAAAAAACAAAAATAGAGAATGGAGGATTCGTGTTTGGGCTGGAAATTTGTCATAACCTTGGATTTCATTTTTGTATAAGGTAAGTATAATTTTCATTTGTTGTGACATTTTGTTCTAAAATATTATGATTTGTATCTTTATAAATTTTTATCTTGACGTTGATTGTGCATGTTTATTGTTGTTTTTGATGAACTTTTGATATATTTGTGATACACACACACACATATATATACATTTTTGTTTTTAAATATGTGTTCTACTAGTTATTAGCATCATTTTAATATAATTTTTATTGAATTTGATTGAACATTGGGAGTTAAAAAACAAACAAATAAATAAAAAGGGTAAAGTTTAAAAAAAAAAAAAGATTTTAAAGGTTGAAGACGTTGATAAGTCTTATGTCCCAAAAACTTTTTTAGATAATGTAATTTTGGTCCCTTTGTTTGTTATGTATTATATTTTGGTCATAAAACTTTAGAATAATTGAAGTGATATCCTTTTTCATTTGGATTGATATTGTTGTTTGGCTAATGGGCTTGTTTTTGGTTTGTTTTCTTATTAGATTTATTACAATGATTAATAGACTGTCATTTGAGATATTTAGTTTAGTGGATATTTGACTTTGATGTTATAGATGTTTTTTTTTTTTTAATTTGGGTTTCGTGTATGTGGGTTGAGAGTTATTATTTAGAAATATTTGTTTGGGTTTGGGCTGTTGTTGGTGGATAATTGTTAGTAGAATATCTTGGGCTAATTAATTCTCATTTGAGCTTATCGGGCTTTAGTAGGCTAGTTTGGTTTCTCTATGCCTAATAGTTATATTGCATATTGAGTGTATTTTATATTTGGGTCATCAGATTTTGTAGACCCATTTGAAATTGCACAATCCTAAAATTATATTGTTGACCCCTAGAATTCTTTAAAATTTTGTTTTGATCCTTGTAACCAGTGAAAAATATATTTTTCACCTGAAACATTTTGAAAATACAATTTTAGTCCCTGAAACTTTTTGAAATTGCTCATTTTAGTGCTTGATACTTTTGTAATTTCCTTTTAGTCCCTAAAAGTTTTCAAATTAGATGCATTTGTAGGCCGTTAGATTAGGTTTTAAATGGTAATTTTGACCCCAAAAACTTTCTAAGTTTTGTATGAGTCCCTAAAGTTTCAATTGGTTCCAATTGAGTTTCTTTGTTCTTATTAATTATTATCAGAGCATTATAATTCTATTGTTTCTTGTGTTTTTCCATTTAATTGTTTAGAGATCTTGGAATTGGTCCTTAAAGTTTATATTGGGCTCAATTAAGTCCTATTTTCTTTCAATTGTCCTTATTTAGCTACTTTTATGATAAAATTGGCATAATTTTAGTTATTGAATTTTCTTTTATTAGGTGATGATATTATTTTGTTTGTTTGAGTGATACCTATACTTTTGTTATTATAAATTAGTATCATGATCTATATGTTCATGCCTTGAATAAAAAATAGGATAATTTCACATTTTTGGCACTTTTTGAGGTATATCTAAATTCCTTCATGTACTAAGTGTTTTATATGATTTTGTGTGCCATTTGTTTAATTTTTTTTCAAGAATTAATTTTTCCTATTATTATTATTTCTGTTATTATTATAATAATTTCTTGAAATTTATCTTCTTGTAAAAAGCTTGAGCCTAATATTATACATAGGGTTGTGTGTTAAGTGTTTATTGTTAGGATTTGAATATTAGACTATTATGTTTCCATGCTTATGTGCTTATATGTTTATTATTTTATTTTGTCAAGTTTATTTATTCTTGTAAATATCTTTTGCTCGCATTCTGCTCTAGTCTAATGCTGGTGTAGAATTCATCCTGTGTCAGTCCAATGCTGGCATAATGAGTTATTCCATTTCCTGCTTTTTTCTTGCACATCTCTTTCTCTTTGTATTTATTTTTATCCATCCAAACTTGATATAAATTTGGGTTAATTTTTTTAGAACTTGATTTAAATCACGCAACCGATTCTTACTTGAGATGAAAGGGTACCTAGGTTACTCGTAAAGTAATCCAGCCTTTCCTTTCTTCAATAGGACTTGTGAACCTTTTTCTTTTGTTTATCGTAGACTAGGAGTCATTTAGTATAAGGTTGTGTTATTATTTATTTTGTTCCTTTATTATTTATTTTTTATTTATTTAAAGTCTTAAATTTTTTTTTGCAATCTTTAACCTTTAGGATATTCGCCTTCTTTTATGTTGAGGTTAGTATCGGGATGTACTTCACACTGAATGGTGACTTCATTATTTATTTATTTATTTCTATAAGTCCAGTTTGCCCTTGGCCAGGCCAAATCAACTGCAGTTTGTGATTGATCTAGTTGGGTTGTGGGCCATATATGTAATTTTATAAATAGGGACTCGTCATGATCGAAAAAAGGTAATCAAACTCCCAGCTTTTATTCTTGGGGTTTTTATTATTTCTTTATAGACCATATAACTTCGTACTCTTCATCAATTTTTATTCTTGGGGATTTTATTATTTCTTTATAGATCATATAACTTCGTACTCTTCATCAATTTCATAACTTTATCAACTTCGAATTACATAGTATTGAATTCATGTTTGGATGGATTAATTCTTCAAGTTATTTCCGGTAATTCTATTCTTCTAATTATTCTCTATTCAATCTCAATTTCGTTAATTTTATTTTTAAATTCAATGATGAGTTATTGCAATCAAAACAATTATTGTTCAATTATTAAAAATATGAATCACTAAATTCACTAGGGTTTGGGTGTGGGTAATGCAATTTCTTATAGGTTAATTGGGTAATAATTAACACAACAACACAATTTTAATGAGTAACAACTCTAGATTTGATTTGGTTGATAGAGGTGATATGGTCCTTGATTCTCCATCATAAACCCATGTTTTAATTTAATCTCGTTGAGTCCAAGATGGCCAGATAAGTTATTTATTTCATGATAAAGCTAAAACTCAAGTTCTTTAATCTGCGATGTAGATAGATCTACCCCTGTAACTAATTTGATAGGATTCAATCGCCGAAGATTGGGATTGAACTGAGAATTGGAAATTAAACTTTCAAGCAATATAATTGGCTTAATAGACAATAACTTCTGAATTTCGGATAAATAGTGGGAAATGCTAGGCTAGTACTTGACATGTCTTTTCTGTTATTTGAAAAGATCTTCTTACTCTGCACTAATTTTGCATTTTTTTTATTTCTAAGTATTTAGTTCTGCATTTTAATTTCAAAAAATACAAAAAGCATCTCGTCTCAATGGTCTAGATAGAAATTAGCTTAGAATCTCAATACTTATCTCACAGTCTTCAAGGGAATAGTCCCTATTCATTCTACTACATTGATACTGTGCACTTGAGGATATTAGTGGAAAGTCATGAAAAGGTTAACTTGACTCTTCAGATGTTAAGGTTTTTGCGCCATTCCTGGGAACTATTATTTTAAACAATATTGAGAGGCAAAGTCAATTCTGAATTCAGACGTTAATTTTCCTTTTTGTTCATTTGATTTTATAATTGCTCTTGCATGAATTTTCCATAAGTTCTTCCACTGGTTATTTTGGCCAATAAAGTGGTACGCGCATTTCTTTTTGTGCCATAATGTTCATGCACAGATCTGGACGAATTCTCACTGAGTTTGATCTAGAAATCGAAAGAATACTCAAGTATTCATAGAAGCTAACATGATAGTAGCAACAGGTAGAATCGAGCATGGCTAATGAAAGGATTATTAATTAACTCGTGATACCACCGGAAGAGGCTAATGTGGGAAATAATGGCAATGGTGATTTTGGGGATAATGTTTGGGTTGCACCTATTCATAACAACTGACCCTTAGGAACACACAACCAACCTTTGGGGATCTTAATTAAGTATCATATCACCTCTTATACAAGTCAGCAATTTTGAGATCAAACCTGGAATCATATCTATGTTGCAGCAACATGCATGTTTTTAGGGATGCATGGTGAACATCTGAATCTCCATTCATCAACTTTGAGGAAGTGTGTGATACTTTCACACAAAATGGCGTATCATCGGGCACGTTCAAGCTAAGGTTATTTCTCTTCTCATTGAGGGATATGGTTAAATTATAGTTGCAGAGTTACAAGCAAGAGTCATTCGCCACTTGGGAAGATTAGCTTAAGCATTCATGATGACAATGTACTCCTCGCCTTCAAAAATAGCGAAGCTAAGAAACAATATTACTTCTTTCAATTGACAATAAAGGGAGAATCTTAGTGAAGCCTGGGAGAGGTACAATGATATTTTGAATAAATATCCTTATCACGAGCTACTATTTTGGATTCAAATGGAGATATTTTGCAATGGGTAACTCTAGGAAACCGTGAGTTTGATGATTCCTTGGGCAATAGGTTATTTATGTTGAACAAGACACTTGTAGAGAAATAGGAACTTCTAGACAGGATGTCTAACAATTAAGTCAAATCATCTACAACACAAGTTGGGGAACAAAAAAGAAGAGTACTTGAACTAAGCACTTTGAAGCAATGCTTGTTGAACCGAAGGCTATGGTTGGACAAATGGTGACCTTAGCGAAACAATTGGAGGGGATGAAAATCAATTCCTCGGCTACACCATAGCCACTTGTTTGGGACTTTTGGTTAGGTGATCGTCCAAATGGACAATGTATTACGTTAGCAAAATCTTCTTCTTTTACAGGGCATGCATAAGTGAACTACATGGGGAACCAAGGCCAGAATCAAAATCAGTTCAAATCTCAATACCATCCATGTAGTAATACTTACAATCCGATTTGGAAAATGAACTGAATTTTTTGTTGGGATTGCAGTAGAATCAATATCATAACCAGCCACACAGTTCAAATTATATACCTCTTTTGCTGAAGCAACTACACAAAATCAGACATATGTACCTCCAATACATCCAGAAAAAGATAGTAGTGTGGCTTAATTAAAAAAGGCTCTCACTTAGTTCATTCAAGTCAGTATTGATAGGATATAGAGACAGGATGATATGCTAAAAAATCAGGGTGACAAGATGAGAAATCAAAGCGCTCTAACAAAAAAATTGGAGAAACAAGTAGGCCTATAATAAAGAGTTTAGTTGAGAGACCACTTGGGGCTGCCAAGTGACACTAATGCTAACCCAAGGGAACTTGCAAAGGTCATTACACAGAGTTGTGGCAAAACTGTGGAATTTAAATAGGTAAAAGGGAAAGAGAATGATTCTGATAAAGAGGAGGATGATAGTGATAGTACAAAGCCAAGGAAGGAGGAGGTAGAAAAGTACAAAATCCCTGCCCAAATAGAAACCAAACTACAACTTCTTCACCATCAATAAAAATTCATTCCTAAATAGGCTCAAAGATGAGGATCATCAAAAGAAATTTAAGAAATTTCTTGATATTTTCTTGAAAGTTGAGATCAACATACCATTCATGGAAGCCCTCGAGAATATACCAAATGTGCAAAATTCATGAAGCAAGTGTTAGCCAATAAAAGAAAGCTATTCGGTGATGAAGTTTTGTATTTAATTGAAGGATGTAGTGCCGTCATTCAGAAGAAGTTATCTCCAAAAATGATGGAACCTTGTTCATTTTCTATTCCATGCCAAGTTGGGAGGTAGAATTCTCAAAAAAGCCTTGAGCGATCTTGGAGCATCCATTAATTTGATGCCACTGTCTATTTACAAAAGGTTAAATGATAAGAGCATTAAATACCCGAAGGCATTGTTGTAGACATCTTGATTAAAGTGGGGAAGTGTTATTTTCTAGCAGACTTCATCATTCTGGATATTTCTGAAGACAAAGAGATGCCTTTAATCCTCGGCAAACCATTACTAGCAACTGCAAGGCATTAATATATGTCCAATAGGGGAAGTTAAAATTGAGAGTCGATGATTAGACTGTCAATTTTTCTATATTTAATTCTCTAAAACTTCCCACAATTTATGTTGATATTATATGATTGAAATAACTAATGATCTTGTTAATGATTTTTGTGGGTATGGAACTCTGCATCTTCTGTTGGATAAGGTCATAATTCATGCAAAAGAGGTGAAAAAACATGATAAAGCAACAAGGACTTGTTTAAGGATGCTAGAAGCAAGCCCTCGAGCTGTGAAAAGTATTCAAATGTTAAAAGGAGTGTTTTTCAATAACTACAATTATGGAAGAGGTCACAGGTGAACCTTAAAAAGAAAAGCATACATTTTAACTCCAGCATGTAAGGAGAAACAAAAATGGTATTTAGGTGGATTGACAAGAGCATTATTAACTCAATTCCTAATGGGAATTGGGCACAATTGATCGATTATAAATAGGCTAAAGGCAAAATAACCTTGGAAGAAAAAGATAGGAACAAGTGGATACCTTGGAAAGCAATTGAAGGATGGATGTTTTACATTGATGATCAAAAGATTCTTCCTAGCCTATATAAGGATTTTCTTTCTCTTTCTCATTTTCGACAATTACTTGAGTTATATAAAAATGAAAATTGCTTTGATTATTTAGAGAGTGCTAGATAAAAAGAGAGAATGCCTAAAGCGTGGTATCATCAACAAGGAACAAAAGAGTATATTGAGCTGAAAGCAATGTTGAAGTAATGGGAGAATGAAGAGATGTTAAAAGTTGCAAAATTTGTAATGTCAAGCAACTTCTAAGCACACTACTCCCAAATAAGAAAGACCCTGGTAGTTTCGCTATACCTTGCGTCATTTGTGATATTTTTATTGATAGAGCTTTGTGTGATTTGGGAGCAGGTATGAATTTAAGTGTCTTCACTTCTTGGTATGAGCATAGGATTGATAGACTTCAAAGAATGCAACTAAATCATTCAATTGGCAGATAGGTAGATGGTAGTAGATCCAATAGGAAAATTACCTAACTTGTTGGTCAAAGTAGGAAAACTTAATTTTCCAGTTGATTTCATTATTATAGACATGGATGAAGTAGATGAAGACGGCATTTCTATCATATTTGGGAGACTCCTCACTACAATAAAAGCTCAAATTGATGTTGACCAAGACCGTGTGATTCTCAGGGCATGAGAGAACTCAGTTACATTCAACATGATGGATGCGAGGGCATTTTCGTACGGGCATTTTGAGTGTGCAAAGGTTGATGGTATAGTGAATGAAAATTGCCTCAAAAGATTCTACCGTGGAGATGACATTGATAGTGGAGTATAAGATATTCACTAAATAATGGTCGTGGAACAATAAGTCAAGCTAATGACTAAAGAAGATTGCTTCTTGGGAGCCAACCATAGCCAGTTTTCGATTATTTTATTTTATCTTATGTTTTATTTCATTTAAATTTTACTTCAATAAATTACGAGATAAGAGTTGATTTTTTGTTTTTTTTTTTGTAGGTGAAATCTTTTGCAAAGAGCAATGGATTATGAAGAATAAGCATTTTGGTCCAAGAGAAGAGTCAATCACGGATTGCGATGGACCCAGCACTAACCAAGCACACACTAAGCTTTGGTAAGAATTGTTATCGCAGGCTGCAGTTGATAAGCACAGTCTGAGCTTCCATCAATGGCTCTATCATAGACTACAATAAGAGCAGAGTGTTCAAAGGGTTTCAAAATCCCTTCTTTTTCCTAAATCTTTTCCCCAAAAATCTTTTCCTCTTATTTTCTTTTCCTCTTTTCACGTATATTCTCCATAAACCCTATGCCTTTCTTCCTTCAACTTCTTTTTTTCTTCTTCTTTTTCTTTCCACAAATAATTCCCATTCATTCCCTTTACCTCAACATCTAATTTGTACCACTCATCAAATCATTCCTCTCAAATCACATCAATATAATTCCATTGGCTACAAGCTTCAAGTGGGTGAATTCCTAAACGGTTTAACAAGTTCTTGCATCAACTATAACTTGGTAATTAAAGTGGGAAAACTTTCCATGGGTTGAGTAAGATCCTTCGTTATCCATATTTGGCAAAATTTTTGGAAATTGGGTATAATTTGCTAATTTGTGGTTCGTTCGAGATTGAACTGTTATTGAGATTTTGTTGGGTATACTTGTGTGATTCATTGATTTGGGGTAGTTGGTGTTTAATTGGGTGATTGTTGATTATGTGTCCGGGTTAATAGCTATATTTTGATATAATCTAAATGGGAAAGAAAACAAAGTGGACCAAAGTGACAACTCATGTTTCTTCGTTTTCATCTTGGCCAAACAATTGCATGATAAACTTTAGAAAAGGCTAAATCTTATCTATGAGCAAGGTTTTGACTTGACCTCTATTAGATGATAATGATGTAGCAGACACTATGCGTTGTAATATTTTAGATCCTATTTGAACTAGGGAATGGCAAGATTTTTTTAAGTTTTTGATTATTGCGGGTAATTGAAACATGATGTGTGAGCTTATTGGAAATAGCATTAATTAACCAGACATGTAGTTAAAGTAATGAATACCCCTGTTAGTTTTTTATTTTTTTTTTACGCAAATGCCCGAAAGAGGGCAGAGATTTTATTGATGGAATCAAGGATTACAAAGCCGAATATTAGATCAGCCTATAGCATCTAGGTAGACCAATCTCTTAACTGGCTAAGGAATGGTATAGCAATCATATTCAACATACATAGGTTTTGATATACCCTCATTAGCTAGACAATCAGCAACATGGTTAGACTCCTTAAAAACATGCTTGAATGAAATCTCTTTCCCACGACTGAGCACAGTAGTTATTGATGAAGCGCAATTAGGGGTCAATGCTCCAAATCAGTGCCGATGATCCTTGCAAGGTGTTAACTAGCTGAAGAGAATCAATATCAACCACCAGTGAGTGGACCCGCAAACTATGACACATCTTGAGCCCATCTACAAGAGCTAATGCCTCAGCTTGTAGGTAAGTTTGCTATTGATAATTATTGGAAAATGCCCGAATGCATTGGCCATTGTGATCTCGGAGAATGTCGCCACCTGCTGCCATTCCTGGGTTACCTTTGGAGGCTCGATCCACATTGAGCTTAAGGCATCCGTGGGGAGGGTAGTCCCATTTAACGACTAGGACTTTCTTGGGTTTGGTTTGGAGAAGTTGCTTGCAAATGCCACGTGAGAGTAACAAATCATCTGCTGTGGATACTCTTTTAAAGGGATGGACCGAGGAGATATTCGACAAGTAAGAGTAGATGTCCACTATAATCCTTGTTGTACTACTTGCTTTGTCATCCAAAACTGCCACTCATACCATGTTCCTAGCTTTCCATAAGAACCAACAGATTATGCTAGGAAGAATTTTATGAATGGCTCCAATGGCGGAAGGTGACGCTGCTGCCCACCATCATGAATTAAGCTTATCCAATATGGTCATGGATGGAGTAATCAGCATCTCCAGCCAATCTTCAAAGAAATGCCAGATTTGTAGTGATGTTTCACATTCCACAAAAAGATGATTCACGGACTCTTCATTGCAGCATAAGCAACACTTGGAGGGTAACGAAAAAGCAATTTTCTGTAAGGTATCATCTAGAGGCAGCCGCTTGTTCAATAATTTCCACATGAAAATGGATATCTTCGATTGGAGTCTTACGCCCCAAATCATTTGCCGAGAATGAATCCGCATCTTGGGGGAGAAAATGGTTGAAAGTGAGAAGGAGCCTTTGTGTGTAAGGGTCCAAGCAATGAGATCCGGTTTGTCAGACAAGAATAGCGGTCTTGCGTTGAGAATTGCTGCAATGTTTTGTATCCCCTCAATTGGAATATCTCTCATCCAAGAGGGAAAGATTCCATAATTGGGACCCCCAACCTGTGAAACTTTAAGCTGTTCATCATATACTTGTTCCACCATGTGGGAGAGAGGCCCATGTTCGATCCAAGGATCAAACCAAAAGGAACAATCAGCCTTCCGTAGTAAGAATAGCAGCCACCTTTCTGCGTCTTCATGAACATCCAACATCCTCTTCCAAGTAAACGAATCACCTGGTGATGCCGAGACTAAGGTGGGATGTTGGTTCTTAAGGTAATGTCGTTGAAGAAAAGAACACTACAAAGAGTTTCCTTTTCGAAATTTCCACCAAAGTTTGATACAAAAGACGCGAACCACCTCCTCGAGTGATGAAACTCCTAGGCCATTTGAATACGTTGGTTGGCAAATTGTAGCCCATGAGATCCAATGATGGTTTAACATCCCTTTTGAGCAGCCCCAAAAGAAATTGGCAAATTGCCGTTCCAGTTCTTTGAGTACTGATTTTGGAGCGTGAAAGAACCGATAGTATGTACATAGGGATGCTACTAAGAACATGCTTGATAAGCACGAGTCGCCCTCTAGGAGAAAGGAACTTCGATTGCCAAATGTGAATTCGGGCAGCCACTTTTTCTATTAATGGCTGGTAGATATTGCGTCATTTTTTAGCTTTTTGGATGGGACAGCCCAAGTAAGTGAATGGAAGAGATTTGTGAACGAAGCCCGTCTTAGCTTGGATCAACTGAACCCGAGCTGGAGCCACTTTTTTGGGTAAATACAAGGAACTTTTGGACTTGTTGAAAAGCTGTCTGGAGGAGAGCTCAAACCTCGAATGGACTTAATATCTCCCTTTATAAAAAGGACAATGTCATCTGCGAAAGCCAAGTGGGAGATCGTTGGGCACTGCTTCGGGAGGGAATAATGTGTTATTTTGTCCTTTTGAGACTGATCCTTCAATCCTTGAGAAAACGTTTCAAGCATTAGGATGAATAACAGAGGTGATAAGGGGTCTCCCTGACGATTAAGAGACCCCTCTGGAGGATTTGAAGAAGCCTTTGGGTGCACCATTAATGAGTATAGAAAACCAACAATCTTCAAAAATATACTGCATAAGGGAGATCCAATGTTCGGCAAACCCAAACTTCCGTAGAATTGTATAGAGGAAAGGCCAAGAAAGCCTATCAATGCCTTGGCGAGGTCAAGTTTAACGATCATATTTCCTCCCCTTGTTTTTCGATCTATGAAATCGACCAGCTCTTGGACAAGGAGGATGTTATCCACAATGTCTCTCCCTTGGACATAGGCTGCTTGTTCCCGTGAGATGAGTTTCAGCAGAATGGTGGCAAGGCGATTGGCCAAAATTTTAGTGCAAATTTTATTGACGAAAGTGCACAGACTAATAGGCCGAAAATCACTAAAGGAATTGGGGATGGCTACTTTTGGAATTAACGCAACAAGGGTGCTAGTGAACATCCGTGGCAACCTTGCACCTTTGAGAAAAGCACACACTGCAAGGAAGAGGTCGTGGTGGGATAATATCCCAACAAGTAGTGAAGAAGGTCCCATTGTAGCCATCAATTCCCGCTGCACCGTTAGGGTTTAGGGAGAAAATTGCCTTCTTTAATTCCTTTATTGACTTCTCAGACAATAAATACTAGTTATCCACATCTGAGACCTTGCACATGAGGTGGTCGAGTAATGATGGGTCTAAGGCAGTGGTATGATTAGAAGTCAGGAGTTCCTTAAAGTAGGTAATACATGCATGTTCAATGAGCTGTAAATTTTCAGTCCATTGCCCGTCAACTTTGATTCTGGAGATGCGCAATCGCTGCCTTTTGGCAAGAAGGGTAGAATGGAAAATTTTGGAGTTTTTGTCACCTTGTTTCAGCCATTTCACCCCCACCTTTTGTTGCCAAAAGGTTTCCTCTTCCGCAAGACACCGCATGTGAACAGCTTGTGCATGAGCCAAAGCAATTTGATTACTTTGGCTATGATGGAGTAGGAGAGCTTCTTCCTTGCTTTTGACTTCTTGTTCAGTGTCTGTCTCATATACCTTTGTGAAGACATTGCCGAACACGGTGTGACTCCAATTCCTAAGTTCAGCTTTGAGTCTTTTAAGTTTGGAAGCAAGAATAGAAATAGGGGAACCAGTGCAATGCAAGGACCAATAGTTGCCCACAACCTGCAAAAAATCCTTGTGTTTAGTCCACGTATTAAGGAATTTAAATGGCTTTGGGCCTAATGTTATTGGTGAAGAAGCATTGAGAACTAGTGGCGAGTGATCAGAGCACGTCTTGAGAAGGTAAGCCACATTAATATGTTGGAAGGCTGCCATGAATTCAGCATTACAAACAAATCTATCCAACCGCTTCCAAACCACGATTCCAAACATGTTCCCACGCGAAGTGAATTTGCAACCTTGAAAAGGTAGGGCCAACAAGCCACATTCGTGAAGACAATCATTGAATTCACCCATCGCATCCAGGTGCAAAGAGCTAGAACCTTGATATTCATCAGAGCCTGAGATAACATTAAAGTCACCGCCCATTTTTAACAAGCCACGGAGTTTGAGGTTGGAAAGCTCAGAGGTCCGCAGAGAGAACTCTCCTTTCCAATTTTGTGCATTTTGCATATACAAAGGAAGCTTGCAAGACAGTATTGTGAAGAGAATAGGAGATAGAAACATGTAGAAGCTGGTCTGAGCTAAAAGTGGGAGCTAAACCGAGCTCATTATTTCAAAAAACCCAAATTTTGCCATTGGTGTTACATTCACAGCGATCAAAACCTAATTTGTGTGCGAAGAAAGAGATTCGAGCTTTGTCCACCATGGGCTCCAGCGAAGCAAGAATTTTTATTTTGTGCTGTTTGATAAGTTATGTCACGCCCCAAAAACGGGACCGTAACACGCCGCGCTAATGGTACACCGGCCCAAAGCGCAAGGCACAAACGAACAGAGCAACAAACTTAACCGCAATGTAATAGAACCATCAAACCATTTCTTAACTATAAAACCGAACATTTCATTTTACACAAAAATACGAATTACAAAATTTCTTGCTCCTTAGTACAAAAGATGCTACAACAAAAACAAAGTTCATCAATACAAAACCTATCTAATACACTACCCCTCTCCAAACAAAAGAGAAGCTTGAAAGATTATCCGCAGAGTCCTAACATTAATGTGGAATCTGGAGAAAATCTAAAGGCTGCTAACGCGGTGGAGAGTCAAAAACGAGCACCTAATCTGAAAAATTATAAATCACATGGGGTGAGCATAACTAGCTCAGTGGATATCATAAAAGCTCTTCAAATGGGGCCAAGCATTGCGATAAAAAGAAAACATAAAGATAATAACATTTGTGAAAACCATAGTCACGAAGCAGTTTCTAAAATGTCTCATGCCATTTAAACGTCAATAAACCATAATCATAAGTAGTTTCTAAAATGTATCATGCCATTTAAACGTCAGGCATGTCCAAAACATAGCCAAAAAGATCCAATCATTTCAAAACATAGTATGCTAAAGAATAGCGAGCAAATCCAAGTACAGTTTCAATCCGGAATCACATAATAAAATAGCATGAGTATCTTTTAGGCTCAAAGGTATGACCTACAGTACTAGCCAAATCTAGTAATCTACCACACCAACTAGTCTGACCTGGAGGTCAAGTTATCCCATCACAAGACCCCGCAGTCAAATAGTTCATAACAGTCATAGCATCGACAGCAACATCCCATGGATGACTATAGAACCGGTTCTCCCCAAATCAAACATTTCCAAACACATCCAAAATTATATACCTAGGTCACCTATGAGCCAAAACAGTCATAAAATGCTTTCATATCCAAAGAGTTTGCAAACATATCAATTGATTAACATAAAATAGCTTGGTCCCGATTTCATATGTAATAGTTCCAAAACTTGGTAAAAGTGCAGTTCCAAACATCATACACATTCTAAAATCCATCCAAACATATTTTGAAAGTCGTTAAACAAAATACAAGTGGAAGAGGGTCTATGTTACCCACCTATCAAAGCAAAAACTGCACAAATGATCACAGAACGCGATCGATCCGGCGGTAGGTGGCGTGGTACCTAAAACAGGTATAAGAGGACTCTTAGAAGAGATGTAGAAGTTAAAGAATGACTAGGGAAGTGAAAATGACGCGAAACGATAGAAAACGACACCAACAGCTCATTGGTCAAAAATGACCTATTCACAAATTCCGACCAACTTCGACAAGCTAAAACCCCAGTCAAAACACGTAGTTAACCCCTCAAATTCGTATTACAGCTAGATTAGGAGATAATAAGCTCAGTTTTCCAGAAAAACCGAAAACCTCGCCTCTTCAGCTCATTGCACATGCTATAGAGTGTATTATCCTCCTTGCCAACAAAATCCAATTCCAAGGTATTCAAGGGACCTTGGTTACAACCCAACTCAAAAACAACATATTCTAACCAACCAATGCATAAACGGAAAGATTCACCGGAGCAATAGCCGGGACTATATCAATAGCACTCCACAACAATCCATACCCCATAACCACTACAATTAACTCTATTACAACATTAGAGCAACAACCTATGGGTTGGAATTCCCTCTTTACCACCAAACTGAAACTTTTACCGATTAGCCACACGCATGATTCAAACATGCTTCCTATCCAAACTAACCTTAAAACACTCTTAAAACATCATTATATGCATAGACATAAGCATTCATAGCATAACACTCTAGGGCCACATATGGAAGACAAAACCCCAACTCATAATCTTAAAATATGTAATCTAACCGTGGAAAGTTGTTAAAAATCAACCCCAATCACTTCCCAACCTCCAAAACACTAAAAACAACTCATAACATACATAAATCATAACATATAAGGCTGCAAAGAGGGTTTTATTTTCAGCCATAAAGAATCCTACAAAACTTGAAATTAAAGCTTGGATCATAAAGCCCATAAGCCATAAAGTGCTAAAATACATAAAATCTTACCTTCCAAGTGATTTATACTTGATATCCAAGAAAATTTTGGGGGAAAATGGGGAAGAGAGTTTCGGCCAGCAGCTAGGAGAAATGAGGGAGAAACAAAGCAAGAAGAAGACTAAAAAAATTCCAAGGTTGACCCAAATAGTTCCCCCATTTGACCAAATAGTCTCCAAATTGACTATTTAACCCAAAAACTAATTTTTTTGCTACTAAATTAACATTTTTTTCTGAATAATCCAGCCATCATACAACACTCACACACCATAATGCACTAATTACACTTAGTCCAATTTTTGACCCGTTTACCCGCCGGAACCGAAATCGCGTAAATCGAAAAATTTGCCGAATTGAAAAATGAATAAGTTGAAGTACTTTATGACTAAAAATAATATGAAAAACATTTTAAACCAGTTAAAAAAAATCAAAGAACAAGGCTAGTAACATACTGGGTTTCACAAGTTACTTCAACCTACGTAATGAGGGTTTATTAGCTATCCCCTGTATATTCCATATTAGGATACTATCCATTTAATACTGAGGGGAGGAGGGCGAAGTGGTAGTTTTCCTAACCAACCCGAGTGCGTATTGGCTTTGGCGTGGTATAGATTCTCTTGCCTTCTCGTCTTTACTTTTTGGACAAGGACTTACCAGCTGGCTGTGGAATGGAAGAAGATGGCTGGATAACCTCTGTCGTTGCATGGGTAGAATCATTGTTCGAAAAGTAACATGGTAACTCTTCCATAATTTTTCCATGAGAGATGAAGGAATCATCCATTGAGGGGTTTTTTGAAATTCGGTTATCCCTAGCTACTTTTGGGGTAGCCGAGTCTAGTTGTAACTCTTCCAAAATAGATGTGGCCCCACCATCCAAGGGGTTCAAGATTTGAAATTCCAAAGTTTGCTCGTGCCTTGGAATGATCCCATGGAAGGCGGGATTTGAATTTTGAACCATAGGTTGTTGAGATATTCCCTCCACTATTTCTGGTTGCTCCTCCACCGATTTTGGTTGCTCCTCCACCGTTTGTGGTTGCTCCTCCATAACTAGTGGCCCCTCTTTGCTTGGTGGCCATCCTTGAGCTGAGTTTTCACTCGTATGTGCAACATCAACGCCTTGTGAAACATTCGGGACAATGGGGGGGTTATTGTGTTTGCTGCTGATGGGACATCATCAAGTGTAGCATAGGCAACCGAATTTGCTCCATTATCAACAAGTGTAGAAGGAGGGGTTTGCTTTGTTCCTGATGGACTTGCTTCTTGGTGCTTCACCGGAGTCCAACGTGTTTAAATAGGCTTCTTTGCTGGATTGTTTGTGCCCGGTACCATAGCTTGTTTTGCCCAACTCGCTTCTCCCAGCCTACATTATTCAATGGAATGGCCAATTTTCTTACACTTTGTACAGTACAATGGAACATCTTCGTAGGTGATTTTTTGCCAAAAGCCCTATTTTCCAACCCCTAGCCATGCCCTAGAAGGGAGTTCAGATAGGAGGTCAACTTCAACCCATACCTTTGCAACACTTGGCCTGGTGAATTGTTCGGTGGCTATGTCCAGTTTGAGAGGAGTACCAATAGCTTGATATGGATCCGAATAGCCCAAAGATGTGTTAAGATGAGGAGATGAAAGATGGAGCAAGCAATGAATTCACTCTTGACAAGATTGGAGTACATTCGTGGTATATTGATTAAGTTGGATTCGACTATCTTCAATTCATTATTACATGATGCCGAATTCTTCAAAGTAAAGCACAAGTGGAGATCCTTTAAGTTCAAGAAGGCCGAATTTCTTCAAAGTTTATTTTAGTTTGGTCTTTATTATGTAAAGCCCAATAGTAGTTTAACTTTGTGTAAATTGGGCTGATTTTTAAGTGGGGTTTAATTCTTAGTTTTTAGGCTGATTAATTAGCCTTAATAAGGCCCATTTAGCCCAAATCTTGGGGCCACTTATGGATGAACCCTACACTACTTTTTTAGGAGTTTTTAAGCTAGTTTTTAGGACATTATTAAGCCTATAAATAGGCCTCATCATATGGAAGAATTTACAGCAGATTTTTATCAATAATATTCATCTTTTTCGTGAGGAAAAAGTTCTTTCTTTTAGTCTTTGGATTAAGACTTTGTTGGGATCATCGCTTGAGCAATGGGTGATTGTTCTAACCGACTTATAGATTTGGTTCTTGCCTGATTCATACAGGCAACGGGTCAATTCTTGCTTTAAATCTTGTTAAGAGTTTGGTTCTTGTCTCGTTATAGACAACGGGTTGAATTCTTGATTGATTCTTGTGTGTTCTTTATTGTTCTTGTTTGTGTGTTTGCTGTCCAAATTCTTGTGACCAACTTTGGAGTCGATCCTTGGGGTTTTGGTGCCATATTGAATTGTTGGATTTCGTGGCAGCAAGCCGATTGCGCACGGGGTTCGTATAAGATCTTTGAGCTATTCGGATCCATATCACAGCTTGAGCAAGACTAAACATGGCTTGCTTGTTGAAAAAGATTGCTAGTCCCTCAAAGGTGATCCATATAAGATCTTTGGGCTATTCGGATCCATATCACAGCTTGAGCAAGACTAAACATGGCTTGCTTGTTGAAAAAGATTGCTAGTCCCTCAAAGGTGATCCATATAGGGACTATGAAAGGTTCCTCATCCGTGTAAAGAGAGGATGCCACTTAAGCACACGCATGTAAAAGCCATTGATGGACCAAGCAGTCTTAAGCCAGCAACGGAGATAGTCCTCCTCCAAAGAAAACTGGATGATAACGTGCTTATAGTCAAGATACCTGATAGTAAATTGTCCTTTAAAGCCAATTGTGTGGAAACTTTTCTGAAGGGTCTCCATGTTCGGTTTCCCTCACGGGAAATTCCCCACCAGTGTGAACCGGAATGGCGCTACAAGCTTTTGAATTTCGTCCTTAGAGAAGAAAATGGCTGGTTCTCCTTTGTGAGATTGGAGGGCCTTAAGGGGTGTGTCGGGTTTTGGTGATGGAACACCTGATTTTTGTCCATCCAAGAGGGCTTGTGAGAAAGTTTTTGGTTGCCCTTCAACCGGTGGTTGAAGGGCGGCTTGCTCAGCCATGGTCCAGAATGCCAAGGGTGATAGTAGTATGTAGAGGTCTAGAATTTAGAGTAAGAAAGTAGAGAGAAGGGCAGTAGGTGTGCAGAAGTTGAGCTCGAGATCGCTATCTCAAAATTGAGATCGCGATCTCAAACTCAAACTTCTGGAGGGCAGAAATGTCATTAGGTCGAGATCGCGATCTCATTTTTGAGATTGCGATCTCAACCCAAACTTCTGCAAAGGCTATTTTACACTGAGTCAACATCGCGATCTCAAAACTGAGATCGCGATCTTGAAGGGCAGATTCATTTTTTTTAAAGCCACTTTTTCTCTTTTAATAAACTTCTCTATTCTTCTTCTTCTCTCACCCGAAAACCCTAACCCCAATCCCTCAAAATTCTTTCCTCATCTTCACTAAAAATCACTTTAAACTCCACACCCATCACTAATATCATTCTATTTTTCTCTATGAACATCAAAGCTAGCATTTTTTGGGAGGATTCTTGGAGAAATTTTGACTTCAAGGGGGATTGATACACAAGCATTTTTGGGGATATTTCAATCTGAAAAAAATGGGTAATATCTTTCCTTGGGTTCTTAGTTTTAATTCAATAAGGGGATAATTTGTTAAAGATAATTGTGGGATTGTGTGGAGAAATTAGTGCAAATTTGCACCAATTATTGTCCAAAATTCAACAATTGGTGCAAATTTGTTTTAGGGGAATTGTGATATTGATTTGTCCAATTGTTTGAATTATTGACTTGACACTTGATTTGAGTTGATTTGGAATTGAAATACTTGGAAAATTGTTGGAAATTGTTGATTGTGATTTTGTAGTTGTGGTTCTTGATTGAGGGTTGAATTCTTAAATTGTTGATTGAATTTTGTCGATCCAAAATGACTAGAGGGGTTTGTGGCAGTGCTGAAAGAAGAGTTAAAACGAGAGGAAAAGGAATCGGGTGTAGGAAATGGAAGTCCGGAGAGGGTACTAGTGGAGAAGGGGGTTCGGAATAGCAGTTTGAGGGACGTGAGCAAATTGAACCTCAGTTCTCAAGTGATAGGGCTCAACAATTGTACATGAATAACGAAAAACATGAGGTGATTAGAGAATGGAATTTTGAACCCTAGGCATTGGGGGATTTTTGAAGATGCTAGATGAGCTGTAGAGGAACAAAATAGGTCACGACATTGGGAGGGTTTCAATAATCAAGTTGACCCCAGTGCTACCCAACTAGTCAAGGAGTTTCATTACAATTTATGTGAATTAGAGAATGGAAAGGTGCACATACGGGGGGTTTTAGTAGATTTTAGTACTGATGTGATTAATGCATATTTCTACATACCCCCCCTCCCCGGTACCTTCTAATCAATACTTGGCATTTTTGAATAATAAAGATAAGATATGAATGCAATCAAAGATGCCATTTGTGATAGAAGGGTTGATTGGATTAAGAGTACTTCGTCTGCCATTGAGTTGAAATTTGCTCGTCAAGAACTCTCATTAGTGGCTAAATTAAGGTTTTATTTTATCAGTAGCCGCATTTGGGGGTCCAATGTAGTGAGCTTTATCCAAATGGATAAAATACTCTTAGTTTATGCCATCATGACTGGGGTACCGGTGAATATTGGTCACCTACTTATTAGACAGGGGTTTTTGGAGAGTGGAAGGCCTGGACTACCTATATTTTATGCCCCTAGTCTAATTCACCATCTTTGCTCCTTAGCAGGTTGCCCAATTGGTCAGTTGGAACCATGGACACATCCAAGAGGAAAATTTTATCGGGATTATGTCTATAGGATGGAGAGAGAATATGAAAAGCACCACCAGGAAAAGCACCCTACCCAGCCACAGCCACAGCCACAGCCACAGCCACATCTACCACCACCTCAGAGTGTTTCAATGATTTTGATATCCCCAGATTTTGTGTTTAATGCTCCGGTAAATGAAAAAGAAAGGAATGATCTACAAGGATATTGGTCGTATAGTCAAATCATGATGCACATCCAGTATTCAAAGTACATCCATTATTCACCTTTTGTGTTGTCATCTTGATGGTATTTGAGGTTCCTCTAGAGGCCTCCTAATTATTCAAAGTACATCCATTATTCACCTTTTGTGTTGTCGTCTTGGTGGTGTCTAGTGTTTTGTGTGTTGTTCATTTTTGTTATTCTTTTTCTTGTCTTTTATTTTTCTTGGGACGAGCAAAAGCTTAAGTTTGGGGATGTGCTAGCTTTAGGAAACTAGATTTATATGTACCCTAAACTTGATGATTTTTCTCCTAGTTTCTAGCATTTAGTGTTTTCGTGTGTATTTTTGTCTATTTTACTTTTGTATGTTCGAATTGTGTTAGTGTGTGTTTATTAAGTTTTTGAGTACTAAGTTAGGTGCTAATTAGCGTATTTTATTAGGTTTTGGCTTTCAGAGTTGTGTCATGTCTTTGATTTAAGTTCATTGGGAGTTAGGTTTAGGTTTTTGCTTTTAGAGTTGTGTCGTGTCTTTGATTTAATTTCATTGGGAGTTAGGTTTTCATTCGTCTTTGTTTGTCTTTTTCTTTTTGGCCTATTTTTTGAGAATTTTATTTATATATTGGTTGTTATTTTAAGTGTTTATTATAGATAATAATGTTCTCCTATGTGTCAAGGTCGCATGAAAAAAAAAAACAGCGTATCAATCAATCGTCGGATAAAGATTTTCGAAGAAAAACTATAAAGTGCTACATTTCAGAAGTTTTAGTCCTTGTCGCACCATGGAGGCGGCTGGAGTAAAAATGACTTTGTTCGGGGTTAATTTTTTCTACACTATTACCCATAACCCTAGCACTATTTATACCCTTTTTAGCCTCATTTGAGGCACAGAAGACCCATTAGAAAGCTAGTTGGAGTAGGCTAGATTAGAGAGTAATTTTCTTCCTTTTTCCTCCCCATTTAGGGAGGGTTTTCTTAGATTAGATTCGAGTAGGATTTCTCTTTCTTGTAATCACAATTTCCTAACTAAAGATTGAAACTTTTTAGTAGTAACTTCCTTATTTATGTTAAAACTCCTTTAATTAAACTTTAATTTCATATTTCCTTAGTTCAATTAGTCTAATTACTCTCATATATTAGCTCACTTTGTATGATTTCTTAGTGTAATTGTTAAAATAGTTAATGGGTTTCCTTCACTTATGCTTCCTTAGTGGTAATTGATAATTCAGATTTGTTAATTAGAATAGATTAGTTTATGGGGTTTTCATTTAATTGCTTTCTTGACTTACTTTTTAATTTAATTGGTATATTTGTTTATGGGTTTTCCTTAATTATGTTTTCTTAGTGTTAATTTGTAGTTTAGGTTAGTTAATTACTTTTTAAAAATACTTTCTTTTTACATGTTTTCTTAGAATAGGTTATGGACTTTGTATAATTGTGATTTCTTAATGATAATGAATAGTTTAGATTAACTAATTGCTAGCTTAATATGCTTTTCATTTTAATTGTTCTCTTTAATTGCTTTCTAAAGATACTCCATTTTTAATTGCTTTCTTAGTGATTAATCTTTGCTTTAAATTGCTACTTTAGTTCCACAAGTTCTAATTTTAGTTAAATCTCTCTCTCAATCAATTGTTTCAACTTGTAATCTAACCAAATAACCGATAATTATCAATCAATCCTTGTGGGTAGCGATCTCTACTTCCCTTTACTACTAGTTAACAACCGTATCCTTGCAAAATGCCTCATAGTTATTAGTAAGATTTAGGCATTTTATAAATTTATAACTAGGTGTGTAAGGTATCAAAGACGAATTCAAAGAGTGAATTCTTGAAATTAGTTCCTCCGTCAATAATGATGGCCTTACGTACCCCAAACCTTGCCAAAATGTTCTTCCTTACAAATTTTACAACAACTCTAGAATTATTGGTGGATAATGCAATAGCTTTAACCCATTTAGAAATATAATCAACAAGCACAAAAATATACTTGTTGTTGTATGAAGTTGGGAAGTGCTCCATAAAATTAGTTCCACAAATCCAACCCCTAACAAATTAGAATATTTTTAAGGGCCATTTCGTCTCTCCTTGACTCTTTTCCACTCGTTGGCACTCGTTACACTGCAATGCAAAATCTCTTTCATCCTTGAAAAGACGTGGCCAAAGGAATCCATATGAAGGGCTTTAGCCGCATCTTTTCTTTGAGAATCATGATGCCCTTTCACCTATGATGAATGACAATGGTGGAGGATGTCTACCACTTCCTCTTCCGGCACATATTTTCTAATAATTTGATCCTTTCATCAGAAATAGAGACAAGGGGTGTTCTCAAAAGATATACTTGGTTTCAGAAAAGAAACTTCTTCCTTTGATGTATTAAGGGTTTAAGGAGTTGTATTGGACACAAGGTAATTGACAATATTGACATGCCAAGGTGTAGAATACTTAAACATCAAGAGTTGTTCTTCCGGAAAGCTTTCTTTAACGGGTAAATCTTCCTGACTTTTTCTCATTGACCCTTAAATCCTTGAGAAGTGGTCGGCTACAGTATTCTCGCTTTCTTTTTATCGACAACTTCCTAATCAAACTCCTGTGAAAGTAAAATCCAGTGAATGAGTCTTGGTTTAGTATCGTTTTTTGCAAGTAAATATTTTAGAGCTGAATGATCAATGTGAGTGATGACTTTGGTCCCAAGGAGGTATGATTTGACCTAAACTTATCAAATGCAAACACTATGGCTAGAAGCTCTTTTTTCATGGAGGAGTAGTTAACTTGTGCTTCATTCAAAGTGCAACTAGCATAATAGACAAAATGCAACACTTTGTTGATCTTTTGATAAAGAGCTAGCCCTACGGCATAGTCACTTGCATCACACATGAGTTCAGATGGCAAGTCCCAATTTGGAGCAACTATTACCAGAGAGGTAACTAAAGCATTTTTCAACAAATGGAAAGCATGCAAACACTCATCATTAAAAACAAATGGAGCATTTTTTTGCAGCATAGCATATAAAGGCCAAGAAATGTGAGAATGTTCGTGCGTCAGGCAGAATAAAATCAATTAATAACTCAAACAAGTTATAAACCTCACTTTTCACCACTTTCTAGCCACACTCCCGCAAGTATTTGGAAAAGTTAGTGGATAGTGGTAAGCGGGATCATCTCACGAGTATTGTTGGTTGGCAATTACCAAGATATAAGGGTCATAGTATCGAGTTAGGCAATCCATAAATAGGGTAATTACTAACTCTACTTAAACCCATGATTAGAATAAACAAGTGAATTAAAACAAAAAACTAATTTATCTATTAAGGTAATCAAATGAAACAACTAGACATACTAATTAAAGGACTAATTGCAAATAAAGGAAAACAAGTAAGATTACCTTTAAAGGAACTAGAATTAATTAAAAGGAACTAAATTAAAAGGAAATAAATCTAACTCAACTAAGGAAAGCAATTAGAAAGCATACAAAACTAATAAGCTCCATTTTCTACCACTATTGACCTTATGAAATTAGTGAATAAAAACCAAGTCGAAACTAAATATTTTTAGATTTTTAGATTAATAAAAGAAATTCCAACAAAAATCACTAACAATTAAAGCAAATAATTAAAAATTTTAACTAATGAACACTAAAATTGGAAAACAAAATTATAACTTACTAAGAAAGCTTGAAATAGAAATAAAGAGATTTTTCAAGAAATTAAACTAGATCAAAAAAGCAAGTAAAAATTATATCTACTTGTAGCTAAAGATTAACCCACTAAAACTATCAAATCGAAATTAAAGCTTGCTAGAAATTAAAGACAAGATCTATAGGAAATTGGAAGAGAACTTGTATTAAACTAAAATGAAATTTAGACTACACTAACTACACCACTAACTATGTGAAATTCTACAAACTACTCTACTCTAGTGTTTGTACTATGCCTACTAAAAATCTATATATAGTTGGAGTATTACACATGTCGATACTTAAAATCTGGTAGCCAAAATTTACAAAAATACCAATAATACATTTGGTGATTGAGCCTCGATGTTGCGACATGGAATTCGGCTTCGTAACATCAAACTCAAATAACATAATCTAATTTCTGCATTGCTGTCGTGACATCGACTCTCTTTCAGCAAAGGTCTTCAATTCTTCTCTAATCTCTTTTTCACCCTCAAACTTTGCTCATATTGACTTTCATTTTCCAATTATTAACCTACATAATAAATCTGTCTCTTAAACAAAATAAGTAACTAAATTGACTAAAATTCAATAAAAATGGATAATATTCTCTAAAAATGAAAATCAAACACAATGTAAAATTTAACTAAACTACTTACATAAACACCAAAATTCGGAATTTAACCAACAAGATACTTTGATTTAGACGTAAATAACTCTAGTTTACTGGAGTAATTAAGAAACTAGCATGTCCCAAAATCTCCTATCTCCCATCACATTAGAGAGAGGTAGAAACTTTTTTAGCCCTCTACTTTAGCTTTCTCTACTTTTGCTTTGGAAGAAATTTTGTATCCTAAAATTGTTCCTTCATTCACTGTAAAGTGATAATTCTCCCAATTCAATGCAAGATTGGTTTCTTGACATCTTTCAAGAACAAGAGACAAGATATGTAAACAAGAATCAAAAGAATCCCAAACACACCAAAGTTATCCATAAAAATCTCAATGAATTTTTCAATTATATCATGAAAAATTGCAAATACAACATTGGAAAGTGCTGATGGAGCATTGCATAGACCAAAGGGCATATACCTATAAGCAAAGGTTTCATAGGGACTAGTGAATGTGGTTTATTCTTGGTCTTCCGAGGTAATGAAAATATGGAAATGCCCTAATTAACCATCCAAGAAATAATAGAAAGCATATCCTGAAAGTCGCTCCGACATTTGATCAATACAAGAATGGTTCAATGATCTTTCCTAGTGGTATCATTGAGTTTTCTAAAATTAGTACAAATTTGCCAACCGAATGCAATCCCAGAGGTTATCAACTTATTTTTTTCATTGGATATAACCTTGACGCCTCCCTTTTAGGTACAACTTGTGTCGAGCTAAAACATTCATTATCACTAATGGGATATATTATCAAAACATCAAGAAGCTTCAATACCTTTTTCTTCACTACCTCTTTCAAAATAGATTCGAACACTTTTGAGGTTGCATACAAGGTTTATAATCATAATTCAAAAAAATCCTATGCATGCAGAAGGTAGGGCTTATTCCTTATTATGTCATCTATGTTCCAAGCAATCGTTCCCCAATTTTTTCTCAATACAAGAAGGAATTTAGACAACGCATCATAGGTAAGAAGTGCACTAACAATCACGGGGTATGTCACATTATCCCCCCAAGAAAGCATAATGAAGGTTTGAAGGAAGAGGTTTCAACTCAAAATTTGGGGATTTATTGGTTGGAGACCCCATTACCTTTGTCCTCTTTGATGCACTCTTACTCATTCAGTGTCTGCATTTCTTTTTGTATGTCAATGTCAACTTGGATGTCTTCTTCATAATCAACAATTTCATTCCCATGAACAAGTGCCATTTTCACTGGAAGCTTCTTGAGATTGTGCCTACAAAAATACCAACAACTTCATGAATTATGTAAATCCTCATCACATCACCATATAAACAAGGAAACTTCAAAGAATTAAAAATATTAAAAATCACAATATCATCATTGACTCTTAGTTGTAGTTTGCCTCCTTCAACATTGATTTACACACCTAGTTGATCATATATTTATAAAACACCTAAATCCTATTACTAACTTGGTAGCATCACGCAAGTATACGGTTGTCAGCTAGTAGTAAAGGGAAGTATAGATCGAATCCACAAAGATTAGTCGATAAAAATAAAAATAAAAATTACCACTAATGGAACTAATGGGACTAAAGAAGCAATTAAAAGTAAAGTTTAAACACTAAGAAATCAATTAAAAAGGAATTATCTTTACAAAGCAATTAAAGGGAACAATTATAATGAAAACCATATTATGCAAGCAATTAGTTAATCTAAACTGTTCATTATTTCTAAGCAAGCACAATTGGAGAAAGCCTATAATAGCAAGCACAATTGGAGAAAGCCTATAATAGCAAGCACAAATGGAGAAAGCCTGTAATCTATTCTAAGAAAGCTTGTAAAAAAAAGCATTTTAAAAAAGCAATTAACTAACCTAAACTACAAATCAATACTAAGAAAACATGATTAAGAAAAGCCCATAAACTAATCTATCAATTAAGTTTAAACTAAGAAAGCAGGTAAAGAAAGCAATTTAAATGAAAAGCCCATAAACTAATATACTCTAATGAACAAATTTAAACTATGAATTACCACTAAGGAAGCATAATTGAAAGAAACCCATTAACTAATCTAACAATTACACTAAGAAATCATGCAAAGAGAGCAAATATATGAAAGTAATTAGACTAATTAATCTAAGGAAATATGAAATTAAAGTTTAATTAAGGAGTTTTAACATAAACAAGGAACTTACCCCTAAAAAGCTTCAATCTTTAGTTAGAAAATTGTGATTTCAAGAAAGAGAGATCCTACGCTAATCTAATCAAAGAAAACCCTCCCTAAATTGAGAGGAAAAACAAAGAAAATTGCTCTCTCGTGGGGTAATAATGCAACAAAAATAATCCCCGAACAAAGTCATTTTTGCTCCAGCCATCTCCATATTACGATTTGGAAAATCCATATTGCAATATAGACTGAAACTTCTGAAATGCAGCACTTCACAGTTTTGCTTTATCGAAAATCTTCATCCGACATTCGATTGATATGCCGTTTTTTTTTCATGTGACCCAAACACATAGGAGACCATTATTATCTATAATAAACACTTAAAATAACACTTAAACATGTAAATAAAATTAGGACAAAATAGTCCAAAAAATGGAAGATAAACAAAGACGAATGAAAACCTAACTCACAACGAAGTTAAGTAAAGACACGACACAACTCTAAATGCAAAACCTAATAAAATATGCTAATTAACACCAAAATAAGTATAAGACACTTAATTAACACATACTAACATATTCAAGCACTTAAAAGCAAAATAAACAAAATCACACACGAAAACACTAAAAATGTTGGAAACTAGTAGCAAAACCATCAAGTTTAGGGTACATATAACTCTAGTTTCCTCGAGTTATCACACCCCCCAAACTTAAGCTTTTGCTCGTCCCGAGCATAACGAAAGACAAGAAAAAGAACAACAAAAATGGACAACACAAAACACACGACACAAAACATATAGATACCACCAAGATGATACCACAAAAGATGAATAATGGATGTACTTTGAATAATTAGGATACCACTCAAAGGACCTCAAATACCATTTGACAATTGAACTGTTTTTACTAGTCATTCCAAGTTTTTCAACTTTTCTAAAGAAAATGAGTTCAAATGCCAAAAGAAGATTTCATATAACGAAGTATTAACCATCAATTTTGAAAAACAACTTCCATTCATCCAAAACATAGTTTTGCTTAAATCAAAAGAATTACAATGTTTTTCAACCATCTCGACAAGGTCTTATGGAAATAGAAGATTATTAGGAGTTTACCTAATATACACATGTCACACAATTGGGAATATTTCTCTATCAAGGAGTAAGTAGTATGATATCAATAATGAGTATTACAAACATTTCCTCCTCAACTTGTTGGTATACAAAAATATAATTTCTAATGGCTTTATTCGGAGAAACAACGTGGGTATATGTCAGAATCCCGTATTCACCTTATTACTAGTTAACCACTCTAATGGCTTATTTTGGAGAAACAATATGGATACATGCCGGAATCCCGTACTCGCCTTATTCCTAATGCAAAGTTTGTTTTTTTGTTTTTGTTTTTTTTACGTGGATCTAAACCAAGTAAGAGGAGTAAAATGTACCCTAGATCACATTCAAACCAATCACTCACAGATTAGAAGGAAACTCCCCATACAAACACACAAAATGACCTTAATCACTTCTATTCCATTTAAACAAATTACTTTCCAAAAGGTGAATTGACCAACAAAGCAATACCATTGATTTTGGTCAAAAACAATTTTTCAAATGAACTACTATAAAAATGTGAATGCCTCACTTTTTGAATATAGTAATACATCATTTTTGAAATTCTTTTCTCGCAAAAGAACTACTCAACACACACCAAAATCCATGGAATGCCAAGTTTAAATAACTCAATCATATGACATTGTAAGTCATTTGTCATCATCGAATATCGTAATCAATCAATTTTTCATCCAAAATTTCACTACACAAATATTTACATTCACAAAAAGAAACCATTCCAACACAAGTAAATAACACCCCTAAACTTGTCATTTTATTCAAGTGATGAGTACAACTCATCCTACTACTCACCCAAAATAGAACAAACACATAATAATACTACTAGAAAGCATAAAAACAAAAGACTAGACAATGATTTTGAATTACACTTGAACAATCAAAAAGTTAAAATAGAAGATGAACAACATACTAGCCAAGTGAATGTAAATGCAACCCATTAAGCACAAATTGAACTTAAAAACAAGAGTTCTACCATTTAATTATGGACTTCACCAACATTGAGCACAACACAAATCAAGACTAAGCAATGAGCAAATTTCAAGTTGACCATATAAATGCAATTTCCAATTAAACATGAGTCCTAAAAATTGATTTTTCTTCAACAACCAATCATAGTTATACTAAGAAAGGCTCCTCAGGGCTTCACATGGTTCAAATAATTTAAAGAAAAAGAAAAGCATAGATAAGGGTAATAAGGTGTAACACAACGAGAAGGTTATCTAAATGCCCAACTCATCCCCCCCAAACTTAGTTTCACACATAATCGGCTTCAAAAAGACATTCGGTCACAAAGACTGCTCTTAATCCAAATCAAGCATTCATATGATTTTCTTAAAATTACCTCAACTATTTAGCACATGAAGTGTATCAACAACTAGAATATCCATGATTAAAAGATAAAACCAAGTCCAAATTCAACCAATAAATCATTTATATCATTCACAAATCACAATAAAGTCATATATTGTCATCAGCATTCTCATTAACAACCATATTTGTCCAAGAGATTTGCCAATAACGTAACACAACTAAATTAAACACAAGGCTACAAGCCTTTATTACCAACGAGGTACTTAAACTAAAGCACGCAAAGTCAAGAAAGCAGAATAAAGAAAAAGGAAAGAATTACTCCCTTAACACAAAAGAGCCTTCCCAAGTATACTATAATTCTTGGTGAATTTGCAGAATTATACAGCCATTCTTGAGCTCTTCCGATATCCCCATGGAAATGAACTTCGGCATATGTAGGTTGTGCCTCCTTGGCTCCCTCTAGAAAGTATCCTTTTTCTTCTCCTCCTCAAGCCACTTTTTTGTCCATGAACACGCTAAATAGAACCTCCTTAGTTGTAACCAGGACAAACCCTCACTCACGTAAAGGGAGAGTTGGTAATTCCCCCGCACAAGTGTTGAGCTTCCAGGTTGTAGTGACTTCAAATTCATGAGGCTCTTGAGAACTGATTTCTTCCACGTATATCTGTTCATGTTGCCTTCTTGAACCGGTTTTTCACCCATTGATGGAGGTGTTGGAGTCTATTGCGCTTCACCATTTACCATTCCTTGAAAATTGGTCTTGTAATCTAGCATGTTCTTCTCGAAGTATAGCTTTCGCCTAGTTGTTAGGCTAGTTGTTCACGAAGTTCTTGAACTTGCATCCATGTGTCCATCCTTCTTGCCTCTTCAAATTATTGAGTTGTTTGTAGTGACAAAAATTTGACTCCATTTGATCATATGAAGGCTCTTGTGGTGGAGGGAAAGAGTAGGAATTTTCTTGATAGCTCTCATAAGGATATGGATGGCTAGACCATCCCATTTGATAATATTGGTAGCTTCCATAAGCGTATTGATGACTAGACCATCCCACTTGGTAATCTAAGGGGTAAGGAGAGTAACCATAACAAGAATCATGCTCATTGGGTATACCTCCATTACCATAAAAATGATAATCTCCTTGGTATGAATCATTCTAATTAGGTTCTTGTATGTTCTTGAACAACCAACAACATAAATAAAAACAAGAAAATGATCTAAAACAACACAAACAAGAAAATCAGGATAGTTTAGACTACTAGTTAGTCTAAACCATCTATCACAAAGAAAATCATTTTGGATTTTTGAAAATAAGAACACAACTATAAAATGAAAAATCTTTTTGGTTTTTAAATGGGTGAAATAACTCTACAAGAAAAAAAAAGGCTTCAATCTGAAGTTTTCCAACCAAATTATATTGATATTATTGAAAACCAATCCCCAGCCGCAGAGCCAAAAACTAGATGCTTGTTTTGTTAATTGTTGATTAGGTTTCGAAAACAATGAACAAGTGATAATAAAAAAGACCTTAATTATCCTAATCAACTCCCACACATTCGCACGTATACAAGGTGTATATAGAATGAGTAAGGATTATTCCTACGAGGACTACTGGAACAATTACTAGGTTCACATTCTTATTTACTCGTTAGATGTAAATTAGGTTGGTTTAAGTCGAGTTTAGTTGTGATTTAGTTCTTAGATTTTATGCTCATTAATTAGCCTTAATAAGGCCCATTTAACCCAATTAAAATATCAATAGTCAGTTAACAAACTCAGCATACCAAGGTGACTATTGCTATAAAAAAAAACTCTCCTCCTTCTCTCTAAAACCTCTCAATCTCTCTAACTTTCTTCCTTGAATTTCTGTAATGGCCGAGGGTGATGCTCTCTAGCCTATTGCTGGAGGGGCAATCTAAATCCTTTGCATAGGCTTTATTGGGTGGCACAACCGACGCACAACTAGAACAACCTTTGAAAAAGCTTCAATCCTACAAGGGTGAGCCGGCGGTCTACTTCTCCGAGGATGAAATTCAAAGGCTGACTGCTCCATTTAAATGCACACTGGTTGGTCACTTCCCGCGAGGTAAACTAACATGGAATTACTCTGCAAAAGTTTCCACACTATTGGTTTCAAAGGTAATTTTACAGTAGGCTATATTGATTACAAGCATGTCATGATTCGCTTTGCATTAAAGGAGGATTATCTAAGGTGCTGGCTTAAAGCCACATGGTTCATCAATGGTTTTTTCGTGCGGGTTCTTAAATGGCACCCTCTTTTCACGCCGGAGATAGGACCATCCATCGTGCTCGTGTGGATAACCTTGGAGGGCCTCCCAGCAGTCTTCTACAATAAACACTCCATTTTTAGCTTTGTACAAGCAGTTGGCACGCCACTTAAGCTGGACTTCCATTCTTATTGGCTACCCGCAATTTCACTCTGGCGAATACTACTAAGGTATGTGTAGAAGTTGATCTACTTGCAACTTTACCTTCCCGAGTTTGGATTGGTGTTGGTACGAATGGAAGAAGGCAAAAAATCAGTTATGACTTACCAAGCTACTGTACAAATTATCACAAAATCGGTCATGCATCATTGGAGTGTAGGGCCGGCAACCCCATCCATCAAACCAACATTCCCAGCTGCAACCTATCCCAAAAAATGTCCAACAACTCCAGGAAATACAAAAGGCTACCAAAAACTGGATTCCACTTTTTAGCACGGACCCGTATCCCTCGGGTACCAAGCCATCGAATTCACAATCTCCAGTAGCTGCGGAGGAGTTGATCACCCAGGTGGAACCACCACCCTCATGGTTGCAGGAGACGATCTCGGCCTCTTCAACAACCACATCAGTTTAAATTTTGAATCCCTTGTGGATAGGAGCTGCCATACCAGATTCGGTTATGGATCCCTTGGAGATAGGAACATTACACCTTATCTCATTCGGTTGAGAATCCTAATCTCCTCAACAATGCTGAAGATGTGTTGACCAAGTCAATGGAGATTGCAACGAATGTGGAGCTGTCTTTGGTTCAAACTTGCAGTAAGGTAATCCCACCAGATTTGGCAACGGTCCAAGCAACCACTCCCGAACAGCCGGCTGTAATAATCTAGCCAACATCAACCAATGTGCACATGCAAACCATCATGCCTATGGATGACTCTACCATACCTCACGCAACAATAATGGCTGAACTACCATGCTATTTTTTGGATGGCAAATCACCCCGTGCACCACATGCAGCACATGACAACCCGTAACCATCTCCCGCTCAGTTGTAACCGGTGAATCAGCCTTCGTCCAAGAGGAAAAGTAGACGTAAACGTATTTACAACATGCCAAGGCCTATGCGTACTTGGCTAGCTAAGAAACCTTCCACTCCGCCCCCACCTCTGCAATGTTAATGGATAGTGTTTCAGCATGGAATATAAGAGAATCGGAATAGGTAATAAACCTTCTATTCGTAGGTTAAAGTTGCTAGTTACACAAAGCAAAATAAACATTCTTGCTTCAATGGAGCCTATGGTGGACAAAGGAAGGATTCCTTTTTTTGCCCACAAGCTAGGGTTTGATTGCTGCCAATCTAATTCTAAAGGAAAGATTTGGGTTTTTTGGAATAAGGGGTTAGTCCTAACCCCTATTTTAGTTTCTGGTCAAATCTTTCATGTTTCTTGCTCCTTGCCATCCTATCATACAACTGTGGAAGTCTCTTTCATTTATGCAAAGTGTACTAAGAAGAATGACGAGACCTTTGGGAGGCCCTCCAGACTATCCAACCACACTCTCCATGGCTGGTTGGGAGAGATTTCAATGTCATTTCCACCTTGGATAAGTATAAAGGTGGCAGCTCACTCGATGTTGAAGCCATGACGGAGTTTAATGACTGTCTTCATGATTGTGGATTGATTGATATTGCCTTTCAAGGTTGCAAATATACTTGGAGCTGGGCAATAGGACGGAAGGCACGGTGTGGAAAAGACTGGATCGGTTCGTGTGCAACAATGGTTTCCTTGCTGCCTTTCGCAACATCAACGTTGAACATCTCATCAAGACGTTCTCGGATCATTCACCTCTCCTTATCAAAGTGTCAAATGACGTCACAACAAGCCCGAAGCCATTTAAATTCTTAAACATGTGGACTAAGCATAAAGATTTTTTGTAGGTAGTGGAACAAAATTGGTCTTTACATTGCTCTGGACCGCCTCTCTTCATCCTAGCTTGCAAGCTCAAACGATTGAAAATAGAGCTAAAAAATTGGAAGTGTACGGTGTTTGGAGATGTGTTTTCCTTAGTCCAAGCAGCTAGACTGGGAGGTAACGTCAAGGAGGAGGCATTTCTGCAGCAACAAAATCCAAACAATCAATCGGCACTATCTCATGCACAAGCAGTTCACACCCAATGCCTGGCCGAAGAGGAAATGTTTTGGTGTCAAAAATTGGGGATAAACTGGTTTGTTAAAGGAAGGCGACCATAATACTACCTTCTTCCGTTCTGCACTCTTGGCCAAGAAACAATGTTTACGGATCTCAAAAATTAAAGTGGATGGTGTTTGGACTGAAGATACACAATGTATTGAAGCTGCGGGGATTAAGTTCTTCCAAAATCTCTTATCTTGTAATGAGCCAACGGTGATAGATCAAACTTTGTTAGATACTCTTCCCATGACAGTCTCCAATGTGGACAATCAACTCTTGCTAACTGAACTCACACTAAGGAGTTAAAAGAGGCAATTTTCTCCCGCAATCCAGATGGAGCAGCGGGCATTGATGGATATAATGGCTTTTTCTTCTCCTTTTCCTGGGATATTATTCATCAGGATCTCTTCCATGCTGTAGGAGCATTCTTGAAGGGGGCGACACAGCCACGTATGTTCACTAGTACACTTAGTACTTTAATCCTGAAAATTGCGAATCCCTCCTCTTTCACTGATTTTCGACCCATAAGTCCATGTACTTTGTGTTGAACAAAGTTTGCACAAAGATTTTGGCTACTAGGCTCTCTACTATTATGCCAAACTTATCTCCCCCGAACAAGGTGCTTATGTCCCAGGTAGAGAAATTGCAAATAATATCCTACTAGCCCAAGAGATAGTGGATTTCTTAAACAGGAAAATAAGGGGGTGGTAATATGATCATCAAGCTGGACCTCGCCAAAGCTTTTGATAGGTTATCTTGGTCTTTTTTATATGAAATTCTGAGGAAGTTTGGTTTTGCTGAGAATAGGATCTCTTTAGTGAAGAATAGTCTGTAATATTGTTGGTTTTCTATTCTCATTAATGGTGTGCCAAAAGGTTTTTTAAATCTTCAAGAAGAGTTCGGCAAGGGGACCCTTTATCCTTCATTCTTTTCATAATTATGATGGAGTCTTTCTCCCGTGGTTTGAGTGATCAATTTCATGTTGGGAAAATTTCTGAGTTCGCTCTTCCGAGGTCATGCCCTATCATCTCTCATTCGGCTTATGGGGATGATCAGTGGTAATTTTTACAAGGGGAGAGGCTAATTCAATCTGAAATCTCATGGCTTTCATTTCAAGGTTTGAGACATCCTCTAGGCAGCTTTGCAACAAAGCCAAAAGCTCTTTTTATTTGTCCAAGACAGCATCCACACCTCGTATTCGGATGATTCAAGCCAAGACGGGGTTTGCAAGAAAATCCCTACCATTCATATATTTGGGATGCCCCATCCAGAAAGCAAAAAAATGGAAAGCTCTTTTTCAGCCAATGATAGAAAAAGTGACAACACGCATTCATGGCTGGCAAACACGATTTCTCTCTCCTGGAAGACGGCTTATTCTCATCAAACACGTGTTGAGTAGCATCCCAATCTTTCTTATGGCAGTCCTCGCTCCTCCACTTTCAGTCTTTAAGGAGTTGGAAAGGCAATTTGTGGGTTTCTTTGGGGAGATTCGGAAGGGGTTCCAAAACGTCATTGGATAGCATGGTCAACAATTTGTCAACCAACATCCTCCAATGGTCTCGGACTGCATTATTCCTTTGGCGGCTATTGTGCATGGTTTCATCATGAAATTATGGTGGAAGTTTCGTAAAGGTCATTCCTTATGGAGCTCCATTCTCCATGGACGATACTTAAACCGCTGCATTCATCCTTGTGTAGCTCAAGAAGCACCTGGAGACTCATTCACATGGAAACAAATACTGCGCGTTCGGCGGAGCAGAACATGTTGTTCCTCATCCAAAATGCCAACTCTTCATTTTAGTTTGACACATGGACTGATCACGGGCCGCTATTTAACATGGTGGAGGAAGTTTATGATAGCCACCTTTCAGTGAGGCAAGTGTGGAATTTTGGCGAATGGCATTTATCCTTACTCGACGGGAGATATTCCATTGAGGAACTTCGCAACATTGGGAACTGCATTAAAGAGAAGGTCATCTGCCTGAGGGATTCAGATTCGAACAAGCTCATTTGGACCCTCATATCCAACGGCTCTTTCTCTATCTCATCCACTTACCCGCCAATGGCTCAATCTCTCATTCACTAGACAAATGATTTGGGATAAGAGACTCCAACTAAAGATCTCCATCTTTATGTGGAAATTGTTAAACAAACGGCTTCCAACAGATGACCTGATTTCCAAGATAGGCATCCCATTACCATCCAAATGCCGCTTTTGTAACAACGAAGAATCTGTCAATCATCTCTTTGTGGTATGTACAATGGCAGCACAAGTTTGGAGTTTTTTTGAATTGTGGTTCGAATGGACATTTGCTCCAGCCACGACCATTTCGGATAAGCTCAACTCGTGGTGATGGGCTGCGCACGCTCATTCTACCACAATGGGGGGCAATACATAAAATCCTTCCATGCATTATTTGCTGGTTCATTTGGAAGTCTAGAAACAAAGCTACATTCCATGGGACAAGCATCTCAGCCACAAGAATCATTGTTGATATTTGTGCTTATTTGAAGACAGTTTCCTCAATATATCCGTTTCAAAGGTAATTGCGGTAGATGACTTGCTTCTTTCACACGGGATGTTGCAGCCAACTTCTTTACTTGCAACCCTGGAGAATACTTGCTGTCAAGTGGAACTGTCCTCCTTATGGTGTCCTCAAGTTGAATGTGGATGGGGCTTCAAAAGGGAACCCAGGTTTGGCGGCGGGAGGGGGCATCCTTGGAAACCACCATGGGCATTGCATCAAGGCCTTCTCCAATGGCTACTCTTCTTAAACCAATTTGCAGGCTGAGGTTCTGGCCCTTGTAGATGGCCTAAAAATGTGTTGCTCTTTACACCTACATGCTATGGAGGTAGAAATGGACTCCCTACTTATCGTTAATATCATGAAAGGGCTGTCCGCGCCACCATGGAGCATTGACAATGAACTCCAGCTCATCAAATGGCTCTTAGAAGGCAGCGTTGTTTCATTCTACATGTATTTAGGGAAACAAATCAAGTATCAGATAGGTTAGCAAATGAGGACATTATTACGCCCATGTATGTTGAATACGATCCGGATACCATTCCCTCCCATGTGAAAGGTTTGGTTTATCTTGGATACCAAGGGATATCCCTACATTCGCCTTTGTAAATCTTGAGCTTTTCTAATAAATCCTCACCTAATTCGGGTGTTTGAATTAAAAAAAAAAAAGGGCCCATTTAACCCAAATCTTGGGGCCACTTATGGCTGAACCCTAGCACTACTTTTTTGGAGTTTTTAAGATAGTTTTTAGGACTTTATTAAGCCTATAAATAGGTAGTATTATATAGACGAATTGCAACAGATTTTTATAAAAAAAAAACTTGTCTTTTTCGTGAGGAAAAAGTTCTCTCTTTTAGTCTTTGGATGAAGACTTTGTTGGGATCATCGCTTGAGCAATGGTGATTGTTCTAACCGACTTATAGATTTGGTTCTTGCCTAATTCATAGAGGCAACGGGTCAGTTCTTGTTTTAAATCTTGTTAAGAGTTTGGTTCTTGTCTCGTTATAGACAACGGGTTGAATTCTTGCTTGATTCTTGTGTGTTCTTTATTGTTCTTGTTTGTGTGTTTGCTACTCTCCAAATTCCTATGACCAACTTTGGAGTCAATCTTTGGGGTTTTGGTGCCATCTTGAATTGTTGGGTTTCGTGGCATCAAGTCGATTGCACACGGGGTTCGTATCAGATTGGTATCAGAGCTGGTCCAATTCTGGTCAGTTTTGTTTATTTTTTTCTTTAATTTTTCCAGATTTTCTTTCAAAGAAAATCATATCTTAGTTTCTGCCAAAAAATAAAAAATTTGTTCTATTCACTACTACTACTGTTCACCGTTACTGTTCATCTGAAAAAAATTTCCAGCCATATTGTTGCTTCTTTGTTATTGTTCTTCATTGTTCTCTTTGTTGTAAAGGCTGCTAAAAAAAAAAAAAAAAAAGTAAAAAAAACAGGAGAAGGACTTTTTCGGCTATTCAAAAGGAGGAAAAAAAATTTTGTTGTCCTAATCCAAGAAGGTTTTGTTTCCTGTCTCTTATGGAAACTTTCCAACTTCCAAATTTGGAAACTTACCAAATTCATCTTTGAAACTTTCCAGGAATTCCAAATTTGGAAACTTACCAAATTCATTTTTTTGGAAACTTTCCAAATTCCAATTTTGGAAACTTACTAAATTCATTTTTGGAAACTTTACAATTTCAAGATTTGGAAACTTTCTATTTCTGAAAATTTTTCAAATTTGTAATTTTGTTCAAAAGCACTTAATTTTTGTTGGTTCTTCTAATTTCTTTGTTATTCTTAAGTGCTACTTGCATGTTTTTGTGTGCTTAGTTTCCTTTTTTTTATTTGGTAAATTTGCTAACCAAATTCTTATTTGCTTTCTATACGTTTTGTTCCTTCACGTAGTCTTGGATATATTTTGTTGTCTCTTCTTCTTTGAAGCTTAAATCCGAAAGTTTGGTGTCTCTTATTTGTCGTTGGCCCGTGATTATTTATTTTCTTTGACTTCCAGCCACTTAAGTGGTTAAGACATAATTGGAGCTCACTTTGGTCCTCGTAGTCTTCCAAAGACTTTGAGAGCAAACTAAAGAGAGGAAAAAGGCAGAACATGTGGCGAGATCATTCGAGTGATAAAAAGCCATTCAATTGAGGGTATACACGAGGCATTAAGTGATACAATTTGAGTGCATATACTTCAAATAGTAAGTTGAGTGATGAGGAAATTTCTTTTAATCTTATTAACCCTAATCACTTTCTTTTTCTTTGTGAGTGTTTTCATTATGTCACAGGAAGAAACTAGTCAAAATGGAAATCCCATAACAATGGAGGCCATACTACAACAATTTGATCGAGTATTTGCTACATTTGGCAATGTTAGGGATCGCATAGATCAAATAGAGGCTCGCATGAATGACGAACAAAGAGGGAGGCCTCAAGGAGTTAGACGTCAAGCTCGTAGAGCTAATACCCCTCCACGTCGTCAAGAAGGTAAGTATGAATCTGATCAAGATAATATTGACGTTGAGGTTTATAATGACAGGAATGTGTAGCATGGCCGGAGGGAGAATTGGACTCGAGATAATGATATTGGGACAATTAAGCTATTCCTACCTCCGTTCCAAGGTAAAGCCAATCCTGACACATACATCGAATGGGAGCGAAAGGTAGATTTTATTTTTGATTGTTACAACTATTCTGATGACAAAAAGGTAAAGTTAGTAGCCGTCTCTTTTATTGATTATGCATTGACTTGGTGGGATCAATTATTAATAAGTAGGCGTAGAAATAGAGAACGTACTATTGATAATTGGGCTGACATGAAATATATTTTGCGCAAAAGATTTGTTCCATCTCACTATTACAGGGAGTTGTATCAAAAGTGACAAAGCTTAAGGCAGGGTTCTAAGTCCGTGGAAGAGTACCATAAAGAGATAGAGATTGCCATGATTAGAGCTGACATTGACGAAGATAGGGAGGCTGCAATGGCGCGGTTCTTGAGTGGACTGAACAAGGAAATTGCCAATGTAGTTGAGGTACACCACTATGTGGATCTCAAGGAAATGGTTCATATGGCTATCAAGGTAGAAAGACAACTCTAACGAGGTCAACAAAAAGGTAACGCATCTAGTTCAAGCTCTAATTGGAAGCCAAATTGGCCTAGTGCAACAAAGCAAGGTGAGAAGTCTAACTTTAAACCTAGAGAAGTTGAAAGGCCATTTGTTCGCAATCAACCCCCAAATGACAAAGGTAATTCTAATTCTGGTACTAATCTAAGGACTAGAGATCTTAAATGTTTTCGTTGTCATGGTGTAGGTCACATCGCTTCCCAATGTCTGAACAAGAAGGCTTTGAATATCATTCGTGGAGACTTAGCGAGTGAAAGTGATGAGGAAGATGAGAACATGCCACCACTAGAAAGTCCAAGTGAAGATGAGTTTGAAGAGGAAGAAGTTGTCCATGGTCAAAGTTTGGTGGTTCTTAGAGCTCTTCATGCACAAGCTGAGTATGAAAAAAATGAGGTAAAAAGGGAAAATATTTTTTTTACTCGTTTTGTAGAAAAAGTTTGTGGTTTGATTATTGATAGTGGAAGTTGTTTGAATTTAGCTAGTCAATTAATGGTCGAAAACAAATTGGATTTGCCAACTTTTAAGCATCCTAGGCCATATAGGTTGCAATGGTTAAATGACAGTGGTGAACTAAAAGTTGACAAACAAGTTCTAATTTCTTTAACCTTTGGCAAATATAAGGATGAGGTCTTATGTGGTGTTGTGCCTATGCAAGCAAGTTATATTTTGTTTGGTAGACCTTGGGAATATGACCGTAAAACTACTCACGATGGATTTGAGAATAAGTACAGGTTTGAAAATGATGGTCACAAAATTGTGTTGAAGCCTTTATGATGCGAACCCTGTGCGCAATTGACTTGATGCCACGAAACCCAACAATTCAAGATTGCACCAAAACCCCAAGGATCGACTCCAAAGTTGGTCACAAGAATTTGGGCAGCAAACACACAAACAAGAACGAAAAAGAACACATAATAATCAAGCAAGAATTCAACCCGTTGTCTATAACGAGACAAGAACCAAACTCTTTACAAGATTTAAAGCAAGAATTGACCCGTTGCCTTCTTGATATGAATCAGGCAAGAACCAAATCCATAAGTCAGTTAGAACAATCACAGTTGCTCAAGCAATGATCCAACAAAGTCTTAATCCAAAGACTAAAAGAAAGAACTTCTTCCTCATGAAAAAGATGAATATTATTGATTAAAATCTGATGTAAATTCGTCCATATGATGAGGCCTATTTATAGGCTTAATAAAGTCCTAAAAAATAGCTTAAAAACTCCTAAAAAAGTAGTGTTAGGGTTCAGCCGTAAGTGGCCCCAAGATTTGGGCTAAATGGGCCTTATTAAGGCTAATTAATGAGCCTAAAAACTAAGAATTAAATCAACAACTAAACCCAACTTAAATCCAGCCCAATTTACACCAACTTAAACTACTATTGGGCTTTACATAATAAAGACCAAACTAAAATAAACTTGAAAGGAAATTCAGCCTTCTTGCACTTAAAGGATCTCCACTTGTGCTTCACTTTGAAGAATTGGACTTCATGTATTATTGAATTGAGAATAGAGTCCAATCCAACTTGATCAAAATACCATGAATGTACTCCAATCTTGGCAAGAGTGAATCCATGCTAGCTCCATCTTTCATCTCCTCATCTTGACACATTTTCAAGCTATTCGGATCCATATCACTTTACTACCACAACAAGTCTATCAAGAGCAATTACAACTTCACAAATCACTTGAGGAGCATGTTAAGTTGAAGGCTGAAGGTAAGCTAAAAGGTAAATTGATTGACAATCAGTTTAGAGAAATAGGAGAAAATTCGGCTAAAGGGACGGATAAGAATAAAAAAAATGAGTTTGTATGCTAAACCTAGAGAGGTCGTGAGTGCTTGTAAAAATATTGTTTCTATTATTTTGTTGATGTTTAAAGAACCTTATTTTGCTAACTCTGACCTTGGTCCTTCTCTTCCAAGTGCTTTTTAAGTCTCTCTTGCATGAATTTGAGGATATGTTTCCCGAAGAGACTCCGCCAGGATTGCCACCAATTCGTGGGATTGAGCACCAAAATTGACATTGTTCCAGGAGCCGTGATTCCAAATAGACCAGCATATAATGCTAGTCCAGAGGAGACAAGGGAGATTCAAAGGCAAGTTGAGGAGCTTTTGGCACAAGGACGCATACGTGAGTGTGTTAGTCCATGTTCCGTGCCAGTTTTGTTGGTACCCAAGCAGGATGGTTCGTGGCAAATGTGTGTGGATTGTCGTGCAGTAAATTGCATTACGATAAAGTATCGCCACCCCATTCCTAGATTAGATGACATGTTAATGAGCTTCATGGTTCAAAGATTTTAGCTAAAATTGATTTGAAGAGTGGATATCATCAAATTCGAATGAAAGAAGGCGATGAGTGGAAAACTGCTTTTAAAACCAAACATGGATTATATGAATGGTTGGTAATGCCATTTGGTTTAACTAATGCACCTAGTTCTTTCATGAGATTAATGAACCATGTTTTACGAGATTACATTGGTAAATTTGTTGTAGTTTATTTTGATGACATCTTAATCTACTATAGAAAATCTTTTGAAGATCATCTAGTGCATGTTCATTTGGTACTTGAGGTTTTAAGGAAAGAACATTATGCTAACCTAAAAAAGTGTTTATTTTGTTTGGATAGAGTTGTTTTCCTTGGTTTTGTAGTGACTTCCAAAGGAATTGAAGTGGATGAAGGAAAAGTGAGAGCCATTCAAGAGTGGCCAATTCCCACTTCCGTGTCTGAGGTGCGAAGTTTCCACGGATTGGCAAGTTTCTATAGGAGGTTCGTGAAAGACTTTAGCACAATTGCTGCACCTTTGACCGAGGTAATAAAAAATGAGGTTGGATTCAAATGGGGGCTCGAGCAAGAAAAGACTTTCCAAATGCTTAAGGATAAGCTAACTTCTGCACTTTTATTACTTTTGCCTAATTTTCATAAGCCTTTTGAAATTGAATGTGATGCCTCTAGTATTGGTGTAGGTACCGTGTTGATGCAAGATAAGCAGCCAATTGCTTACTTTAGCGAGAAATTGAGTGCCTGTGCTGCTTTGAATTATTCTACCTATGACAAGGAATTGTATGCTTTGGTTAGGGCTTTAGAAAATTGGCAACATTATTTGTGGTAAGAGTTCATTATTCGAACCGATCATGAATCTTTGAAACATTTAAAAAACCAAAATAAGTTGAATCGAAGGCATGCTAGATGGGTAGAATTCATTGATTGTTTCCATATGTGATTCAATATAAACACGGTAAAGAGAATGTTGTGGCTGATGCATTACCACGTAGGTATGCTTTGATTTCTACAATGCATGCACGTTTTCATGGATTTGAGCATATTAAGGACTTGTATGCATATGATCATGATTTTTCATCTGTTTTTGCTGCTTGTGAAAGTAGGACTTTTGAAAATTTTTTATAGGTCTGATGATTATCTTTTTCGCGAAAACAAACTTTGTATTCCACAATATTCTTTGCGTGAATTGCTTGTAAGAGAGTCACATGGAGGAGGGCTGATGGGGCACTTTGGTGTTCTCAAAACTTCTATTAGACATTTTGAAAGAGCACTTTTTCTGGCCGTATAGGCGTAAAGATGTTGAAAAGATTTGTTCTAAATGTGTGATTTGTAGAAGAGCTAAGCCTAAAGTGCAACCACATGGTCTTTACATGCCCTTACCTGTACCTAATCATCCTTGGGTGACATTTCTATGGATTTGGTATTGGGTTTACCTAGGTCTAGATCGGGGAAAGATTGTATATTTGTTGTGGTTGATAGGTTTTCTAAGATGGCACATTTCATTCCTTGCACAAAAATAGCTGATGTATCTCACGTTGTAAATTTAATTTTTAAGAAAATTGTGCGTCTTCATGGTATTCCTAAAATAATTGTTAGTGACAGGGATGTCAAATTTTGTGTTTTGTGGGGTAAACTTGGTACTAAACTTTTGTTTTCAACTACTTGTCACTCACAAACTGATGGTCAAACTGAAGTGGTTAATCGAACTTTAGGTACATTGTTGCGTGCTATGATTAAACGAAATTTAAGTCATTTGGGAAGAGTGCATTCCATTCATTGAATTTGCATATAATCGTTCTATGCATTCTTCTACTAATTATTCTCCATTTGAATTAGTTTATGGCTTTAACCCTCTTGCTCCATTGGATTTATTGCCCTTACCAGTTTCTGAGTTTGGCAATATACATGGTAAGAAAAAGGCAGAATTCGTCAAACGAATCCATGAGAAAGTAAGGCAACACATTTTGGACGCCAATGAGCCTGTGGCTAAAAGGGCAAATAAAGGCCGCACGAATGTTGTATTTGAACCTGGTGATTGGGTTTCGGTTCATTGGCGTAAGGAAAGGTTTCCCAACTTAAGGAAATCTAAGATAGCCCCTCGTGGAGATGTACCATTCCAAATTTTGGAACTCATTAACGACAATGCTTACAACCTTGATCTTCCTAGAGAGTATAATGTTAGTGCTTCGTTTAATGTTTCTGACCTTTCTCCTTTTGATTTTGATGAAGGTTTGGATTTGAGGACGAATCATTTTGAGAGAGGAGGGAGGGAATGATTCGAGCCAAGGGGCATCTTCAAGCTTGACTAAGGTTTGTGAAAACTCATTGCAAGTGCCAACTGGACCAATTACAAGGGCATGTGCAAAGAGAATCCAACAAGCCATGCAAAGTTTGGTTCGAGGTGTTCTTGACGAGGAAGCCGTCCAAAACAAACTAGAAGTGGAACGGGCTTGTAAATCTTATTGGAACATTCTTCAAGTCCAAATCCATAATGGAGAAGTCCAGTAGTTTGTGTTTACTCTATTATTATCTAAAGCCCAATAGTAGTTTAAGTTTGTGTAAATTGCGCTGGTTTAAGTCGAGTTCAGTTCTGATTTAGTTCTTAGCTTTTAGGCTCACTAATTAGCCTCAATAAGGCCCATTTAGCCCAAATCTTGGGACCACTTATGGCTGAACCCTAGCACTACTTTTTAGGAGTTTTTGAACTAATTTTTAGGACTTTATTAAGCCTATAAATAGGCAGTATGATATGGACGAATTAACTCGGCAGATTTTTATCCAAAAACACTTGTAGTCTTTGGATGAAGACTTTGTTGGGATCATCGCTTGAGCAATGGTGATTGTTCTAACCGACTTATAGATTTGGTTCTTGCCTGATTCATAGAGGCAACGGGGCAATTCTTGGTTTAAATCTTGTTAAGAGTTTGGTTGTTGTCTCGGTATAGACAACGGGTTAAATTCTTGCTTGATTCTTGTGTGTTCTTTTTCGTTCTTGTTTGTGTGTTTGCGGTCCAAATTCTTGTGACAAACTTTGGAGTTGATCCTTGGGGTTTTGGTGCCATCTTGAATTGTTGGGTTTCGTGGCATCAGGTTGAACATAAAGACAAGAACATAAAATTCTAATCCTATGGAAAGCAATTTAGTATAATTATCTAAAACCCTAATTTAATCTATCCTACGTGTGAGACTTTAATCAAGAACAAGAATTTAAATTAATCTACCCTATAAAAGCAATCAAAAGCGGTCCAATAAAATACTAACTACTCGAACTACGGAAGCGGTTAAAAATTTAAAGGCTATAAAACATGAACAATAATTAAAGAATAACAAAGCAATAAGAATAAAAATTAAATTGCTTAAAAATAAATCAAACTTAGTAATTGCAACAAAAATAAATATTGATGATCGTCGAATATTGAATTCTTGACAAGATAATGAAATTCAAGCTCGAACAGTTGAGAAAATCTACCCTATGGCATTATCGCTCTAACTATTGAAAACCTAAGAAACTAATGATGGCTGATGATGATGATTTCCTCTCCCCTCTTTTGGTGTATTTGTAGATATTTTTAGGGTTTTCTTTTGGGGCCCGAGATAATAAGTACACGCTTTTCCAAGTTACAGGGCCTACAGAAGAACTTTTTTTTTTTTTTGAGCAAACACCCGTGGGTGAGAATTTATTTAATAATTCATGATTTACAATGCCTTATATAAGGGCAACTTTGAGCATCCAAGCGCAGCAATCCTCTAAGAGATTTGGGAATTGTGTCTATGGTTATACTCTATATAAGAAGAATGAATAATACCCTCATTTGCTAGCCTATCCGATACTTGATTAGCTTCTATAAAAATATGAGAAAAGTAAAGCTCCTATCTGAAATAAAGGCTTTAATGAATTGCACTTGTTGATCAATGCTCCAAGGTGGTTGCATTCGACCCATGATGATATGCGTTATGGTTAGGGAATCAAGCTCCTTTTCGCTGAATCCAAGCTTCCTCACGATAGCATAGAGAAAAGGCCAAGAAATCCGGTCAAAAGCCTTTGCTAAATCAAGCTTAAAAATAATGTTGCCGCCTCTTGTTTTCCGGCTGAGGAACTCGATAAGCTCTTGCACCAACAATATGTTATCCGTAATGTCTTGCCCTTTTACATAGGCTACCTACTCTTGAGAAATAATTTTGGGCAGAACTAAAGCTAACCTATTACCCAATATTTTGGTGCAGATTTTATTAAAGAATGTACAAAGAGTAATAGGTCTAAAATTATCAAAAGATGAAGGGTTTTGAGTTTTGGGGATCAATGCTATGAGTGTACTTGTGAAGGTCCTGGGTAACACCTCGCCTTAGAAGAAAGCTTTCACTGCCTTATGGAGATCCTCTTGGATGATTTCCTAGCTGGTAGTAAAGAATACTCCATTGAAGCAATCAATTCCTGCTGCTCCATTTGGATTGAGACCAAATGTTGCCTTCTTGAGTTCATGCAATGATGGCTCAGCAAGTAATGTTTCATTCTTATCCTGTGTGATTACCTGCGTTATGGTAGTTAAAAAAGCATGATTAGTGGCCGAGTCATTTGGAGCTATTAAAAGTTCCTAAAAGTGTTTTACTCCCTCATCTTCAATAAGCTGCCTATCCTCCATCCAGTCCCCTTGCATCTTTAGTTTCAGGATGTTTAGCTTGTGCCTCTTTGCAAGGAGCGAAGAATGGAAAATTTTTGAGTTTTGGTCTCCTTGAGTCAGCCATTTCATACCCGATTTTTGCCTCCAAAAACTTTCTTCATGTGCCTCAGCAAGGCATTTAGCGTGCATAGCTTGTGCATAGGCAAGAGATATTTGATTAGGTTGTGATGGCTGTTGCAAGCAAATAGCTTCACATTGTTTAACATGCATTTCAGCATTTTTCACCTTGTCAAAAATGTTTCCAAAAATGGTGTGATTCCAATTACGTAGTTCAGCCTTTAGTCTTTTGAGCTTGGAAGCAAGAATTCCTAGTGGGCTACCCGAGCAAGGTAACTGCCAATTACTTTGTACCACCTTTTTGAAGTTGGGATGATTAATCCATTCGTTTAAGAACCGAAATTGCCTAGGTCCTGTCATCATTCCATTTGACATTTTGAGGAGGAGTGGAGAATGATCCGAACATGTTTTAGGCAAATGGTCTACCATTAGATGTTGGAAGGTTGAAAGGAATACATGGTTGCAAACATAACGATCAAGCCTCTTCCATACTAAGTTGCCGCACCTATTCCCACGCCAAGTGAATTTGCATCCTTGATAAGAAATATCCATCCAGGCCGCAGTCATGAGACAATCATTGAAGTCCTTTATGGCTCCAAGATCCAAGGATGAAGAACCTTTATACTCATATGAAGTAGAAATAATGTTGAAATCACCCCCAACCAGCCATAGAACCGGGGATTGCACAGCTCGGAGCTTACTCCATAAGCTGCTCCTTTCCTGTTTAGTGCTTCTGGCATAAATGATAATGACTTGAATGTCGTGTGGGAGTTGGCTGGATGAGATAGAAACGTGAATGAGTTGAGCTGAGTTTAGCCGCGTTGTGACGACAATACATTTATTCCAGAAAAGCCAAATTTTTCCATTGGGATTAGCTAAGTAGCTATCAAATCCTAGCCTTTGAGCAAAGAAAAGAATTTTGTCATTGGTTACCATTGGTTCTAATACAGCAAGAATGCTTAATTTGTACTCTTTCTTCAACACCTTGAGTCTTCGAATTGAGGCTTTATTGTTGATCCCCTGAATGTTCCATACCAAGAAATTATCCATATTAAACAAATGACGCATGGAGAAGGCGGCTTGGACAATCTTGTCCTCATCCGGGGCATAGTGTAGGTGCGTTTCCTTCTTGGCTTTTTCCTTGGGGCAGATTTTTTGTCAAAAGGAACTTCCAATTCTTCAAGATGTTGAACCGTGGAGGTTGCTAGTGCACTTGGAACATCCATGTCCAAAAAATAGCAAGGGAGTTCCTCCATTAATTGGAGTGCGGTGAGAGCTGAGTCATCTTTGCTGGTAACGATTTTAGGCTGATCTTGTGGCTCCTTTGGTGTAGTTGGTAGTTTCTCTGAGTGGTACAAATCAGGTTGTTGTGATTGAGATAACTCCAGATTTGGTGTTGTGCAAGTTGAATTGGTCAACCCCTTATCCAAAAGGTTAAAATTTTGAATTGCATGAATTGTGGATTTACAACCGCCTCATCTGTTGGGGAATTCAAAATTGGAATCTCCTAAATTGTTGGGAGTGGTTTATCAGCCTGGGAGGGTTGAGGAAGCGGTTGCTCTGCCATGGAAATCGGTGGTCATCAGCCCATTCTTTGCCGGAGTTTCTGAAATTACATGTTCTTGGTGGGATGACCGATCTGCCATCGGGTTGATTGTTACCAGCCCATGTCTTAGCAAAATTTTAGATGGTTCTTGCCTTTGATGTTGCACCTCATCTACGAAATTGCTCGTTGCATATTCTGGAACTTGCTCCTTTGAAATGCTAGGAGGGCCCGACGCACCTTGTGAATTCTGGGTGTTCTCTATGCATTGCTCCTTCATTTTTGGCTGCTCCACCACCTTCGATGCATCACATTTGTTAACTAATAATCCCAAGCTATTTGTGCTGTCACCTTTATCCATATGGTCATTCAGCTGAGAATTTTCATGAGCTACACCAGCTGGACCGATCTCATTCCTTTTAACGGGTTGCCATTGCTTCACTTCATTCTTTTTGGGTGGTGCTTGGATTGGAGCTGAGTGGTTTTTTTGGGTTGTTTGGCAAGTACGACAATCTGCCGGGCTATGTCCTATCTTGTGACTGATGTGGTACAATAATGGGGGATGTCTTCATAGCTAATCTTCTGCCATTTACCTTTGTTTCCCATACCTAACCAAACTCTGGAGGAGAGGTCAGCTAGCAAATCAACTTCCACGCAGACCTTTGCTGTGTTGGGACGAGTGAAATTTTCCGTTGCTAGATCAAGTTTTAAGAGGTTTCCAACTGCTTATGCAAGGTTGAAAACAGCATGTTTTGTGATAAAGGGTGCTGGCAATCCTTCAAGAGTTATCCAGATGGGCAGTACGGAGGGTTCTATTTCTGGGGAAAATAAAGGATGCCATTTAAGAACACTCATGTAGAAGCCTTTGATGAACCACATGTTCTTGAGCTAACAATGAAGATAGTCCTCCTCCAAGGCAAAATGAATAAGCACGTGTTTGTAGTCTAGGAAGCTAACTGAAAATTCACCTTTGAATCCAACTGTTTGGAAACTTTTCCTCATGATTTCCATGTTGGGTTTGCCTCGTGAAAAATTCCCCACCAGGGTGAAAATGAAATGGAGCAGCGAGCTTTTGGACTTCTTCTTCAGTGAAAAAGATGGCTGGTCCACCTTTGTACGATTGGAGCATCTTCAATGGCTGATTTGGTTGCTGTATGGGTGTTAGGGGTTGATGCACGCCCTTGAGTGCATCTGCAAATGATTTTGTTGGTTGAACAGCCAAGGACCGAAGGGTTTCCCCTTCTTCCATAGCCGAGATTGTTAGGTCACAATGGTTGCTGTAGTTTAGTGAGAGAAAAGTTAGAGAGAAGCAGGAGAAAAAAAGAGTTTTTCAAAGAAAATACGTAGGTTGATTCTTCTTTTCGCCTACAGAAGAACTTTTCTTGCAAAATAAGCAACCTATTGTGGCTTATTCGACAGTCGGCACCTGGGTGTTGCACTTTTCCAGTGCCTAGGTGCTGCTTCTAGAATGCTGAGATTGTTCTTTCAGAAATGGAGCCTGGGCGCTGCACGTTTGCTGCAATTGGGCACGAGTTCCAGCAACTTTTTTTCACTTCATCATTGTTCAATGTTAACCATGGTACATGTCGAATTTGGGAAAACTTAATGCACAAAAATTGTAGCTCTATGTCTTAGCTTTCCAAAACATCTTAAATCACCCCAATTGGAGCTCAGACAAGAAAGTTATGCTCAATCTACCAAACTATGTTAGAATCACTCCACGTCTGTATATGTAACTTCCAATTTTACAATTTCCACCACTTGTTTGATCAATTTTGATTCTTTCTTCAACTCAAACCGTACAAAACTCAAAATAAACCATTTTAGCTCAAAATTACTAAATTCTTGCTTATATCATTAAAAACGTGGTAAACAATACAAAACATATACAACATTCCTACCTGGTGCGTTTCATTTATTCCTACCTAGATCATCCTTGTGCAAAACATAAAAATAAACCATAAACATTCTCAACACATCTCATCAGTTATCTACATGAATTACCAAGAACCAAACCATCGTAAAGAACTAGTCAAATTATAAAAACCACATGAATTCCAGTGTACGTTGTGTACATAATCATACTAAAATAACTTTAAGACACTTATATCAAATCATGCAAACTCTTTGTATTTTTTTGTAAACACTTCATAGCTTACTCTTCTTACATTTCTCCACTAATGTTGACAACTAACTTGACTTCAATTGGGTATGACTTTTATCTTGTAACGTAAGACTGGGTTATTGGCTAACAAAGAAGGGAAAAAGGATACACAAATTAGAAAAAAGAACACTCAATTAATGCTAGCCACACATCAAAATAAAACTTCTTTTCGAACATTAAAACACCCATAGTTCAAAGAAGTTACCTCACAGTTAATTGACCAAAACCCATAAAAATTTGTCCAACAAGCAGAATGAAATCATACTTCTTCAATTTCAATCATTCTCACCAATACCTTGTAAAAATAACTCCCTTTTTTTCTCTTTTTTTTTTCTTTTCCCCCAAAACAGGTACCAGTGATAGGCACTACCCGTAAAAATAGCTACGCAAGTACCAGTGATAGGCACTACCTACTATAACACTCCAATGCAGGTGCCAGTGATTGGCACCACTTGCTATGGTCAACAATTTTTTTTTTACACCCGTACACCTTAAACTATACACCATTCATTCTAACATTCTCATACAACTACCTTCCATTCTTATATCCCCTTAATAATTAATGTGGCATTAAAGCTCTTAAGGGACATTTGGGATAACTCACAAAGGTAGATAAAAAAATGAGAAAAAAATGAACGGTGCTTCTGTCCATTCAAAACAAATTAAGGATCAAGTAGGGTTCTAGGGTTAAATTTTACAGTAATGTTGGCTTGAAAGGCTCAAACGTCCAAAGCAATTCCTACCCTCGTCTTTAAATCAAATCAAATTATCTAAAAATTTTGCCTCGAGGATGTAATAAAGTAAGTGTCTGGAGTGCAATATAAGTGAATCCACACAATTATTTCTTAGTGCTAAAAAACTATAACATTGTAGAGCTATTAGTGATAAAAAATTATAAATCATGCTAGGAAAATTTTAACACCGACCTACCCTCCTCATGACAACTTAGCTCAAAATTGTCTAGTAAAAAATCAAAGAAACATGCTAAGTAATTTGTGAACAAAATTTTCAAAAATTTGAAAAGCTCTCAAATCAAATATTAAGCTACCAATATGAAAGAAAAAATTAAACAAAATGAACAAAGAAACATCAAACAAATAAAAATTAAGAAAACTCCCCACCGCATACTTAGAGTATAGCACTGTCCGCAATGAAAAAATAAAGAAGAAAAAGGGAAAGAGTAAAGCTTCTCTATCTATGAAGAACGTTCGGTGCCGTTTATCTTGCACTATATACCCTTGAGTCGAAGTGGAAAACATCAACCACTAAAACCAAAACAAAACATAAAGCACTCAAAATAGTAAGAAACAAATAAACCAAGAAACTAAATTATTCTCTAGCCAAGAAAGATATCCAAACCCCTTACAGGTGTACAAACTAAAGTAATAAAAGAAAACACAAAAGAGTAAGATTAAATTAAAAAAAATGAAAGAAAGTATAAAATTTAAACTACAATCAATCCTCATCATCTAGAGCCAAGTCTTAAGGAAAATGAGGAAAGGATGGAAACGTTGATGGACTCTCCCTACACTCCCTAGCCAATTGCTGAGCCTCCGTTGTTTGTTACCACGTATGCTGGTACATAATATTTGCATCAAACCATTGTCACATACATTGTTGCTCATGTAAAATCTGTTGGAGGACCTCCTCTTCAGTCCTCGGCTCGCCTTCACTGGCTGGTGGTATAGAAATAGAAGGCTGGGAGCGTGTCCTTCTCATTTGTGGCTTGACAATCCATCACAAGTGGTTTCCTAGCCTTCAATCGTTCCTCAGCCTAATTCATAACCGCACCGATATCTAAACATAAGGCTGTAATCAAATGTGGATACCAAGCCCAGATTGCTTGGTAGGTGTAGAATGGTAGATCACATTATGAATTAATTGGTCGACATCAATGGACTTCCCGATGGCAATACAGTAAAATAGTTTAGCACGTTCTAGCTAGTAACATCTGATAGATGACATACAGGATAAGTCAGGCACAAACAAATTTAAACCAGAGTTGCAATTCAAGTTTAAGACTGTTAAAAGCAAAATGCCGAGTTGCTTCCCCAATAATTGTAAAGGTCCATTGTACCTTCCCATCGCATAGGACACTAGTAATTGTATTACGCTCCATTTTGGCATCATGAATTTTCGGCCATTCATTTCTTCAGACCTGATGTAGCTTCAACAGCCAATTAATCACATCAGGTGAGATGTCCACATGTTGTCCCCACGCGTACACCCGTTGGTCGCTATAATTAGCCAAATTAGAGTAAAATTCTCTTACCACGGGTAATACAGCATCAATAGGGGTGACAACAAAGTGATTTCATCCATGTTGCCTTATGACTAGGAGAAGCTCCAGTGCCCCTGGCGGTGGTATATATATGCCTTTTTCTTTTATTGCTACCTGCTTTAATATGTCATTCTCGTATTTCCTATGGGCAGTAGGATTCAGAAATTGGCCCCGGTACTATTGGTTCCGGGGTTGCTCTTCTTCTTGCTGTGGATTTGAAAACAATAATGCAAGAAACCTTGCCCTTTGCTAGATCATGTGTATGCCCCATACTTACAAGAGTTACTTGTTAGAATAACCACAATCCCACACTTATGCAACTCTACATTTACAATTAATAACCCACCCTATGCACTCAAAGCTGAATCACAAGATTAGTGGCCATTCTAAGTAACACAAAATTAATGGAGTCATCCCAAGGCCGAATAGTAAAAATATGAACTATCACTCTATAATTATGAAAGATGCCCTTGGATAAAAATTCATGCAATTATGCCAAGTGTTTTAACACATTTACTCATTGAGGCATTTTAACAAACACTCGGCGTGCATAATCTAGTAACTCCAAAATTTCAAAAAAAATAATGATCCAATTACTTAGTATTAACCACCATATACCACAATGAATATCCAAAATGCAATTCACAATCATAATTATGCCATAAAACCATGTATTTTATGTTTGAATAAGATAAAATAAATGAAAAACATCATAAACCATCCTTATGACCATATTATCACATAATTGATATAATTGGAATGATAGGAATAAAAATTCCTATATAAAATCAATCCAAACATTTTATCAAACACATGGTGTTCATAAAAATAATTCAACTTATTGAACAAAAATTCACATAAAAAATCATCCCACACGATATAAAAAACTCAAATTCATACATAATGTATAAAAATTAAACAACTTAGAATCAACTAAGTATGAAAAATAAAACCTTTAATTATATGCAAGAAAATCCCATAAAAGGAACAAAATTAAAAAAGAAAGAAAAAGCATACCTTTGATGACGTCAAAGTTGTGTGAGTGTAATTTGAATGATATAAAATGATGAAATTAATTGTAAAGTTGAGAATTGTGGGTGGGGAGTTTTTCGGAAGACGTTTAGGAAGAGGAATGAAGAGTATAAGAAGAAAGATCATTCTTAAGGCTAATATGAAAATTAGGTATGAAGGGATAAATAACCTTTTTCGTCTTTGTGCTTGCAGCGACCAAGCGCTAAGTCCAGTAAGGTTATTTAGCCTGTCTAGTTGTGGTGCCTAAGTGCTGCAATTTGATGACCATAATGGTCAAACTCGTCCAAGTGCTAAAATTTCCAACTCCGAAATTTAAAACACTCATCCCTTGACCCTAAGACTCATTTTTCTTCAACTTTTTCCCCACAAATTAATTTAATACACATTAAAACAACACTAAAGCAAGAAAAACAAAATTAAAACATAACAGCAAAAAACCAAAAAGGAACATGGGTTGCCTTCCATGTAGCATCCTTGTTTATAGTCGTAGGCTTGACTTTGGCTCATTTGATCAATAGTTGGCAAGGTGGACAGTTTCTCACCCTTCGTGAATAATCCCACCATAGTAGTTCTTCACTCGTTGGCCATTCACCTTGAAATTTCCTTGAGTTCCTTGGAGTTCCACTGCACCATACGAGAATATTTCCACTATTTCTTTTAAACGGCTCGCTCTATCTTGACTTCAAATTTTCTAGAAACAACTTGAGCCTCGAGTTGTATAATAAAACCATGTCCCCGGCCTTCAAATTCTTCTCCACAATATGTTGTCATGCCACATCTAAGTCCTTTCCTTGTACAGTCGTGCATTTTCACAGGCTTCTCTTCGAAGCTCATCTATTTCATTTAAATCGATAAGCCTCTTCTTGCGGGCCTCCTACAGGTCGTAATTGAGAGTTTTGATCGCCCAATATGCCATGTACTCAATTTCAACTAGAAGATGACAAGCTTTACCATAAACCAATCGGTAAAGAGACATCCAAATTGTGGTCTTGAAGGCAGTCCTATATGCCCAAAGTGCATGATCTAGGTTCTTGGACCAATCCTTCCTACATGAGTTTAGGGTCTTTTCAAGTATACACTTCAATTCCCAATTTAACCTCTACTTGTCCAGAAGTTTGTAGGTCGTATGGTAGGGCAATTTTATGGGTGACTCCATATGTAGCTACAATAAATAAGACGGATTCGAACAAGGAAGTTCTAAATTTTGATCCTCTGTCACTTATAATAGCCCGCAAAACACCAAATCGTGAGAAAATATTTTTCCTTACAAAGTTTGTCACTATCCTTGCATCGTTCATTGGTAGTGCCGCGGCTTCAACCCACTTGGACACATAATCCATCGTCACAAGGATATATTTATTATTGTACAACGATGGAAAAGGGCCCATAAAATCAATACCCCACACATAAAAAATCTCAGAAACTATCATTTTTCGCAATTGCATTTCATATTTTTTGGACAAATTTCCTACACGTTAACATTGATCACATTGGGTTACAAAATTTCTTACATCACGAAATAATGTTTGCCAGAACAATCCGCTTTGCAACACCTTTGCAATCATCCTTTGTGAGCCGTGATGTCCCTCTACTTGTGAAGAGTGGCAATGAAATAAGACACTTTGTACCTCACTCTCCGGAATGCATAGTCGGATTACTTGATTCTTACACCGACGAGTAGATGTAAGAGGCATCCCAAATATAGTACTTCATTTCTGAAAGAAATTTCTTTCTTTGATTTACATACACGGTGGACGGAATTATCTTGGCGGCTAAGAAATTGACAATATCCACGTACCAAGGTGCTCCATCCTCCATTCTCATCAAAGGCTCTTCTAGAAATGTCTCATTTATGGGTACTTCATCACCATTCCTTGCCATGGGTCCCTCGAGTTGTGAAAGGTAATCTGCCATAGTATTTTTGGTTCCTTCTTGTCCACCACCTCCCAGTCAAATACCTAAAGAGAAAATCCATCGAATAAGTCCAGGTTTAGCATCATTTTTGGTCACTATGTATTTAAGGGCCAAATCATCAGTATGAACTATGACCTTATTACTTATCAAATATGACCTAGACTTATCAAATGCAAAAACTGCTACCAGTAATTGCTTTTTAGTGGTAGAGTAATTCATTTGTGTTTCATTAAGGATTTGGCTGGCATAATACACAACATGCAAGCTGACTTTTTCTTTCTTTTGACGTAGTGCAACACCCGCGGCATAGTCGCTTGCATCACACATCAATTTGAAAGGTAAATTCCAATTTGGTAAGGGTGCAGTAATCAAAGGTTCTTTTAATTTATTGAATGCAGACAAACATTTATATCAAAAACAAGAGGCACAACCTTTTGTAATAAAGCACATAAAAGGCAAGAAATCAAAGAAAATTTTTTTATGAAATGCTAGTAAAAACCAGCATGACTAAGAAAACTCCTCACTCCTTTCACATTCGTGGGTGGTGGTAATTTTTCAATGATTTATACCTTACTTTTATCTACCTCTATGCTCTTAGATGAAATACATGGCCTAAAACAATCCCTTCCTAAACCATAAAATAACAATTTTCCCAATTAAGTGGCAAGTTTGAAGACTCACACCTTTCTAATACATATGCAATACTATTTAAACATGAATCAAAAGAGTCACCAAGCACACTAAAATCATCCATAAAAACTTCAACAAACTCTTCTGTCTCAATCACGTCATGAAAATAGCAAACATACATCTTGAAAGGTTTTAGGAGCTTTACATTAACCAAAAGGCATGCATCATATGCAAATGTGCTATATAGACAAGTAAAAAAGGTTATCTCTTGATCTTCAGGGGCTATGGCAATTTAAAAATACCCTGAATAACCTTCGAGAAAGCAACAAAATGCATGTATAGATAATCTTTTAAGAATTTGATCAATGAAGAGTAAAGGAAAATGGTCTTTCCTAATGGCTTCATTAAGTTTTCTATAGCCTATACACATTTGCCACCCTATCACTAATTTAGAGGGAATTAATTCATTTCTCTCATTTACAACCACAGTCATCCCCCTTTCTTTGTCACTACTTGCGTTGGCTAACCCACTCACTATCACTGATGGGAATATGATCTAGGCATCTAGCAATTTTAAAATCTTTCTTAAATACCTCTTTTAAAGTTAGATTTAACCACCTTTGAGGTTGTCTGATAGGCTTATAGGTGTCAATCACGATTAAGGAGTATTTTATGCATTCAAACAGTGGGACTTATGCCTTTTATATGCTCTATGCTTCATGCTATTGCTCCACGATATTTCTTCAACACAAATATTAACTTACCAACAATTCAATATTAGAAGAAAAGCATTGACAATGATTGAATATGTATCATTCCCTCCAACAAAAACATTTTTAAGATGAGAAGGAAGCGGTTTGAGCTCAACCTTGGGAGGTTTGTTAGTCGGATACTCCCCTTTACTTTTATTCCTCATCTCGCCCTCCTCAATTGCCCTTTCCATCTCGTCATCCATCGAGCTCTCTTTGTTGCTAGCCTCTATCTCCTTTTTCATGGATTCTCTACAAAAATCATTAACCAAATCATTAATAATATCTATACACATAACATCATCATATTCAACAGGAAATTTAAAAGAATCAAAAACATTAAAGGAAACAATATAATCATTGACTCTAAATTGCAGGCTTCTATCTTGGACATTAATGATGGCTCTCCCGGTGTGGCCAAGAAAAGTCTTCCTAATATGAGTGAGGTCACCACATCTTCTTCCATGTCAATCACGATGAAATCCATCGATAGAAATACTTTCCCAACTTTGACAATAAGGTCTTCTGCTACTACTACCGGTTGTCTCACACTTCTATCGACTAATTGAAGAGTGATGTTTGTTGGCTTCAATCCTCTTCCATTTAACCTCTTAAAGGTAGAGTGCGGCATGAGATTAATAGAAGCTCCCAAATCACATAGAGCTTGGTGGAATGTCACTCCTCTAATTTCACATGGAATTGAGAACGAGCCGGGGTCTTTGAGCTTAGGGGGAAGATTCTTCTGAATGATGGCACTACACTCCTTGTTTAATCACAAAATTTTGTCCCCCACCAATCTCTTTTTGCTAGATAATATCTACTTCATGAACTTAGCATAACTGGGCATATTTTCTATTGTTTCAATAAAAGAAAGCTTAATCTCAATTTTCTTAAAAATTTCTAAAAACTTTCTTAACTAAGATTTACAGTTTTCACCTTTTTATCCTCTTTCAGTTTTTGGGGAAAATGAATACTTACCTGCTTACCTATAGGTGCTGAATGATTCTCTGGCTTACCTTGCTGGTTAAGAGCTTTTGATAGTTCTTCATTATCATCCTTTCTCTTTTATATGTCTTCCTTTGTCTTTGCACTATTCTCCGTCTTGCTCGACTCCTCATCTTCCACTTTCTTCTGCTCTAATTTTTTCCACTCCTTAATGTGACTGCTTGAACATATTCTCTCTCTTGGTTATTATCTTGTGGGTTAGGAATTGTATCACTCGGTAATGTTCCCTCTGGTCACTCATTGTTTTGGCTAGCTATCTGCCCCAATTGCATCTCAAGGTTTCTTTGCGGTAGCTTGCAGATTCTCATACTCCCTTTGGAACCTCTCAAAATTCCTTCTCAATTATCATCATTGGATGTATCATGATTCACATATGTGGAATAATTTGAATTTTGAAATGACAGTCTTGGTTGTGGAGGTTGGTATGATGTTGTTTTGACATAGTGAAATATTCTTGCAATTCCATTGATATGGTGGTAAGTATGGTCTAGATGACGATGGATGATTGGGCAAATTTTGTTGAAGTGCATTTGACTGAAATGACAGATTTTGGATATTTGCTTGGTTTAACTAGGAAAAATTGGGATGGTTTCACTAAGACGGGTTATATGTGTTTCCATAATTAGTGGGCTGATTTCTTAAGGTGGGATTGTAATTAGAGATAAATTGAATCTACTCGTCTTGCATCACTGATGTTTCACAAAAGCCATTTTGGTAATTTTCTCCACAGTAATCACAATTCAAGATCCCTTGGTTTGTCGAACCAATAGAGTTCACCGAGGTTTTCCCCATATTCTCTGCAGCTTTAGTCAAGCTTGTAATGGCACTCATCATCATGTTCTGCTGAGATATGAAAGTATCATAGCTAGGCATACCTCCTTGTTGGACACTGGCTTGATGCACTTGTGGTTGTTTTTGTCCAACTGCGGGACCTTATTGCTCGATGATAATAATGAGTAAATGTCATTCTCTCTTAGAACTCTTGCGCTTCCTCTGGATTCTTATAAGGGAAAGAACCTCCCGCACTTGCATCAACTATCAATCTTGTCTCTAGAAATATTCCATTATAGAAGGTTTGGACTTACAGCCATAGAGGTATAGCAAGGTTTGGACACTTCCTCAACAGCTCTTTGAAGTGGTCCCATGCTTCACCTAAGCTCTGCCCAGTGATTTGTCTAAATGAGGTGATCTCCTTCCGAAGCTTAGCAGTTCTAGCCGGTGGAAAGTATTTGGCTAGGAACGCTTAAGCGAGTTGGTCCCGTGTTGTGAAAGTACCTTGTATATATGACTACAACCACGACCTTGCTCTATCACGTAAAGAAAAAAAGGAATGTTGTCATCCGGATACAATCAGAATGGACTCCATTGTACCAGAATGTATCAATGACCTCCTCAAACCTAATTAAATGCGCATAGGGATCTTCATTGCGTCCTCGCTCCAAACATGGCATGTGTTTGGAGTATTTGTATCAGCGCGGCTTAATTTCAAAGTTATTCACTTGCACGGGCAACCGAGCAATGCTAAAACTCGCCCTCTTGAAATTAGATATGGCATAATCTCTAAGATGGCGGGGATTAGCATTAGCATTATCCAGGTTGCCATTATTGCCTGCAACTTCCTCTTGTTCATTAATAGCACGGTTAGAATTCTCCATTAGATTGTCACCTTCGTTTGCATCTTGTTATCTGTGGTTTCTACTTATCATCCTTTGAATCTCTAAGTCAATCGGGTGAAGTGGTTAATTGGATGAACGAGTATCTACCATAAACTATAAGAAAAGAAAACCAAAGATCAAATATCGAAGACAAAAATCCAGACAAAATGAGCGAACAATAAATAATTGTAAATAAATAATAACATAAATAAAAATCTAATCTAGTAAGATTCACTATACCTAATATTGTTACCAAACAAAAAAATAGTCCCTAGCAACGGCGCAGTAAAAACTTGTTCGGTGAATCATTGATTAGGTTTTTGAAAACAGTGAACGAGTGATAATGAAAATGACCTTAATTATCCTAATCAACTCCCACAGACACGCAAGTATACGAGGTGAGTTTGTATATAGGATTTGTAAGTATCGTTCCCATGAGGACTACTGGAACAATTGCTAGGTTCACAAGCTTATTTACCAGTTAGGCGAAATAATCAGGGGTTTTGACTAAACTTAAATTTAATCACAAGAAATTAAAAATAAAGAGAAGAACGTAAAATTCTAATCCTATGGAAAGCAATTTAGTATAATTAAATAAAATCCTAATTTATTCTATCCTACGTGCGATAATTTAATTAAGAATAAGAATTTAAATTAATCTACCCTATAAAAGCAATCAAAAATGACCCAATAAAACCCTAACTACTCATAAAAATTTAAAGGCTATTGCAGCAATAACTAAAGAAGAAGAAAGCAATAAGAACAAAAATTAAATTGCATAAAAATAAGCGTCGATCAAGCATAGTAATTGCAGCAAAAATGAATGTTGATGATCATTGATTCCTGAAATTGCTTTCCGTCGAGCCTTGAATTATTGACAAGAGAATGAAATTCTAGCTCGAACAATTGAGAAAATCTACACTACGGCTAAATTATCGCTCTAACTGTTGAAAACCTAAGAAACTGATGATGGCTGATGATGATGATTTCCTCCCCATCTTTTGGTGTACTTATAGATATTTTTAGGATTTTGGGGTTACGGGATGTTAAGTACATGCTTTTTCACATAATCGGGCACACGGGAAGACCTTTCTTGCAAAATAAGCAATCTATTACGACTTATTCGATGGTCGGAACCTGGGCACTACATTTTTACAGTGCCTGGGTATTGCTTCCAAAAAGCTGAGATAGTCCTTCTGAAATTGGCGCTTGGGCGGTGCACTTTTTACAGCCGGTGTGCATCACTTGCACCTGCATTGGAGTGTTAGCGGGTAGTGCCTATCACTGGTACTTAAGTGGATATTTGTTGCAGGTGCCAATAATGGGTACCACATGCTATGGTCAAAAAAAAATTTAACACCCCAACACCTTAAACTGTACATTATTCATTCTAACATTCTCATATAACTACCTTCCATCCTTATATTCCCTTAACAATTAATGTGGCATTAATGCTCTTAAGGGACATTTAGGATAACTCACACACGTAGATAAAAAATGAGTTAAAAAAAATGAACAGCGCTTCTGTTCGTTCAAAACAAATTAAGGATCAAGAGGGTTCTAGGGTTAAATTTTACAATAATGGTTTGCTTGAAAGGCTCAAACATCCAAAGCAATGCCCACCCTCATCTTTACCTCAAATTAAATTATCTAAAAATTTTGCCTCAAAAATGTAATAGTGTCTGGAGTGCAATATAAGTGAATCTACACAATTATTTCTTAGTGCCAAAGAGCTATAACATTGTAGGGCTATTAGTGCTCAAAATCTATAAATCATGCTAGGAAAATATTAACACTGACTACCTTCCTCATGACAAATTAGCTCAAAAATTGTCTGGCATTAAATCAAAGAAACATGTTAAGCAATTTGTGAACAAAATTTTCAAAAATTTGAAATGCTCTCAAATCAAAAGTTAAGCTACCAATATGAAAGAAAAAATTGAACAAAATGAGCAAACTAACACCAAACAAATAAAATTTAAGAAAACTCCCCCATTGCCAAAATAAAGAAGAAAAAGTTAAATAGGGAAGCTTTGCTATCAATGAAGAACATTTGGTGCTATTTATGTTGAACTAAATACCCTTGAGTCGAAGTGGAAAACATCAACCATTAAAACCAAAATAAAACATAAAAACACTTCAAATAGTAAGAAACAAATAAACCAAGAAACTAAATTATTCTTTACCCAAGAAATATATCCTAACCTCTAATGGGTATACAAACTAAAGTAATAAAAGAAAACATAAAAGAGTACGATTAAATTAAAATGCAAGAAAACAAGTAAAATCTAAACTACAATCAATCCTCATCATTTGGACGCTAGCCAACTCTTGAGGAAACGGAGGAAAGGGTGGAAACGTCGATGGACTATCCTCATACTCCCTAGCCAATTGCCGAATCTCTATTATTTGTTTCCACGTATGCTGGTACATATTATATGCATCAAACCATTGCCGCATACGTTATTGCTAGTGTAAAATCTATTAGAGGAGCTCCTCTTGAGTCCTCGACTAGCCTTCACTGGCTGGCGGTTCAGAAATAGAACCCAGGGAACGCATCCTACTCGTATGTGTCTTGACAATCTCCTCCATCACAAGTGGTTTCCCAGCATTCAATCGTTCCTAAGCCGAATCCATGTCCATACCGGCATCTAAACATAATGTTGTAATTAAATACGAATACCAAGCCCAAATTGTTTGGTTGGCATAGAATAGCAAATCTCATTATGATTAGTTGGCCAACATTAATGAACTACCCAATGGTGATATAGTACAACAGTTTAGCACGTTCCATAGTAATATCTGAAAGATGACTTATAGGAAGCAAGTTGGGCACAAAATAATTTAAACCAGAGTAGCTATTCAGGTTTAAGATTGTTAAAAGCAAAATGTCAAGATGCTTCCCCAGTAGTTGTAAAGGTCCATTCTACCTCCCTATCGCATAGGAAATTGGTAATTGTATTACACTCTATATTGGAATCACGAATTTTTGGCCATTCATTTCTTCGGACCCGATGTAGCTTCAACAGCCAATTAATCACATCAGGCAAGATGTCCACATGTTGTCCCCTCACGTACACCCGTTGGTCGCTATAATGAGCCAAATTAGATTAAAATTCTCTTACCACAAATAATACAACATCAATAGGGGTGACAACAAAGTGGTTCCATCCATGTTGCCTTATGACTTGGAGAAGCTCCGATGCCCCACGCGGTTGTATATATATATATATGCCTTTTTCTTTTATTGTTGCCCGCTTTAATATGTCATTCTCGTATTTCCTATGGGCGGAAACATTTAGAAATGGGCCCGGTACTATTGGTTGTTGGGGTGTTGCTCTTTTTCTTGCTATGGGTCTGAACACAATGATGTAGGAACCTTTCCCTTTGTTGGGTAACGCGTACGCCCCATACCTACAAGAAGTTACTTGCCAGAATAACCACATTCCCACACTTATGCAATTCTACAATTACAATTAATAACCCGTCCTATGATCTCAAAATTGAATCACAAGATTAGTGGTCTTTCTAAGTATCACAAAATTAATGGATCTATTCCAAGGCCAAATAGTCAAAATATGAACAATAGCACTCTATAATTATGAAAGATGCCCATGGATGAAAATATATGCAATTATGCCAAGCATTTTAACATATTCACTCTTCGAGGCATTTCGACAAACACTTGGCGTGCATACTCTAGTAACTCCATAATTTGAAAAAAAAAATATTGATCCAATAACTTTGTACTAACCACCATACACCACTATGGATATCAAAAATGCAATTCATAATCATAATTATGCCATAAAACCATGTATTGTATGTTTGAATTTATCTGAAATCAACAAAAGCACATAAAACCTTACAATTAGAGAATAAAAAATCAGAAGTAAAAGTGTATGAAAAACATCAGAAACCATCCTTATGACCATATTATCACATAATTGATTTAATTGGAATGATAAGAATAAAAGTGCCTATATAAAGTCAATCAAAACATTTTATCAAACACATGGTGTGCATAAAAATAATTCAACTTACTGAACAAAAATTCACATGAAAATCATCCCACACAAGACTCAAATTCGTGCATAATGTCTAAAAATTTAACAAATTAGAATCAACTAACTATGAAAACTTGAACCTTTAATTATATGCAAGAGAAACCCATAAAAGGAAAAAAATTAAGAAAGCAGGAAAAATAATACCTTTGATCATATAAAAGTTGTGTGAGTGTGAGATTTTGATGAATATAGGATGATGAAATTAATTGGGAAGTGTGGAATTTGGGGGTTGTTGGGAAGAGGTTAAGGAAGAGGATTGAAGAATATAACAAGAAAGAATAACTTTATTCCTATGGCTAATATGCAAAGGGTTAAATAACTCTTCTGGTCATTGTGCAAAGTCCAATAAGGTTATTTAGCCTGTCTGGTTGTGGCACAAGCAAGTTTTTGGCACCGTTGCCGAGGTTGCTTTATCCTCCCCGGCAACAGCGCTAAAAACATGTTCGGTAGAATATTGATTAGGTTTTTTTGTAACAATGAACAAGTAATAAAAAAACCTTAATTATTCTAATCAACTACTAGACACTCGCAAGTATACAAGATGAGTTTGTATACAGGATTAGTAAGGATCGTTCACACAAGGACTATTGGAACAATTACTAGGTTCACAAGCCTATTTACTAGTTAGACGAAATACTCAAGGGTTTTTGACTAAATTTAAATTAAAATTAATCAAGAGGAAATAAGGAAGACAAATATGTAAAATTCTAACCCTACGGAGAGCAATTAAATATAATTAACTAAAATCCTAATTCAATCTACCCTACTTGCAAGAAATAAATCAAGAACAAGAATTATTTAAATTAGTCTATTCCATAAAAGCAATTAAAAACAATCCAATAAAACCCTAACTACTAAACTACAGAAGCAATTAAGAATTCAAAGAACAAGAACCCTAATTAAAGTACAAGAACGGAACAAGAACAAAAATTAAATTGCACAAAAAAAATCAAACACAGTAATTGTAGTAAAAATCAATGTCGATAATCGTCAGATCTTGAATCAATGACAAGAGAATAAAATTTGAGCTTGAGCGCATGAGAAAATCTACCCTACAGCTAAATTATCAATCTAACTATTAAAAATTAAGAAACTAAGAATGGATGATGATTATGAAGATTTTCTCCCCTTCTCTTGGTGCAATTATACGTGTTTTAGGGTTTTGGGGCTCCGAAATGATAAGCACACGATTTCCCAAGTAAACTGGCCCATGGGAGGACATTTCTTGCAAAATAAGCAACACATTGTGACTTATCCAATGGTCGGTGTCTGGGTGCTACACTTTTTTTGCACTTGGGCACACAAAAAAAATGTAGGCAGAACCTAAAATTGGAGCTTCAGGAGTTGGCACCCATGCGCTGCAATTTTGTCGTGCCTGGGCGCTAGAAGTAGAAACAACTTCAAATTGATCGTCAATTTTCACCAGAATTCGTGATGAATATGGGAAAAATCAAAACATGAAGATTGTAGCTCTATGTCTTAGCTTTCCAAAATATCTTAAATCACCCCAATTAGAGCTTGGACAAGAAAGTTATGCTCAAATACCAAACTATGTCAGAATCACTCCTCGCCGGTGCACGTAACTTCCAATTTTGCAATTCTCCTCCAATTTTGTGATCAATTTTGACCCTCTATTCTCTCAAACCCTACAAAACTCAAAATAAGCCATTTTAGCTCAAAATTACTAAATTCTTGCGTATTTATCATTAAAAATGAGGTAAATGATACATGTAATATACGACATTTACGAGCTTATCAATTACCCCACACTTAATTTTTGATCGTCCTTGAGCAAAACACAGATATAAATCACAAAACAGATACTCAACACATCTCATCAATTATCCACATAAATAACCAAGAACCAAACCATCTCAAGGATATAGTCAAATGATAATGAACTCCGATACATGAATTCAAGTAGAGGTGTGTGCATAGCCATACAAAAATAACTTTTAAGACACTTAGAGCAAATCTTGCAAATCCTTTGAATTTTTCTAAACACTCCATAGCTTACTCTTCTTACAGTTCTCCACTAATATAGACAACTGATTAAATTAGATTGGACTTTTAGCTTGTAACGTAAGGCTGGCGTCTTGGCTAACAAAGAAAGGGAAAAGGATAAACAAATAAGAAAAAGAGCTTTAAATTAATGTGCGCCTCATTAACATAAAACATCTTTTTGAATACTAAAACACCCATCCATCAAAGGAGTAACCCCACACTCAATTCTCCAAATAGCCATAAACAATTTTGTGCAACAAGCAAAATAAAATCATATTTTTTAATTTCAACCCTTCTTGTTAACACTTTGTAAACTTTAATATCTAGTTTTTCTTGCTTTTTTTCTTTTTTTTCTTTTCCCCAAAATGGGTACTAGTGATAAACACTACCTGCAAAAAATATCTACTCAGATACCAGTGATAGGCACTACCTGCTAACAATCCAATGCAGGTTCCAATGATGGGTACCACTTGCAATATTCCAACGATTTGTGGTCTTTGATGAGAGTGGAGGTTAGAGCAAACGCAGCAACGGCGCCAAAAACTTGTTCGTGAATTGTTGATTAGGTTTTTAAAAACAATGAACAAGGGATAATAAAAAAGACCGTAATTATCCTAATCAACTCCAGCACACAAGTATACGAGGTGAGTTTGTATATAGGATGAGTAAGATCGTTCCCACGAGGACTATTGGAACAATTGCTAGGTTCACAAGCTTATTTACTAGTTAGACGAAATAATCACAAGTTTAGCAAAATTGAACTTTTAATTATAAGAAAGAAAAAACCCATAAAAGGAACGAAATTAAGAAAGCAAGAAAAATCATCTCCTTTGATGATGTAAAAGTTGTGTGAGTGTGAGATTTTGATGAATATAGAATGATGAAATTAATTGGGAAGTTTGGAATTTGGGGGTTTTTGGGAAGAGGTTTAGGAAGAGGATTGATTCTTATCAGAAGAAAGAATAATCCGAAGACTAAATTTAATCACCAGAAATTAAAATAAAGATAGAAACGCAAAATTCTAACCCTATGGAAAACAATTTAGTATAATTAAGTAAAACCCTAATTTAATCTGCCCTACGTGCGACAATTTAATCAAGAATAAGAATTTAAATTAATCTACCCTATAAAATTAATCAAAAGCAATCCAACAAAACCAAAACTACTCAATTACAGAAGCAATTAAAAATTTAAAGGCAATAAAACAAGAACAATAATTAAAGAAGAAGAAAGAAATAAGAACAAAAGTTAAATTGCATAAAAATAAGTCAAACTCAGTATTTGTAGCAAAAATAATGATAGTCGAGTCTAGAATTCTTGACAAAAGAATGAAATCTTTCTACCTCGAACAATTGAGAAAATATACTCTATGGCTAAATTATCGCTCTAACTATTGAAAACCTAAGAAACTAATGATGGCTGATGATGATGATGACTTCCGCCCTCTCTTTTGGGGTATTTATAAATATTTTCAGGATTTTGGGATAATAAGTACACGTTTTTTCACGTAACCAAACCCACGGGAAGACTTATCCTGCAAAATAAGCAACCCATTGCGACTTATCCGATGATCGGTGCCAGGGCGCTGCTTCCAGAATGCTGAGATTATCCTTCTGGAATTGGCGCCTGGGCGCTGCATTTTTTCAGTGGCTAGGCGCAAGTTCCAACAGCTTCTATTTCACTTCATCTTCAATTTTAACCATGCTACAAGCCGCATTTGAAAAAACACATGATAGTTGTAGCTCTATGTCTTACCTTTCCAAAACATCTTGAATCACCCCAATTGGTTCTCGAACAAGAAAATTATGCTCAATCTACCAAACAGTGTTAGAACTGCTCTTTGCCGGGGCACGTAACTTTCAATTTTGCAATTTCCTCCACTTTTGTGAAATTTTGATTTTTTCTTCACTCAAACCCTAAAAAATTCAAAATAAACCATTTTAGCTCAAAATTACTCAATTCTTGCTTATACGTCATTAAAAATGAGGTAAACGATACACAAAATATATGACATTTATGAGCTTATCAATGCCTTACACACCTAGTTATAAATTTATAAAGCACCTAAATTCCACTATTAACTATGTCGCAACCTGCAAGTATACGGTTGTCAACTAGTAGTAAAGGAAAGTAGGGATCGTACACACAAGAATTGGTCGATAATTACCGATTATTTGGTTAGATTACAAGTTGAAGCGGTTGATTAAGAGAAGAGATTTAATTAAAAATAGAACTAATGGAATTAAAGAAGGAATTTAAAGTAAAGATTTAAAACTAAGAAAGCAATTAAAAAGGATATATCTTTAGAAAGCAATTAAAGAGAACAATAATGAAAGTATATTAAGAAAGCAATTAGTATTTAATCTAAACTATTCATTATCATTAAGAAAGCACAATTATACAAAGTCCATAACCTATTCTAAGAAAGCAAGTAAAATGAAAGTATTTTTAAAAAGCAATTAACTAACAAAAACTACAAATTAAGACTAAGAAAACATGATTAAGGAAAGCCCATAAACAAATATACCAATTAAACTAAAAACGCAACTCAAGAAAGCAATTAAATGAAAACCCCATATACTAATCTACACTAATTAACACATCTAAACTGTGAATTACCACTAAGGAAGCATAATTGAAGGAAATTTATTAGCTAATCTAACAATTAAACTAAAAGATCAGGCAAAGAGGTTAAATATATAAAAGTAATTAGACTAGTTAAACTAAGGAAATATGAAATTAAAGTTTAACTAAAGGAGATTTAATATAAACAAGGAACTAACCACTAAAAAGCTTCCATCTTTAGTTAGAAAATTGTGATTACAAGAAAGAGAGATCCTACTCTAATCTAATCTAAGAATAAACCCTTCCCAAATGGAAAGGAAAAATGAAGAAAATTGCTCACGAATCTAGCCTACTCCTATTATCTTTATAATGGGTCTTCTACGCCCAAATGAGGCTTAAAAGGGGTATAAACAGTGCTAGGGTCTTGGGGTAATAATGCAGAAAAAATCAGCCCCAAACAAAGTCATTTTTGCTCCAACTGTCTCTATATCACAGTTTGGAAAATCCATATCTTGAAACTTCTGAAATGCAACACTTCACAATTTTACTTCAAAAATCTTCATCTGACGTCCGATTGATTCGCCATTTTTTTCATGTGACCCTAACACATAAGAAAACATTATTATTTATAATAAACACTTAAAATAACACCTAAATATATAAATAAAATTTTCAAAAAATGAAAGACAAAAAAAGACGAACGAAAACCTAACTCCTAACGAAATTAAGTCAAAGACATGACACAACTCTAAATGCAAAACCTAATAAATATGCTAATTAACAACTAAATAAGTACTAAAACACGGAGATTTAATAAACACATACTAACACATTCTAGCACATAAAAGCAAAATAAACAAAAACACACACAAAAACACTAAAAATGTTGGAAACTAGTAGCGAACCAAGCAAGTTTAGGATACATATGACTCTAGTTTCCTAGAGTTATCAAACATCGATCGAAACTCTTCTGTTTGCCAAAAATGGTCTTTGAAGAATTAGTGGCATCTCATTGTCTTCATTCATCTCAAAAATAATGAAGTAGGCCTTTAAGAACACCTTTTCCACTTTTACAAAAGCATTTTAAACAATTCCCACAAGTTGCTTAATCTTTAGTTCACCAATTGAAGAGTCACATTTGTTGGTTTCAAACCACCTCCAATCAACATCTTATAGAGTGAGAGTAGCATTAAGGTGATAGAGGCCCCAAGATCACACAAATCCTTTTCCAAGCTAATCCCACCGATCTCACAAGGGATGAAAAATGACCACAGATCCTTCATTTTTGGTGGAAGATTCTTTTGAACTATGGCTCTTGGAGAGCACTACCCCCTCAATCAAGAACAAAATTTTATCTCCTATTAATTCCACTTTCTTGCAAGAATTTGTTTCATGAACTTTTCATATCTTGGCATGTTCTCCAATGCTTCAATGAACGGAATATTGATCTTAATCTTTTTGAAAATATGTAAGAACCTCTTGAATTTCTTCGCCTTGTTATCATCTTTGAGCCATTGTGGGAATGGGATTTGAATGTTTCTTGTTGGCTACAAAGGATGATTCTTTTCATCATGAACTCTTCTAGTATGAATTTGTTACTTTATAGACTCATCAACTACCTTGTCTTTCCCTTTAGAAGACTCAACCACTTCTTTATGTTGAGCAATCTTATCAAGTTCCATCACCTCATTGCCAACATCATTATTTGTTCTTTCTCTCCTACCTTGTTGTCCACTTCTTACCACTCCTAAAGGTGATTGCTTGAACAAATTCACGTGGATGGTGGTCTATTGATTTGTGAAAGTGTCACTTGGGAGGGTTCCAGTATTTACTAGGTCTTTCAAATACTTGCCTAGCCACTTGTCCCAATGAAGTTTCCAAATTTCTAGTTGAAGCACCTTGGTTTCTTTCCAGTGCTTCATGATCTCTTCTAAGAGCTTCATTTTCTATTCTCACCATTTAACTCCCTCTTTTATCCATTTCACTTTGTCTTTCTGCATTATCAAGCTCTCTTCTCATTTTTGCAAGTTGGCTATGAACACCCTCCACTTGACCATTATGCAAAGGTTGTGGTGAATTACAAGGTGGTTGATAAGAAGTTCTTGGTTGAGAATTTTGATATGCAATGTTTGGTGAAGGATTTTAATAGAAAAGTATTTGGTTGTGGCTTTTGGAAATTGGATGGAAAGCTTCTTTGACGAGGTGGTGGTAAGGTTTAGATGAAGAGGAATCTTGATTTTTCAAATTTGGTTGATGCATATTTTGTGTAGTTTGACCACCCCATGAGAAATTGGGGTGGTTTCTTCATGATTGGTTGTAATTGTTCCCAAAAGAAAACATTCGGTAGAGTTTTAGACACAGATGCTTGATTTGCCACATAATTTAATTGCTCATTTTTCATAAATGATCCTTCACTTGAACATTGCCCATTCAGGTGATTACCCGAGCAAAAATCACAAACCAATTGCAATTAAGGATGTGTTGACAAGGCATTGGCTTTTCCAATATTCTCCAGTGCCCTAGTCAGCTTAGCTATCATGTTTGTCGTAAAATTGGTTTAGGCCATCAATGTATCATTATGATCTAGATAAAGGACTCTCTTTGGCCCTTAGGAGGATTGTGAGGTTGTTGTTCAACAATTGGATGCAGAGCCAATCCATGTTTGTAATAATTTGGTGCCATGGTATTCAACAATGTTTGAGCTTCTTCAGGAGTCTTAAATGAAAGAGAACCACCCGCCAATGCATCCACTATAGATTTAGTCTCTTAATAAACCCATCATAAAATGTTTGAATTCGAAGCTAAAGTGGAATCGCATAATGGGGACATTTGCGAAGGAAACTCCTTGAATCTATGCCTTGCCTCACTTATCCCTTTCCTGGCATCTAGTTTGAAAGAAGTAGTTTCATTTCTCAACCTCACCGTTCTTAAAGGAGAAACATGCTTTGCAAGAAACTCTTGAACTAAACCATTCCACGTAGTGAAAGTTCCTTGGTCATGACTTTGTAACCACCATTTTGCTCTATCTCTCAAAGAGAATGTAATGGCTCTCATTCTCACACAATTGGGATGTACTCAATTGAACTTGAAAGTGTCAAGAACTCTTCAAAATTCTTCAAATGAAAATAAGTGTCTTCATTGGGTCCACCTCCAAACATAGCAAGGCTTGTAACTTTTGAATAAAAGCCGGTTTGATCTCAAAATTGTTACCTTGAATAGGAATTCTAGCTATACTTGAAGTAGCCCATCAAAATTTGGCATTGCATAATCCCTTAATGGCTTTCCATTTCCATTTAACCCATGAACACCATTACCATTGCCTCTATTACCATTGTGACCCACACTAAACACCTTCTTCATTGTCATTATTTCTCAGATTCTTATCATCTACTCTCCTATTGTTTTGAAGGTCCACCATTTCAAAATTCTTCTTATTCTTCTTGTAAACTTTTCTCTTTCCAGATTCTCCTAATGTTCTTTCTATCTCCCAATCAGGAGGTAATAATGCCTGTCTTTCAAGAACCATAAACTACAAGAAACAACCAACAACAGGCCGAATCCAAATGACAAGGTACCAATAACAACAATCGAGCATTGTAAGAAACCACTAGTTATTATAAAACTAAAATTAATCAACTATACTAAGAAGACTGTCTAAATTAGCATGACCCCGAAAGCACCTAATATTGCCATAAAACAAAAACAATCCCACACAAGGGCAGCAAAAACTTGATGTGAATCGGATATGGTAGTGAAATTTTCAACAACATAAGTAATAAAATAATTCTTTCAACACCAAACCATTATTCGCGTGCCCGCAAGTATACAGGGTTGTTAAATTTTTAGCTGTTTTTGGGTAGTGTCATTCTCACAAGGATTGTTTATCTACAATTACTTGACTTGGGGGTATGAATGCTATTTAGAGAATCAATAATTTGAGATTTGAGATTAACTACAAGGAAATTAGACTAATAAAGCAACAAAAAACTAATAATTAACCCAACTAAAGTTAAAAATAGTAAGTAAAACAAATAAATAAGTAACAACTAAGAACTTAATTAACCTAGTCTACTTAAAAAAAAAAAAAACAACTACCACTAATTAACTAATCTAATGAACATAACCGAAGCATGAAAGCGAATAATCTTCATCTAAACTAAGAAAGCATTAATCAAGCAGGAAAAATTAGAAAACACCATTTTCTTAATAAAATTAAGCTTACTTGGAATGACAAGACAGAGAAAATAAAAATTAAAAAATTTTAGTTCAAAATGAAAGTAAAAGAAAACCCACTAGATTAAACTAAAAAATTGAACAAGAAAATAAGGATTAAAGTAAGAAGACTTAAATTAACAAGAGTCACACATAAACTTACTAAACTAAGACTTTAATCTACTTGGAGAGCAAGAAAAGTAAAGTAAAAACGATTAATTTTTTTATCAAATGAAAGCTATTAAAAATCCACTAAATTATATACTAAACACAAGAGCACATATTATCTGTCTCTTATAGATTAAACTAAGAAGACTCAACTTAAACTTAAACACAATAAATTGCCAATTAAACTAAAATTTTAGACTATTACGATGACAAGAAATGCCAATTAAAAACCAACAAATTTTATATCTACTTGGACCTAATGAAAAGCCACTAAGAAAGATTGAAACTTGCTAAAATATTAAACTTTAATTAAAGAGTAGATTAAAGAGAAAGTCTACTAATCTAAGAAAGTCTAGAGAAAAAAAGTTTACTAATATAATCTACTACTAAAAAAATACCTATTACACTACTACTATGTGTCTTCTTGTACTTTACAAGTGATTCTTCCCCATTTTAGTACAGTTAGGGAATTGAGATCGCAGTATCACACTTTTGACTCTATAGAAATAGACAAGCAATAATATGAAATTGAAAATAAGCCTTCAAAATTCTGTCTTAAAGTCGAACCTCAAATCCTTTGCAAAATTTTGACACTGCATTTTGCAGTTCCTTTCAACACAAGTCTTGAACTTCCTTCTTTTTAATTTGCTCTCTTGACTTTTTCATTCTTTTAGCTCTAGTCTTTCTATTCTAAACCTACAAAATACGCATTAAACTTAATATGTAATAAGGTTATACTAGAAATATCATAAAACTAATACTAATATCTTAGTATTGACAAATGCAAACACTCAATGAAAAATAATTAGATGAAAACACTTAATTAGACCCTAAAACTGGAATAATACTATCAAAATGTTATAGTTAAATAAGCAGTATAACTCTGGTTTCCTTGAATTATCAAATATTATCTATAAACGTTTCTCCAAAATCCTCACTAATTGGCTAAAAGCTATCCTTGATGATAACATTAGTCTCATGCAAACAGCCTCCTCGAAAGTAGAAGACTTATTAAATACAATGTGATATTGATGCATGAGCTAGTTAGGCATTATGGTAGGAAAAGAGGTGTTCCTCGAGCAGCCTTAAAGATAGGCATAATAAAGGCATGTGAAACTGTCAACTGAAATTTTCTATTTGAACCACCAGCAATGCATAACTTTCCTACTATCTTTATTTAGTGGGGTGAAGCTTTGTGTTACAATTGCCTCTTTTTCCTTTGTTTTCTTTTATAAGTGAAAGGGGCTTGAGGCAGGGCGTTACCATATCACCCTACCTATTTTTTATTGCAATAGGGGTGTATACTTTATTGTTCTCTAAGAAGATTGTTGAAGCTGGCTTTGACTTTCATCACAAGTGTGCCACCATGAAGTTGGCCCATATTTCCTTTGTAAATGATCTTTTCATTCTCAACCAGGTGACTAAAAATTCTTTCTCACAATTAAGGAAAGGTTTAGAGATTTTGGTCAGCTATCTAGACGAAGGCCCAACCTCTAGAAAAGTAATGTCAGCCATTTTCTTCTTAGCTGGAGTAAGTGAAAATGAATGTCTTAATAAGCTGCTTGGTATGCTCATGGGAGAATAGCTTGTCACATACCCGGGACTTCCCTTGATCTCCGCGAGGCTGAGATACACTGACTGGCAAGTAATACTAGTAAAATTTCAGCAAAGGATAAGTACTTGGGGTACAAGAAAACTGAGTTATGTTAGAAAGCTACCACTTATCAAATCAGTCTTGAACAGTATTCATGAATATTGAACTAGTGGTCCATTTTACAAATGAAGAAAATTAATAAGATTCAAAGCATCTTGGCTTCAATCTTATAGACTGGAAAAGTAAAGTCCCATTACGGAGTTAAGGTCAGCCTTGAAAGTTGTATGCACACCAAAAAAGAAAGGAGGTTTAGGTGTTGCGAACCTAGCTTTGAGAAATGGGTGCTTTGCAAAAACACATCTACAACATCTAAGAAAATAAGGACAGCTTATGGGGAAAATGGGTGCATGAAGTGTACTTGAAAACTGAGATTGTTCTAGTCGTTGAAAGTTCCCTCTTATTGTTCATGGCACTGGATGAAGATTTTTCATATGAGGCCTGAAGTTAAAAATCTATTCAAGATAGGGATAGGTAAAGCTGTAACCACTTCATTTTAGTTTGATAATTGGCATCCTTGTGGCCAATTATCAAAAGTCTTCACTGCTACCTTGCTCACTACCTTGGGCTTTACTAAATTAGCAAGTGTTGCAAATTTTACTGAAGATACTAAGTGGGTGTGGCTTGGAGACAAAAAGCTAAGAAATAAGGCTAGAAGATTGATGATAAGAACTCAATAGTTTTCAGCCATGTCCTAACAGGAGTGATAAATTAATGTGGATGCCATGTCCTAACAAGAGTGATAAATTAATATGGATTGGGAATACTACTGGAACATTTTCTGTTGCTTCTGAAGTTGATAGGCTGAGGGAAAGACATCAAAAGTTCAATGGTATCCATATTGTTTGGTTCAAGGGACATGTCGAGATATGCTATACTAATTCATCTGAGGATGGTATGTAGGAAAAGATCATATATATAAAGAATAGCCTAAAGAATTGGGGTTATCACATGATGATACTTGTGAGTTCTATCAGCAAAATATGGAATCAGTAGACTATCTCTTTTTCAACTGCAAGATAATGACAACTCCAATAAATTATAGTTATTTCTCTCTAAATTATGGCATTTGATAGTTTAAAACCAGAACTTTGGGTAAGTAATTGAAGATTTTAGTTAATTTCTTTCATATGTGTTTGTATTTTCGTCCTTGTTAAATATGATAAGTTTTTATTAAATTTCTAGCTTAATTAATTGCTTATTGGTGTTAATATTATTCAAAGTCAAAATTAGAGGTTGGAAGCTGGAATGAACAAAGCTCAATGGACCAAATTGCAATAATGGAAGAAATGGAAGAATGCTGGGAAGGGAGTCTAGATCGCGATCGCGATCCCGACTCGAGAAAATACCCTAAATGTATCAGAGTCCAAATCGCGATCTCAAATTCCTTAGATCGCAATCTGGACTCGCTGGTATATAAGTTGTAAGGGCAGTCTTGTAATCTTCCAGCAAACAATTTCTGATTTTTCCCTTGTATAATACTACACTGTTTAAGCTACTTCAAAAATTGTAATAGAGTAAGTAAGATGGAGTTAAGTAAGAAATTAGTAGATTTTAGGATTGATTAAGAAAACTTGACGCTCAAGTTTCTTTTGAATGAAAAGTCCTCTTTAATCATTTCTTAGATCTTCGTTTAATTTCTTTGCAAGTTTAAACTTTGATTAGATAGTTGTAGTGGTTTAATCATTAGCTTCAAGTAGATATAATTTTTGCTTGCTTTCTAGTTTAATTTAGTGAAAATTTTTTTGCTTGCAATTTAGGGTTTCTTAGAAAAATTAGGGTTCTTGTTAATTTCTTGCTTTTTTAGTTAAGAATTCTCAATTCCTTGCATTAATTTCTTGTTAATTTTTAGAGGGATTTATATATTATCATCAAACATAAAAAAATATTTCCTAGATTTCAATTTTAACTTTTTCCAATTTTTAGTGAAGAAATGGTTGCTTTTAGTCTTCAAGGTTCTTATTTGTAATCTTTTTAATTGGGTAACTTGCTTGCTTTTAATTTTATCCTTATTTCAATCAATTTGGGGTAGAATTAAGTGCTTTTAGTTAATTGCTTTTGTTAGAATTTAGTGGCTTGTCTCTTAATTTCGTAATTGCTTAGTTTCCATTACTTGTTTTAGTAGATAAATTAATTTAATTTGGTCTTGCTTACTTGAGTTTACATATAAACTTGATTAGTGTAGTTTCATCTCTCATTGATTGATTTTTGCTTAACTATACAAACACCCATAAATCTCAGTATTTGCCTTCCAACAATCCTTGTGGCAACGATCCCGACTTCCCTGTAGTACTAGTTGACAACCGTACACTTGCGGGATGCCACCTAGTTAGTAGTAGGATTTAGGTGTTTTATAAATTTATAACTCGGTGTGTAAAGGCATCTAGTTTTTGGTGACAAGCCGTTGCCGGGGATTGTCCTTGGTTTTTGGCAATATCAAGCTCTATATGAGTCGTGTAGATTAAGCACTTAGTTTAATGTAGTTGTTAACTTTGTTTATTCTTTTATGGTTTTTGGTTGTCTTGAGAAATTGACTTGGCACTTCAATTGTTGTAGTGCATGGTAAGAGGTGATAAAGGGCTATTCAATTTCTTGGACAAGGAAAAGGAAAACAAGTTAAGGGAAATCCAAAAATTGAGAAGGGTACAACAAGAGCAAGAAATGATTGAAATGGCAAATGCTAATGCTCATCAAAGGAATTTGAACATAGAAAACGATGATGAAGTTGTTGAAAATAATGGGATAGTTGGTTATGGGAATGGAAATGGCATGAATGGGAACGGAAGGCCATTGAGTGAATATACCTTATCAAATTTTCATGGAGCGAACTCTAGCATTGCACAGATGTCCGTGCAAGCTAACAACTTTGAAATTTAGACCGCTTTAATCCAATCCAAGCACTGTGCCATATTCGGGAGTAGTGATGCGAACCCCGTGCGCAATCGACTTGATGCCATGAAACCCAACAATTTAATATGGCACCAAAACCCCAAGGATCGACTCCAAAGTTGGTCACAAGAATTTGGACAGCAAACACACAAACAAGAACAATAAAGAACACATAAGAATCAAGCAAAAATTCAACCCGTTGTCTATAACAAGACAAGAACCAAACTCTTAGCAAGATTTAAAGCAAGAATTGACCCGTTGCCTATATGAATCAGGCAAGAACCAAATCTATAAGTCGGTTAGAACAATCACCGTTGCTCAAGCGATGGTCCCAACAAAGTCTTAATCTAAAGATTAAAAGAAAGAACTTTTTCCTCACGAAAAAGACAAGTTTTTTTTTATATAAAAATCTGCTGTAATTTGTCCATATGATGAGGCCTATTTATAGGCTTATAGAAATCCTAAAAACTAGCTTAAAAACTCCTAAAAAGTAGTGCTACGGTTCAGCCATAAGTGGCTGAACTCCCAAGATTTGGGCTAAATGGGCCTTATTAAGGCTAATTAATGAGCCTAGAAACTAAGAATTAAATCAACAACTAAACCCAACTTAAAACCAGCCCAATTTACACAAACTTAAACTACTATTGGGCTTTACATAATAAAGACCAAACTAAAATAAACTTGAAAGGAAATTCGGCCTTCTTGCACTTAAAGGATCTCCACTTGCGCTTCACTTTGAAGAATTAGACTTCATGTATTATTAAATTGAGAATAGTCCAATCCAACTTGATCAAAATACCACGAATGTACTCCAATCTTGGAAAGAGTGAATCCATGCTTGCTCCATCTTTCATCTCCTCATCTTGACACATTTCCAGGCTGTTCAGATCCACATCAGGTAGTCCCAATGAAGATCCTTATACACACCTCATGAACTTTGAAGAAGTTTTGGACACATTCAAGTTTAATGGAGTATATCGGATTGTGTGCGAATAAGGGTGTTTCCTTTCTCTCTGGGATAGGAAAAAAATCATGGTTACAATCTCACGCCGAAGGAATGTTTACTACTTGGAATCAAATTGCTCAAGAGTTCTTGGAAAAGCATTTTCCAGCCGCAAGAACCGCCAAATTGAGAAATGAAATCACCTCCTTTAAGCAAGGCGTTGGTGAAAGCTTAGGAGAAGCTTGGGAGCGGTTCAAGGAGTTGCTAAGGAAATGTCCTCATCACGCGATTCATTTGTGGCTTCAAATCCAAACTTTCTATAATGGTTTGACTCAAGAGACCAAATCCATAGTGGATGCTTCCGTCGATGGGTATATCTCATACAAGACTCCGGAGGAAGCTCAATAGTTGCTTAATAGGATGGCATACAATCACTATTATCATGGACCGATGACTCTACCGGTGGCTCAACACCAAGCCAATCAAGCCAATGCCAATAGTGGAGTGTTCAATTTGAATATGCAATATGCTATTTTGGCACAACAAAGTATGCTCATGAGTGTGATGAATAACGTTGCAAAAGCATGAATGGAGAATTTAGGGAAACCAAGTAGTGTAAACGCCATGTCTTCTTCTTCAACCCAACCAAGCATGGTATGTGATTTTTGTAGAGGCGATCATGCAAATGGGCATGTGAGATGCCTTATGGGCCCACTGAACAACTCAATTGTGTGTCTAATCAATCATCATTTCCAAGGAATCCCCATCCGGAGCTTAGGGAACACATATAATCCTTCTTGCAGGAACCATCCTAATTTTTCAAGGAGCAACACCAACAATCAATCCAATCCTTCTTACCAACCAAATCCCCCACCTCAAAATGTCCAACATACTCAAGCCTCAAGTTCCTCACCTAGACCTTATCAACCGCCACATCGAAGAAATTTCCAACCTTACTCATATCAATCTTTTCCTAATCCTTCATTTCAAAACCAACAACCAAGACCTCCTTTCCAATATGTAAATTCTTCCCAACCTATGTATCATGATCAATATACTCCAAGAGAGAATGTGGGCGAAGATGGTTGCCTGAGTATTTGAGAAGAGAGTTGGATAGGAAAAATGAAGAACACAAGAGAGATTATGAGAATTTGAAGGCATCTACGAGGAATTTGGATATTCAATTGGGCCAATTGACAAGGTTGAATAATAAGACACCTTTAGGGATGCTTCTGAGTGATACTATTCCAAATCCCAATGAGCAATGCAAGGTCATCACTCTTAGTAGTGGTAAAGAGTTAGAAGAAAGAATTGGGAGAAATTTGTTGAAAAGTAGAGAAAAAGAAGGAATTAAGGATGAAGAGAAGGAAAAAGGGGAGTTTTCAAACGGGCAAGACAAAATGATGAATGAGTCTACTAAGCCCAACTCACTAAGCAATGAAGGCAAGGATCCGAAGCATCATGAGCCGAAGCATATTAATGTGCCCTTTCCTCAAAGGCTAAACGATGAAGAAAAGGAAAAGAAGTTCAAGAAGTTTCTTGAGATTTTCAAAAAGCTTGAAATCAACATTCCATTCATGGAGGTACTTGAGAACAGAAGTGAATGCCCGCCTATGCTAAATTCATGAAACAAGTCCTCACTTCAAAAAGGAAATTGCATAGGGATATAATCTTATACTAAATGGAGAATTGTAGTGCACACCTTACAAAGAGATTGCCACCAAAGCTCAAGGACCCCAGATCATTCTCCATACCTTGTGAGATTGGGGGTTTACAATTTCGGAGAGCATTGTGTGATTTGAGAGCTTCGATAAATCTCATGCCTTATGCAGTGTTCAAGAAATTGAATGGAGGACAATTGAAGCCAACATGTGTCTCATTGCAACTTGCAAACTGAAGCATAAAGTTCCTAAAGGGGATCATTGAAGATGTGATTGTGAAAATTGACAAACTCTACCTTTCGGCCAACTTCATTGTGCTTGATATGGAAGAGGATGAAGAGATACCAATCATACTTGGGAGACCTTCCTTACTACCGGCCGTACACTTATTGATGTTCAAGAAGGGAAGTTGAAATTCTGAATAAATAATGAAATTGTTACATTGAATTTAATTTTTTTTAGTTCATTAAGGCTTCCTTCAATTTTTGAAGATGTCATGAATATAAATATAGTAGATGATCTAATTGATAATTGTTGTAGGAAAGCAATGGAGAATTTCTCAATAGAGAAAGAGGTGTTAGAGTCAAATACTCTAAGTCAACATGATGAAGAAGCGATGAAGAATTCGAATCAATTGGAGAATGATACCTTATTGCAAAAAGAGGATGAGGAGAATCAACAAAAAAGGTAAAGAGAGGTCTTTGACCAACGAACTGCTCAAGTTGGAGCTTAAACCTCTTCCTACTCACTTAATGTATGCATATCTTGGTGAGAATGAGACATAGCCGGTGATTGTGAATGCATCTTTGACGAGTGAGCAACTTGAAAGATTAATTGTGGTACTTAAAATGCATAAAGATGCCAGTGCTTGATCCATTGATGATATTAAGGGATTAGCCATTCCTTATGCATGTATAAAATCTTTTTGAATGATGGAAATAAACCGGTAAGGATGAATAACCTCAAAGGAGATTGAATCCTACTTTAAAAGACATTGTGAGGAAGGAGGTTATCAAACTTTTGAAAGTTGGTATTATTTACCCTATTAGCGATTGATAAGCTCATAAATATAGTAAATTTTGTGTCGTTTACCTCCATTTTAATGTAATTTGAGCAAGAATTGAGTAATTATGAGTTAAATTAGTTTACTTTCAGTTTTGCAAGGTTTGAGTAAAGAATGAGTTAAAAAGGAACACAATATTGGAGGAAAACATTCACTGGCGTAGTGCAATTCGGATATAGTTTGGCAGATCAAGCATAACTCTCTTGTTCAAGCTCCAATTTCTGTGATTTTGAATGATTTGGAAAGCTAAGTAAGAGTTATACAACTTTCATGTTTTAAGTTTTCCACGATTCCATAGGCATCTCGTCCAAAATTGCAAAGTTGGAAAATATGCACTGACAAGAACAATTCAGACATAGTTTTGTAGATTGAGCATAACTTTAGTTTCCAAACTCCGACAAATTGAGGTGATTCAATATGTTTTGGAAAGATAAGACATAGATCTACAACTTTTAGGTTTTGAATATTTCCAAATTCTACATGCAATGTAGAGAAAATTGAAGATGAAGTAAAGCCATTGTACTAGACCCAACGCCCCAGGCGCTGTAGGCGCCAAGTCCAGTAAGGGCACTTATACTCACTAGAAACAGTGCCCAGGCACCGGTCAATGGGCAATTCGTGTTAAATGACTTATTTTGCAAGAAAAGTCCTCCTGTGGGCCCGGTTACGTGGAAAATCGTGTACTTATCTTCCCAGAGCCCAAAACCCTACAAACACCTATAAATATCCCATTATGAGGGAGTTGAAGGAGAGAGATATCAACCACTAGTTAAATTAGACATTAGAATAGAAATTCATTAGAGTTAGACTAGGGTTTACTTTGTTTTTAGGAAGGATTGAAGAGGATGTTCAAGATTGACAACCTTGGACCAAAAACTTCTAATTTTTCATTAGAGAAGCATTACCTTAAACCTTTTCTTATTTTATTTAGTTCTTGTTTTATGGTTCTTTTATCATTTAATGCTTTCTAGGATTCCATATTTTTCCTTAGTTTCAAATTTATTGCTTTCTTTACTTGCTTTCATAGATTAATGGTTAGACTAGTTTATTTGCTTTCGTAGATTAATTACAATTGTAGTTCTCAGATTAATTTAGTTCAATCTCTTCTGTAATGATTTCTACAAATAGCATTTCAGTCAAATAACCGGTAATTGCTAAACCAATACTTCTGGATTCGACCCCTACTTCTGCTAAATACTATTGATGTCATACACTTGCGGTGCGTGATCCAGTTAATAGTTCGATTAGGATCTTATAAATTTTATATCTAGATATTTCACGTATCAGCAATAGTGAGTGAGTTAGTCCTACTAAAGTCGTTCCAAAGAAGGGTGGTATTACCGTAATCACAAATGAAACCATTGATCTCCTCCCTTGTAAATTGGTTACGAGTTGGAGAATGTGCAATGATTTTTTCGAAGGTTGAATGAGGCCACCCGAAAGGATCATTTTCCTTTACCTTTTATTGATCAAATGCTTGAGAGGTTAGTCGGTTTTACATACTATTGTTTCCTTAATGGTTATTCAGGTTATCTCCAAATTGTCATTTGTCCGGAAGATCAAGACAAAACAATTTTTACATGCCCATTTGGTACCTTTGCATATAGGAGAATGCCCTTTGGGCTTGCAATGCTCCAAGCACATTTCAATGTTGTATGTTTACCATCTTTCATGACATGGTTTAAAAGAGCATAGAGATCTTCATGGATGATTTTAGTGCATTTGGTGTCTCATTTGATGATTATCTTGCAAATTTGTCCAATTTGTTGAAAAGGTGTGTAGAAACTAATTCGGTTCTCAATTGGGAAAAGTGTCATTTCATGGTGAAGGAAGGAATTGTTTTGGGTCACAAAGTTTCATCAAAGGGGATAGAAGTTGATAGGGCAAAGGTGGAGGTGATTGAAAAGTTGCCTCCTCCAATTAATGTTAAGGGGGTAAGAAATTTGTTAGGTCATACGGGCTTTTATAGAAGATTCATTAGGAATTTTTCACATACCTCTAGACCTTTGAGCTTATTACTTCAAAAAGATTGTCCTTTTCATTTTGATGATTCTTGTTTGGAAGCATTCAATGACTTAAAACATGCTCTTGTGATTGCACCAGTTATTGTAGCACCAAATTTGGCTCTCCCATTTGAACTTATGTGTGATGCTAGTGACTATACAATAGTTGTCGGTTTATGTCAAAAGGTAAATAAGATGTTGCATGTCATTTACTATGCAAGTAGGACCTTAAATGATGCACAACTTAATTATTCTACAACTGAAAATGAACTACTTGCTATAGTTTTTGCATTTGATAAGTTTAGATCATACTTGATTGGATAAAAGATAATTTGTTCATATCGATCACTCTGCATTAAAGTATTTATTTTCTAAACAAGATGCCAAGCCACGTTTATTGAGACGGATACTTTTTTTATTGCAGGAGTTTGATTGGGAGGTGGTGGACAAGAAGGGTGTGGAAAACATGGTAGCCGATCATTTGTCAAGGATTGAAGCATCTAGACTTGTCAATCATGAAGAAAGAGCCATCAATGAAGAATCATCAATTGAGAAGTTGTTTGAAATGAAGGAACTGAGTCCATGGTATAAGGATATTGAGAATTATCTTGTGGCAAGGATAGTACCAAAGATGCTAAATGTCAATGAGAAAAGGAAATTCTTGCGGAACTTAAGCATTACTTTTGGGAAGAGCCATATTTGTTCCGATGGTGCAATGATCAAGTCCTAAGGAGATGTGTCCCGGAACGTGAAGTACCCAATGTATTATGACATTGTCATTCATCTCTGGTTGGTGGACACCATGGAGTTCAACGAACGGCTTTTAATGTTCTTCAAAGTGGTTTGTATTGGCCAACTATGTTCAAGGATTTTCGGGAATTTGTGCTCAAGTGTGATGAATGTTAAAGTGTGGGTAATACTACATGAGTATTTCAAGAAAACATGAAATGCCCCTTCATGGCATTATTGAATTGGACGTATTTGATGCATGGGGAATTGATTTTATGGGACCTTTCCCAGTTTCATATTCCAACAAATACATTTTGGTTGCAGTAGATTATGTGTCAAAGTGAGTTGAAGCAATCACCACCCCAACCGATGAGGCCAAAGTAGTCACTAAATTTCTTCGAAAGAACATCTTCTCTCATTTTGAGTGCCTCGGGCTATCATTAGTGATGGGGGCTCTCACTTCAAAAATTCACATTTTGATGCCTTGATGACAAAGTATGGTATGAAACACAAAGTTTCTTTAGCCTATCATCCTCAAATATCGTGTCAAGTTGAGGTTTCAAACCAAGAATTAAAAAGGATCTTAGAGAAGATGGTGAATAATGCTAGGAAGGATTGGGCACTTAAGTTAGATGACACATTGTGGGCTTATCGGACGACGTTTAAAACCTCCATAGGCATGTCTCCATACCATATTGTGTATGGAAAAGCATGGCATTTGCCGGTAGAACTTGAGCACAGAGCATATTGGGCAATATAGAACTTGAATTTTGATTTGAATTAAGCATATGAAAAGAGGATGCTTGATTTGAACGAGTTGGATGAATTCTAGAGGGAAGCATTTGAAAATTCTTTGATCTATAAGGAGAAAACTAAGGCATGGCATGACAAGCTCATCCTAAGGAAGGAATTTAAAGTTGGTGATTTGGTGCTACTTTACAATTTACGGCTCAAGCTATTTCCGGGATAACTCAAGTTAAGGTGGAGTGGCCCCTTTGAAGTGGTTCACCTTTTTCTCATGGGGCAGTGGAAATAAAAGGGAAAGAGGAGATTTCAAGGTTAATTGTCATCGGCTCAACCCCTACTTTGAAGGAATCATTGAACGCAGATGAGAGATAGTCCAATTTGTGCAAAAATGAAGCCATGCCATAGTCAAGCTAGTGACTATAAAGGAGCGCTTCTTGGGAGGCAACCCAAGTACTTTAATTTAGTTATTATTGTGTTCTTTTTTTCTGATTTTTAAGTAGTTTGATTTTGAGTAAATTCGTTTGAATTAGGTTAGAATTTATTTAAAAATCTGAGTTTTGTTTTCAGTTGAATTAATGATGCTAAAGAATGAGAAAAAATTATCATCCTAATATGTTAATTTTGTGCGTGTAGGTTGTGCATGGAATTGGAGAAAAGTGCTGAAAAGTGGGTAAATTTTGGCTAAGTGTTAAAAAATACACTTTGTAGAAGTTCAAGATGAGATCGCGATCTCAAATTTAAGATTGCGATCTCATGTTCAAACTTCTGAAAGGCATAATCGTAATTTGGTCGATATCGTGATCTCAAAAATAAGATCACGATATCAAAACCAAACTTCTGTAAAGGCATTTTTTTTCACCGAGTCGAGATAGCGATCTCGAATTTGATATCACAATCTCAACTCCTTCGAGATCATGATATCAAAATCGAGATCTCGATGTCGACATCAGGCCAAATCGCAAGATCTGGAAATTCCAAATTACGATCTCGACTCACATACCCGTTTTATGTTCTTCTTTTCTCCTCTTCTTTTCTCACAATTTTCTTCTATTCTCTTATTCTCAACTGAAAACATCTTCCCCAATCCCTCAAATTCCTTCATAATCTTCACTCAAAAATCATTCCAAACTACCTAATCACCACTAGCATCATCTTATTTCTCTCTAGGATTATCAAAGGAAGCATTTTTTGGGAGATTTCTTGGAGATATTGGAACATCAAGAACGATTGACATACAAGACCTTTTGGGAATTTTTCAATCCATTTTTTTCTATTGGGTAATATCTTTCTTTAAATTTGTAGTTCCAATTGCCAATTTCTTGAAGATACTTGTTGGGTTTTGTTGATGAATTTGTGGTGGAATTGTTTTTAGCCAAATTGTGATTTTTGGGCAAAAATTTGTGCGAATTTCATGAAGGAAAAATTCTACAATTAAATTGTTCAATTATCTGAATTATTGAATTGGTGGACCATTTGGAATGATTTGATTTGTTGTTGAGTTTTGAAAGTTGTTGGAATGATATTGGTATGATTCTTGGAATTGTTGGAAATTATTTGAATTTTGATTGAATTGTATTGTTAAAATGACTAGAGGAGTTTATGGTAGTGCCGAAAGAAGGGCTAGAATGAGGGGAAAAGGAATGGCTTCGAGGAAGAGAAAAGCCGAAGAGGGAACTAGTGGGGAAGGGGGCATGGAACAACAGTTGGAAGGTGGTGGGCATGTTGAACCATAGTTCTCGAGTGATAGGGCTCATCAGTTGTATAAGAACAATGAGAAACATTAGGTTATTAGAGATCGGAATTTTGTCCTTTCTATGCATTGGGAAGCTTATGATAAAGCTAGAAAAGCTATTGAAGAGCAAATTAGGTCAAGGCATTAGGAGGGATTTAACACTCCAATTGACTCCAGGGCTTCCCAGTTAGTGAAGGAGTTTCACTGTAATCTGTGTGAATTGAAGAATGGTATGGTGCGAGTCTTCACGGGGGTATTAGTGGAATTTAGTGCGGATTTGATTAATTTTTACTTTAACATACCCTTTGTATCTTCCCGTCAATATTTGGCATTCTTAAATGACAAGGAGAAAGATATGAATGTAATCAAAAATGCCATTTGCGATAAGCAAGTTGATTGGATTAGGAGTGCTTCTTCGAATATTGGTTGAGATTTGCATGATAGGGACACTCTTTGTTAGCCAAATTATGGTTTTACTTTATTAGCTGCCGAATTTTGGGATCCAATGCTTTGAGTTATATTCAGAGGGATAAAGTGCTCCTACTGTATGCTATTATGACGGGGCTGCCGATGAATATTGGTATCCTCGTCAGACAGGGGTTCTTAGACAATGGGAGGTCCGGGCAACCTATATGTTATGCCCCTAGTTTGATTCACCATTTGTGCACTTTAGCAGGTTGCCCAATTGATCCTGCGGAGCCAATGACCTATCCAAGAGGAAGGATTAATTCAGAGTATGTTTATCCAATGGTGACACAGTGATGCTGTCTAGAGTATGAAAAGCACCATCAAGAAGAACATCCCACCCAGCCACTGCCACCACCGTCTTAGAGTACTTCTTTTATTCCAATGCCTCCAAGTTATGTGTTAAATGCTCCGGTTAACGAAGATGAGAGAAATGAATTGCAAGGGTATTGGACATACAGTCAGATGGTAATGCATAACAAATTGACCTTGATTGGAGAAGCTCTCAAGACCACTTCATTGGGTACATGGGTTAGGCCACCACCACCTCCGGCATGGCATTTTGTTCCACCTTGTGGACAACATTACACACCACCTATAGTTTCAACACATCAGGAGGGATCCAGCCAAGTGAGTAAGACCGGAGGGGAGCTAGATGATGATCTAAAGAAGCCCAACCTAGTGATGCTGAGGAAGGTCAAGAGACGATGGAACAAGAGAATTGACACCACCAACTGTATTGAACATTGATGACATCCAACCCAAGCAATAGAAGCCATTTGTGGAAGATGAACAATTTTATCTATTTTTCCATTACTTAGCACCTTGACATTTGACTATTTTTATTTTATTTTTAGTCCTTTGATTTGGAATAGTTTAATTTTCCTTTTAGTAGTTTGGCTAATCGCCTTAAGCTGATGACAAGTAGATATCTATTTTGATGCTTCATGGATTAAATCTTCTTTTTGGGAATTCCTTGTCGGATACTTGGTGTAGTTTTGGTCATGTTATTGCCTAATAAGAGTAGAATGGCTAAGGGCCCTAAGCTGATGCCATTTTTCATTTGTTGATGAATTGAATTAGATGTTGGTTTTTATGGACTTAATTGATGAGATGCATGACATGGTTTAACATTCTTAGCTCTTTTACTCAGTTTTAATTTTCAGCTTTAAATGGTGTTGTAGTTGAGTAGTTCTTATTATTGTTGGATATGTTTTTATGTTGAATTTTGGGTGAGCAGCAAGATGAGTTGTACTCATCATTTGAACAAAATGATAGTTTATTTTTTGTGTTGGGATCGGTTGTTTTGTGCATGTTTGTGGTCACTTGATGCATAATGGATTGAAAATTGATCAATTGAGTACTCAATGATGATGAATTATGATGTACAATACTAAATGATTGAAGTATTTGATTGGGTCATTTCATGGACTTAAGTGTGAGTAAGTAGTTCTTTTACAACATAAAGATTTCAAAACTTAGAGTTACTATTTTTCAAAAGAAGTGCTAAAAGTTTAGGAAATCCACTCGAAATATTGTTTCTAATCAAATCACTTATATTATTTTGTTAGACGATTTATCTTTTGAAAAAAAATAAGTTAAATAAAATAGAAGAAATTTTGGGACATTTTGTGTGTTTGCATAGGAAATGTTCTACTAATTTGTGAATAATTGATATTCAAGATTAATTTTAAGTACATTTCACTCTTTTTCCTTGGTTTAGGACCGTCTTTCAAAAAGAATTAGGAATAAGGCAAGTATGGGATTCCGACATTACCCATGTTGTTTCTCAAAAATAAGCCATTAGAGTAGTAATAAGAAATAGGCGAGTACGGGATTCTGACATGTACCCATGTTGTTTCTCTGAATTAAGCCATTAGGAATTGCGTTTTAGTATACCAATAAGTTGAGTAAATATTTATAATACTTATCATTGATCTCATATTACTTATTCCTTATTAGAGGTCTATTCCCCAAATGTGTGACATTTGCATTTAAGTTGATTCCTAAATAAACTTCTATATTCATGATGCCTTGATATGGATCCGAATAGCCTGAAAATGTGTCAAGATGAGGAGATGAAAGATGGAGCAAGCATGGATTCACTGTTGCCAAGATTGGAGTACATTCGTGGTATATTGATTGAGTTGGATTGGACTATCTTCAATTCATTATTACATGATGCCCAATTCTTCAAAGTAAAGCACAAGTGAAGATCCTTTAAGTGCAAGAAGGCCGAATTTATTTAAACTTTATTTTAGTTTGGTCTTTATTATGTAAAGCCCAATAGTAGTTTAAGTTTGTGTAAATTGGGCTGGTTTTAAGTCTGATTTAATTCTTAGTTTTTAGGCTCATTCATTAGCCTTAATAAGGCCCATTTAGCCCAAATCTTGGGGCCACTTATGGCTGAACCCTAGAACTACATTTGTAGGAGTTTTTAAGCTAGTTTTTAGGATTTCTATAAGCCTATAAATAGGCCTCATCATATGGACGAATTACAGCAGATTTTTATCAATAATATTCATCTTTTTCGTGAGGAAAAAGTTCTTTCTTTTAGTCTTTGGATTAAGACTTTGTTGGGATCATCGCTTGAGCAACGGTGATTGTTCTAACCAACTTCTAGATTTGGTTCTTGCTTGATTCATATAAGCAACGGGTCAATTCTTGCTTTAAATCTTGTTAAGAGTTTGGTTCTTGTCTCGTTATAGACAACGGGTTGAATTCTTGCTTGATTCTTGTGTGTTCTTTATTGTTTTTGTTTGTGTGTTTGCTGTCCAAATTCTTGTGACCAACTTTGAAGTCGATCCTTGGTGTTTTGGTGCCATCTTGATGAAACTTGTTGGGTTTCATGGCATCAAGTCGATTGCGCATGGGGTTCGCATCATGCCTAGTCGGGATAATTGACTAACTTCATAATATTTGTGATTTGAGAAGCAATGATATTTTAAATGAATAGAACTAAAACTTTTGGTAACTCTTTTTGAGAATAGTAATTCTTGGTGATATGAAATATTGTGTAGTAAATGAACACACACTTCTTGTAAAAAAATTGCAATTTTGGATCGACTCACTTAAATACATCATCTATCATATATTATTGAAAGTTTCTTGAGAGATTTCTTAATGGTTCTAAGTACATCCATGATTCACCAAGTGTCTTGTCAATTTTGGTGGTGTTTATGTGTTTAAGTGTTAGTAGGCTTCTTTTAGTTTTTGTTTTGCTAGGGACTAGCAAAACGCTAGTTTGGGGATGTGATAACTCTAGTAAACTAAAGTTATTTCCCTCTAAATTATGGCATTTGATAGTTTAAATCTCGAACTTTGGGTAAGTAATTTAGAAGATTGTAGTTAATTTCTTCCATATGTATTTGTATTTTTGTTCTTGTTAAATATGATAAGTTTTTATTAAATTTCTAACTTAATTAATTGCTTAATGGTGCTAATATTATGCAAGTCAAAATTAGAGGTTAGAAGCTGGAATGAACAATACTCAAGGGACCAAATTGTAATAATAGAAGAAATGGAAGAATGTTGGGAAGAGAGTCCAGATTACGATCTCGACTCGGAAAAATGCCCTAAATATATTAGAGTCCAGATCGCGATCTCAAATTCCCAGACCACGATCTGGACTCGCTGGTAGATAAGTTGTAAGAGCAATCTGGTATTCCTCCAGCAAACAATTTCTGAATTTGCCTTGTATAATGCTACACTATTTAAGCTACTTCAAAAATTGTAATAGAGTAAGTAGGATAGATTTAAGTAGGAAATTAGTAGATTTTAGGATAGATTAGGAAAACTTGACTCTCAAGTTTCTTTTGAATGAAAAGTCCTCTTTAATATTCAACATTTCTTAGATCTTCTTTTAATTTCTTTGCAAGTTTAAATTTTGGTTAGATAGCTGTAGTGGGTTAATCATTAACTTCAAGTAGATATAATTTTTGCTTCCTTTCTAGTTTAATTTAGTGAAAATTTCTTTGCATGCAATCTAGGGTTTCTTAGAAAAATTAGTGTTCTTGTTAATTTCTTACTTTTTAGTTAAGAAATCTCAATTCCTTGCATTAATTTCTTGTTAATTTTGAGTGGGCTTTCTTTATTCTCATCAAAAATTAAAAATATTAAGATTTCAATTTTAACTTTTTCCAATTTTGAGTGAAGAAATGGTTGCTTTTGGTGTTCAAAGTTCTTATTTGTAGTCTTTTTAATTGGGTAACTTGCTTTCTTTTAATTTTAGCCTTATTTCGGTCAATCTAGGGTAGAATTATGTTCTTTTAGTTAATCGCTTTTGTTAGAATTTGGTAGCTAATCTCTTTATTTCGTAATTGCTTAGTTTCCATTACTTGTTTTTTAGTAGATAAATTAGCTTAATTTGGTCTTGCTTACTTGAGTTTAAATATGAACTTGATTATTGTAGTTTCATCTCTCATTGATTGATTTTTGCTTAACTATACAAATACCCGTAAATCTCAATATTTGCCTTCCAACAATCCTTGTGGGAATGATACCTACTTTCCTTTACTACTAGTTGACAACCATATACTTGCGGGATGCCACCTACTTAGTAGTAGGATTTAGGTGTTTTAAAAATTTATAACTAGGTGTGTAAAAGCATCAAATAATAGCATCTATGTGGCAGAAGGTGCATGCCTTATACCTTGTCTACAAAATTGCTCAAGGTTTGGGAGAGGAACTTGACTAGATTATTCATCATCAACCAAAAAATGTCTTTGCAGCAGACTTGTACAGATTAACCTTAGCAACAATTGTGCACTTCATATGGAAAAGTAGAAATGAGATTATTTACTATGGCAGACCTACTAGTGCCACAAGCATGTTCAAAGTTGTCACGACTAGTGTAAGGTGCAACTTATAACAAGAAATTGGAAATGTTTTCAAAGGGTGAACAAAAACTAGATGCTTGCAATGGAGATTGAAGTCATGCTTGCTACTTCTGTAATAGATCAGTAATATGTGTAAAAATTGTGAGAATTTCACAATTTTGATATCCGTGAAAATTCTAACTTTTACAAGAAAAAAAAAAGAAATATTTGCAGGACTTGATCAAAAATCCACTTAATTAAGTTTTTTTCCTTGGAAGAGAAAAAAATTATTAAGTTAATTGGTACATGACATGATTCTTTAATAAGCACATTGTCCACGACAAAATTTAAACCAAGTCCATCTAACAATCTCTCCTCATGCGTTCGTCTAGACTATTTTTGTAATATCCCTTACCATAAGAATATAGGGAAAAGATCTAATAGGTATTGACATTTCACACTTATACATTTTTAGTATCTCACTTTTAAAAGGATGGAAACCACCAAAGCTTTGAATATCACATAGGTAACACATGTTTTTCTTCATCTTATGAGTATTGGAAACCACCAAAGCTTTGAATATCACATAGGTAACACAAATGTTTTTCTTTCTTATGAGTATTCCAATCATTCAAATTCTTTCAACAGGTATTTGTATAATGATACATACAATACTAGTTGAGGAGAGTATTCAAACTACCCATGCAACCATATCAGCAGTACTACTCAAATCCATATAATGGAACACCATATTCAGAAGATGTACGGTCTCATGTGAGAGCAAACACCATCCTTGTAGAGATGATAAAAAATGTGAGAACTCCATATGAGACATTAAGTATCACAGCTGATGTAATACGTAGTCTACAGGGGCAGATTAGACAACTTGCTACTACAATATTAGAAATGTCACTAATGAAACCAACATTTAGTAAAGATATCCTAGAAGAGTAAGTAGGGAATTCATTTGAGGAACAACCTTTAGAGCCTCTCACAAGTATTAATTCATATAATGGAATGGATGAAAAAGACACATCCGAGAATCTAGTATCTGTGTGCACAACATTATGAACGGCAAGAGAAATGAATTATATCATGTTGATGTCTCTCTTGTTGATAATTTGGCAACTAGTTAAGATTTGGAATATACTTCACCTCTACCAGTACTTCAAGAGCCATACTTTACCAAGGAAGTTAAGGTGAGCCACATGAAGTCACAGTTTATCGTGGAGATGCCCTTATATACTATAGGGAATGCTACATTGAGCAACCATGTTGATGCTAAACAAACACTTGAGTGTGGATATGACTACTTGAAGATAGCGAAGCCACCTTGGCTTTGTGATGGTGATTCCTAATGGGTAAGGGGTGCACATTATCTGAAGATTCCTAAAACACCTTGGTGTTATGAGGGGACAATTCTACATCTTTAAATTTTCTTGCTCTTCTGTTGCTTATTAGGTTTTGTTTTTGTATGAGAGTTTATGTTGTTTTTAGTTTTTGCTTTGTCATGAGTTTATGGTAGTGTGCCTTATTTTTTTCCTATTTCGTTTTGTGTGTTTTGATCACTCTTGAGGTTCTAACTGTTATAAAAGACTACCAGATGGTAGCTTTGAGGATCTCTATACCCTTTTCACCTAAAGTATTGCGAGGATAACCAAAAAAAAAAAAAAAAATCCACATAGTAGTTGTGTTTGTGTATTCATTAACTTGTGTGATGTTCTGTCATGAGTTAAAATATGTTTCTAGGAGACTAGTGTTTGTTAGAGTAAATGTATTAAAAGTGTATATGAGCTTTGTTTTCTCATTGATCCCTTTGAATTGTCAAAGTGAAGTGTTACCATTATACGCTTAAATATATTCTGCTAAGTGAGGGTGTGAAAGTGAGCTAATTTTCAATGAGTGTTAATTATGATTATCTTGAGATATTTGTTTAGCTTTTTACATTCATTAGAATTGTATGTGATTATATACTTACGAACTATGAGTGAAATTTAGACCAAGGAAATGATTTAGGCAATTTTTTTGGACCGTTTCAAACATAAGCCTACCTAATCATCAAGTATATTTCATCCTTAGTGTCCCCTTTGAGTCTTATAAGCCTTAATCTTTATTTAATCACATTATTTACCCAATTTACTTCTTTTATTTTATCCTTCGTTCTACCCATCATCTTAGTCGTTAGTATTTGTGGAGTGCAACATCAATAATTTGGGCATGATGTTAATAGATGATTGGAAAGGACATGAGTTTCACTACAAGAAAAATGCCATTCAATGACAAGTACTTTTTCTCATTACCAAAAAAAAAAAAAAGTTATCACAAAAATATATCAGGGACAACTTTTGGGTTATCACATGCTCATCACAAGTTCTGTATCACAAATGCGATCAAGTGACAACTTTAAATTATCATCACCAATAGGTTTCAAATTAATGACAATTTTCTATCATTACTAATACATTTTGGTATCTCTGACAACAATTCTCATCACTAATTTAGAAGAATATTTGTCACTGCCAATACCTTGTTATCACAAACAATCAAAATTAGTGATAATATTTTGTCATCTCAAGTAAAAGGCCCTATTAACGTGATAACTATTTAGCTATCACAGTTATCATAATTTTATAGTGATAATCCTCTATTGACACAGATATGGTGGTTACATTATGATAAAGGAATGTTTTCACAACTTTAATTCATAATTTATGATAATTTAAGATGATTTCCTGTAAGGCTATAACTACCCTTTTTCACAACCTTGACAATATCTCAAATGTACAATTGGAAGTTATCAATCACTTTTAATGTCTGAATAAAGTTATCAATATATCCACATCAACTAAAGTAACCATATTTATACCAAGCATCCAACAGTGTTAGAAAAGTACAATAGTATGAATAGCATGTAAAATAGAGTACTAAATATGTACTCTCCAAAAAAGTGTTACAATATCTCCATCTAAAAAGACCAAGCTTGGATATTAATGTCCCATAAACTATTCGCTTGATGCATCCACATGATAATCAATGGCATGGTACTGCATTCATTACCAACAAACACTAATATTTAAGCTAATACTAAAGATATAAAAGATAAAAAGGAAAATTAAAAAAAAAATAGCAAATGTATGTCCAATAATTAAAAAAAAAAGAGCAGTTGTAGAAGTCTCAAATATAATGTTGATAGCACTTTTTATTACACATAAGTTACACCATTGAATTTCTTGAAGTGCACATTTCAAGTATAGGATTTTGTACTGTATAAGCAAACAAAGAAAAAGCACATGCTAAAATAACTTATATCCTATTTCATTGTAGTAGCAGTATGTAGTCCATTTGTTTTAGTGCTCTCATTACCATGACAATCAGATAGCACTTTGTCAAGAAAAGTGCAAATAATACCATGGAAAAATTCTCTAGTAGGACGCAAACATAAATTGAAGATTGAGTAATAAAGAGAAGAAGAATACTTGTCACGCAACTAGGTGGTTATAGTTCTTAGATTATTAAATAAAAAATCTATTAACAAGTAAGTTGTTGTTTTTGTGTTTTTTTTTTTTTTGGTTCCAAAATCGCCGTACTCGGAAAAAACCTCATAAAAATGGTGTATCCTTAATTGCACATGGTCATTTGACATCAATAACTTGACTTAGTAATCATATTTCAGTTTAAATGCCTCTTCAAAAAAATGAAAAACTTGAGAACCAAATCATGTATTCAAATGGAGTTAAACATAATTAATGGGAACAGAAAATGACCAATCCTTTACTCAAACTCTAGCCTCCTATTATTATCCTTCAGCATCACTATTTGTATTGCATCTTCTCTTCCTTACATACATATCGTCTCACACTTTGTGCTATAAAAAGGGATGAAAATGGCAAAAGGGCATATTATTAGCAGAAAAGAAAAGGGTTTAGTAAACAAAACAAAGGGCAAGCCAAAAAACTATTACAAAATCTCAATAAAAATTTTGTTCCAATTGTTAGCCACCCAACTTTAACCGAAGAAAACTACAAATACTATATCCTCTAACTTCCAAGTGCTAGCTCACTGTAGCTGCAACAAACCAGAAGAAAAAATAGAAAAATTTGAGTTTTTTATATGCTCTGTACTATTAAGTATAACTAAACATAATCTACACCCTGAACTTATGTATTTCTTAAGAATATAGGAACCTACAAAAGTAACTTGGTTCTAATTCATGCCAAAAATGATGGAAAAATAAAGACAAGCAACAAGTTGGAGTAGTATTAGCAAACTTCTACCGCTACAGCAGACATTAACCAAAAGATGATGGGCTTAACATGTAGTAGAAGAGAAAGGTGAAAAATAGAAAATAGAGATCACGATTTTCTAGTTAGATAAAATAGTTTTATACGTAATGAAATTCGTTTGAATCCTGCTAGTTTAACCATAGAAAAGAAATTATCTCTAATCCAAACAAGAGTCAATTCTATGTGTAGAAATTAAACTGAATAACAACCATGATAGATTTCCATATGATAATGACTGATAAACATTCTAGTTGTTAACATTTCTAAATTATTAACTGTAACTAAGGATCATTCATTTTTATCTCGGAGGGACAAAATTTTACGTAGCACATTGACTAGTTACAAGAATTGTAGAATATCTAACCCTTGTTCAGAAATTGAAAAGAGAGATTATGCTATTTAAAAACTTATTATAGTACGAAATTGGAATGGATACTAAACAAGAAGTTTCCATGAAAAGCCAAGAATTTAAATGCTCAATCCAGCAAAATTTTACACCAAGTTACAAATTGAATGTAAATTTGTAAAGATCATACATATAAGCAACGTGATAAATGAGGAAATTACTAAAAAGAATGAAAGTAATAGGAGATTCATTATAATAAACTTGCAATTACTATAGTTTAGGATCAACAAAGACCTTCCTAGGGAGAGGTGAGTCAAAATAGAATCCCTATTGAAAACAATGAGATAGTGTCAACGTCCTTAACATTATGTCCCTGTTTAGATCATAGCAACTCAATTATGGTCTTGACATAATAAGAATTATTATATTATACTAGTACTTTCTATATCAAAAGAGATAATGAAAATATGATCAACGAGGTATATTAACGTATATACATCTTGCACAAGCATTAAAAAAACTAGTGTACCAAATCTAGGATGACCCAATACTAGAGTATAAGTATAGTAAGCTCTAAATAGCATGAAAGACTAGAACTAAAAAAATCAATCTTCAATCAAAAGATATTTCAAAATCAATCAACCAAACTTTGTGCAAAATTTTTCAATTAAAAAAGTATCAAAATATAGCTTACAAAGCTTTCCAATCAACACTATTCTTTCTACTTGAAGATGTAGCATGTTCTCTACCCTATCCAAAAAACAAATAATATAAATAAAAAAAAAGTCTAAAAAAATGATGCTAGAAACATTTTAAGAATAGTTGGATTAAAATAAACTAGATATCTTTGCAAATTATTAAAGAAATTTATCTTTAAAACAACAAAGGTTTAGGTATTTTCAATATACTAGAGAAAGAAAGGAAAGAGCTTGGGAAGAAGACTGAAGAAGTCAGGGAAGTCTAGGTAGGGGTCAGGTATTGAAGGTATGGTGATTGAATGGTATGAGGGGACCTTGCGAGAAAAAATGATTGGAGTTGGAAAAATTGAGCTGGGATGGTAGGATGGTATGGGAAAGGAAAATTGACCTATGAATTGTGATTCTTGGAATTGATGGCTTCTGATTGGTAGATTGAAGAGAATATGGCAGGATGAGGGCTGCAAATTTGACGAGTAGGAGCAGTCTTTGATTAGACCATCTTGGGACTGCTAACCATCACGAAAAGGTAGGTTTATTGATTGTAAGAGATGGACTGTAATGGAGAGATGAAAAAACTACAGGCAAGACAGATTGTTTAGTAAAAAAAAAGCTGGACGACAATGGACGTAAAAACTGGTGCTCATTCTTTTGAATGATGTAGTTGAGAACCAGAAGTAGTGTTTAGTAGGTATACTTGGGAGAAATACTAAAAGTTGTCAGCGAGAAGATAGAAACTCAGTTAGTAGCTAGCAGTAGTAATTACTAATTAGGGAGGGAAAAAATTTTGGTCTTTCTTTTATACTGTATGTAAAAAAAGCAATAAAAATAATAAAAAATAAAAAGAAGAAGAAGAAGAAGAAGAAGAAGAAAGAAATAAACCCATGTAATTAAAATGTTGAAAAAAGTGAATAAATTTTATGTGGTTATTTATTTAATTTCTAATAAAAATGTATAGAATTATTTAATTGGGTAAATTTATTGTTATTCATGAAATAATTATTATGTTGAAATTCATTCAAATTTTATTTTTCTTGCTACTTAGACAACTACTATTCTTGGAATATTATTTGGATAGGTACTATAGTAACTTTTTTATAGGATATATATGAGATAAAGGTAATTGGAAAACGTGCATAAAATAATTACAAAATATTATTTAGAAAAATTAAAAAAATTTAACTATCCAAACAAATTCTTTTAACACCTTTTGAGGTTATGTGTAACTTTTTAAAAAATTGACTCTTTTAAAGCTCCTAACATTCTGTGATTTATTAGTGTACTTCACAAAAATTTATGTTCTAATCAAATTAGTATCATCTAATATAAATTAAATTAGTTTTGTGTATGCGAAAATTTTTTGATAAAAATAAATTAGTCCTAAGACTCAATCAGCACTAACCATATTGTATTTACTATATTCTAATGAATAAACAATCCAACACTAGAAAATACGTAGGTGGACTTGATAGTCTTGGACCCCACGTGTAGAGATTGTGGTCATTATTAAATTTTATGAAATCTAATTTACATAAGTTGATGTTATTTATTCTATAAGATTTAATACACAGCATAGAGTTTATAAGTAGAGGCAAAAATCGGGTCTACCTAACTATTTCCCATGCAACACCTCTTTGTTAATAAGCAATGTATCAAGTTAATACTAGATTTTGAGTTATCTCATTTGTAAATTTGTGACATGTATCATTTGTAGAATTGTATAATTAACGTTTCGACCAATTAATTTGCTAGTGTAATTAAGATTTTATGTGATGGTAAAACTTATTTAGATTATTGAGTAATAATTAATAACAGACCCCTATTTGGAAAAGGCCTCTTAACCCACAAACTGGGAAAATATGTAATTAATTGCATAATTTATAGTTTACATAGTTATCGCAAAGTTAGAGCTAATAAGACATTGAATGTACATAATTAGAGTATATTTTATTTTATGTAATATGCTAGTTGAAATTAATTTAGTAACTTTTTATAATTGAGAATACAGAATACGAAGGGGATTAAAGTTTTAAAAGTCTCTCCTAGTGAAAGCTATTACAACGTATAAATCAAATATGTAATTTAATATCAACAAACATTACAATGAAATAGGATTTCAATTAACCCAATTATCATGTAGACAAAAATAGTATTTGGAAATTTCATTTATGTCTATGATTATTCTCAAATAGTCACATTCAAAAAATCAAATTGATATGTAAAATAGTTTTAAAATGTATATTTAGACATTGTGACAAAACAAAACTGTCACTACATCAAAAAATATTTTGTGATGACTATAGTCGTCTGGTTTAACAACAAAGACCACTTTCCAAGTCGTGTCATAGTTACGAGGAAGTGTCGTGATAGTATTTTCACATACAAGCATACCCATCTTGTGAAGAATTGGCGCCATATTTTTAATAACAATATTGACGTGACAATATGTTGTTTGTCATTGAATATTAGCATGATCCTTCTCCTTAGTGATGACTTTGTGTGTTACTATTGATATCATACGGTAACAAGATTTCACTTGTCATAGGAAAAATTTGTCACTGAAGTCTGATTTTCTTGTAATATGTGTTCATTAGGGAAAAAGTCACATTTATGATTTCAAAACTTGTAATAATCCCTATATTATATACTACATTTGAAATCCAACTACATATGGAAAAAAAAAGAAAAAAATGTTGAAAAAAATAGAAAGAGAAGAAAAGAAAGAAAATGAGCATAATTCCTTCTAAATTGTGTCAAGTGTTATGAATAAAAAAACATAATTCCTTCTAAGTTGTAATAAAGAAGGTACATTTTTGCCTTTGAAGATGTAGTTGGTTAAATACTATGGTTGTGGAGAATGTTGCTGGTAGATTTTATTTCAAGTAATTCACTAATGTGCCTAAGGTGATATAAGCTACTTTTATCTAAATATATATCTTATCTTTATCCTTTAGCTTATATTATAGGATTTAAAGACCTACTTGATCCTTAGTTTGAGTTCATTTGTGTTAGTAAGCATGAGTGTATCTTCCAACATGCTTGTCATTTGCTAAACTTTCATTCAATTGGTTTTTCATCGATTAGTGAGTGAGTGATATCTGCTTTCATGAGTACTTTTATGATAATAATAATATAGGGGTTGATTAGTAACGTTCTTTTATATACGTGAGTTAATTTCTCTACTTGCTTAGTTTTCCTTGTTACAACTATGAATGCATTGAAGAAGGTTGATGAGTCTTATGTTTTTTATGTATTTGTTTTGTTTTACTCAAGACAAATAAAAGTTCAAGTTAGTGTGTGTGTGTGTGTCTGTTAGCTCTCTAAAAGAGAGTTTTTACATGCATTCTAGTTTGGGTTTTAATCTATCTCTGGTTTCTGAAGTTTTGTGTTTCATAAGTAGGGGTATTTTGGTCATTTTATGATTTTTGTCCAAAATTTTTAGTTAGTTTGTTTAACATTTTATTACACTTATTTATTTGTTTTGATGTGTTTTTATAGGGTTGGGATTAATTGGAGGTCAAACGAAGCAAAACGGAGCAAGACCAAGCACTCCTAGCAAAAGTTGGGCACTGGACGCGCTTAGAGGCCTGGTAGGGGTGCCTAACTATTGGTGTCTAGACATTGCTAGCACCCAGGAAGTTGGGCAAGGAGCCCAAGACTGGCCAGCAATGCGCTATTTCACGATTTTGAGTAGTTTTAAGGTTTGGGTGTCTGTTTTAGGCACGTAATAGTGCATTTTGAAGTTTATTTACATCCGTACACTTTGTAACTCTTTAAACCTATAAATAAGGGTGTCTAGGACCTAAAAAGGATGTTCTCTTTCCAGTCTCCCCTCTAGGGGCTGCAATTTAGATGATATTTTATTTATTTTTCAAGAAAAATTGAAGAGAAAACTCAAGATTGACAATCTTAGACTAAGATTTTTCCATTATTCATTAGAAAAGTATTTCTAAACCTTGATAGATTTGCTTATGTTATTTAATTTTATATTTATTGTTTTTTTTTCTTGTTTCTCATGTTTTAGAGTTATCTTGTTAAGGTTTTGAGATGTAACCCTTCGTGATTGCATGAACTCAGATTTGAACGTGATGTGGTAGATTTCTATTACAGATTGATGTTTTTGTTATATTCTTAATGTTTTCAACTCTTTGTCCAATTCTTGAATGTTCATGTAAATATGTGATGAGACGGATGAAGTAATTTGCATGTTTATGATCAAGTATCAAAAACCATGAATTGAGTGAAAGTCATATCAAACATTAATGTGATTTAAATGGTCACTCTAGGAATTCCTTGTTCTTCACTAATGTCCTTTTACTTATCATTATTTGTGTTGGACCAAAGATAAATAAATTAGTAAAAAAGAGTTATTATTACATAGACCATTGGGTAATAACTACAATAGGTGATTTGACTAGCTATCTTAGAAATCAATCTAAAATAACTTGAATTGAGTTTATGTATGAACAATTGGAAAAATTAAAATACCTTGATGCTTGTGAATTCTTGAATTCGTTTTAGTTTATTATTTTCCTTTTCTATTAGCTAGTCTTTTAGATTAATTAATATAAATTTTCCAATAATTGATATTTCTGAATAGTAGTGAAACTATCAATTTCAGTGCTTATTTCAAAGTTTTTGTGGAAAAGATACTAAATTTACTTCTATATTACTTGATATGATTCGTACACTTGTGAGAGTGTGGGAAATTGCCCATTAGTGATCTTGAAAATTTTTGGTCTCGATTGTTAAACAAATTGTCTAAAGTGATTTGGTTCCATCTATGCACACTTGATAGAATTCTCGAACAAAATATTTGACCAGAAAATGGGCTTGCAGGGCTAGAGGAGGCAGGAGAAAGGAAGAGTGTTGTTGGAAATATTTACTTTAGAGGGATAGGGTATTGTAGAAAGAATTAGTTTTGAGAAAGTGGAAATCATGGTGGTGGAGATTGTAAAGGGGTGGCAATGGTGGGCTATTTAATGTTTATGGTTTATGTGTTGTCAATTTTGTCCTAAAAATTTGACTCGTAATATGCACATAATTTTTTCATACCAAGATATCATCAAAATACGTATAAGGACTAAAATAGAGTGATTTGAACTTGTGAGGGATAAAACTATATCATTTTGATTGCGAGGTACTAAATAAGTATAAACATGATATACAATGCAAGGGATTAAATAAATATAAATATAAATATAAAATGTGATGGACTATTTATGTAGTATTGAATGGGGACAACGAAATGCAATTTAGGTGGTAAAAAACTTTTCCAGTGTTCTATTGTCATGGATTCGATTCACTAAAAAATAGTGGGAGTGGTAGTTTTTTTTTTTAATAAAAAAAGTAGTATTGAATGGGGAAGTGATGATGCCAAAATAATACACCCAATGACATCATCTAGATATGACATGTGACTTTGGGCTTGAGTCCACTAAGGGTATTTTAGTAATTTTATCCTTGTGGTTCAAATAGACCCAAATGGGACAAGTATTATATATTTGACCCACGGATCGATCAAACACATCTATTTCAGGTATAAATATCAAAGTGACAGGTCTAATTCAGGGAATTACTTTCCTATTTATTCAAGCTCTGAATTCTTATTGAATTTTAATCTCTGGTCTAAGTATTAACTTGAGCGTCGGAACCTACACCGGAGAAAAAATTCCCGCCCTTTTTATTTTCAGGTGATCCGGACGTAAGTACTATGCTCGGTGCCCAACTTTTACTTTATATGATACTGCACACGGGCTAACCCTAGCCCAAAATTTTCGTATCAACATTTCGCGCCATCTATGGGAAAACTGTACTAAAGTTCATACTCCACCATTTCACCTAACATGCGTAACACTCACGCAGCAATAGTAACAAAGACAAAGAAGTACTTTCTTAGCATCACTTCTACCTGACCGGGGTCATGCCTTGCTCGCACCTTCGAAGATCATTCCTTACTTAAACCCTCTGGGGTACAATACTTTCTCACGCCCTCCGGGGTTGAGCCCGATCGAAACCTTCTGGGGTCAATGCCTTACTTGTGCCTTCCATGGTCGCTCTTTATTTATGCCCTCCGGGGTACAACACTTTCTCATGCCCTCCGGGGTTGAGCCCGGCTGAAAGCCTCCGGGGTCGAGCCAGCTGAAAGCCTCCGGGGTCAATGCCTTGGTTGCACCTTTTGAGATTGCTCCTTACTTACGCCCTCCAGGGTATAACACTTGTTCATGCCTTCCAGGGTTGAGCCTGGCCGAAACTTTCCGGGGTCAATGCCTTGCTCGCGCCTTCCGAGGTTGCTCTATACTTGCGCCCTCAGGGGTACAACACTTTCTGATGCCATTCGGGATTGAGCCCAGTCGAAACTCTCCGGGGTCAATGCCTTGCTCGCACCTTCTGAGGTTGCCACTTACTTACCCCCTCCGGAGTACAACACGAGCAACTCCGGGGAAAGATTATTTGCTCACGCCCTTCGGGGTTGAGTTCGGCCGACACCTTCTGGGGTCAATGCCTTGATTGTGCCTTTTGAAGTAGCTCCTTACTTACGCCTTCCAGGGTATAATACTTTCTTACACCCTCCCAGGTTGAACCCGGCCGACACCTTCCGGGGTCAATGCCTTGATCGCGCCTTCTGAAATAGCTCCTTACTTACGCCCTCCGGAGTATAATACTTTCTTACACCCTCCCGGGTTGAACCCAGCCGACACCCTCTGGGGTCAATGCCTTGCTCGCGCTTTCTAAAGTCGCTCCCTACTTACTATTCATCTCAGTATATTCAGGTACTTGGAAAAATTTTTGAGATCAAAATTTCTCCTTTGTGAATATCTTTGATTTATTCTCTCCTCACTGATGTATATCTCAATATAATTTCAAAATTAAAATTTTATTTTCTTTAGAAAAGTATTCTAATTTTTCAAAAAGTAATTTTAAAAAAAAATGCATGTAGTTACGGGCATATACAGCTGCACATGCGCAGCTGCTCACTCCTTATTGAATTTGAATAGACTTACTCAAGTGTTGTGTTCTCCCACGTGATTAATTGGCATAGAATCCCAAGTCCATGGAACTTTAAAAAACAAGCCCCACGTAACTTAAGGCTTAGAGTTTAAATTCATTTTCTACACAAAGCAACAAATATGCCTAAGCATGCTATGTAGTACAAAACAACAAAATGGTTAAGTAGTTTCTCTGGGTCTAAAAGCCCAAACGATTACTAAATATTTTAGTTTATTTCTTGCCAATAAGCAAGTCAAAAACAATTGAATTTCATACCAAATTTGCCTGAGTCATCACATGTTGCTTGGACATTATTCTATGTAATTGGAACAACCAAAATACAACTACTTCCATGCAACTTGCGAAAGGCTCAAGTCTTTCCTGATGGGTAATATAACTTAGTTGGCTTTTGCTTCACCAAAGCTTATTCAGGCATTAACACAACAAACATAGAAAGATAAAACTTCAAGTTGGAGCAGCAGTGGTGTTGGCCTTTTGCACCTCTGGTCCAGTCACTCCTCCGTTGATAGTTGATAACCACAGCTGCAACTCGGACATCAGTATGGTTATAGGTTTGAGTCTCAACAGCCTCTTTGACAGACAAGGCAGTAGCATCAATTCTTGGTAGACGGGGTTCTTCGAGGTATGGGGTACCGCCGCGGACTCCACCAGTAGCACCGCACGGTGGAGGCCTTGTTGGTGTGCGATTTTGCAGTGGTGGGAGTCATCTCAGACATCAAGCCATGGAAGCACCACCATTCGAACGATGCACATCTTCAAGTCATCAAATAGCACGGCCGTACATTTAGCAACACGGCTGGAGAGAAGCGGTAGTGCCTCCCTGCTTTACACCAATGAAGGAGACGCCGGCTGGCGGGTAGATCCTTGGATTTTTGATCGCGGTTGAAGCCAGCAGTGGGTTATTGAATGAGCCTATGGCAGTTGATATTGTAAAATCCTTGATACTATTTTAACGGCAGCAGTGGTTTAATTGAGATGAAGTTATGGCAATTGATATTACTTACCTAAGCCATGCAACTACCAAATCCCAAGTCCATAGGACTTATTCTACTGTCAGAGAAGTCAACCCTAAATGCATAGAGAGATCAAGTCGACGATTAAAAGATTGGTCTTAATCCATCATACACAAGGAGTCTCCAGTAGTGATGCCGTGGAGTAAGTTGTAGAAGTAGTTCCAAAGTCCGAACCGTGGTCGGTGCAAATCCTAAAATCATAGAATTTATAAAAAAGAGATGGGGACTATGCAACAAATTAAGGAGGGATATGTCCATAACAATAAGGAATTCCACAGGAGTAATCAATTCCACAACGGTATAGTGTTTCACAGCACTATTGGAGTTCCACAACACTACTTTACAGCAGTAAGGAACTCCACAGCAATAGGAAGTTCCACAGCACTACTCCATAGCGGTAAAGAACCCTACAGCAGCAGGGAGTTCCACAGCAGTAAGGAACTCCACCGCAGTAGGGAGTTCCATAGCACTGACGTGAGAGTGTATACTCTACAACAGTAATGAACTTTATAGTAGTAAGGAGTTTCACACCAGTAAGGATCTCCACTGCAGTAGGAAGTTCTTCAGCAATAATGAACTCTACACCACTACTCCACAACAGTAGGAAACTCCACAGTAGTAGGGAATTCATTCCATGACACTATTCCACAGTAGTAGGGAATTTCATGACTCTATTCCGCAGCAATAGGGAAGTCTACGCCATGGTACCTGTGACAGAGAAATTTTAAGGATATTTTATTACAAGAAAAATTCTATACAACAATTTAAGTCATGACTCAAGTATACTCTGGTGTAATTAAATTTTTTATTTTTCTACTCAGGCAGATAAATTTTTTTAAATAATTCTCAAATAAATATTAAAAAATATTTTTCTTCGAAAAAATAATTTTCTAAGTAATTCATTCCATGACACTATTCCACAGTAGTAGGGAATTTCATGACTCTATTCCGCAGCAATAGGGAAGTCTACGCTATGGTACCTGTGACAGAGAAATTTTAAGGATATTTTAACATTACAAGAAAAATTCTATACAACAATTTAACTCATGACTCAGGTATACTCTGGTGTAATTAAAATTTTTTTTTTCTACTCAGGCAAATAAATTTTTTTAAATAATTCTCAAATAAATATTAAAAAATATTTTTCTTCGAAAAAATAATTTTCTAAGTCATAAGATTGGCTCCGGTTAATACTACGGCTCCGTTTGGGGTATGAATATGGCATCAAGTATTTGGCACTATCAACCCGAAAAATTTCGACTAGAGACTGGGAGCAAATGATGATCCCAAAATAATACACTCAATGACAATATTATATGTGACTCTGGGTTCGGGTCCACTAAGGGTATCTTAGTAATTTTATCCTTGTGGTTCAAATAGACCCAAATGGGTCAAGTATTATATATTCGACCCCACGGATCGATCCCACTCATATATTTTAGGTATAAATATCAAAGTGACAGGTCAGATTTAGGGAATTACTTTCCTATTTATTCAAACTCTCAATTCTTATTGAATTTTACTCTCTGGTCATCTAAGTACTAATTTGAGCGTCGGAGTCTACCTCGGGGGCAAAAGTCCCGTCCTTTTTATTTTCAGGTTATCCGGACGCAGTGCCCAACTTTTACTTTATATGATACTGCACACGGGTTAATCCTAATCCAAAATTTTCGTATCAACAGGAAGCAATATGAATTATATGTTTTGCCCCTAGAAAATATGACACGTGATGAGTACGTGATTATTTGAGGTCAAATTATGGTCGAAGTTGGGTTTAAGAATTAAAATGGTATTTTTTTTTTAATCTGTGTTGAAAGGAAATTGTATTATTTTAAAAGTGAAAGATTAAAAAAAATATAAACATTACATGTTAAATTAATTAAACTAGTGCAACATATTTACTAATTTACCAATCGCTTGACCTTCTAGCGTGCTCGTTTAATGAAAACTTAAACGAGAAAAACAAAAGGCCCAATCAAACTTATCGGAAGTCTACAATTCAATATATGGAAAAAAATTTATATGGATGAAGGTGTATGATATCGCTGTTATATATTTTGTAATTTATATTTACTCACATAATTTAACTTGTGAATAAAATATTTTAATTTTTAAAATTTTAAAAGGAGTTAGATTAGATGGACAAATATGGATCACAAAATCTATAGTGGAGTTATACACTTTGATCTATATAAAAAATTTTCCAATATATACGTGGTTATTACACTAACTTTTTGTAAAAAAGAAAATGAAAAGGTTACCAGCGTCAAAGGAAAAAAGAAAAACTTGGATCTATTTATCTTGGTCTAAATACCTGAGAAATATCGGTTATTCAAATTTGATTCGAACCCGTTTAATTATTATAATAAATAGATCAGATATAAATATTATTGTTTAGAATCAATTAAGATTTGGATCTTATTAAATATTTAATATATAATAAAATTATATAAAATCATTATTATTGAATATGTACATATACAAATATGTTGTATAAATTATCAATGTAAATTATATTCTATTGTAAAACTTATGAAATATTTGTTTTGTACTTATTAATCAATAATTTTCTATAAATCATAAAATTTTTGCATAAAAATTTTAAAAGTTAAAAAATATTATAAGATTTGAATGTTATAATCTGGCTAGATTTGATCGATCCAAATATAAATTTACACATATAGACCCGATGAATATCCGAATTTGGATCCAAATTCAAATATACTAATTAAATTTGAATTCAAATTTAAAATTAGTTAAGTAGACTTGATTTTTAATCTTATATTATAAATTAAATTTTATAAAACAAATCGTATTAATTGATATAATCAACCTTTTATAAAATTTTATCACAAGATGATCCAAATTCAAATATACTAATTAAATTTGAATTCAAATTTAAAATTAGTTAAGTAGACTTGATTTTTAATCTTATATTATAAATTAAATTTTATAAAACAAATCGTATTAATTGATATAATCAACCTTTTATAAAATTTTATCACAAGATGATCCAAATTCAAATATACTAATTAAATTTGAATTCAAATTTAAAATCCCCTACTATAGAATGTGTAGTTAAGTAGACTTGATTTTTAATCTTATATTATAAATTAAATTTTATACAACAAATCGTATTAATTGATATAATCAACCTTTTATAAAATTTTATCACTAGATTTATACATGAAAATCAAAATCGAGTTCAAGTATTTTCCGGACGAGAAGCAGCAGTCTTAAGTTTAGTACTTACGCGTAAAAGGTATGGACTGTATATATCATACACGTAGTATTTAATCTCTTGGGGCACCGTATATATACGTCAGCTTTGCCAGCGCTCTCTTTGCCCGTTCGGTTTCTTTATCTTCTTTAATCTGTATCTGCAGCATTCATTTCAACACACGGGTCGGACACACAAACTACCTCTTTACTTTAGTCTGCTTGTCTAGTTGTACTTGTAAGAGTAACACGTAAATAATACAAGTGCTACTACCTTCTCTTCATTACTTTTGAGTTTACAAGGATTTGATACCATGGATTACACCAAGGAGGTAATTAAATTAAGTGCTTTTTTTGCTTTCTGTTTTCTTGCTTGTCTGGTGCCTTGTGGCTTCTTTTTGTTCTCTAGGTTGTTTGCTTTTGTGTATTTTTTCTTTTTCTGGAAAGTTCTGCAAAAATTGGTTTCTGACAAACAGGGTTTTTTTTTAAGGCGGGGTTTGTTTGTTTTGTAGTTTTTCTCAATTCTTGATTTGGATTATTTTTTAACTTCTTTTATTAGCTTTTATGTTCATCCTCTCCTAAGATATTAAATAAACTTGTTCAGCCAGTATATTTATGATGTTGTGGGGATTTTTTTTTTTTTTTTTTTGCCCCCCTCAATTTTTCTGTTTCTTGACGATGAAATTAGTGGAGTTTGAAAGTCGTATTGAATCCATGTGGTCAGCAACCATAGTTGTTTTGATTATGTAAAAGAATTGACAACTCAAAAAGCATTGTTGAGGTGAGAATTAGTCAAAGTTCTCATCTTTAATCTTATCTACTTTTCGAGGTTTTTGTTTCCAGTTTCATGTGTGTTTGCTTTTTCCCAAAAACTTTTGGGCAGGGAGTGTTTGGAAGGTGAGGTTGTCATGATGAGGGGCTCATTTCTCATTCCGCGTTTCTCTTTCCTTTGAAAATGAGGACATAAGCTGCAGAGATTTCATACATCGAATGTCTCTGTTTGGATTTAATTAGCTGTGATGGGCCTACTGTATTTTCAAAATCTAAGCGATCAATCTTGCATACTCATACTTTTCATCTATGATATATTTTTTTTAATATTTGTGTGCTTAATGACTTTAAAGATATTTCCTCTTGTCTAAGTAATAAAGACAATGAAATTCTAGAAGTTTGATGAGGTCTAAGTGGTGATCTTAATTACATTACATTAAACAAAGAAGGCTTGAAATTAAACATCCAGGATTTAAAATTAAACAAACAAATCAAGTTTTAATCCTACTAAATAGGGTCGGTTGCAGGAATCCTTAAAGTTTGGAAATTTGTAGTTGAATTTCTTATTTATAAATTGTGGAAATTGGATATTGAAACTGCAAGCACGAATCTTAATTTCTTGTTTGCAGAAAAATACACCATGGCTATCTGTGCCACAATTTGGAGATTGGGACCGGAAAGGTGTCATGCCTGATTACTCAATGGATTTTTCAAAAATTAGAGAAAATAGAAAGCAGAACAAGAGGGATCCGTCAAGAGCCAGTCTTGGTAATGAAGAAGAGCTTGTATCCTCAGCCACAAGCAATTCCAATACTGGCTATAGTGATGACCACCACCATTTCCATCGGAACAACTCTCCAACCGTAATAATTCTGAACTCACTCTTTTTTCCCTGAAATGTAAATTTTGATTTTTTTAGTTTGAGATGATACTTTCTTTCCTATTCTTATGTTGTATAAAAATAGCAGGTAGCTGTAACTCTTATTATGCATTATTTAATAGCAGTAATGAATACATCCATAAGGAAAGCGGTTGGTAGGTATTAATAAAGACACTGCATAGATGTATCATATATCTTGGTGGGGTGCATGTGGTGGGACATTTGTTGTGCTACATACTTAAACTGCTAAGTGTATGTGCTGGACATTTGTTATGCTAAAAATGCTTACATTTCAAAATTGTCAGACTGAGTTGATCAACTGGCTAAGCAAGTAGGTGGCAACATATTTTAACTTAATCCCCTGATTTTGATTGTTATATTGGTTAAGAAGATCAAATTGCTTGGCATATCAAACATTAAAAATGTTTGGCTTAATTGATGACTTGATAATAAATTTTGGTTTCAACATAACTCTATATGAAACACTGATCAACTCGAATGGATGATTATACTAATTAATCAATTTCTTGTAAGAATCAACAATGTGGTTACATGAGGCTTATGAACCTAAATGCATCAAGATTTTGTGGGCACATAATAGTTGCTGGGTTACGGCTCATTTGCAATTGGCTCCTCCAATTGTCCAGTAAACGTTGCCATGTGTTATACAGTACTCATGATGCTGACAGAATGTGGTCCTTGGTTAAGTACCACGTCACATGAAATAAGGTAACAAGTGGTGTTGAATGGAGACATATCCAAAAGGGGAAATGATTCCTTGCCATGCAAAAGCTTGATAATTTTTTTTGGTAAGTGGTAATAGACAATAATCGGCAATGCAAATGCATCACATATGATCAAGCATATAATAATTTAATTACATGCCCCTGCTTATGTGTATATAAGCCGCCTTTTAAATTGAATAACCCTTTCAAAGAAACATCTGTTTAGTAAATATACTTTATGATTCAGATTTCAGGGAGCTTAGTTGGATAATCCAATAATATAAATATTGTTTTCGCAGGTGACTAATAAATGGAAGTCATACGTATAGATAGATTATCCTCATTGTGCGATGATCATTCTGTATTTAATGTAGTTTGTGTTGAGATCCTTAAACTGTTGGTTGCCTCATTCTTTAGTTGGATGATCCAATAATATAAATATTGTCTTGGAAGGTGACTAATAAATGGAAGTCATACGTATAGATAGATTATCCTCATTGTGCGGTGATCATTCTGTATTAATTTATAATGTAGTTTGTGTTGAGATACATAAATTGTTGGTTGCCTCATTCTTTATGTAACATAACTGATCTTGATCCCTAAAGCAATTTCTCCAAGTTGCAAATTTCTTGAATTGGTCAAACATGAAATGTTTGTTAATTGTTGTGTTTCATTCTACACAGGCAAGGCGGAGCATCTTCAGCTACTTCAACTGCTGTGTGAAAGCCTGATGTGTATGCCATCAATTTGGCATAGCACATTGTTATCTGTATGATTATGCATCTTGGAGCAAATATTTTTTCTGTACTCCCATCAATCTTCTAGGATTTTATGAGTGATTTTGAGAACAAGATGATGATAGGTGTTGCTAATTGTGTGTGCTTGTTTAATCTATATATGGATCATTGCTTGTCTCAATTTTGTCATTTCCAGTTCTGCCAATTGTACAAGCTAATGACAATAGGGACAAGGAAGTTGTTCTTTCTTCAATGAGGAAGTAGTAGAATCAAATAGTTGTGGTAGTGAACATTGATTTTAACAGATTCAGTTCTACTAATTTATTTCGGTATCCTTCATGAAAAGTTTTTTGTTTTAATTTTTTTTTTTGGGGGTTGGGGGGTGGGAGAGGCAAAATATTAGTAAAATTCCCCACTTCTGTATGTGTGAAGGTAGCAAATTCTTAAAAGCATGAATTATAGTACAAGGTATTTTCTGGATCTGTCAATCGCGCGAGAGTTCACCCTAAAGAATGTAATTCAGAGTTTGAATCAAGGGGATGGATAATTAAGACTTGGGAGGTGTTTGATATATGGGTATGAGGAAAATAAATGGGAATCAAAATTAATAATACCAATACAAATTTTTGATTAATCACAATGAGAATTATTCTATGGGAATGGCAGTATTAGAAAATGTTTACTTTCATTCTTTACTTGTGATTTGGGTTTAAGATTGATGAACTTATCAACATCAAATCAAACAAGTTAGGGAAAGTAATATAAATTTGTACTGATAGAGGAGTATATAATTTACCTATTTTAATTCTGATTTTCCAAATGCAAACGAATTACCTCTTTAAGAGTTTAAAAGTGTAACTATCTACTAGTTGATAACGTGTTGATGAAATAATTAAATGCCAATGGCCCAAAACAATAGATGAAGTACATAATGAATGTTATACCATATTATAACGGTTACAAGGACAGTGGCCGAACTACATTTTCGAGTTAGAATACAAATTAAGTTGAAAGCAAATTTGGCAAACCAAGATTTTTCATAATCGAGATTTGTAATTTGAGCTAATATTGATTTGAAGTCTTTACACTCATCTAAAACTCTAATAGTCTATGATGTCCTTGGACCCAACCACAAACAATGCATTAAGTACTCTAATAACTTTTAGCTGAGGAAGTAATCTTTCCATTCTTCATTTGGCCAATTATTATATTTGTTAGGTAAAAGTTTTAAAAAGGAAATAACTATAGATGACTAGGTTTGCTGCTGAGAAGAAGATTTTGGTTGCCACAAGAATCAAATTCCTTAACATATATAAATAAGCCGTGAAATGTTTTAGTTTGTTGTGTTAGAGATTGTTTTTAGCAGTAGCAACTTCTACTTTGTAAATTGAAGATGCTGCCTTTCTTCTACAAAACTAAAATCTAGCACTTAAATTTTTAGAGACATTCTGAACAATAAGGGTAGAAGAGAGGGTGCAATATGATCTTCAATTCTATTTTTTTTTTTTTACAGAAAAAAAAAGATATATAGTTGCATCTTAGTTTGTTACATTTATAATTTTTGTATCATTGTACTTTACTAAAATTCATGATTTAAGTATCTCTTGACGGTAATTTTGTTAGAAGTTTAATGTAGAAGATTTTTTTTTTCCAGATTGTGTTTGATAGTGGAAGTGTTATTTTGTCAACATTAAAGGCAGCGTCTGGAAAATAATACTTGTGAAAGTTATGGTTGTAAATATTAAGATGCCACTGGATTCTTGAGAACAAAATTAAGAAAAAAAAGCATGTTACTAACAACAAAGTATAAAGTTTATAATACAAAAAACACAATACATCTATAGCCATTTATAAACTTAGAGTTTGGGAGAATGGTTGTTTTTCAAAATGATCGTTGCAGATTCAGTTGAACTAAAATGTGAATTTCTAATGCCAAGGATACAACTTTTCTTTGCCATTCATTCCAAATATTAATACTGCAAAATAAGTAAAGTGGCTATGGGATGAAGATGAGCAAATCTCCAATTTGTAGGTCATGAGTAGTAACAAATCTATCCCAATTTTCTACAAAGCATCTTTTATAATTCTAACATGATATGCTTTTTCTCTATTTGTTAAGATAACTGAAGGAGTTTTGTTTTCTTCTAATGTTGCATCCATACATTTTGCAAAACTTCTACAACAGGTAAAGTTTTTCTTACATTGATAAGGTGAAAACAGATGCGAAGTTAATAAGAATAGATTCCATGAGATTTTGAAGAAAACTGATAAAGTTGAGACAAATTGTTATGTCTTATATTATAGAAAATGTGATACAGCTGGCAATGAAAAGTTAATCTTCATATGGATAGATTAGTAGCATTTTATAACTTGTTATACTGAATTTTGTGTAAGAAGTTGTAAATGAATGTATGTTATGCTGTTGAAGTTTTACCGTTTTGTACTTGGCTGTTGAAGTGTAGGACTGATAGAAAGTTTGAAATGATGTCCAATCATACTTGAAAAATCTATTGATTGATAAAGAAATATTCAACATAGGAGGCCTTTTAGTTTCTGTACCTATAAGAAGGAAAACATTTGATATGTTAGTTCTTTGATTGTGTAAGTAGCATATGTAATAAAATAAGAACAATTTCCTTCATCAATTGATTGGCATATCGAGAGTATTGGCAGAGAAAGTGTCCATGGCATAATGATCCTAGTCTAGATGTCTGAAAAAGCCATTGTATCATATTCAAAATGTCCTCTATTGCGTAGTATGATAAATGCAGATGGTTTGACTAATTTGGGTTAGCAGTACAAAATGATGTTCATTCTTCAACAGTAAAATACTAGTCTTTGATGATAACTCATCATTTTTTTTAATTCCATGGTATAAAATGATTCTTTCATCACCTCTGAATCTGTAAGAAAAATAAAGTCTAGCAGGAAATTCTTGCAATAATACAAGTCTAGTTAGTATGTGTTTTAGAGGAAAATGTTTATCATAAAGTTTGAAAATAACCTATTTTTCTGTGCTTGCCAAAAAATAACATAGCACCATGATTGTTCATCTGCTTAGCTTTTATATCTTTTGTTACTGTTTCTACATATAAAAAGCATTTAAAACCTTGATGATTTCTTGTGATTATGAGATAAACTGAGTTCGAAAGAGTACTTGTAATTTTGAAAGCTTCTGGATCGATTAATTATGTTTTGCAACCATGTGTGTTTTACTGATGCAACTAAATAGAGAGATGGTTTACCCATATATTTTAGTAACATTAGGTATTTTTTAAAAATTGATCTTTTTGCTTCATATTTGAATTTCCCTTCTGGTGTTTCCTTGATGGTAAGGCTGTGGGCATCTCTTCATTCTCAAAGGTGGAAAGGTAGAATCTATGATTCCCTTTCTTTTTAATCTATATTTTAAATGAATTTTTTGATTTCACCATTTTTGCAGAGTTATCTAATGCAATAAGTTTGTTTCATCTGTAATTTCTCATTTGTTTTGTATGTGTTATATAGGGAAAAAGATAACAAGATACATTATGTGAACTGATTGATAGCTATGTTCTTTAAATGATGGTGGTTGGTTTATATGAAAGTTTAATAAAGTTGTGAGAAAAGACTGAAAGCTTTTAATTTTTGTTGATGACTGTAAATTCATGATAATTTGTTTATCAACTGACTTAATGAGTAAGCCTGGTTTTGTTAGATTCAGAGTAGAAATGTAATTGGTTTGAGGTTAGTTCTTATATCAAGTTGGTTAGATGTGTAAATTGTAAATATGCTGCCATACTAAATAGAAGGCTAAACACATGAAGACATAGTTGCATGAATCATGATAAATTTAACCTAATATAAGAGCTAAAATTTCAAACAAAAGAGTCTCATAGAACAAACTAAAAAAATGCTTATCAAACTAAGAGAACTTCAGTGATGCAGTTGAGCATTTTCACAGTACACACATGAATAAACTAACTTCAAATATCCTTACATATAAAACCTATGAGAATGCTCAACTAAAACAAAAGGATAGCAGTTGTTTTTCTTGAGCACTCTCATAGTACTCAAAAGTATTACTAATACTAATAAAGGTTATCTAGTGTCCAAGAACATAAGATTTCTGCATTGACAATTGAACTAAACAAAAGATTGGAGCAACATCAGTGCTATATATGCTCTATAGGCTAATCAAAATTAACCAATTAGTTTAGTTTATCCTTTTTGGCTTTTCTTGAGTTATCATCACTTGATGGATCTCCTTTTTCTTGTTCTGCATCTTCTACATTATCGAATTTGCTTGCTATGGAAATTCTAACTTTAAAAGAAGAGCATTGGCTATCTGTCACACTAAAAAAATTTGCTGTTTGTCAATAGAAGTTAATTTAGTTATCTGAGCATACAAGTAAGAATCACATAATTTTTCTATATGCTTACCTAGAGTTTCAGCTACTGTAAGTTGTATTTGTGGCAACAATAAAGAAACTCCATCCCCAATCAAATTATCAACCTTTTATACTTCTTCAATGTGTTCAAAATAGTTTGAAAGGGAGTAGCGCTGAAAAGTATCTAGTGGTCTTGGCTTAGCTAGATTACCTGAGCTATGAACATATTTGTTTTCAAATCTGCTTGAACCTTTTCCTGAGGCAGCTGTTTGTTCCATATAAGAACATGATTATTTAATAAAAGTTATTACTTCATATACTTCAATTTTTTGATAATAATATTAAAAGTAATACATAGCAACCTAAATGTAGTACTCCATTGCTTGAATGGCATTAAATCCAAGAAAGCTCTCGCCCAATTTAGCAAACATAGATGCAGTTATTATTTTACTTTCATTAGTCAAATCAACATCGAACCTACTTGCATATCTATATACAACATAAATTTTGTTTAGCTATAAAAAATGGCATAGAGTTGCTTTTATTTATAACAGACAGAAGTGTCTCAAAAAATTGGAATAGCATGTTGGTTCAGCCTTCTATTTTTCATTCTAATGATTACAAGTGTATGTGAACTAGTAGTTGGCTGAAGTTGTTCGACAGCACTTCTTACATGCCGTGTACCAATATCTTAGAAGATATTCTCGAAAGAGAATCGAACTTTTTAACCAAAGTCAAATTGCATTATGAAACAAGAAATATTCTCGGAGCTCAATGCAATAGTAGCTATACATTAGTTATTTGTTGTCTCATAACATATGTTGGCATATATCTCAAACTCTTTTATAGTTATGAATATAGTTGGACTTCAACAATGAACTTAGCTTGTTAACGTTTATAATTAAAAGCTGAAATTGGCTATAGAATGCAGTTTAGCTGTTTGGTGATTGCTTGTCAGATGTGATCAGAAACATGTGGGAACAAATTAAGATGTTATACACATTAGAAATGTACTTGATTTTTTACCAAAATGGCTACTAAATTGTTATGTACTTCAGCTTACCTCTGAAGCTTTGCCCTATATATTCTAACACATATAACAGAAACTATAAAAATGTGATTTTAGCTTTGGAACAGATACGAGATCAACAACTATGGTAAGTTGTTTTTGCTGTTGATAAACATCTACAGGCTTTGCTTAGGATATTCTTGTTTTCAACGATAGGAGTAAGAGTTTTTTCATTCCTGGTTGCCCTATAAATTTTCAGATATGGAAACTACTATAACGAGCAATGAAGTACAAAGGATCCTTTGAATGTAAAATATCCTCTATATAAAAATGTGTTATAAGTACTTGTTTTTTAGTTGTTGAGACTATCTCGGTGGTGGATCAATGAATATCGTGGAATCATTTCTAGTTAAAGTCCAATTACCAATATAAGACAGGAAATGATTAGTAAGGAAAATAATAAATCTATGAGAAAGGATTCTATAAATTTAAATGGACATATAGCATATCATACCATCATAAGAAACAACATTCAGGCGGCAATAGATAACAACTAGATATTTGTTAACCTTTTAGTGAGGGTGTGGCCTTCATCTCTAGTTAACTCATTCCACGGCAAAAGTATAGTTGGTTGCATCCTTAAACATTGAGTACAATATTAAAGCATGATTTTAAAGTTATATACTGAACATATAAGATAGAAGAAAAAAGAGAGAGAATATTATACACTCTTCATTTATCAACACAAATCTTTGCACATAAGATGTGCCTTTTTCATTCTTGACTGCGAAAGTCGACATTGCATCAATTACCACTCCAAGAACATCTACAATCACAACATGAAATCTGCTATGTAATTAACAGCAAAGCATAAAGTAAATTGTAATGTTTAGCAGTTTACTAACTATTTTACTAGTTGAATCTCTATACTTCGAAAACCCTTGAACTTGGTATAGACAAAATCTGTTTGAAGCATGTCATTTTGTTCATCTACTTGCTCCTCTAGTATGATGAAGTTTCAGTAGACATCACCAAGTGTGTATCAATTCCATCACTACAAAAGTCTTTAGGAATCAGCCTGACCTCAGTATTAGAGATGAGATATTTCTTGTACACCTGCAATTTTGGGATCATAATAGAGATAGCTTGGTTGAACATAATTCCTTGAACCTTGGAATCTTGAATGAATGTAAATTAGGACAACATTAGGATCTTTTTTTGTTTTCTATTTGTAGCATCACTATTTCTAGAGTATAGTAAAAAAGAAGTATGGTATTCGTTAGTTATGTATTCAATACCTTTCAATCAACAAAGATGAACTTGTGATATGTAGTTTTGCTCTTCGATGAAGGAGTTGCTTGTAGCTTCTCTTGAACAGTTACTTTTGCAGACCAATTCTTCATCTTAGGCTTAATATCTTCAATTGGCAACAAATTCTCCATTCAGCAATTAAATGAAAAAGAAAATGTAAGCTATTAGAATGATCAAGAATCAAACCAATACTTGTTAAGTATATACTACGTAGCAATATATTTCATATATTACTATTTAATAAAATATACTTCTTCTATATTGCTTGGCTAATTCTAATATTTCATTGTAGACAACATTTCTTGTCCTTAGTCATATTCTTAATATCAATAAAAGTTGCAGGTATAATTAGTACTTTTATTGAAGTTGTTGTTTTTGCATGAGACAAGGCTACATATAATTGGCTATGAGAGAAAATTGGTTCTCGTAAATAGATGCCTACATAATTGAGAGTTTGACCCTGAGCTTTATTGATTGTCATGGCAAAGCATAGATGACCTGGAAATTGAGTCATCTTGAATGATATGCCATTCCTGCCACTTTCAGAAAACTGAAGTAGAATTCTTGGCAAGAAAATTTGCTTTCCATTGTGATGGCCAACTGCAATCTGTACACAAATTGTGTGTGGTGTCAATTCTCTATAGATCAGCCTAGTTCCATTACACAAATGTTCAATAGGATTTAAATTTCTTAACAGAATCATTGGAAAATGAACATTTGAGAACCAATTTATGAGGAGGGAGACCCTTTGGATTTAATGAATTTAGAAAATCTTCATAGTCTCCTTGACCATTTTGTTTAATCATCTTGTCAATGCTTATGTAAACATAAGCATTTCCAGGGAATTGATTAATGATCAGCTCATTAACCTCATGTACTGTACTATTTTTTATTGATAGAATGCATCTATTAATCATCTAATATGGATCTCTTGAATAGAGGTTCAAATCAGAAAAAGTAGACTTTATTAACATGTTATAAAACAAATTAAGTTAAGGAAAATCAAATGATTGGTATTCAACCTTTAAGAAGAATGGCAATTTACACTCTAACCTCTTTAAGGAGTCCTCCTTATTATCATATGGAATGAGAATATCCTTTCATAAGGATATTTTTCCATCATCATCTACTGGTTCACTTCTTTCTCCTATTCTGAGAAGGAAACTTGAGAATGTAGGGTCCAAAATAGCTCTCATGTTTTTTGTCAAGCGATTTTTTTTTTAAATAAAGTGCTGTTGTTCCACAAGGGAGGATTTACAAGGCTTGGCACAATCTACATCTCTTTAGATGCATTTTGAATCATTTGCAAATTTGCCGAAAATCTCCACCAAATGCCACAACTTTTCCACCAAATGGTTTATTAGAATCCAGTATATCTTTAAGCATCAAATCGAATGCTTCAATAGTTTCTCTTCTTGCCATCGAAGCTTTATCCCAAAGAATTAATTTAGCCAACACAGGCAAGTGAGCAACTGAACTTTGTTTACTAATTTGACAGCTCTTTTTATCAAACAAATCCAATGGAGTTTTAAATCTAGAATGTGCTATTCTCCCTCCTAGCAAATTTGAAGTTGCAACACCTAATGATGCAACAACAATTGCTATATGACCTTGAGATCTTGTTGTAGCAAGAAGGGCAAAGTATAAAACGGTTTTCCCTGTACCCCCAGGACCATCTACGAAAAAACTTTGGCTAGTTCCAGAAAACACTTGGCACATAATTGTATCACAGGCATGTCTTAATGTCTTTAATTTTATCCGGCATTTGTTTTGAAAGACATTAATAGATCTTGTTCTGAAAAAGGGACCTTCTTTTCACTTTCAATTTCTTTTGTTAGCTTTTTCGCATGGGTAAATTGAAACTTTTCAAGAATCAGGTGGTATTCATCAATGTTCTTACCATAAGTTCCAATAATTTGTTAATATCTTCCAACACATGCCATTTAATCTGTGCTTGAGTGAAACGAGTAACAACTTGAACTTTTACAAAATCTCTAGAAAGGTTTGGTTAAAACCTTTCCCACAAAAGACATGGATTTGTTGGTGAACATAAGGCTAGAAAAACTGCAAACAATGATCGAATCGATGAAGGCATCTACAATGCAGCAGCTTCCTCAAGTGTTTCCTGTATATAGTTATCAGATTCAAGAAGTCCTAGATGCATACCGGTTTCTCTATATGAAGGTAATTGGTATCTATTTACTATCAAGAGATCCTCAAATGATGTTGAAGCATGAACATGTGAAATTAGTAATCTTAGACAATACCGCTAACCCTTATTTGGACTCATAACAGTAATTCTTCCTATAACCTTCCTAGACTTCTTCTCTGTCCATATATTTTTTTTAGATTTCCAAACAAAATGTTTAGGGAATTCACGATACAAACACTTTAGTTTCTGAGCTCTCTTGTTTGTTCGGTTCATTTGAAATAATTTAGTAAGCTAGTTTCAAAAAATCAATGTTGTCTAAAAGGCTGCACAGTTCAGTGTTATGAAAACAAACAATCTGCTCTATAGGAAGATGAATTTGAAGGGTATACACAGAAGGATTCATTTCATTCATGTGAAAATAATTGATTAATTTCATCAACATCCTTAGGTTTATCTTCTAAACTAATATGAAAGCTGACATGATCATGTCTTCGAAAGACATATTTATACAAATACTTAACTAATTTAATTGTTGAGAAGATCTCAACATTCAAGTGGCAGTCAAACAAAGCAACGAGGTATAGGTTGTAAGAAACAACCCATTGATTGTCTAGAGAAATGGTTTCTGACCTTTACAGATAAACCATTTATCCTCGTTCTACAATGTGGATAACCGCAATCAACATGAGTAGTATGCTCACTAAATTCTTTAGGATACTGACTTTTATTGCTCCTATTTTTCATGCAAGGATTTTGCTTATTCATTTGTCCACAAGGGCCATGCATCATATGTTTGACTACCAAAGTAATTATGGATCAGTACATGGATCAGGCATTTTAGCTGAAAACAAAACGATCATAATCTTTTGGATTGACTGGCTTCAATTCTAGTTTCAATATTAGCAAAATATGAGTATGAGAAACTCTTTTGGAATTCAATCACATAGACAAATGCTACAACAATTCCAAATAACTTCTTCTTTATGATCTCAGATTTTAACATTTCTAACTTTGCTTGAAAGACTATTTATACCATATTCGGTCTATCTTGTGCCTTTTCTTTATACTTCAAGTTTTCCTTATTTCCTTCCAATTTTTGTTGCACGTCATTGGAAGGAAGTAGAAGAAGATCAAGTTTTCCATGCTTCTGCACCAAAGACATAGCATCTATATATCTACGTCTTATATCTCTTGGACCACTGATAAATGATGCCGGGAGATATATCCTACAACTATCTTTACTTCCTTTAGTTTCACCTATAGAGACACTATCCATAACACCTTTAAAATTTTTGTATCTAATCTCAGCCTACTTTTTTCCTATGAAAATCAAGTTTGGAAGTTTCTATCTTAATATAAACATCAACTACAAACTATTGTAATAACTGGCCAGCATGCAGAAGCATAGATCTATCATTTTCCCTCATCTAATGCCTATAGCAATAGTATTTCCTAGCTGACACAAAATCTTTTGACTGCTTGGCTAGTTCTGTAGCTATAAGAAAGAGTAACAAACATAAGGAAAAAGAGAATAATTAAAGGCGATTGAAGTATTTGAAGGTAGAATGAAACTGTGGTCCTAAATACAAGACTAAGAAAGCTTGCCCCTATTTTCTTGTTGGATTAGTTTAGAACTCAATAGTTTGACATAAAGACAGATCAACAAATTCTTCATTACTATTTTTCCTTATTTTTGATGATGATTTCTTTGGAATGCCATGATGCCATCTAGATTCACCATGACGAAATAATAGTGGATATTTGAATGTGTATAAACTTGAATATAAACGTTCCTATCAAGAACATGATCGTTAGACTTAGTCCATATACCAACAACTTCAGAACAAGATGGAAGATTGTAGGCATGCCGATCTAAGCCAGGATTAGAGCTCAAAACAATTGTCTGATTTTCAAGATTTGGAATGTCTCTAAGACTTTTAAAAAATTTAGCATAAGGATTTTGGCCAAGAACATTCATCAACAATTTAGCAATGCTGTCACGAAGCCTAGGCAAAACATCAAGTCTCCTAGACAATTCTTCTTCAGTATCATAATAATACAGCTAAATTCTAGAAGGATTCACCAGAAGGTTTTAAACCATTCAAAAAATGAAAAACTTGATGCTGAACATGAAATGTTAAACCTCATTTTTAGTATTCTTTGTCAGTTCGTGATCATATTTTGCACCAAAGGATGTGAAAGCAAGAGAAACATTATGAGTACGAATATTCTTCTTGAATTCCATGCTTTCTTCATCAGTACCAGAATACAGCCAAATCAGATCATACGGCATCGGTGGAATGACATACTATACTTCCCATCCAGCGCAACAAAAATTAGGAGGTTCCAAATGAAACCTCTTAGTACCCATTCTGCTTGCAATTTGGAGAAGTTGGTAGCTTCAGAGATTTCTGGGTATTTTCTCGAGTCAACTTTTTTTCTGGTTGTTTTACGCTTTTTCCCTAGGATAGTCATCTTAGACACATTATCACATAAATATAACATCCTAAAATTACCTAAGTCTAAAGTGAAGATAGAGCAGAACAATGACAACAAACCTTTGTTCATGATACTTGTATTTATCAGCACATGATGAATAATATTACTCCCAGATTATTCAGGAGTCAAGTAACTTATAAAAGAGGAACTTTCTTAGGGACCAATTGACCTTAAGAAAGTACACAATTCATAAGGAAAAAAAATTAAGAATGGAACGATTTCAAATTGAATAATAGATTGATTTGATATTTTATTTGGGATCGAAGACAAATCAGAACATAATTAGATCTTGACTATGGAGCAGATCATCAGAGCTTTAAGGCACAAGCTATTTTTTGAGTTATTAGGTTATAAAAAATTAGATATAAAGAATGAACAAGGAATGTGAACAAAGACAAAGAAAGTAGGATATGCGGGACTTTGGAAAAGAGCTTATTTTCGTAAGACAAGGACAATAATATATATACCTTCGCTGCTGAAAGATGGTTCACAAGATGACGGTAGAGAAATTAATGGATGTTTTTGGTTAGTGAATTGCCCGAAGAAGAATCAAATTCTCTAGACATACAGTCCAAGATCTCAATTAAGTTCTTATCACTAAATAAGTTGAGATCATTATATGATGGTGGTAGCTCATTTTGAGATGTTGCATTCTTAGGAAAACAAACTCCACTGTCTCAATATGTCCAGCACCAGTCTTAGAAACGTACTTTCTATCAGTGTTCGTATACTTATTATGCTGGTTTTTTAAAGGAGGAGACTTAACACCAGTCTCTTTCTCTTTTTTCCTTTCAGCATAATACTTTCTACGAGGGTGCAATAGTTCATCTTTTTTGTCTTGAGGCATTTCGGCATAACGTTTGCGCGGCAAAGTTTTTTGATCCATCTGGTAAATGTTTGATAGGTGGCACTGAATAACAATTTGTATAACAGGTGAGGAAAAATAATATAATAAATAGTTTTAAACATGTTATAAAGATATAACCAAATACCATAAATTTGATCTAATAAAAAAGATTAGCCTGAATGTATTAAACAACTTCGACAGTAAAATAGATAAATGATAAGAAACCATAGAATGCAACCAAAAACTAACATTACCTAAAGCCAGAAACAAACACCATATATATTTTAATCTTATGAACAACTATAATCAATAGCAGAATACAACAACCAGAAATAACAAAGTAATACAATGAACAAAGTTGAAGAAAAAGGAAGGTTAAAGAACTTGTTCAATGGTCAGCAGAACAACAATTCATTTTCTTTAATAGCCAATCAAAGTTGATAAAGACCTGCATTACAGGACAACAGCATAAGGAAAAATGGACAATGTCTAATATATTTAACCAACAATAAGAAGTAAAAGAGAGAAAACATGTCAGTCATTCATAATAAAATAGAAGCATTATGAAAATGCAGATACGTGTTCAAAAAAACATAATGAACAATAAAGATAAGATAATCTTTGAAATAGCAAATTAGTGTAAAGCATACAAATACTCAACAAAAGGGTAAAAGAGATCCATAATGATAATAAGAAGAAAGACAACGAGAGCGAGAACAGAATATAAGTTTGATTTAAGCATAATAACAGACACATAAGGTGCATAACTGAACATCAGTTCTGTAAGGTAGCATAAGACAAAAACGGTTGGAATAACTTCTAATAGACATTGTTAGTTAACTCGAGATAGAATGGCACCAATAAAGAAAAAAGCCTAAGAACAAGTAAAAATCCATCATTTTTTGGTAAACATAGAAATAAATATAGCTCAAGAATGTATATGATATCCGTAAAAGGAAAGACAACACAAAATTGAGTGCATAAATTAGCTTACCAATAGTAAATGCAGTAGAAATATTCTCAGCAACCAAGAACAAATAGCAATTAAGAAAGTAAATAAAGAAAACATAAGAGTGATAACTAAGGTAACAGGTAGCTGAACAGACCAATTAAGAGAATGACCTATGATATTGTTCATAGTACAGTGCAACAGTACAAAAATACTAAACAAATATCACAATCATTTCAAGTAACTAAGAAAATACCACTGATAGGATTGGTCTGACACAAATTTAAAAGTCAAATTTATCCCTGTACGAATGCAAAGTACAAGAGTATGAAGGTACTACTAAAAAGAGAAGGAGATCATAGCAAAGTGTTTGGTATAATGGTAATTTTATTATATATTTGAAAATGTACTCTTCTGAGATCTCCATAATTGAGCTAAACAATTGTTAGCTTTTCCTGAATTGGCGGCAGGGGCAGCATTAATCTAAATTGCAAATAAATTACATGGTAGGTAAAAGCCATAAGGATAAGTAGGAGTGATGCGAACACCGTGCGCGATAAACTTGATGCCACGAAACCCAACAATTCAAGATGGCACCAAAACCCCAACGATCAACTCCAAAGTTGGTCACAAGAATTTGGACAGCAAACACACAAACAAGAACGAAAAAGAACACACAAGAATCAAGCAAGAATTCAACCCGTTATCTACAGCGAGACAAGAACTAAACTCTTAACAAGATTTATAGTAAGAATTGACCCGTTGCCTATATGAATCAGGCAAGAACCAAATCTATAAGTCGGTTAGAACAATCACCTTTGCTCAAGCGATGATCCCAACAAAGTCTTAATCCAAAGACTAATAGAAAAAACTTTTTCCTCACGAAAAAGACAAAAAATTTTTGATAAAAATGATACACATCCTGCTGAAATTCGTCCATATAATACTGCCTATTTATAGGCTTAATAAAGTCCTAAAAATTGGCTTAAAAACTCCTAAAAAAGTAGTGCTAGGGTTCAGCCATAAGTAGCCCCAAGATTTGGGCTAAATGGGCCTTATTAAGGCTAATTAATGAGCCTAGAAACTAAGAATTAAATCAACAACTAAACCCAACTTAAACCCAACTTAAAACCAGCCCAATTTACACAACACTTTCTTATTGGACTTTACATAATAAAGACCAAACTAAAATAAACTTGAAAGGAAATTTGGCCTTCTTGCACTTAAAGGATCTTCACTTGTGCTTTACTTTAAAGAATTGGGCATCATGTATTATTGAATTGGGAATAGTCCAATCCAACTTGATCAAAATACCACGAGCGTGCTCCAATCTTGGCAAGAGTGAGTCCAAGCTTGCTCTAGCATTCATCTCCTCATCTTGATACATTTTTGGGCTATTCAGATCCATATCAAGGAGGACTGTGTAGTTAAAATCCTTCAGGTAATTTGAGTTCCTGGGGGTGATGACAATTACATTATAACTGTTTGTAATCCATTGATAACCAGGGTAACTAAATGCTTTGGAATTTGATGTAAGGATTAAAAAAAAGTAAAAAGAAAAAGAGAGAGAGAGAGAGAGAGAGGAGAAAAAAACAAAAAGTACAGAACACAGGTTACATGAATAGAACTTGAAGAGAAAAGAGAATAGAGAAGAGAGAAGAAGAGGAAAAAAGAAATAAAGAAAGGGGAAGAGTAAAAAAAAAAAAGAGTTAGTGATTAAACAGCAAGAAGGCACGTCAAGAACACACATGGAAAGCCAACTAAAACTCACGTGAAGGGCATGCAGAATATTGGCGAGTATTTGGTGGACTACCAAATGTGAGACATGTAGTTGATGCTTTATATCTATTGTTAAACGAGATGTAATGGCCACGAGTACTTGGTAAATGAAAGAAAAATTCCATTTTAAAAATCACTATATCGAAACTATAGAAATTATCTGAACAACGTTTTACAAGCTAAAGTCAAATAATATGGGTAATATAATATCTAGTAGTATAATTTTGCAAATATCCCTAGAATTTTTGATAATCTTGGTAGGAGTGCAATCAAGAAATTTGCTACACTAGGGGACAATTTTGCTACAATTTTCCAGTAACAAGTTTTTATCTTTTTAATATTTCACATTCCTATTTTTGATTTTTTTTTTCAATTCCTAGTTAGCCATAGGCATCTTGAATTTTAGACTAGTTAGATTAAAAATTTAGACATTGTATAAACCGTAAAATTGCAAATGTGTTTGAGATAATAAGAAATGCTTTTACATTTTACAATACATTTACCATCAATATCTATATCTCTAAGTAATTTGACAATGGCCATCACTAAACAAGAAAAATGGGACTAAATTTTGAATGTTTAATTATATGCCAATATTAGAATTGATGACAAAGAGGAAAAAAAATAATATTTATTTTGTTCCATTTATATTGTCACACTTATTACTGTTTGGAATGTTGCAAGAATAATGTTACATTTCCAAAAAGTTCATTACTTTATCAAGTTATATTCAAATTCTATCTGTACTAAATACTGAAATTATATCTGTCACTTGTCTTATATCAAAGATAGTCAACTTTGCTATATGCACCATGAAATTGAATTTTCTAAAAATCTGTGTCCACTCCTTGGGTGACAATAAAATTGGGATAGATGAATCTAATTAAACTTTTTGGATGTAATTAACTATAATATATAAGGATTACACCTCAAAATTTTTGTTGAATTTTAAATAAATAAAAAAAAGTCATTGTTTTGAACGTTTAATCATGTACAACTACAAAAATTGATGGCTAAGGGGGGATGGGGCAAGAATTGCTCCATATTACTTTTGTTTCTAATGAAGATAATATATATTTACATTTTTGGATGTATTTACCTACTATATAAAGGATTATAGTCCAAAATTCTTGTTGAATTTTCAATAACTCAACAAAAAGTCATTCCTTAGTCGTATTGAAACACTACATTTGGACATGCTACTAAAGTTTTGAATGATCCAAATGCCTTGCAGAGGAAGAAATCTTTTGGCGGCAAAAATCTGGGATGAAATGGCTAAAAAAAGGGGATCAAAACTCCAAATTCTTTCATGCTTCACTCATGTCCAGAAGACAAAGACTCAACATCTCAAAGATCAAGATCAATGGCTTCTTGGACGGATGATCTTCATTCAATTGAAACTGAAGGAGTGAATTCTTCCACGGGCTCCTAATTGGGAATGCTCCAACAAGTTTTGATCCCTCTTTGCTAGAAATCCTTTCTCAAGTTCTAACCCAAGAAGACAACCTGTTCTTGTTGGCCGAGCCATCAATGAAAGAAGAAAAGGACGTGGTTTTCTCTCTCAATCCAAATGGAGCTTCCGACATCGATGGCTTTCATAGTGTATTCTTTACCACCTGCTGGAATATAATCCAACATGATCTCCTCAGGGTAGTGAAGGACTTCTTGAAGGGTGCACGACTGCCTAGGATGTTCACAAGCACCTTAATTGCTTTAATTCTAAAAACTGTGAATCCTTCCTCCTTATGTGACTTTAGACCCATTAGCCTATGCACATTCTTCAACAAAATTTGCACAAAACTCTTCGCTACTAGACTTGCTTCTATCTTGCCAAGAATAATTTCTCCTGAATAGGTAGCCTACGTGAGTGGTAGGGATATCTCAGACAATATATTGCTTGTACAAGAAATGTTTGATTTTATTGACAAGAAAATGAAAGGCGAAAATTTGCTTATCAAGCTGGACCTAACAAAGGCTTTCGACAGACTCTCTTGGCCTTTCTTATATTCAGCAATGAGAAGACTTGGATTTGCAGAAGAATGGATCTCACTCATGAGGAATGTTGTGGAGGATTGCTGGTTTTCTGTCCTAATCAATGGGGCACCAAAAGGTTTCTTTAGATCCTCTAGAAGGATGCGTCAAGGTGACCCTTTGTCACCTCTCCTCTTTATTATTATGATGGAGAACCGTTCTCTCGTGGACTAAAACAACAATATCACCTTGGTAGAATTTTGGAGTTCGCCCTACCAAGCTTTTCCCCACCAATCACTCACCTAGCCTTTGCAGATGATATTGTTATCTTCACAAAAGGAGACAAAAAATCTATCGAGCAGCTCATGGCCTTCCTCTCCAAATTCGAAACCTCATCAGGACAGCCAATTAACAAGTCAAAAAGCTCTTTCAACGTCCCCAAAAAGGATGCAATCTCTTAGATCCAAATGATACAATACAAAACCGGCTTTGTCAAGAAAATTCCACCCTTTACATATTTGGGGTGTCCCATACAAAAGGCTAAGAGAAGGAGAACTTTATTCCAACCATTGATTGAAAAAATTGCATCAAGAATCCATGGATGGCAATCAAAATTTCTTTCTCCAGGCAGACTACTAGTCCTCATCAAACATGTACTAAGAAGCATTCCTACCTTCTTATTGGCTGTTCTCTCTCCCCGTCTTTAGTGCTTTAGAATATCTGGAAAGACAATTCGCCAACTTCTTCTAGGGCTCCTCAGCTATGGGCTACAAACATCACTGGGTTTCTTGGAGTACAATATGCCAACCGACTGCCTCTAATGGATTAGGCATCTACCCCTTTTTCGAAATTGTAAAAGGCTTCAGCATCAAGTTATGGTGGAAATTCTAAAAAAGAGACTCACTATGGTGCAAATTTCTTCGTGGTAGATACCTAAGGGGCTGTGAACATCCTTACATGGCTACGGAGTCAAGAAGGGATTCTCATGCTTGGAAAAGGATGCTACACGTCCGCAATGAAGCTGAAAAATATTTTCTTTTCTTGATTCAGAATGCACAATGCTCTTTCTGGTATGACCCTTGGCTGCAACACCGGCCTCTATTCCTTGAAGTTGAGCAAGTCTTTGACCAATCCCTCACGGTTGCCCAAGTCTGGAGATCTAATAGTTGGGATCTCTCTATCCTTGACAATAGATACTCCAATGAAGAAATTAGAAGAATTCAGCACTCCTCCTTCAAAGTTACTTCATTCATCTCACTAAGAGCCCGGACAAGCTCATTTGGACACTAACAACTAATGGTAACTTTTTCATCTCCTTAACTCTTCGACCAAGAGCATCCTCATTTTCAAGACAAATGATTTGGGATAAAAGGTTGCAACTAAAGATATCCATTTTCATGTGGAGATTGTTGAATGGGCATCTTCCCATTGATGAAAATCTCTCAAAAATTAGAATTCCAATGGCTCCAAATGCTGTTTTTGTAACAACCAGGAATCATGTGATCATTTGTTTGTGGATTGTTCAATGTCCAAACCAGTTTCGCACTTCTTTGAAACATGGCTAGAAATGACCTTTCACCCGACAACATGTATACAAGAAAAGCTAAATTCGTGGTGGTGGAACAATTTGATGTTTTCCAAACCTTATTTTGATGATGACATAAACACTTAACTCTGTAAAACAAGCTTTTGCAGGAACAGATCTTTCGGACGCACAGAACTGTCTGTGTTATAGAAGAAAAGAGTAATTTGAGTGCAAATTGACTATAGTGCTTTGTTGTATTAGTGTGCAATTGTGAGTGTAATTCAACTTTGAGTGGAGTGATAATCTTGTATGAAAGTGTGGTTGTAAGTAAGATTCTTGGCTCAACTAAAAGAGTTTTAGTGTGAGCAAGAACTTCCGTGATGCAACTTTGTAAAGATTATTGGCTCACCAAGTGTGTGAAGCATTCAAGAGATTTGATACTTCAAGCTTGCTAGCTTGGAAGTATTGATTGTTTAATTTTTCTCTCTTTACTTTATTGTTCTATTGATTTTGTTATATCTGCATTTAATTTGAAAATCTCAATATTTCTCAAAGTATTTTTTAAGAAACCTAATTCACCCCCCCTCTTAGGTTGCTTTGGGGCCAACAATTGGTATCAGAGCTTGGTCTCATTATATTGCTTAAACTGCTTTTGAGTAAAGAAATATGGCAACCAACAATGCTCTATTTTTTGAGGGTCAATCCGTTACTAGGCCCTCTATGTTTAATGGGGCAAATTTTATTAGTTGGAGAGATAGAATGAAAATATTTCTGCAATCTATTGACATTGATTTGTGGTATGTTGTCAATGAAGGTTCATTTGAAGCTTCTATCATTGATGATCACACAAATAGAAGAAGAGAAAAGATAAGGAATGAGCTCACTCCACGCAAGACAAGGCAAACTTGACGTTAAATGCAAAAGCCATGAATGTGTTATATAATGCCTTGGATGCAAATGAATCAACTCGCGTGAAAGGTTGCAGTTCTGCTAAAGAAATATGGGATAAGTTGAAGGAAATTCATGAAGGGAGCGATGATGTTCGTGAGCAAAAGAAATCTCTACTTGTTGCCAAGTATGAGTCCTTCAAGATGGAACCACATGAGAACATAGACAAAATGTACTGCAGGTTCAATGACATTATCAAAGATCTTGAAGCCTTGAGTAAGGAGTACTCTTTGGGTGAGAAAAATAGAAAAATCCTGAATGCTCTATCCAAAGAATGGGATGCCAAAACAATTGCCATAGAGGAAGCTAAGAATTTAAATTTAATGCCTATTGAATCACTAATCAATTCTCTTACATCTTATGAACTCAAGCTAAAGGCAAAGGTTCTGGATGATGAAGAAGCAAGGCCAAGAAGGAGCATTGCTCTAAAGACCTCTCAAGAGTGAGAAGATGAAAATAGCTCCATCAACCTAGAAGATGAAGATCTTGATGAAGGAGATCTTGCACTCATCACCAAAGGATTTCTTAAACATTACATCAACAAACGAAGAATAAGAAGAGGCGGAGCTACAAATTCAAATAATTTCAAAGGGAAGTCTAGGCTTGAAATGAAGATGCAAAATGAAAAATGCTTTGAATGCGGTCAACTCGGGCATTTTGCAAATGAGTGTCCTTCCAAGAAAAAGAAGGAAGGAAGAAAACCAAGATTCAACAACTTTCAAATCACATGGGATGATTGCAACTCCGAAGGAGAAGTTGAAGAAGAAATGGAGTCGGCACAAATGGCCTAATGGCCATTGGAGATGATGAGGCAAATTCTAACTATGACTCTAATGATGAAAATGGTGAAGATGATCTTGAAGCTTTCATTTTGAAATTACATGATAGCTTAAAGGAATCATATGCTAGAAATAAGGAGTTAGCTAAAAAGTCGAATGCTTTATTGCAATGCTAACTCTAAACTTGTGAATGAAAACAATAGGCTATCGCAAGAAAATCGTGATTTGAAGAAAAGAATGCATGTGAGATCAAAGGTCAAGGAAGAACAAGCCACCTTGAAGAAAAGAATGGATGATTTGAATGCTCTTTTAACTAGAAAGAAAGAAAATATTTCTGATATGAAAAGAAATAGAAATGTAGCAATCAACAAAAAAATTTTCATGTGTAGAAGGGATGACTTATGTATTGTAAAACCAAAATCCTCTTTATATGGTAATAAAAGCATTATTTGTAGATATTTCCAACAACATGGACATGCTAAGAATATGTGTTATGTCAAGAGGAATGAAGAACTTGGAATGAAAGTTGCATGGATCGAAAGCAATTTCACTAACTCAAATGGACCCAAGAAAACATGGGTACCAAAAGTTATCAATTGATTTATTGTGTAGGTACTTAACATCGCCAACAATGCTAAGTGGTTCATAGATAGTGGATGTTCAAGGCACTTGATGACGGGTGATGCCTCTCTCTTCACAAATCTTACATCCAAAAATAGTGGAAAAGTCACTTTTGGAGACAACAACAAAGCAAAATCAATCGGCATTGGTGATGTAGGTAAAAATGGTGAAACCTTGATTAAGAATGTACTTCTTGTTGATAATTTAAACTATAATTTATTAAGTGTTAGTCAACTTTGTGACAAAAATTTATATGTTTTCTTTACCAAGCATGAATGTCTTATCCTTGACAAAAATCATGTTGTTTTATTCAAGGGCACTAGGCACAATGATGTTTCTGTGATTCATCTTGATAAATTAGCAATGGCAATGTAAAATGTCTTACCGCTTCCATAGATGATCCTTGGATTTGGCATAGAAGACTTTGTCATTTTAATATGGATTTGATTGAAAAACTTGCCAAGAAAGATTTGGTAAGAGGTTTGCCAAAACTGAAATTTTTGAAAAATAAAATTTGTGATGCTTGCCAATTTGGTAAACAAGTTAAAGTTTCTTTTAAACCAAAGAATTTTGTGTCTACTCATAAACCTTTAGAATTGTTGCATTTAGACTTATTTGGACCTACTCAATATGCTAGTCTAGGTGGTTGCAAATATGCATTTGTTATCGTAGATGACTATTCTAGGTTTACTTGGATATTATTTCTTGTTCACAAAAATAAAGCATTTGAAAAATTTGTAAAATTGTTTTCCAAAATTCAAAATTTATTGGATACAAAAATTGTTCGTCTAAGGAGTGACAATGGTGCCGAATTTAAATTTGGGGGTTTTCCCGATGCTTTATGTGATCACAACGGTATCTTTCATGAGTTTTTGGTTGTTAGAGTCCCTCAACAAAATGGTGTTGTTGAAAGGAAAAATAGGACTCTTCAAGAAACGGCTAGAACTATGATTAGTGAATGTGACTTACCACAATCATTTGGGCCGAAGTGGTTAACACGGCTTGTTATGTTATGAATCGAGTTTTATTAAGATCCTCTTTAAATAAAACTCCTTATGAGGACTCCTTTTTTGTAGAAAACCCGTTGTGAGCTATTTCAAAGTTTTTGGTTGCAAATGCTTTATTTTAAAAATCAAAGAAAATCTTGGAAAATTTGACAAAAAATCGGATGAAGGAATTTTTCTAGGATATTCTAGTGACAAGAAAGCATACCGAGTTTACAATAGAAGAACGATTTTAATTGAAGAAGTTGTGCATGTTACATTTGATGAAACTAATGATGTTATCTCAAAGAATGAAGATGAAGATGTAGGTATTTTAAAGGAGCTCGAAAAGCTCGTTATTCATGAAGATCATCAAGAGATTACATCAAGCGTTGATGTCAACAACCATCAAATTGATGATGAAAAGAATGAGGATGCTCAAAATGGTCTTCCGAAAGCTTGGAGATTCATCTCTAGTCATCCTCAAGATTTAATCATAGGTGATCTATCCGATGGGGTAACTACTCGTTCTCATAAACCTTTGAATAGTAATTGTGCATTACTCTCTCACATTGAACCTTAAACATATAGATGTTGCTTTGAGTGATGAATCTTGGGTTAATGCTATGCAAGATGAACTTAGTCAATTTGAGAAAAATAATGTATGGACCATAGTTGAAAGACCTTCTTCTCATCCCGTTATTGGTACTAAATGGGTTTTTAGAAACAAATTAAATGACAAAGGTGAAATCATAAGAAACAAAGCTAGACTTGTTGCAAAAGGTTACGCTCAAGAAAAAGGTATTGACTTTGATGAAACCTTTGCACCCGTGGCTAGATTAGAATCCATTCGCATGTTTCTCGCATTTGTCAAATTATTTCAAATGGATGTCAAAAGTGCCTTTTTAAATGGTTTTATCGACCAAGAAGTTTTCGTCGAACAACCTCCGGGCTTTAAAAATAAAAATCTTCCAAATTATGTTTTCAAACTCTCCAAAGCTTTATATGGTTTGAAACAAGCTCCAAGAGCTTGGTATGAAAGATTAAGTGGGTTCTTGATAGAAAATGGATTCAAAAGAGGTAGTAGTTGACACCACTCTTTTTACAAAAACGGATTCAAATGGTTTGTTTATCGTTCAAATTTATGTTGATGATATTATTTTTGGAGCAACTAATGAAAGTTTGTATAAGGATTTTTCACATTTAATGTAAGAAGAGTTTGAGATGAGTATGATGGGCAAGTTGCAATTTTTCCTCGGATTACAAGTTCATCAAACTAAGGAAGGAACTTTAATTACACAAATCAAGTACACAAAGGAGCTACTCAAACGATTTGGAATGGAAGATTGCAAACAAGTTGGCACGCCAATGTGCACTTCAACCAAACTTACAAAAGACGAAGAAGGTAATAGTGTTGATGAAAAACACTATAAAGGTATGATCGGAAGTCTACTTTACTTAACTGCCAGCAGACCAGATATCATGTTTGCTGTTTGTTTATGTGCTAGATTTCAATCTTGCCCTAAAGCATCGCATTTGATAGCTGTTAAAAGGATTTTTAGATACCTAAAAGGTTCAATGGATTTTAGCGGTCTATGGTATCCAAAGTCCTCTACATTTGACTTGATTAGTTATTCTGATGCCGACTTTGCTGGATGTCAAATTGATAGAAAAAGTACTAGTGGTATGTGTTATTTTCTGGGAAATTGTCTTGTGTCTTGGTTTAGCAAAAAACAAAATTCTATTTCTCTTTCTATGGCTGAAGCCGAATACATTGCTGCTGGAAATTGTTGTGCTCAACTTCTTTGGATGAAACATACTCTGAAAGATTTTGGTGTATTTTTTGATGGTGTTCCTATACACATGACAACCTAGTGCATATTAATCTCACAAAAAATCCTGTTAATTTCTGATAAACCAAACACATTGATGTTAAGCATCATTTCATTAGAGATCTCGTTTGTAAAAAAGAAATTTGTGTTGATTTTGTGCCTACTTCAGATCAATTGGCTGATATTTTTACAAAACCCTTAGGTCTAGATCGCTTTGAATTGCTCAGAAAATATTTGGGGATTTTACAGATAAATTTGGCATAGGTTCGATAGTTCGGACGCACTTCTTCGTCCGAACAACTTTTCTTTCGGATGCTCTGGATCTCCCGAAAGCTTCTGTTACTTCTCGGACTCTCATAATCGTCTGAACATTATCCGGACGCGCACCATCGTCTGAAAGAACTTCGGACGCATTGGCTCCTACTTCGGCCATCCGTTCTTCGGCTTTCGGACGCTTCGTCGGACTCATACCAAACATTCAGCCGTCCGAAAGTTGCCCCTGTTTGATTAAAACCGTCCATCTTCCCCATTTCGGACTCACCACCTCCCTCGAAAACCCTTTGGCGAAATTTGTCTCTCCACCACCCCCTCCAAATTCCCACTCTCTCTTCCAAAATTGATTGGAAAATTATCCTACCCAAAGCCCTTCTCACCTAAATCACATCTAATTTCCCCCATCCACCATCTCATTTCCTCAAATTCTCACCAATCCTCAAAATTTTCAATTTTCTCTTCTTGTCTTTTTCTTCCATCACAATGGTGAAATCTCGCGGAGGTTCCTCACTGATATAGCAAATCGGGGTCGAAAAACTAAAGGGAAGGCTCCAGTATGAGGAGAATCATTAGCTAATCCTCAAGTCTCCACCAATCCAATCCTATCAAAATTTATCGATGCCAAGGCATCGAACGGTATACTTCCCTTTTAAGTAAATCTATAATCGTTCAACGTCCTACTTCTCATAGTCTATTTGATGAATATAATCTTCCCATTATCAAATCTTGTTTTGAAAAACAAAATTGGGGTCATCTTGTGCATCTTGATTTACCTGTTTATCATGACATGGTGCTTCAGTTCACGGCCAATCTTCGGAAAGGCCCTACTGTTCGCACTCTCATTTCTCGTGTTAACAACACCAATCTTGAGATTTCATCAAACATCATTAACACCATTTTTGAATGTGAAGTCTCAAACCCCACTGATTTCTCCTATTTCTTTTCGTTAGACAAATGACCCGCTGATGATACTCAATTTGATATCGATGAAGTTAGAGCTATTTTTAACATCCATTTTATCAACAGGCATCGGAAGCCAAAACTACATTGCTCGCTCCTGAACTCAATATTCTGTACACTCTTGTCACAAATCTGTTATTGCCAACTAACGGGCATCGCACTGGGATTGTAACTGTGCAATATCTTATTTAGATGTGTTTAAGAGTATTCCTCTTGATTTTGGGTATCTTCTTTTGTTCCCTATGGGAACTCTTTCTTACTGATACCCGAAGAAACATTCCTTTTGGCAAATTTCTCACCAAAATTTTTGATTTCCTCAACATTCCTTTCAGCGGAAACAAACAATATCCTCCTTATTTTAACAAATCATACATTGAACGCAAAGGCCTCCATTTTTTCAACCATCAATGGCTAACTAAGGCAGCCTTTGATATTGCACAGTCACAATCCCATGCTCCCACCTCTGATTTTGCTATTCCTCATTCTCCTACTCCTCAACCACCTCCACTTACATCTGAACCATCTACATCTGAACCATCTCTTTCACATATCTATGGACTTCTCTGGACCTCTCTGAGCACTCAAGTCAGTTCATTTCAACGTCCCACAAATCGAAAGTTAAAGCGACTTGAAACTCGTCAAATGATTCTCCAAGCGGCACTCAACCTTGGCATGTCTGCTTTGGCTCAGGTTCAATTTGCTAATTTTCAGTCCCAATATCCACTTGAGTCATCTTCCAACAGTGATGAACCTGAAGATGGACATACCCATGAAGACAATGCAGAAGCTGCTCAAGGAGCTGTCGATGGCGATGACGACGATGATGAGGATGTTGACGACACGTTTGACTTCATCATGCAACGTCGCACCGGAGAGGAGGATGACAGTGAAGCCACTGCTGGAGATGTTCCATCCAAACGACAAAAGACTGAAAAGCGCTCCAAGAAGCGCAATGACTCACATTAGTTCTTTTCACGTTTGTATTTTGTTTTCAGCAGTTCTTTGCTTGTTAGAACCTTTCAGCATTTCTTTTGGTTTTCAGCATTTCTGTGGCTTGGTTGTGTATTTCTTTAGCGCACTGTAGCACCATTAAACTTTTCAGTTGGATGTATGAAACTTGTTCCATTTCTGCCAAACTACTTGCATGTTCTAAGGGGGAGTCTTTTTGATTGATGTCAAAAGGGGGAGTAGTCTTCTCTATACTATTGTGCTTTGATGATTGATATCCAATTGTGATATATTGCAAATTGATTAGTCATATCCAATTGTTTTTACATAAAGGTTTGTCATAATAAAAAAGGGGGAGATTGATGTTTTCCAAACCTTATTTTGATGATGACATAAACACTTAACTCTGTAAAACAAGCTTTTGCAGGAACAGATCTTTCGGACGCACAGAACTGTCTGAACTAGGTCAAAACTCCTAAGACGCATTGCATCGTCCGAACGAATTGGCAGAAAGAATGGGATCCTACTGCTTCTCTTTCGGACGCTCAGGACCGTCAGAAACCTCTGTCGGACGAAGGAACGGACGCATGCACGGACGTCCGAACGAAGCTTCTCAACAAAACTGAAAGAAGATCGGACGCCGCAGGCCTGTACCTCGGACGCATTCAATACTTCTCGGACGTCCGAAACTCCAACGGCTATTTTTTGTGCATTTATTATTTAGCAGTTAGGAAGTAGTTGAAACCACTATTTATTGCTCTTATAAATAGGTGCTTTAATAACCTGAATAAATCATCTAATACATTGAATACAAGCCTTAGAAAAGAGTAATTTGAGTGCAAATTGACTATAGTGCTTTGTTGTATTAGTGTGCAATTGTGAGTGTAATTCAACTTTGAGTGGAGTGATAATCTTGTATGAAAGTGTGGTTGTAAGTAAGATTCTTGGCTCAACTAAAAGAGTTTTAGTGTGAGCAAGAACTTCCCAACTTTGTAAAGATTATTGGCTCACCAAGTGTGTGAAGCATTCAAGAGATTTGATACTTCTAGCTTGCTAGCTTGGAAGTATTGATTGTTTAATTTTTCTCTCTTTACTTTATTGTTCTATTGATTTTGTTATATCTGCATTTAATTTGAAAATCTCAATATTTCTCAAATGAGTATTTTTTAAGAAACCTAATTCACCCCCCCTCTTAGGTTGCTTTGGGGCCAACACAATTCGCCTTCATCCACAGTAGGAGTTGTCTAGAAAATTCTCCCATGCTCAATATGTTGATTTGTGTGGAAAGCAAGAAATAAGGCATTTTTTGAAGGAGGGGCAGCTAATGCACAAGAGATCATAATGGAGACTTGTGCATATCTACGGGATATTTCCAGCACTTTCCCATTCTCTAGAGGGATATCGGCTGATGACATCCTCCTCCTAAAAGGTATTTGTAGACATTTGATTCAAACTAAACCGAAGCATGCAACGGTAGTAAAATGGACTCCACCACCTGTTGGTCTAGTAAAGTTGAATGTTGACGGGGCATCAAAAGGTAACTTGGGTTTGGCAACTGCGGGTGGAGTTCTTAAAGATCACAACGGGCAATTGATCAAAGCTTTTAGCAATTTTTATAACCAGAAAACAAATTTTCAAGCAGAGGCCATGGCACTAGTTTATGGATTGCAAGCTTTACGAAGGAATGCAGCTGCAAAATGTAGTGGTGGAGCTAGACTCATTGACGTTGGTTAATGTGCTAAATGGTGCAGTAGTACTCCCTTGAATTATTGACTCACAAATGCAATTCATCAAGAGCTTCTTAGTTGGCAAACATTACTCCTTTTCCCATATCTTCAGAGAGGCTAATCAAGTTGCAGATAGTTTAGCTAATGAAGGCATCATTAACTCTTCCTATGTAGAATATATCCAGGAGACAATTCCCTCATCCATTCGAGGTGTGATAATCCTGGATTCTTGGGGCGGCCCATACATTTGGCATTATAAATCTTGATTTTTTTGGCATTTAAATCAATAAAATATCAGCCTACTTGGGCATTTGCTTTAAAAAAAAAGTTTTGAATGCTTAATTATGTGCGAAGATTAGATTTGAAGACTGTGAGAAAACAAACAACAACGATTACTACCTCTTAATTTTGGTTCTAATGAGATAATATTAGCATTTTTGCATGTAAGATTAAATATTTTTTTTATTTCCAAAGAAAATCTATCGTGGTTCACCATCTACTCCCTTGGTGACTTGAACTCGGTACTTAGGTTATAGGGAAAGTTTAATCTTGCCATTTGCGCTACAGTTCACTGTCTGGATGTAATTAAGTGCAAAACATAAGGACTACAATTCAAAATTTGTGTTGAATTTTCAATAAATGTCGTTAATTACATTGAAACACTACATTCAAAACTCAGAATATGTTAGATAAAGTAAAATTTAAGAGTAACTAGTATAAACTTATTAGGAATTCTACAGTCACATTGAGGGAATAATTTCGTTGGTTTTATAGTCTTCTACAACATAAGTTTTTAAAGCTTATTATTATATTGTACAAGTTTTTTAAACAATAGAATAATTCACTTATGGGACAGTATAATTTTCCTAAACATATCCTTGATTTATATTATGGAGACAACAGTATTTAAGTCACAATTGATAATTTTGAATCCAAAATATATTATAACAATATTTTCACTATAACTTGTAAGGGATTGGACAATGGGGACACGTGCTCTACTAATAATAACGTGCCTTCGAAACTGAGTACAATAGCGAAGAAGAGAATAAAAATGTTATAACCACCTCAAATATCAATGGGAAATAGTGTTTTGAAACCCAAACCAGATTGGCCGACTCAATTGGTTAAATTGGGAACCGGTCATGAGTCCGGTTGGTATTGTGTAATACCCTGACATAGCAAAAAACCGTTGACACCCAGTCAAACCCGGTAAATCGATAAGAACTGGTAACCGAGAAAGACTTGGTTTTTTATTTTTCAATCTCATTTCATCATCATCATAGATTTTCTAATTAAAAAAAAAACCAAAATTCTCAAACCAAAGAAGAAAGACAAGAAATCAAATTAATTTTTCCATCTAAAATTATAATATTATCAATCAAGTTCCATAAGTTAATTTTAAGCAATAAATTTGTGGAGATTTATTTTCCAATAAAATTTCTCCAATTCTTGTCTAGAGAGGGAGGCAAGTGAAAAGGGAGATGGAGTTTGAGATGGGGATGGTGATGATGATGGTGGTGGTGAGAGATAGTGAGAAGGGAATAGTGAGACGGTGGGGGTGATAAAGGAGGGAGGAGGTTGAAGAGGCAGAGAGGGAGGCAAAAGGAGGGAGCATACGGTGAGGTGAGAAGGAAAGAGGCTGCTAGGTTTTTTTTTTTTTAAGGAAACACCCTAATTAGGTGAGGATTTATTAAAAAAGCTCAAGATTTACAATGGCGAATGTAGGGATGTCCCTTGGCATCCAAGATAACCAAACCTTTCACATGGTGGGAATGGTATCTGGATCGTATTCAACATACATGGGCGTAATAATGCCCTCATTTGCCAACCTATCTGCTACTTAATTTGTTTCCCTAAATACATGTGAGAATGAAACAACACTACCTTCTAGGAGCAGTTTGATGAGCTGGAGTTTATTGTCAATGCTCCATGGTGGCGCGGATAGCCCACTCATGATGTTAAGCCGAGAAGTAGAGAGTTCATTTCTGCCTCCACAGCACGTAGGTGTAAAGAGCAACATATTTTTAGGCCATCTAGAAGGGCCAGAACCTCAGCCTTCAAATTGGTTTGAGTGGAGAAGGCCTTGATGCTGTGCCCAAGGTGTTTTCTAAGGATGCCCCCTCCCGCCGCCAAACCTGGGTTCCCTTTGGAAGCCCTATCCACATTCAACTTGAGGACACCAGAAGGAGGACAGTCCACTTAACAGCAAGTATTCTCCTAGGTTGTAAGTAAAGAAGTTGGCTGCAAATCCCGTGTGAAAGAAGCAATTCATCTGCCATAATTACCTTTTGAAACAGATATATTGAGGAAACTGTCTTCAAATAAGCACAAATGTCAACAATGATTCCGGTGGCCGAGATGCTTGTCCCTTGGAATGTAGCTTTATTTCTAGACTTCCAAATGAAAAAAAAAAACAATGCATGGAAGGATTTTATGTATTGCCCCTATTGTGGTTGAATGAGTGTGCGCAGCCCACTCACCACGAGTTGAGCTTATCCAAAATGGTTGTGGCTGGAGCAAATGTCCATTCGAACCACACTTCAAAAAAATTCCAAACTTGTGCTGCCATTGTACATACCACAAAGAGATGATTGATAGATTCTTCTTTGTTACAAGAGCGGCATTTGGATGGTAATGGGATGCCTATCTTGGAAATCAGGTAATCCGTTGGAAGCTGTTTGTTTAAAAATTTCCACATAAAGATGGAGATCTTCACTTGGAGTCTCTTATCCCAAATCATATGTCTAGTGAATGATTGAGCCATTGGCGGGTAAGTTAATGAAATAGAGAAAGAGCCGTTGGATGTGAGGGTCCAAATAAGCTTGTCCGAATCCGAATCCTCCCCCAGGCAGATGACCTTGTTTTTAATGCAGTTCCCAATGTTGCGAAGTTTCTCAATGGAATATCTCCCGTCGAGTAAGGATAAATTCCAATCGCCGAAATTCCACACTTGCCTCACTGAAAGATGGCTATCATAAACTTGCTCAAGTGTCCACCATGTTAAATAGCGGCCCGTGATCAGTCCATGTGTCAAACCAAAATGAAGAGTTGGCATTCCGGATGAGGAACAACATGTTTTGCTCCGCTGACTCAAGAAAAATGCAACATTTGTTTCCATGTGAATAAGTCTCCAAGTGCTTCTTGAGCTACACAAGGGTGAATGCAGCGGTTTAAGTATCATCCATGGAAAAAGGAGCTCCATAAGGAATGACCTTTCCGAAACTTCCACCATAATTTCATGCTGAAACCATGCACAACAGCTGCCAAAGGATTAATGCCGAGGCCATTGGAGGATGTAGGTTGACAAATGGTAGACCATGCTATCCAATGATGTTTTGGAACACCTTCCAAAGCTCCCCAGAAGAAACCCGCAAATTGCCTTTCCAACTCCTTAAGGACTGAAAGTGGAGGAGCGAGGACTGCCATAAGAAATATTGGGATGCTACACAACACTTGTTTGATGAGAATAAGCTGTCCTCCAGAAGAGAGAAATCGTGTTTTGCCAGCCATGAATGCGTGTTGTCACTTTTTCTATCATTGGCAGAAAAAGAGCTTTCTATTTTTTTGCTTTCTGGATAGGGCATCCCAAATATATGAATGGTAGGGATTTTCTTGCAAACCCCGTCTTGGCTTGAATCATCCGAATACGAGGTGTGGATGCTGTCTTGGACAAATAAAAAGAGCTTTTGGCTTTGTTGCAAAGCTGCCCAGAGGATGCCTCAAACTTTGAAATGAAAGCCATGAGATTTCGGATAGAATTAGCCTCTCCCCTTGTAAAAGTTACCACATCATCCGCATAAACCAAATGAGTGATGGTTGGACATGTCCTCGGAAGAGCGAACTCAGAAATTTTCCCAACATGAAATTGATTACTCAAACCACGGGAGAAAGACTCCATCATAATTATGAAAAGAAGGAGGCATAGAGGGTCCCTTTGCAGAACCCCTCTTGAAAATTTAAAGAAAGCTTTTGCCACACCATTAATGAGAATAGAAAACCAACAATATTCCTCAGACTATTCTTCACTAAAGAGATCCAATACTCAGCAAATCCAAACTTCCTTAGAATTTCATATAAAAAAGGCCAAGATAACCTATCAAAAGCTTTGGCGAGGTCCAGCTTGATGATCAAATTACCACCTCTTGTTTTCCTATTTAAGAAATCCACCATCTCTTGGGCTAGAAGGATATTATCTGCAAGTTCTCTACCTTGGACATAAACACCTTGTTTGGGGAAGATAAGTTTTGGCATAATAGTGGCTGCTATAGGTATTTTAGTTGGGTTGGAAATAATTGTTAGTCTTTTTAATTTTCTTCTTCTAAAACAATGGTCGAAAAAAATAATAGTAATAATGGGTTGTAAGGGATTCCAACCCATGGCCCCTCAAAAACAAATGAATGGCCTCGAGACCTTCCAGCCATTTATCACTGTCAATGTAATGGTATTTATTTTATTAATAAAAGAGACCATATGATTTGGCCGGTTGAACCAGTCAAACTAGCTGAACTGCAAACTGTTCGACTCTTGTCCGGTTCATCTTCTGGTCCGAGTTTCAAAACATTAACGGGAAATACTTTGGTAGACATAGTCTTTGACCCCACTTGTAAACCCTATGGTGTGGATTAAATGTTATGAAATCTATGACATCAATTGATGTAAGTAAGATTCTATAAAATTTAATCCTAACTGCAAGGTTTTTAAATGGGTTTCAATAATGGGTCTATGTTAGTATTTTCCAACCTCAATAAGGTACAATTCTGAAGTCTAGTATTAGCTGTAATTACCTTCCCTAAGAATACCAAATTAGAAAAATTATCCCATGGTTTATTAATTAATATTCAAATCTCTTCAATAGTAAAACGATGATCAAATACCTGGATAAAGTTAAGAGACGTCAAAAATGCCATTTATATTAGTAAAATAGAATCCCAAAATACCCTTATGCTAAATGGACTAATTACATTTATTATATGAGTAAATCTTTCATGCTCCATCACTGTAGAAAATTTTCTATATTATCGAGCATGTGGATGCGTATCATATGTATAAAAATGACATTTGAAATCTAAAAAATGTACAAGTTGTATGCTTCCATACTTGATGGTGTAGAAAGTTTTTACTTTGACAGTGCATTAAAGATTAATCATTATTATATACCATGATTTAACAGACTTTGGTAGGATAACCACCCAGGATAATCATCGAGGATCACTATCAAAATATAATAAAACCCACAAAAATGATCGGATGAGGGTTATTTACATGATAGAAGTCTTCCAATATTAAACATTCTAAGAGCTCTAGAACTCGGAGAACTTAATTTTTGTCCCTACAAATATTAAGTTTGTATCAAAGTAGAAGGTAAGTTTTTTGGCTATCATATATACTGTCACGCCCCAAAAACGGGACCGTAACACGCCGCGCTAATGGTACACCGGCCCAAAGCGCAAGGCACAAACGAACAGAGTAACAAACTTAACCGCAATGTAATAGAACCATCAAACCATTTCTTAACTATAAAACCGAATATTTCAGTTTTACACAAAAAATACGAATTACAAAATTCCTTCTAAGTACAAAAGATGCTACAACAAAAACAAAGTTCATCAATACAAAACCTATCTAATACACATCTAGATGTGGGTAATTTATTTTTTCAGATTATCTCGTAGAGTCCTACCAGTAATGTGGAATAACCCTCATCCGATCATTTTTGTGGGTTTTATTAGCAGCTTCAAGAATAGTGGACAAAAATATAAATCACGTGGGGTGAGCATAACTAGCTCAGTGGATAACATAAAAGCTCTTCAAATGAGGCCAAGCATTGCGATAAAAAGAAAACATAAAGATAATAACATTTGTGAAAACCATAGTCATGAAGTAGTTTCTAAAATGCCTCATGCCATTTAAACGTCAATAAACCATAATCATAAGTAGTTTCTAAAATGTATAATGCCATTTAAACGTCAGGCATGTCCAAAACATAGCCAAAAAGATCCAATCATTTCAAAACATAGTATGCTAAAGCATAAAAGATGGAGAGGGGTAGTGCTGTCTCTTATACACATCTAGATGTGTATAGAACCGGTTCTCCCCAAATCAAACATTTCCAAACACATCCAAAATTATATACCTAGGTCACCTAGGAGCCAAAACAGTCATAAAATGCTTTCATATCAAAAGAGTTTGCAAACATATCAATTGATTAACATAAAATAGCTTGGTCCCGATTTCATATGTAATAGTTCCAAAACTTGGTAAAAGTGCTGTTCCAAACATCATACACATTGTAAAATCCATCCAAACATATTTCGAAAGTCGTTAAACAAAATACAAGTGGAAGAGGGTCTATGTTACCCACCTATCAAAGCAAAACTGCACAAATGATCACAGAACGCGATCGCCGGCGGTAGGTGGCGTGGTACCTAAAACAGGTATAAGAGGACTCTTAGAAGAGATGTAGAAGTTAAAGAATGACTAGGGAAGCGAAAACGACAGCGAAACGATAAGAAAACGACACCAACAGCTCTTTGGTCAAAAATGACCAATTCACAAATTCCGACCAACTTTGACAAGCTAAAACCCCAGTCAAAACAGTTAGTTAACCCCTCAAATTCGTATTACAGCTAGATTAGGAGATAATAAGCTCAGTTTTCCAGAAAAACCGAAAAACTTCGACTCTCCCTATTGGAATTTTAGGTTATCCTCCCTGCCAACAAAATCCAATTCCAAAGTATTCAAGGGACCTTGGTTACAACCCAACTGACAACTACATATGTCTAACCAACCAATGCATAAACGGAAAGATTCACCGGAGCAATAGCCGGGACTATATCAATAGCACCCCACAACAATCCATACCCCATAACCACTACAATTATGTTAGTACTCTATTACAACATTAGAGCAACAACCTATGGGTGGAATTCCCTCTTTACTACCAAACTGAAACTTTTACCGATTAGCCACACGCATGATTCAAACATGCTTCCTATCCAAACTAACCTTAAAACACTCTTAAAACATCATTATATGCATAGACATAAGCATTCATAGCATAACACTCTAGGGCCACATATGGAAGACAAAACCCCAACTCATAATCTTAAAATATGTAATCTAACCGTGGAAAGTTGTTAAAAATCAACCCCAATCACTTCCCAACCTCCAAAACACTAAAAACAACCCATAACATACATAAATCATAACATATAAGGCTGCAAAGAGGGGTTTTTTCAGCCATAAAGAATCCTACAAAACTTGAAATTAAAGCTTGGATCATAAAGCCCATAAGCCATAAAGTGCTAAAATACATAAAATCTTACCTTCCAAGTGATTTATCCTTAATATCCTGTCACATATTTACATTAAATGGTGTATAAGAGACAGGTTGTATGATTAGGATCCAAATTAGTGAAGAAACAAAGCAAGAATTAGATTAAAAAACCTTTCATAGGTTAAGACCCAAATAGTTCCCCATTCTTATAAATAGTCTCCAAGTTGACTATTTAACCCAAAAACTAATTTTTTGCTACTAAATTAACATTTTTTTTTTGAATAATTCAACCATCATACAACACTCACACACCACAATGCACTAATTACACTTAGTCCAATTTTTGACCCGTTTACCCGTCGGAACCGAAATCGTGTAAACCGAAAAATTTGCCGAATTGAAAAATGAATAAATTGAAGTACTTTATGACTAAAAATAATATGAAAAACATTTTAAACCAGTTAAAAAAAATCAAAGAACAAGGCTAGTAAAATACTGGGTTTCACATTCTACCCCCCTTAAACAAAGTTTCGTCCTCGAAACTTACGAAATCACGAAGCAAACAAAGCTGGATACTTCGATGAAGACCACTACACATACATCAAGATTGTCCTTGAACACCCTATTCAGATTTGATCAACTCCATAAAGGCTGCAGGGGCGTTAGTTAAACCAAAAGGCATAACCAAAAACTCGTAGTGGCCATAGCGAGTCCGAAAAGCTGTCTTAGGTACATCCTCTTCCTTCACCCTCACTTGATAATATCCGGAACGCAAATCAATCTTAGAGAAGTACCCCGCACCCTTAAGCTGATCAAACAAGTCATCAATCCATGGCAAAGGGTATTTATTCTTCACAGTTACCCTATTAAGCTCACGGTAGTCAATGCAAAGTCTCAAACTACCATCTTTCTTCCGAACAAATAAGACCGGTGCTCCCCAAGGTGAAACACTTGGACGAATGAATTTCTTGTCCAAGAGTTCTTGAAGCTGCTCCTTCAACTCCTTTATACACATCTAGATACGGTAGGGGGCCTTTGAAATTGGTGCCACCTCTGGCTCTAAGCAAATCTCAAAATCGACAACCCGCGACGGAGGTAAACCTAGCAGCTCCTTGGGAAACACGTCCGGAAACTCCCTAACCACTAGGATATCCTCAATGCCTGGCTCTACTTTATCAGAGTCTATCACATAAGCCAAATAGCTCTCACAACCCCTATCTAAGGCCTTAAACGCCTTCACTGCTGATATAATCGGAATCCTACTCTTGGGCTTCTTTTCATTCGCACGAAAAATCACCGTATCTAAACCAGGCATCTAAAACATCACATACCTCTCTTTACAATCAATCGTCGCACCATTAGCTGCCAACCAATCCATACCCAAAATCAAATCAAAATCGGTCATCGGCTCGATGAAGGTGACCACTACTGTCTCTTATCACAAAACTCTAACCGACAACCTTCCAAAACAAACCTAGACTCCATAACCTTCCCATCCGGGGTCCCCACTCTATAAGGATCCTCTAACCATCTAGGTTTATCGGACAGACATCTAAGAAAACATCTAGCTACAAATGAATGTGATGCCCCACAATCAAATAAAGCATAAGCAGGTATGGAATTCACTAAGATAGTGCCTGCAACTACTTGAATCGGTCTGATCGGTGCTTTGCTAATTCCGGGGCATCACATTCATTTGTAGCTAGATGTTTTCTTAGATGTCTGTCCGATAAACCTAGATGCCCTCGACTTGGTGCGACCTTAGGACAATCTCTGATCAAATGGCCGCGCTCGCCACAATTAAAGCAAGCTCCAGTCCTCCAATAACACTTCCCAGAGTGTAGTCGACCACAAGACCGGCATGGCGGCGACGGCTGCTGAACTGTCACCGACTGAGATCTCTGAGGCTGGCTCCCAAGCGAAAAGAAACAAGAACTGTCGACGGACCCCTCCTAGGGAAACCACCCTGTCGACCACGACTTCTACTCCCAGCTCTTATACACTAAAGTCCCTGTCCGGGCCGACTGTCCACGCGACTGAGATTGAGGCTGAGACTGAAATGGTCGGCTAGTCTGGCCTGTCTGTGCTGGCGCAGAGCTCTGACCCCTCTGAAAGGTATCCCGATCTCTCCTCACGCCTAGCTCCGAATCCAGCTGGATGGATCTCTAGATTACTTTCTTTCTTTTTTCCTTCCTCTTTGATTTCAACTTCTCGCTCCACTGGCAAATGACATTTTCCCCTTGATGCACCTGCACGTGACACGAAACAACATAAATAGACAACAATGACGATTAAACACATACTTGACTACAAAAATGATAAAATATGACACAACTATACATCCTAAATAAAATTTAACTATCATTAAATACGACAAATGAAACTAAAAACACTAAAACTTAACAACTTAAAAGTATATAAAAATAACTCTAAACCTAGAGTTATCAATACAAGATTTTTATTTTTCCTTACGAGATTGAATATCTTATTCTGAACGTTATATGTTGACAGGACTTAACTTTAAATCCTTTTCTGATCCAATTTGTATTTTTTGATAAAATTATGCAGGTAGATCAGATTGACGGCTCCGGTTTCAACTCTGACTAAGTACAACCTAATGTTTCTAAAGGATCAATGCAATGAGTATTATCACTTGATTCATGCATGAGATGAATAAGTTCATCAGGTACTGGATAATTTACCTTAACTTAATCTAGAAACTAAAAGTATAGAACTTTCCAAACTTTTTTTTTTATTATTATTATTACATACAGGTATTTTATAGTTTTTCTTATGTTTCAGGATTCTGAAAATTCCAACAGGGGCTAATAAAAAACTTCCGAAGCTAAAGGTACAAAACTTCCCAATATATTTGTGCAGAGCGGTCGCTATTGAGGTGGCTGTGAGCATCATTGTGCTTGTATCACGTGTCTTATTGTAGCTATTTGATGTTTTGTCTCCTTGAATGGTGTTGCCTGTATGTTGTGTGCTCTCTTCAAAAATACCTTACACTGGATCAATAGATGTTGGACAAAATTTACGAAACAGTAAAGATCATCATCAGCTCACTTGTCTCTTTTCGTTCAATAGGAAAGATCACAAATTGAATAGATTCAAATATTGTGTTGTAGATTGTCAATAAACAGTCAGTTTTTTTTTTTTTTCTTTTCTTTTCTATTAATACATATAAAGGTATTAAGTGATTCTCTTTATCCATTAAATCTCATGGATATCCTTCTTTTTTTTTCTTTTCTTTTTTTTTTCCTGTTGCACATACTTCGTTATTGAAGTTGGCGAAGAGTCAACGTAGTACAAACTTCTTGTCAAGAACTATGCTTCTTCAATTATTGAGTTCAATAATCAGGTTTGTACTATAAAACTTTTGTTGAATTACTTGTTTTATCTCTCTCTATTGTTAACTTGAGCACCTATGGTATGCAACAATGCATCTACTCAACCAATTTTAAGATCTAGAGCAAGGATGATAACAGAAAGGAACCTTTCAACGGAGACTGCTTTTAGGTTCATTCGTTGGATCGTGTAAGATTTCTTGCCTTCCTCATTTTTTTTTTTTATTTTTTCCCGCATCAAGGGCTCATATGTTGCTTTCAAAACACTTTATAACCATCGAATAATTGCATATATTTTACAGATGTCCAGAATTTTTTCTATATTGCTACAATATTATTTAGTTGGTTTCTGTATCTCTTTCACTCTCTCTCTTACATGCTATTCAGTACTATCAAAGGTTCAGGGTTGGGAATAATTTATCTTATTTGGAGCTAGGAAGTTGGCTTGCATTTAATATTAAAATTTATTCTAGATCATTTTCATATTTGCAAGCATCAATCTAGGTTTTTGAATTAAATCTAGCTGTGTCTTGTGGGCCACGACTGTTGCTCATTATTTGTGAAGTTGTTAGTGGTTCTGTGATCTAATTTTAATATTAGATTATGATTGTTTTTATGACTATTTTTATTTCGAAGCTATAAAAATCTGTTAGTATTAAGTTTACTGTGGTCTAAATTACACTTCCCTGTCTCATTCCTAGTATTTTTTTATTTATTTTACTAACTACTTAATGAGATCAGATTCAAGCTGTATTTGTTAATAGACATTTAGGTTTTTTCTAATCTTATACGGTCGACACTTTTATCCATTTATCTCGTGTTCCACAGAAGACAAATTGGGTTAAGTAGTCGATCGATCGACAAGAACAAAAGGCATCAGTGCTCATTCTTTTAGGTTTGTACTTATTTTGTATTAATATTTGTGGAGACTGAAAAGGATATGATATTAATTAGAGCAAATGGCCTAACAGATCATCTAACTATACATTGGTTGTCATTTTAATCACTAAATTATTTGTGTGATATAAATGATCGCTTAACTTTTAAAAAGACGTCAATATAGTCATTTCATCTATTTTTTCGGTTAAATACTCCGTTCAACTTGTAATGTAAATGTCACACAATTATTTGAAGTGATAAAACTGTCAAATAACACGAAATAAAAAACTCACCCCTTCCACTCCCCTTCCTCTTCCTCAACACTACTACTAGCACCTCACTGTAACTTCCCACTATCAGCCCGACAAAAATGCTTCAAGAAACTTCTCGTCGTCCTCGTCAATTTAGTATTTAGTACGAGTTTTTTTTTTTTAAACCAAATGTCAATTAGTCCAAAATATAGGCGCTGTTGCAGTTCAACCGTGAATGATGTCTTTTTCCCTGAGAATAACTACTCCATGGAAATGAAATTGCAACAAGAAGAATTTGATTCTACAGTTCTAAACCCCAATCAAACAAAAACTAAATCCCTTTCCATGGTACCTTTTTCTTTTGACATCCCAAATATTGATTCCTATTTTTTTTTCCCCAAATCCATTTTGTTGTTTTCTACAGAATTCTCGAAAAAGAGTTTTCATAGGTTAAGTCACTCCAAAAATCAAGCGGACAGCATGGGCTTTATAATTTGCTTCGGCACAAAATAAGAAACAATCCCTCCTGTCTAGTGGTATTCGATCACAGAATCCATTGACAGATGCATAAATGACTAGAATTTTTTTTTCAATATGAAGTGGTGCATATTGTGGTTGTTTCGCTATTCCCTCAAAATTGGTGTTATTTCCCTTATCTTTTCTCATTCTGATTCACATTCAATTGATTAAATTTGTATTTTTCCTCTTTTTTACTCCTTCAATTAGAAAGTTCAAGAGAGATCGAGCTAAAGAGCTTAGCTTCATAGCTTCCCTGAAAGAAAGGAGATCCGTCCCCTAGTACTCACTATCAGAGGAAGGCGGGGAGAAATTATTAGGTTCACTACTTAGTCGGCTCCCGCTTCTGTTGCCTCATCATATGATTGACAAGTAGGCCTTGTCGAGGTCGCACAGGAGACCCTGTTTAAATACTTACTGTTGAAGAAAGACAGAGATTCTCAATTTTCATTGTGACAAAAATAGACATAAAAAGCGATTATTTATTTTTTCCAGTTTGTGATACAATATTTAAATGTTTACCAAACAAAGGGAGAGCTGCTCTGTCATTCTAGAGAACTAATCGAAATTGGGGGTAATACTTCACTATATATGAATAGGATGGAACCCCTTTTCATTAGAAATACGATGAAGAACACTTTCTCCTAGTGGAAGGGTTAAGGAAGAGGAAGCGGAAGCGCTTTATAATTTCTTGCTATTTGATAGTTTTACCCTTTATAAAAGCCACATGAAGGTCTACACATGATTAATCAAACTGAGCATTTAACAGAAAAATAGATTGAATGAACACATTGACGTATTTTTAGAAGTTAAGTGACTATTTGAACCACATTAATAGTTTTGTGACTAAAATGACAATTAGTGTATAATTGAATGACCTTTTAGTACATTTCCTTTATTAATTAATTTTTCTTGGTAACCTTTTTTTGTTAGTTTTCTACTAGTAGTTTTGGTTTCTTTTTATCAAGTTTCATAGTTTTTCTACTCTTATCTTTTTTGACCAAACACCCGTGGGTGAGAATTTATTTAATAATTCATGATTTAGAATTCCTTATGTAAGGGCCACTTTGAGCATCCAAGCGCAGCAATCCTCTAAGAGATTTGGGAATTGTGTCTAGGTTATACTCTATATAAGAAGAATGAATAATACCCTCGTTTGCTAACCTATCCGCTACTTGATTAGCTTTTCTAAAAATATGAGAAAAAGTAGAGTTCCTATTTGAACTAAATGCTTTAATGAATAACCCTAGTTGCACTTGTTGATCAATGCTCCAATTTGGTTGCGATCGACCCTTAATGATGTTCACTAGGGTTAGGGAATCAAGCTCCACTTGCACATCCATGAGCTGCAAGTTCTCACAAAGTTTAAGGCCATTCACTAAGGCAGACGCTTCCACTTGCAAATTGGCTTGAAGGTTGTAAGTGTTGCTAAAAGCCTTGATGAGGTGTCGTTGATGATCTTGATTGACTCAACCCCCGGGTGAAGGTCCTAGATTTCCTTTTGAGGCTCCATCAACGTTGAGTTTTGCAATCCCGTGCGGTGGTGGATTCCAGCTAACTGCCAATGCTTTCCTCGGCCGTGTGGTGATAATTTGATGGCAAATATGTTGAGCTAAAAGGATGTCATCCGCTGGTCTAGCTTTGTAAAAGGATGAGTTACGGAGATAGATCTCAAAAGGGAGCAAATAATTGTTATGGTTCACTGAAGTGTGATGGAAAGGTGTTCAAAATTTGCCAAATTTCGTGCTTTTCATACACCAACCAACATACCAGAGACGGTATAAATTTCTGAACAGCTGCAAGGGTTGCCGTAGGAGGATCGTACCACCACCATGAATTAAGTTTTCCTAGTGCTGTAGATGCCAGGGAAAATTGCCCTTCAAGCCAAGATTCAAAGTATGTCCAGATTTGGCTGGTGAAATCACAACTTGTAAAGAGATGATCCAATGTTTCTTGATGATGACAAAAGGGACATTTTGAAGCCAAAGAAATCCCAAAGGTAGTTATGATATCGTCAAGTGGGAGTTTCCTATTCAAAAGGCGCCACATGAAGATGGAAATTTTGATTTGGAGTTTATTATCCCAAATCATTCTTCGAGAGAGCATGGAAACATGTGAGGGAAGGGTAGAGTAGACTGAAAACTTGCCATTAGGTGAGGGAGTCCAAAACAGCACATCCAAGTCATTACTAACTTGGAATTGTATCTCACAAAGAATCGTCTCTAGTCTTCCTATCTCATCGCCGGAATAATGTTTGCTTATTACAAATTGCAAGGTTCCAGCCATTTGCACTCCACAATTCAACAACTGTAAGGGTTGGCTCAAACACTTGACTAACCTTGTGAAACAAAGGTCCTTGAGGCAGCCAAGTGTCATACCAAAAGGAGACTTGTCCATTACGCAATAAGAATAAATAGTCAAATTGCCTCAAACAAGCGCTAATGAATTTCCTGTGTGGTTGCATGCATCTCCATTTTGTGGTCAAGATTCAAGAAAGTAGTAAAATAAATACTTTGTAACTTGTAGAAGCTGGTATCCATTGTGTTCACATACGTAGTAGGATGGGGGTAGGGGTTTCATTCCCAGTAAATTATGTCTTTTTTTTGGGACTGAAGGAGTAATTCCTATTAAAAGCTTTGTACAAAATTCTCATAGTCAATGATGGCATCTTTTGAAATTTTTTAATTCCCAATTACAAGGATTATGGTGAACTTTAGTCCATCATTAACTTTTTCTTTGACTTTTTTTTTGTCTTCTTTTAATTAATTAGATATGTTTTCTAGTTGCATGTTAAGAAATTCAATGATTTAGAATCGATAAAAATTTTGATAGATGATGGAACACAATTAGATTTCCTGAGAGAGTGCCCCATCAAAGAGAAAGTTGTAGAAAAAGACAAAATAAGAGAGAAAATATGTGAATGACCCGTAGGCTATTTTATTTCTTTAGGGGTCATTGCCATTGATTATTGGCTTGCTTTGGCTTGTTTGGACTTGCTTGTTTACATGGATTTTACTATTATTTATAGGGAGAAATTCCTGCCACTAAGGTCGGGATCTTTAGCCTAGAAGGAGTTGACTATGCTCGTTTTACTGACCTATCTCACCCAAACGCCTTTATGAGCAACTATACATAAGCGATATTGCTGTATTACAGAATTTCCCTTATAAGACTTTTCATGATACACATCACTAGTCAATTGGGTGAACACTTTTGTGTATCATAAAGAATCTCCTAGGTCAGAATTGAACAAGGGTCAGCTCTAGCCGATCTTCCCTCTACGCTCTCGTTCAATCCCCAAGATGAGTCTTCCCAGTGGTTTCTTTAAGGGCTTTATTTAACTAACACGAGTCCCCAGATAAGGATTGTGTTCCGTTTTTTTTTTTTTTTTTTTTGAGCAAACACCCGTGGGTGAGAATTTATTTAATAATTCATGATTTACAATACCTTATATAAGAGCAACTTTGAGCATCCAAGTGCAGCAATCCTCTAAAAGATTTGGGAATTGTGTCTTTGTTATACTCTATATAAGAAGAATGAATAATACCCTCATTTGCTAGCCTATCTGCTACTTGATTAGCTTCTCTAAACATATGAGAAAAAGTAAAGTTCCTATCTGAAATAAAGGCTTTAATGAATTGCACTTGTTGATCAATGCTCCAAGGTGGTTGCATTCGACCCTTGATGATATGCGTTAGGGTTAGGGAATCAAGCTCCAGTTGCACATCCATGAGCTGCAATTTCTGACAAAGTTTAAGGCCATCCACCAAGGCAGACGCTATTCCGCTTGCAAATTGGTTAGAAGGTTGTAAGTGTTGCTAAAAGCCTTGACGAGGTTTCCTTGATGATCTCGAATGATTCCTCCCCCAGATGAAGGTCACGGGTTTCCTTTTGAGGCTCCGTCAACGTTGATTTTTGCAATCCCGTGCGGGGGTGGATTCCAGCTGACTGCCAAAACCCTTCTCGGCCGCGTGATGATAGTTTGATGGCAAAAATGTTGAGCCAAAAGGCTGTCATCTGCTGGTCCAGCTTTGTAAAAAGGATGACTTTCGGAAATAGATCTCAATACGGAGCAAATATTTGTTATGGTTCGCTGAGGTGTGATGGAAAGGTCTTCAAAAATTACCAAATTTTGTACTTTCCATACAAACCAACATACTAGAGATGGTATAAGTTTCTGAACTGCTGCAAGGGTTGTTGTAGGAGGATTGTACCACCACCATGAATTAAGTTTTCCTAGTACTGTAGATGACGGGGAAAATCGAACTTCAAGCCAAGATTCAAAGTATGTCCAGGTCATCTGGTATTTGGCTGGTGAAATCACAACTTGTAAAGAGATGATCCAATGTTTCTTGATTATGACAAAAGGGACATTTTGAAGCCAAAGAAACCCCAAATGTAGTTATGATATCATCAATATACAGTTTTCTGTTTAAGAGGCGCAACATGAAGATTGAGATTTTGATTTGGAGTTTATTGTCCCAAATCATTCTTCGAGAAAGAGTGGAAGCATGTGAAGGAAGGGTGGAGGAGATTGAAAACTTGCCAGGTGAGGGAGTCCATACCAGCACATCCGAGTCTTTATTTACTTGGAAATGTATCCCACAAAGAATCTTCTCCAGTGTTCTTATCTCAACACTTGAATAATGTTTGTTTAGTATTGCAAGGTTCCAGCCATTTGCACTCCACAATTCTGCAACTGTAAGAGTTGGATCATACACTTGACTAACCGTGTGAAGCAAAGGCCCTTGAGGCAGCCAAGTGTCATACCAAAAAGAGACTTGTCCATTACGTAATAAGAATAAAAGGCCTTTTTCTGCCTTTTCACGGCTTTTAAGCATGCATTTCCATATGAATGAATCACCATGCCTTTCATTTATTAAACAATGGGAATGGCAATATCTTGTACTCATGAAAAAGCACCATAAAGAGCTTCCTTTTCGAAATTTTAACCATAGTTTAATGTCCAAACCCTTGGCCAAATCTGAGAGAGACAAGAATCCAAGGCCATTGGCACCTGTTGGCCTATATAATGACTTCCATGATGCCCAATGATACCTACTTCCTGAGTCCGAATTACCCCAGAAGAAATTTGCAAAATGATGCTCCAACTCCTTGATTACAGCCTTTGGAGGCTGGAGTACCGTAAAAAGGTATATTGGATACTACTTAAAATGTGTTTGATCAAAATTAGCTTACCCCCGGGAGAGAGAAATTTCAGTTGCCACCCAGCGATTTTAGAGGTAATTCTTTCAATCATGGGTTGAAAGAGTGACCTTCTTTTCTTCGCCTTTTGAATGGGACATCCAAGATTACACATACATGAAAGGGAGTGGACGTTTCACAAAACCTGTTCGGGATTGAACCATTCTGATCCGAGATAATGAAGCATTTTTTTCCATGTAGAAGGAGCATTTGGACTTGTTAATAAGCTGCCCAGAAGAAAACTCAAACTGGTCGAGTGAACTCCATGAGATTTTTGATTGATTTGGCTTCTCCTTTTGTGAAAATGACAATGTCGTCTGTAAACGCAAGATGAGTGATTGGTAGGCACTTCCTTGGCAATGCATAATCCGAGATGATTCCTTCACAGAATTGTGCTCGCAAACCTCGTGAAAAGGTCTCCATTGTGATAATGAAAAGGAGAGGTGACAAGGGATCTCCTTGACGAACACCTCTAGTGGATTTGAAGAAGCCTTTCGGGGAGCCATTAATAAGAACAGAAAACCAGCAATTTTCAAGCACGTTCTTGATGGTGACATTCCACTTTTCGCTGAATCCAAGCTTCCTCATGACAGCATAGAGAAAAGGCCAAGAGATCCAGTCAAAAGAGACATCTCGATGCCTTTGCTAAATCAAGCTTGAAAATAATGCTGCTGCCTCTTATTTTCTGACTCAGGAACTCGATAAGCTCTTGCACCAACAACATGTTATCAGTAATGTCTCTCCCTTTTACATAGGCTACCTATTCTTGAGAAATAATTTTAGGCAGAACTAAAGCTAACCTATTAGCCAATATTTCGGTGCACATTTTATTAAAGAATGTACAAAGACTAATAGGTCTAAAATTATCAAAAGATGAAGGGTTTTGGGTTTTGGGGATCAATGCTATGAGTGTACTTGTGAAGGTCCTGGGTAACACCTTGCCTTGGAAGAAAGCTTTCACTGCCTTATGGAGATCCTCTTGGATGATTTCCTAGCTGGTAGTAGAACACTACATTGAAGCCATGAATTCCTGCTGCTCCATTTGGATTGAGACCAAATGTTGCCTCCTTGAGCTCATGCAATGATGGCTCAGCAAGCAATGTTTCATTCTCATCCAGTGTGATTACCTGCGTTATGGTAGTTAAAGAAAGCATGCTTAGTGGCCTGTCTCTTGGAGCTGTTAAAACATCTAAAAGTGTTCCACTCCCTCATCTTCAATAATTGCCTATCCTCCATCCAGTTCCCTTGCATCTTTAGTTTCAGAATGTTTAGCTTGTGCCTCTTTGCAACGAGCGAAGAATGGAAAAATTTTGAGTTTTGGTCTCCTTGAGTCAGCCATTTGATACCCGATTTTTGCCTCCAAAAACTTTCTCCATCAGCAAGGCATTTAGCGTGCAGAGCTTGTGCATGGGCAAGAGATATTTGATTAGGTTGTGATGGCTGTTGCAAGCAAGTAGCTTCACATTGTTTAACATGCATTTCAGCATTTTTCACCTTGTCAAAAATGTTTCCAAAGATGGTGTGATTCCAATTACGTAGTTCAGCTTTAGTCTTTTGAGCTTGGAAGCAAGAATTCCTAGTGGGCTACCCGAGCAAGGTAATTGCCAATTACTTTGTACCACCTTTTTGAAGTTGGGATGATTAATCCATGAGTGTTAAGAACCGAAATTGCCTAGGTCCTGTCATCGTACCATTTGACATTTTGAGGAGGAGTAGAGAATTGTCCGAACATGTTTTAGGAAAATGGTCTACCATTAGATGTTGGAAGGTAGAAAGGAATTCATGGTTGCAAACATAACGATCAAGCCTCTTCCATACTAAGTTGCCGCACCTATTCCCACGCCAAGTGAATTTGCATCCTTGATTAGAAATGTCCATCAGGCCACAATCAAGGAGACAATCATTGAAGTCCTTCATGGCTCCAAGATCCAAGGATGAAGAACCTTTATACTCATCTGAAGTGGAAATAACGTTGAAATCACCCCCAACCAGCCAGGGAACCGGGGATTGCACAGCTCGGAGCTTACTCCATAAGCTGCTCCTTTCATGTTTAGTTCTTTTGGCATAAACGATAGTGACTTGAATGTCGTGTGGGAGTTGGCTAGATGAGATAGAAACGTGAATGAGTTGAGCTGAGTTTAGCCGTGTTGTGATGACATGCAATACATTTATTCCAGAAAAGCCAAATTTTTCCATTGGGATTAGCTAAGCAGCTATCAAATCCTAGCCTTTGCGCAAAGAAAAGAATTTTGTCATTGGTTACCATTGGTTCTAATACAGCAAGAATGCTTAATTTGTACCTTTTCTTCAACACCTTTAGTCTTTGAATTGAGGGTTTATTGTTGATCCCCGAATGTTCCATACCAAGAAACGATCCAATTAATCAAAGTAGGGAGAAGGCGGCTTGGACAATCTCGTCCTCATCTGGGGCATAGTGTAGGTGTGTTTCCTTCTTGGCTTTTTCCTTGGGGCAGATATTTTGTCCAAATGAACTTCCAATTCTTCAAGATGTTGAACCATGGAGGTTTCTGAAGTACTTGGAACATCCATGTCCGAAAAGTAGCCAGGGAGTTCCTCTATTAATTGGAGTGCGGTGAGAGCTGAGTCATCTTTGCTGGTAACGATTTTAGGCTGATCTTGTGGCTCCTTTGGTGTAGTTAGTAGTTTCTCTGAGTGGTTCAAATCAAGTTGTTGTGATTGAGATAACTCCAGATTTGGTGCTGTGCAAGTTGAATTGGGCAGCCCCTTATCCAAAAGGTTAAAATTTTGAATTGCATGAATTGTGGATGGGGTTTCAACCACCTCATCCGTTGGGGAATTCAAAATTTGAATATCCTGAATTGTTGGGAGTGGTTTATCAGCCTGGAAGGGCTGACGAAGCGGTTGCTCCGCCATGGAAATGGTGGTCATCAGCCCATTCTTTGCCGGAGTTTCTGAAATTACATGTTCTTGGTGGGATGACCGATCTGCCATCGGGTTGATTGTTACCAGCCCATGTCTTAGAAAAATTTTAGAAGGTTCTTGCCTTTGATGTTGCACATCATCTACGAAATTGCTCGTTGCATATTCTGGAACTTGCTCCTTTGAAATGCCATGAGGGTCCGACGCACCTTGTGAATTCTGGGTGTTCTCCATGCATTGCTGCTTCATTTTTGGCTGTTCAACCACCTTTACAGCCAACCCTGTCTATGATGCATCACGTTTGTTAACAAATAATCCCAAGCTATTTGTGTTGTCACCTTTTTCCATATGGTCATTCGGCTAAGAATTTTCATGAGCTACACCAGCTGGACCGATCTCATTCCTTTTAACGGGTTGCCATTGCTTCACTTCATTCTTGTTGGGTGAACCATGGATTGGAGCTGAGTGGTTTTTTTGGGTTGTTTGGCCAGTACGACAATCTACCGGGCTATGTCCTATCTTGTGACATGTGGTGCAATAATGGGGGATGTCTTCATAGCTAATCTTCTGCCATTTACCTTTGTTTCCCACACCTAACCAAACTCTGGAGGGGAGGTCAGCTAGTAAATCGACTTCCACGCAGACCTTTGCCGTGTTGGGACGAGTGAAATTTTCCATTTCTAGATCAAGTTTTGAGGGGTTTCCAACTGCTTGTGCAAGGCTGAAAATAGCATGTTTTGTGAAAAAGGGTGCCGGCAATCCTTCAAGACTTATCAGATGGGCAGTATGGAAGGTTCTAAGCCACATTTCTGGGGAAAATAAAGGATGCCATTTAAGAACACGCATGTAGAAGCCATTAATGAACCACATGTTCTTGAGCCAACAACGAAGATAGTCCTCCTCCAAGGCAAAAAGAATAAGCATGTGTTTGTAGTCTAGGAAGCTGACTAAAAATTCACCTTTGAATCCAATTGTTTGGAAAACTTTTCCTCATGATTTCCATGTTGGGTTTGCCTCGTGGAAATTTCCCCACCAAGGTGAAACGAAATGGAGCAGCGAGCTTTTGGACTTCTTCTTCAGTGAAAAAGATGGCTGGTTCACCTTTGTACGATTAGAGCATCTTTAACGGCTGATTTGATTGTTGTATGGGTGCTAGGGGTTGATGCACGCTCTTAAGTGCATCCGCAAAAGATTTTGCTGGTTGAACAGCCAAGGACCGAAGGGTTTCCCCTTCTTCCATAGCCGAGATTTATAGGTGACAATGGTTGCTGTAGTTTTAGTGAGAGAAAAGTTAGAGAGAAGGAGGAGAGAAAAGGTTCAAACTTTGGTTGGTTTTTTTCAAACTAGTTGGAGTCTCTTATCCCTGAGAACTCCTTTCTTGTGTCTTGATCTTGAAAAAACTAATTGTGTTCCTTTTTCTTGTGTTCTCTTTTTGTTTCGAATATTGTGCCTACCGGAGTGTCTTTTTGATACTCAGCTTATTTATCAATCCGAATTCTAGATATGATAATTAAGTTTTTGAATTTTCTTGGAATTTTTCATTGATCTTTTTCCTTCATCCCATAACTCGTTTTATGACGCTTACTTTCTGTAAAAGAGAAGAGTGAATTTGGAAACTGATGGCTTCTTATCAAGAAGACAACTCTGAAGAAATGCCCGTTGTGAATCATCGTAAATTTTCACTGCAGAAAGGTATTTATGGGTGCAAAAGAAGGGCAGATGCCTCTGGCACAACAACCCATTCTTCCGTTCTTGTCGTTTTCCTAATTGCCAATCAGGTGACTTGAGTTCCTTGCAAGCAACTTCTTTTCACAGTAACTATTCCTTCTCTTGCCCAACTATTATAGTGGCTTCTTCTTAGTCCACTTGTTCGCAGGTTGCTGTAATCCTACCTCATAATAGTAAAAATCTTCCTCTTCCAGCTATTAGCTCAGAATCTGGAACGTTAGTTGGTCATTCCTCAGTTGCATCTATCTAACCAGTTATAGATCAAGATATCGAGCCGGACCAATCGGCCTTTAAGCTTATCCAATCAGCCTGTCCCAACAAATTCCATAATCCAGTAATGGAGGATTCTGGTACTCAGAAGTATATTCCCAATTAGGAGGTTATCACCCACAGCTGTCTAAACACGACAGGCATTGTCCACAACTTTCTTCATCACGTTTTCCCTCCAAAAGAGATAAGAGTTGCTAGAGAAATGTTTGGACAACGACCTTTGTGCTCAAGTGTCCATGGATAACATTTCCTCTATCTCGGCTACACACTGCTTGATCACCTACTTGACCGAAGCATGCAAGTTTGTTGTGTTAGCATCGGCTAACATGATGGTTATGTAATCGAAGTTGCTATTTGAGAAGTCCAAGCAGTTCTAGGATCAGAGGAGCACTACGACTTTAATGCTTTATGAGAAGAAGTTAAGAAGGTAGAGCAAATTTACTCTGAAAGCCCTCAAGGTGGAATTGGTGAGACAACTTTAGTCTGAGCTTGAAAAGCTGAAACAAACATTTTTTAGGTTTTTTGGGCATCTGAAAGCTTCTTGCATTGAAATTGAATCTCATAAGTTCAAGGCTGAAGGACTAAGAACTGAGCTAAATGTATTAAAGCTAGAGGTTTTGAATTTAAAGGCAAAATTGCCCTTGCAGAGCGTGAATAACTTACTTTCTTCTACTGCATTAGAAGATGACCTCTTGAACTTGTACCAAGATGCAGCCAATCTAGTAAGGAAGGAGCTTCCAATCTAGTAAGGAAGCAGCAATAATATATTTGTTTCCTTTTCTTTTATTCATTTGTTTTTTTTCATGAGAAAGGCTTGGTGCCTTGCTTCAAATAATTTTCTTTTCCCCTCTTCGTAGACGGATTTGTAATATTAATAAACCTCTACTTGTACAAAAGTATATTCTAATGTAATACTTTGAAGTTGCTAAATATTCGTGAATGCGAACTCCAATTTACATATTCTCACATTCTATTTTAATGCATGTCATTGAGATCTTTACATGTCCTTGAATTCTTTTGTGAATCTCCTAGCGTTTATTGGTGTACACATTGGATCCACACACACACACACACACATATATATACATACATATATATATATAGCCCCTTGTTGTCTTTCTTTTGAAGACTTCCGAGCTTGGTTGAAATGTTGGCCTTACCCTTCGGTATTCACCTCTTATGGGTCTTTGAATCTAGCTTGTGTATTTGTCTGACATGTTTTAGCCCCAAATCTGTGGACTTCTGGGTCTGGTATATATATATATATATATATATATATTGTTTGACATTTTCTTGCCCATCTTCATTGGACATTTGGGTCTAATTTGTATGTTTGTCTGACCTGTTCTTACCCATCTTCAATGGACGTAGACTAGGTCATCAAGTATGTATTAGATAAGTCCGAAAGGACTCCCTCCTTACTATGTAACTTTTCTTTTTTTAAAGGAGTCCTTTCTAGAACACACTTCTTCCTTTACTATCCATCATTAATGTTAGCAACCAAAACGTCCAGGTAATCGTTTCACGTTCCATCGTTTTAGCTGCCTTCCCACCTATAAATAGGCTCGAATTGAGTTGTTTAATCCACTAGATTTTCTCAATCTTCGTAGAAAATCCTTCATGATTTTTTTAGCAACCCTTGCAGCAGTTTTGACATGAGAGTGCTTTCTTTTTCATAATCAAGCATCTGATTTCTTTCCACAGATTGTGGGCCATGGGATTGGATACTTGCTTCTAGCTAAGATGGCCATCTTGGATACTTGATTTTGGCAAATGATGGAATATCTCGGAGAGAGTGAAAGGTTGCTTGGACTCTTAAGCTTGGTCCTCAATTCCCATGTGTTCTGGTAACTGTCTTGCCTACGAGCTCCATAATAAGGGAAGTGAGGTGGAAGAAGACTACTCCTGCATTCTTGATTCTTCTGTTCCAAGTATGCGACATGATACTAGGTGGGTCTACCCCGCATTCATCTCTTCTTCTTTCTACCTTGTAATTGGTTGAAGACTTCTTGGTCTTTGGCATGTTACCTGATAGTTCTTTTTATTTATTTTTGTCATTTCTCCTCTCGAGCTTTTCAGACAAGATTGGTTTTAAGAGGCCGTTGACTTTGGAAAAGGACACTTCTACTTCTGGACAAGCTCTGAGGTAATGCTTTAACTTGATTTTAAGATTGCGAACCTTCACTCCCTTGGAATAAATAGGAAGATCTTCATTGTAATATCTTTACTTAGTAGGTTTTTTGTCATATTTTAAGATGAGCTATACGTTGTAATCCATTTTTGTGATTGATGAAATTTCTTTTATAAATGACTGTATTATTCTTTTAACAATCAGTAATGAATAAACTGACTAGTAGAAACTGATTTAGACTTAGGTCGGTCTATTTGAGAATTATTACCCTATCTTCTTTGATTCTGCTGACTTTACTGAACAATGCCTAGGCCATTGTCACGCAAATCACTTGAATCTTGACATACTTTGAAAATTTTGTATTTATTTCACTGACTTGAACTTTGGCCCAGCTTCTACCTTACGATTGTTTTGTCAAAAACACTTAAGCTAACTTTTGCAAGTTCTCAATTGTCTTCTCATCTTTCAAGAGAGCTTCTTTAAGGCATTTAGCAAGCTCTAAACCAAATTTTCTTTGTTGATTTGTCCCTATAGAACCTTTTTTCGGCAATTCAACACTCTCTGATGAAATTGATTTTATGTAGTTATTTGATTCTTCAGAATCTCTTATGGAAGTTCGGCGAGTTTTGACCAAACTGATTTTATTTTTTGATTTAGTCATTTAGAACCTCTTAAGGCACTTTGGCGATTTCTGACCAAACTGATTTGATCTTTTAGAATCTCTTGAGGCACTTTGGCAAGCCCTAACCATACGATCCTCTTTTTTCTATTTGGTCTTTCAGAACCTATTAAGGTACTTTAACGAGTTCTTAACAAACTAATTTTCTTTTATAATTTGGTCTTTCAGAATCTCTTAAGGCACTTCGGTGAGTTCTGACCAAACTGATTTTCTTTTTTGATTTGGTCTTTCAGAACCTCTTAAGGAACTTCGATCAGTTTTGACCAAACTATTTTTGTTTCTTTGATTTGGTCTTCCAGAACCTCTTAAGGCACTTCGGCAAGTTCTGACCAAACTAATTTTCTTTTCTGATTTAGTCTTCTTGAATCTCCTAAGGCACTTTGACGAGTTTTGACCAAACTGAATCCGGTAGATTGGGAAATCGAATTCTCGAGTGTCCTTCTACCCTCGTAATTTTCTATCCTTGAATGACTTTTTGTCTTCATTGAGTGCATCCTTGATATTTGTTGATAAATTTTCAAGGTGGTCAAGAATTACCATGATAGGGCTACGATGGGTTATGCCCTTGATATTTGCTCATTTTTAATGCCTATTTTAGTAGTTCACATGTTTTGCTAGCGGACACTTTTTTTCTTTTGGACTTTCCCGCCTTAAAAACTTGTACTTCCCTTTTTTCTAAGGATTTTTTTATCTTTACCTCATTCTTGTTCGTTCCTCTTATCTTCGTCCTGCCATCGAGCTCCTAAGAATCACTTTTACTCTTCATATTTTTCTTAAATGGTTTTAGCATTTGGTATCAAGCCATTGGTTGCCAGTTCGGACCATGTTTTAGATGCCACAGGCTCTGGTACTCCAAGAGGTCTTTCTCCTGGAACTATTATTAGGAGCCTTCAAGAGAATTATAGCCTTTCTCTTGATGTGACTATTCAACTCACAGTCGAAGGTAACAAAGCAGAGGCTCTACCAGAAGGCTTTGTTACTATTTTCGAAGATCAATTAAGATCTGGCTTTCGAGTTCCAATTCCTTATTTTTTTTCATTTTGTTGTGTCTTTATTTCGAGATTTGTGTACCCAATTAGCCCCCAACACCATTAGATTTGTGGTCTACTTGATCCTGCATATTGGGCGAGAATTTGGACAAAAAGGCAACAGTTCATGGTTTTAAGGATTTTTATAAGTTCAATCTAAGTACTAAAGTTTCCGGTATCTTCCATTTTCAATCTCGCTAAAAAGATGATATTTTCATTTAGCGATATACTTCCTCTGTGAAGGAATAGAAGGCACGAATCTTTTTTGCTCGGTGGGCTGACATGTTCGAATTTTGAACAAAATGGAGAAATCAAGTGGTCTCAAAATATTTGAATTTAGCTCCTTTTGGCATGAAAGATTTCATATATGCTATTAAGAAGTTTGGAGTACTTTTTGGTTTTCAAGACAGTCACACAAAGATGGAGCAGGGATTGCTAATTTGGGCGAACTTGGCACTTAAGTTTTACCACAATTGCTTCCTCAGCAATATAATCCACATCTGACATTATTGCCCTCACCAACCCTGATCAAGTTTCTATTGCTTAAAATGTAATAGAATCTCTAAGTAGTGGATTGTCTGAAGCCACTTACTGGATGATACCTCAGGGGTAGTCGAAGAGATCCTAATCTAGATTGTTCCTCCTGACTGCATGCCTTCAAAGGGATCCGAACTCATGTTTGCTATGAGTAGGAAGAGGACATAGGCTATGGAAGTCCAAAGGTTTCCTTTCCCAAGAGATCTTGAGTCTAGATCATGGACCATTATCCCTCTCCTTCTCTTTTTTCAAAGAAGAAAGTACCTGAGAGGGCCACAAGTCCATCCTATAGTACTAGCTTAGGTTCTTCTTCAAGTAAGAATGCTGTTGAGAGGTTGAAATCCTTAGGGGAGTCCTCATAGAAGTTGACTTCTATGGTGCCTCCTCAAACCAATGAATATTCCAAGAGGACGAGCAATGAGCAGGTGGTCCAATAATTAAGTGATGATCTTCAAGCTGTAAATGTTAGTGTCAACTCGATATTTTCATGAATTTGCTTATGAATAATAATCCCTTGATCTTCCTTTAGTAAGGTTAATAACAACTTTTCCTTCATTCAATGGCAGCATCTTCTAAGATAGGGTCTTACGATAGACAAATTCAGAAGTGACCTGAAGAAGTAGTGATACGAGAGGTTTGTGAAGAGTCATTGCAAGTGCCAACTGGACCAATTACAAGGGCACGTACAAAGAGAATCCAACAAGCCATGCAAAGTTTGGTTCGAGGTGTTCTTGATGAGGAAGCCGTCCAAAACAAACTAGAAGTGGAACGGGCTTGTAAATCTAATTGGAACATTCTTCAAGTCCAAATCCATAATGGAGAAGTCCAGTAGTTTGTGTTTACTCTATTATTTTACAAAGCCCAATAGTAGTTTAAGTTTGTGTAAATTGGGTTGGTTTAGGTCAAGTTTAGTTATGATTTAGTTCTCAGTTTTTAGGCTCATTAATTTGCCTTAATAAGGTCCATTTAGCCCAAATCTTGGGGCCACTTATGGCTGAACCCTAGCACTACTTTTTTAGGATTTTTTAAGCTAGTTTTTAGGACTTTATTTAGCCGATAAATAGGCCTTGTTCATCATATGGATGAATTTCAGCAGATTTTTATCAATAATATTCATCTTTTTCGTGAGAAAAAAGTTCTTTCTTTTAGTCTTTGGATTAAAACTTTGTTGGGATCATCGCTTGAGCAACGGTGATTGTTCTAACCAACTTATAGATTTGGTTCTTTCCTGATTCATATAGGCAACGGGTCAATTCTCGCTTTAAATCTTGTTAAGAGTTTGGTTCTTGTCTCATTATAGACAACAGGTTGAATTCTTGCTTGATTCTTGTGTGTTCTTTATTGTTCTTGTTTGTGTGTTTGCTGTCCAAATTCTTGTGAACAACTTTGGAGTCGATCCTTGGGGTTCTGGTGCCATCTTGAATTGTTGGGTTTCGTGGCATCAAGTCGATTATGCACGGGGTTCGTATCAGATTGGTATCAGAGCTGGTCCAATTCTGTTTATTTTTCTCTTTAATTTTTTCAGATTTTCTTTCAAAGAAAATCATATCTTAGTTTCTGCCCCCAAAAAAAAAAAAAAAGAAATCATACTGTTCATCAAAAAAAATTTCCAGCCATATTGTTGCTTCTTTGTTATTGTTCTTCATTGTTCTCTTTGTTGTTCCTGCAACCAAAATTTTTTTTTTGTTGTCCTAATCCAAGAAGGTTTTGATTTCCTAGTTGAGTTTGGAAACTTTCCAACTTCCAAATTTGGAAACTTACCAAATTCATTTTTTTGAAAACTTACTAAATTCATTTTTGGAAACTTTCCAATTTCTAGATTTGGAAACTTTCTATTTTTGAAAATTTTTCAAATTTGTAATTTTGTTCAAAAGCACTTAATTTTTGTTGGTTCTTCTAATTTCTTTGTTATTCTTAAGTGCTACTTGCATGTTTTTGTGTGCTTAGTTTCCTTTTTTTTATTTGGTAAATTTGCTTACCAAATTCTTATTTGCTTTCTATACGTTTTGTTGCTTCACGTAGTCTCGAATATTTTGTTGTCTCTTCTTCTTTGAAGCTTAAATCCGAAAGTTTGGTGTCTCTTATTTGTCGATAAATTGACCCGTGATTATTTGTTTTCTTTGACTTCCAACCACTTAAGTGGTTAAGACATAATTGGAGCTCACTTTGGTCCTCGTAGTCTTCCAAAGACTTTGAGAGCGAACTAAAGAGAGGGAAAAGGCAGTGTGGCGAGATCATTCGAGTGATAAAAAGCCATTCAATTGAGGGTATACACGAGGCATTAAGTGATACAATTTGAGTGCATATACTTCAAATAGTAAGTTGAGTGGTGAGGAAATTTCTTTTAATCTTATTAACCCTAATCACTTTCTTTTTCTTTGTGACTGTTTTCATTATGTCACAGGAAGAAACTAGTCAAAATGGAAATCCCATAACAATGGAGGCCATACAACAACAATTTGATCGAGTATTTGCTGCATTTGGCAATGTTAGGGATCGCATAGATCAAATAGAGGCTCGCATCAATGACGAACAAAGAGGGAGGCCTCGAGGAGTTAGACGTCATTGTTCTCTTCGTTGTTGCTGCTATAAAAAAAAAATATATATATATATATATATATTTTCTTAGCCGAATTGAAAAAAAAAAAGTGTTGTTGGCCAATTAAAAAAAAAGTAAAATTTGCTTTGACTAAAAAGTGCCAAAAAAAAAAAAAAAAAAAAAGTGTTGAAAGAAAAAGAAACGTGAAAAAAAAAGAGGAGAAGGAGAAGAATCGGCTATTCAGAAGGAGAAAAAAATTTGTTGTTCTAATCCAAGAAGGTTTTGATTTCCTAGTTGAGTTTGGAAACTTTCCAACTTCCAAATTTGGAACTTAACAAATTCATCTTCGGAAACTTTCCAAATTCTAAATTTGGAAACTTACCAAATTCATGTTTGGAAATTTTCCAAATTCATTTTTTTGGTAACTTTCCAAATTCCAATTTTGGAAACTTACTAAATTAATTTTTGGAAACTTTCCAATTTCTAGATTTGGAAACTTTCTACTTTTGGAAACTTCCCAAATTTGTAATTCTGTTCAAAAGCACTTAATTTTTGTTGGTTCTTTTAATTTCTTTGAGACTTATTCTTAAGTGCTACTTGCTTGTTTTTGTGTGCTTCATTTCCTTTTTTTTATTTGGTAAATTTGCTTACCAAATTCTTATTTGCTTTCTATACGTTTTGTTGCTTCACGTAGTCTCGGATATTTTGTTGTCTCTTCTTCTTTGAAGCTTAAATCCAAAAGTTTGGAGTCTCTTATTTGTCGTTGGGCGGCGATTATTTGTTTTCTTTGACTTCCATCCAATTAAGTGGTTAAGACATAATTGGAGCTCAATTTGGTCCTCGTAGTCTTCCAAAGACTTTGAGAGCAAACTAAAGAGAGGAAAAAGGTAGTGTGGTGAGATCATTCGAGTGATAAAGAGCCATTCAATTGAGGGTATACACGAGGGATTAAGTGATACAATTTGAGTGCATATACTCCCAACAGTAAGTTGAGTGGTGATGCCCTCCTTCTCTCTAAAATGAAAACTCTCCTCCTTCTCTCTAAAACCTCTCTCTCTTAAGCTTTCTTGTCACGCCCCAAACGGTTTTATGCAACGGGACCGTAACACGCCGCGCTAATGGTACACCGGACCAAAGCGCAAGGCACAAACGAACAGAGCAACAAACTTAACCGCAATGTAATAGAACCATCAAGCCATTTCTTAACTATAAAACCAAATATTTCATTTTATACAAGAATACGAATTACAAAATTTCTTCTTAGTATAAAAGATGCTACAACAAAAATAAAGTTCATCAATACAAAACTTATCTAATACACTACCTGTCTCCATACAAAAGAGATGTGTATAAGATTACAGGTGTGAGTGTACGGATAATCAGGAGGTGGAACACTAACCGCGGGGAACAGGTGGAGAATCCAAAAACGAGCACCTAATCTGAAAAATTATAATTCACGTGGGGTGAGCATAACTAGCTCAGTGGATATCATAAAAACTCTTCAAATGGGGCCAAGCATTGCGATAAAAGAAAACATAAAGATAATAACATTTGTGAAAACCATAGTTATGAAGCAGTTTCTAAAATGTCTCTAAGATGCCATTTAAAAGTCCATAAACCATAATCATAAGTAGTTTCTAAAATGTATCATGCCATTTAAACGCTGTGCATGTCCAAAACATAGTCAAAAAGATCCAATCATTTCAAAACATAGTATGCTAAAGCATAGCGAACAAATCCAAGTACGTTTCAATCCGAATATAATAAAATAGCATGAGTATCTTTTAGGCTCAACAAGTATGACTTTCAAGACTAGCGATCTAGTAATCTACCACACCTACTAGTCGACCGGGAGGTCAAGTTATCCCATCACAAGACCCCGTATCGAGAGTTCATAACATTCACAGAAGTCACCACGGCGTCCCATGGATGACTATAGAACCGGTGCACCCCAAATCAAACATTTCCAAACACATCCAAAATTATATACCTAGGTCACCTATGAGCCAAAACAGTCATAAAATGCTTTCATACCAAAAGAGTTTGCAAACATATCAATTGATTAACATAAAATAGCTTGGTCCCGATTTCATATGTACTCATTGATCTCAATAATTCCAAAACTTGGTAAAAGTGCAGTTCCAAACATCATACACATTTTAAAATCCATCCAAACATATTTCGAAAGTCGTTAAACAAAATACAAGTGGAAGAGAATCTATGTTACCCACCTATCAAAGCAAAAACTGCACAATGATCACTGAACGCGATCGCCGGCGGTAGGTGGCGTGGTACCTAAAACAGATATAAGAGGACTCTTAGAAGAGATGTAGAAGTTAAAGAATGACTAGGGAAACGAAAACGACGCGAAACGATAGAAAACGACACCAAAAGCTCTTTGGTCAAAAATGACCTTTTCACAATTTCTGACCAACTTCGACAAGCTAAAATCCCAGTCAAAACACGTAGTTAATCCCTCAAATTCGTATTACAACTAGATTAGGAGATAATAAGCTCAGTTTTCCAGAAAAACTGAAAACTTCGCCTCCCTAGGCTATAATTAGGCTATCCTCCCCCAAGAAAATCCAATTCCAAGGTATTCAAGGGACCTTTCGGAAACAACATATTCAACCAACCAACAAAATCCATTTCCAAGGTATTCAAGGGACCTTGGTTACAACCCAACTCAAAACAACATATTCAACCAATCAAAATCCATAAACGGAAAGATTCACCGGAGCAATAGCCGGGACTATATCAATAGCATACCACAACAATCCATACCCCATAACCACTACAATTAACTCTATTACAACATTAGAGCAACAACCTATGGTTGGAATTCCTCTTTACTATCAAACTGAAATTTTTACCGATTAGCCACACGCATGATTCAAACATGCTTCCTATCCAACCCACTACCAAGGAAACACTTAAAACCATCAAAAGATCACTAAAGCTCCTTCAAACATAACCAATTATCCAAATTATCCTAGTTGCGCCAAACTTCCGCTTACTTACAAAATGAAGGGAAATCCATTCCACTTGGTTTCAAGTCTCAATTCCTATCCAAACTAACCTTAAAACACTCTTAAAACATAAGTTAGACATTAAAAGCATAAACATAAGCATTCATAGCATAACATTCTAGGGCACATATGGAAGACAAAACCCTAACTCATAATCTTAAAATTTGTAATCTAACCATGGAAAGTTGTTATAAATCAACCCCAATCACTTCCCAACCTCCAAAACACTAAAAACAACCCATAACATACATAAATCAACATATATAAGGCTGCAAAGAGGGTTTATTTTCAGCCCTAAGAATCCTACAAAACTTGAAATTAAAGCTTAAATCATAAAGCCCATAAGCTATAAATGCTAAAATACATAAAATCTTACCTTCCAAGTGATTCCTACTTGAAATCCAAGAAAATTTTTGGGGGAAAATGGAGGAAGAGTTTTCGGCTGCTGCTGGAAGAAAATGAGGAAGAAAAAAACAAGAAGAAGACTTAAAAAAGAAATTCCAAGGTTGACCAAATAGTACCCATTGACCAAATAGTCTCCAAATTGACTATTTGACCCAAAAACTAATTTGAATCTTAATTAAAAGGAATAAGCCATCACGAAGCAAACAAAGCTGGATACTTCGATCTCATGAGGCTCTCAAGCTCCCAGGTAGCTTCTCGCTCAGAATGATTAGACCACAAAACCTTCACGTAGGGAATAACTTTATTCCTCAATGTCTTATCTTGTCGATCCAAGATCTTCTCTGGAACCTCCTCGTATGTCGTGTCCTTCCGATCTATTAAATGTTTATGGCTCAACACATGAGAGGGATCAGGGATATTTGTAGCTAGGTTGACGGAAATGTACATGAGAGACATGGAAGGTATTATGAACTCTAGACAACTCCGGAGGCAAAGCCAATTGGTATGCCAAATCACCAACCTTGTTCAACACCTCATAGGGGCCTATATAGCGTGGACTCAACTTTCCACCTTTCCCAAACCTAGCTACCCCTTTAGTCGGCGATACTTTCACAAACACTTTATCCCCAACCGCAAACTCCATTGGCTTCCTCTTGCGATCTGCCCAGCTCTTCTGACGATCTTGAGCCGCTTTCAAATTCTGGCGAACAATAGCAATCTTATCAATCATTGCCTGAATCAAATCTGGGCCCTCCAAAGATCTTTCACCAACTTCATCCCAATGTAAAGGTGATCTACACTTACGACCGTATAAAGCCTCAAATGGTGCCATACCGATGCTGCTGTGATAGCTGTTATTATACGAGAATTCCATAAGCATCAGATAGATCATCCCAGCTTCCCTGGAAGTCTATGGCACAAGCTCTCAACATATCCTCTAATGTCTGAATAGTATGCTCAGATTGGCCATCTGTCTGAGGATGATAAGCAGTACTAAGACTCAAAGTTGTGCCACAAGCTCTCTGGTAGGTTGTCCAGAACCTGGATAAATGGCATGATACATTTTAGAAACTACTTATGATTATGGTTTTGAATGTACTTTCAACATTACTTTCCGTAGCTCAGGATCATCTAACTGGGACACCTTAAGGCGATCCACCAGTGTAGATTGAACAACCAATGCTGCCATAGTCTGCTCAATAGTGTCAACAACCTCCAAATTCAAAGCCTCAAACTGACAAATCAAAAGAGCCATACTATTGAAGGACTATGAAGGTGATTTACGACTCAAAGCATCGGCAACCTTATTAGCTTTACCGGGATGATAGCTAATAGTCGACCCTGTCTCTTATACACATCTAGATGTGTATAAGAGACAGACATAGACCTGTCTTAGGTACACGCCACCTAAAGATACTTGAGACTTTGATGATCGGTGAACACTTCACACTGCTCTCCATACAGTAATGCCTCCAAATCTTGAGAGCAAACACATCTAGATGTGTTTAAGAGACAGTTTAATAGGATTATTCGATGAGTCTGTCGAGGTTTAAAACATCACTATAAACCACAAATCCTCCGAACTCGAAGGTAAAGTCAACACTGGAGTGTCACCAACCTATGCTTAAGCTCTTGAAAGCTTGCCTCACACTGATCTGACCATACAAACTTGGTTCTCTTCGGTAAGCCGCGTCAAAGGGAAGCAATTCGTGAGAAATCCTCCACAAATTTCCTATAATAACCACTAAGCCCGAAAACTCCGCACCTCGATCCATGTGGTAGGTCTAGGCCAATCAACAATGGCCTCAATCTTCTTGGAATCTACGAAACCCCTTCCTCTGACACCACATGACCCAAAAATGCAACACTCCGAAGCCAAAACTCGCATTTGCTAAGCTTACCATACAACCGCTCTTTCCTCAACAAGCTCAAAGCGCTCGTAAATGCTCGGCATGTCTCTCCTCGCTCGGAGAATAAACCAGGATATCATCGATGAAGACCACCACACATACATCAAGATAGTCCTTGAACACCCTATTCATCAACTCCATAAAGGCTGCAGGGGCGTTAGTTAAACCAAAAGGCATAACCAAAAACTCGTAGTGGCCATAGCGAGTCCGAAAAGCGGTCTTAGGTACATCCTCTTCCTTCACCCTCAATTGATAATATCCGGACCGCAAATCAATCTTAGAGAAGTACCTCGCACCCTTAAGCTGATCAAACAAGTCATCAATCCGTGGCAAAGGGTATTTATTCTTCACATTACCCACACATCTACCGTGTGCTATAAGAGGGAGATATAGTATAAGAGACAGGTTGTGGAATGGTATTGATCTAGTCCCGGCTAAGGTGAAACACTTGGACGAATGAATTTCTTGTCCAAGAGTTCTTGAAGCTGCTCCTTCAACTCCTTTAGCTCCGCAGGTGCCATACGGTAGGGCTCTTATACACATCTAGATGTGTATAAGAGACAGGTGTGGTAGATTACTAGATCTGGCGGGTCCCCACTCTATAAGGATCCTCTAACCATCTAGGTTTATCGGACAGACATCTAAGAAAACATCTAGCTACAAATGAATGTGATGCACGAAATCAAATAAAGCATAAGCGGTATGGAATTCACTAAGATCGTGCTGCAACTACCGAATCGGTCCGATCGGCACGATGCCGACTCAACGCATGCACCTCGCCCGAGTCCTCCGCCTCTTGTCCTCGGGTGGACCACCTGCACTCCACTAGTCTGCCCTCGATTTGGTGCGACCTTAGGACAATCTCTGATCAAATGGCCGTGCTCGCCACATTTAAAGCAAGCTCCAGTCCTCCAATAACACTCCCCAGAGTGTAGTCGACCACAAGACCGGCATGGCTGCGACGGCTCCGGTGAATGTCACCGACTGAGATTTATGGATGGCTCCCAATTGGTTGAATATGTTGAAACTCGTCCATCTTCTGAGCTCTGATGGACGGGGGAAAATAATGAGCTAGAAACTGCTCTCGGAATATCTCCCAAGTCACAGGCTGTCTCGGTGTGGGCAACGTAGCCTCAACGGTCTGCCACCACTTGGCCGCCTCAGCAACCAAGAAAGGAATAGCCAAAGATGTCCGTGACTCCACCAGAATCTGAAATAACTCAAAATCCCTCTAAAGATTGTCCGAGAGCAGTCTATCTCGCCCATCCACGACTCCGCCTTAAGCGGATCCGGAGCCCCATCAAACGTAGGTAGCCCGGCCTTCTTGAGCGTCTGAAACAGGGATGGAATGTCAGTACGCAGTGGTGGAGGTGGTGGAGCAACGGGAGGTCGCTTTTCTGGCTGAGAAAACCCTCTTTGCAGCCTTATAAGTTGTGATTTATGTATGTTATGGGTTGTTTTTAGTGTTTTGGAGGTTGGGAAGTGATTGGGGTTGATTTTTAGGGTACTTTGCATGGCCTAGTAACACTCCTCTGAAGCTGACTCGGCTACAGGGATTCTGGAGGATTTGTGGTTTATAGTGATGCTTCTCAGAGTGCTCTGGGTGCCGATGCCGAGCCTCTACCGCGACCTCTAGAACCAGAACGCGTCCTAGGCGGCATACTAGCTGATAAGAATCAAAGACAAAATCATGAGCAAAGAATAACTCTTCAAGATTCAACAAAAGAGGTACAACAAAGATTATATAAGCAAGGACCTCTCAAAACCTCAAGAATTTACACAAATAAAGGCACAAACGAACAGAGCAACAAACTTAACCGCAATGTAATAGAACCATCAAGCCATTTCTTAACTATAAAACCAAATATTTCATTTTATACAAGAATACGAATTACAAAATTTCTTCTTAGTATAAAAGATGCTACAACAAAAATAAAGTTCATCAATACAAAACTTATCTAATACACTACCCTCTCCAAACAAAGAGATCGCACCAACTGCTCCCTTTAAGCCTACCAAGAATTTGGTTTTATAGTTAAGAAATGGCTTGATAGGGTATACACATCTAGATGTGTATAAGAGTAAAAAAACCATTCGAACCATCTGGCTTTAAGCCAAGCATTTAGATAAAAGAAAACATAAAGATAATAACATTTGTGAAAACCATAGTTATGAAGCAGTTTCTAAAATGTCTCATGCCATTTAAAAGTCCATAAACCATAATCATAAGTAGTTTCTAAAATGTATCATGCCATTTAAACGCCAGGCATGTCCAAAACATAGTCAGAAGCGTAGATACTGTCTCTTATACACATCTAAACTGTACTTGGATTTGTTCGCTATGCTTTCAATCCGAATATAATAAAATAGCATGAGTATCTTTTAGGCTCAACAAGATGACTTTCAAGACTAGCCGATCTAGTAATCTACCACACCTACTAGTCCGACCGGGAGGTCAAGTTATCCCATCACAAGACCCCGTATCGTAGAGTTCATAACATTCACGAAGTCACCACGGCGTCCCATGGATGACTATAGAACCGGTGCACCCCAAATCAAACATTTCCAAACACATCCAAAATTATATACCTAGGTCACCTATGAGCCAAAACAGTCATAAAATGCTTTCATACCAAAAGAGTTTGCAAACATATCAATTGATTAACATAAAATAGCTTGGTCCCGATTTCATATGTAATAATTCCAAAACTTGGTAAAAGTGCAGTTCCAAACATCATACACATTTTAAAATCCATCCAAACATATTTCGAAAGTCGTTAAACAAAATACAAGTGGAAGAGAATCTATGTTACCCACCTATCAAAGCAAAAACTGCACAATGATCAGTGAACGCGATCGCCGGTAGGTGGCGTGGTACCTAAAACAGATATAAGAGGACTCTTAGAAGAGATGTAGAAGTTAAAGAATGACTAGGGAAACGAAACGACGCGAAACGATAGAAAACGACACCAAAAGCTCTTTGGTCAAAAATGACCTTTTCACAATTTCTGACTGACCAACTTCGACAAGCTAAAATCCCAGTCAAAACACGTAGTTAATCCCTCAAATTCGTATTACAACTAGATTAGGAGATAATAAGCTCAGTTTTCCAGAAAAACTGAAAACTTCGCCTGCGCGGTCTTGTGATGGGATAACTTGACCTCCCGGATGGACATTTGGCCCGGACAATTCCAAGGTATTCAAGGGACCTTGGTTACAACCCAACTCCAAACAACATATTCAACCAACCAACAAAATCCATTTCCAAGGTATTCAAGGGACCTTGGTTACAACCCAACTCAAAACAACATATTCAACCAATCAAAATCCATAAACGGAAAGATTCACCGGAGCAATAGCCGGGACTATATCAATAGCATACCACAACAATCCATACCCCATAACCACTACAATTAACTCTATTACAACATTAGAGCAACAACCTATGGTTGGAATTCCTCTTACTATCAAACTGAAATTTTGACAAAATGTACAATATGATTCAAACATGCTTCCTATCCAACGTAACAGCCACTACCAAGGAAACACTTAAAACCATCAAAAGATCACTAAAGCTCCTTCAAACATAACCAATTATCCAAATTATCCTAGTTGCGCCTTATTCCGCTTACTTACAAAATGAAGGGAAATCCATTCCACTTGGTTTCAAGTCTCAATTCCTATCCAAACTAACCTTAAAACACTCTTAAAACATCATTAAAAGCATAAACATAAGCATTCATAGCATAACATTCTAGGGCACATATGGAAGACAAAACCCTAACTCATAATCTTAAAATTTGTAATCTAACCATGGAAAGTTGTTATAAATCAACCCCAATCACTTCCCAACCTCCAAAACACTAAAAACAACCCATAACATACATAAATCAACATATATAAGGCTGCAAAGAGGGTTTATTTTCAGCCCTAAGAATCCTACAAAACTTGAAATTAAAGCTTAAATCATAAAGCCCATAAGCTATAAATGCTAAAATACATAAAATCTTACCTTCCAAGTGATTCCTACTTTGAAATCCAAGAAAATTTTTTGGGGAAAAATGGAGGAAGAGTTTTCGGCTGCTGCTGGAAGAAAATGAGGAAGAAAAAAACAAGAAGAAGACTTAAAAAAGAAATTCCAAGGTTGACCAAATAGTACCCATTGACCAAATAGTCTCCAAATTGACTATTTGACCCAAAAACTAATTTTTTTCTTAATTTGCTACTAAATAACATTATAAATCAGCCATTCAAACAACACTCACACACCACAATATTTTAAAACACTTAATCCAACTTTTGACCCGTTTACCCGCCGGTACCGAAATCGCGTAAATCGAAAAATTTGCCGAATTGAAAAACAAATAAGTTGAAGTACCTTATGCCTAAAAATAATATGAAAAATATTTTAAACCAATTAAAATCAAAGAACAAGGATTTTAAAATACTGGGTTTCACATTTCTTACTTGAATTTCTGCATGGCCGAGGGTTATGCCCTCCAGCCTATTGCTGGGGGGCAATCTAAATCCTTTGCACATGCTTTATTGGGTTGCACAACCGACGCACAACCAGAACAACCTTTGAAAAAGCTTCAACCCTACAAGGGTGAGCCGGCAGTCTACTTCTCGAGGATGAAATTCAAAGGCTGGCTGCTCCATTTAAATACACACTGGTTGGTTACTTCCCGCGAGGTAAACCTAACATGGAATTACTCCGCAAGAGTTTCCACACTATTGGTTTCAAAGGTGATTTTACAGTAGGCTATATTGATTACAAGCATGTCATGATTCGCTTTACATTAGATGAGGATTATCTAAAGTGCTGGCTTAAAGCCAGATGGTTCGTCAATGGTTTTTTTATGCGGGTTCTTAATTGGCACCCTTTTTTCACGCTGGAGATAGAACCATCCATCATGCTTTGCGGATAAACTTGGAGGGCCTCCCAGCTGTCTTCTACAATAAACACTCCATTTTTAGTATTGTACAAGCAGTTGGTATGGCACTTAAGCTGGACTTGGCTACCCGCAATTTCACTCGGCCGAACACTACTAAGGTAGATTCGGATGTGTAGAAGTTGATCTACTTGCAATTTTACGCTAGTTTGGATTGGTGTTGGTATGAATGGAAGATGGAAAAAAATCAGTTATGAAGATTTGCCAAGCTACTGTACAAATTGCCACAAAAGCGGTCATGCATCATTGGATTGTAGGGCCGGCAACCCCCGTCGGTCAAACCAGCATTCCCAGCAGCTGCGGAGGAGTTGATCACCCGGGTGGAACCACCACCCTCACGGCCTCTCCAACAACCCCATCAGTTCAAATTTTGAATCCCTTGCAGATAGGAGCTGCCATACCAGATTCGGTTATGGATCCTTTGGAGATAGGAACAACCTTATCTAATTCGGTTGAGAATCCTAATCTCCTCAACAATGCTGAAGATGTGTTGACCAAGTCAAGGGAGGTTGCAAGAAATACGAAGCTGCCTTTGGTTCAAACTTGCAGTAAGGTAATCCCACCAGATTTGGCAACCGTCCAAGCAACCGCTCCCGAACAATGTAATAATCCAGCCAACATCCCCCAATGTGCACATGCAAACCATCATGCCCATGGATGACTCTTCCATACCTCACGCAACAATAATGGCTGAACTACCATGCTATTTTTCGGATGGTGAATCACCCCATTCACCACATGCAGCACATGACAACCCGCAACCATCTCTCGCTTAGTTGCAACCGGTGAGTCAGCCTTCGTCCAAGAGGAAAAGTAGACGTAAACGTATTTACAACATGCCAAGGCTTATGCGTACTAGGCTGGCTAAGAAACATTCCATTCCGCCCCTACCTCCTCAATGTTAATGGATAGTGTTTTAGCATAGAATACAAGAGGAATAGGTAATAAACCTTCCATTCGTAGGTTAAAGTTGCTAGTTACACAAAACAAAATAAACATTCTTGCTTTAATGGAGCCTATGGTGGACAAAGCAAGGATTCCTTTTTTCGCCCACAAGCTAGGGTTTGATTATTGCCAATCTAATTCTAACGGAAAGATTTGGTTTTTTTGGAATAAGGGGCTAGTCCTAACCCCCATTTGAGTTTCTGATCAACTTTTTCATGTTTCTTGCTCCTTGCCATCCTATCATACAACTGTGGAAGTCTCTTTCATTTATGCAAAGTGTACTAAGGCAGAAAGACGAGACCTTTGGGAGGCCCTCCGGACTATCCAACCACACTCTCCATGGTTGGTTGGGGGAGATTTCAATGTCATTTCTAGCTCGGATGAATATAAGGTGACAGCTCACTCGATGTTGAATCCATGACGGAGTTTAATGACTGTCATCATGAATGTGGATTGATGGCCTTCCAAGGTTGCAAATATACTTGGAGGGGCAATAGGACGGGAGGCATGGTGTGGAAAAGACTGGATCGGTTCGTGTGCAACAATGATTTCCTATCTGTCTTCCGCAACATTAACGTTGAACACTTCATCAAGACGTGCTCGGATCATTCACCTCTCCTTATCAAAGTGTCAAATGACGTCACAACAGGCCTGAAGCCATTTAAATTCTTAAACATGTGGACTAAGCATAAAGATTTTTTGCAGGTAGTGGAACAAAATTGATCTTTACACTGTTCTGGACCGCCTCTCTTCATCCTAGCTTGCAAGCTCAAACGATTGAAAGAAGAGCTAAAGAATTGGAATCGTACGGTGTTTGGAGATGTGTTTCCCAAAGTCCAAGCAGCTGAACGGGAGGTACACGTCAAGGAGGAGGCATTTCTGCAGCAACAAAATCCAAACAATCAATTAGCACTATCCCATGCACAAACAGTTCACACCCGATGCTTGGCTGAAGAGGAAATGTTTTGGTCAAAAAGTGGGGATAAAGTGGTTCAAGGAAGGCAACCATAATACTACCCTCTTTCATTTTGCACTCATGGCCAGGAAACAACGTTTGCGGATCTCAAAAATTAAAGTGGATCGTGTTTGGACTGAAGATACACAATGTATTGAAGGTGAGGGGATCAAGTTCTTCCAACATCTCTTATCGTGTAATGAGCCGACGGTGATAGATCACACTTTGTTAGATACTCTAGACAATCCACGACAGTCTCTAATGCGGACAATCAACTCTTGCTAGTTGAACTCACCACAAAGGAGTTAAAAGAGGCAGTTTTCTCCCTCAATCCGGATGGAGCAGCGGGTACTGATGGATATAATGGTTTTTTCTTCTCCTTTTGTTGGGATATTATTCATTGGCATCTCTTCCATGCTGTAGGAGCATTCTTGAAGGGGGCGACACTACCACATATGTTCACTAGTACCCTTATTACTTTAATCCCAAAAATTGCGAATCCCTCATCTTTCACTGATTTTCGACCCATTAGTGTATGTACTTTCTTCAACAAAGTTTGCACAAAGATTTTGGCTACTAGGCTCTCCACTATTATGCCCAAAATTATCTCCCCCAAACAAGGTGCTTATGTCCTAGGTAGAGAAATTGCAGGTAATATCCTTCTAGCCCAAGAGATGGTGGACTTCTTAAACAGGAAAACAAGAGGTGGTAATTTGATCATCAAGCTGGACCTCGCCAAAGCTTTTGATAGGTTATCATTTGGTCTTTTTTATATGAAATTCTGAGGAATTTTGGTTTTGCTGAGAATTGGATCTTTTTAGTGAAGAAAAGTTTGGAATATTGTTGGTTTTCTATTCTCATTAATGGTGTGCCAAAAGGTTTTTTAAATCTTCAAGAGGAGTTCATCAAGGGGACCCTTTATCCCCCCTTCTTTTCATAATTATGATGGAGTCTTTCTCCCGTGGTTTGAGTGATCAATTTCGCGTTGGGAAAATTTCTGAGTTCGCTCTTCTGAGGTCATGCCCAATCATCTCTCATTTGGCTTATGCGAATGATGTGGTAATTTTTACAAGGGGAGAGGCTAATTCAATCTGAAATCTCATTGTTTTCATTTCAAGGTTTGAGACATCCTCTGGACAGCTTTGCAACAAAGCCAAAAGCTCTTTTTATTTGTCCAAGACAACATCCACACCTCGTATTCGAATGATTCAAGCCAAGACCAGGTTTGCAAGAAAATCCCTACCATTCATATATTTGGGATGCCCCATGTCCAGTCCAGAAAGCAAAAAAATGGAAAGCTCTTTTTCAGCCAATGATATAAAAAGTGACAGCACGCATTCATGGCTGGCAAACACAATTTCTCTCTCCTGGAGGACGGCTTATTCTCATCAAACACGTGTTGAGTAGCATCCCAATCTTTCTTATGGCAGTCCTCGCTCCTCCACTTTCAGTCCTAAAGGAGTTGGAAAGGCAATTTGCAGGTTTCTTCTGGGGAGATTCGGAAGGGGTTCCAAAACGTCATTGGATTGCATGGTCTACCTTTGTCACCAACATCCTCTAATGGTCTTGGCATTACTCCTTTGGCGGCTGTTGTGCATGGTTTCAGCATGAAATTATGGTGGAAGTTTTAGAAAGGTCATTCCTTATGGAGCTCCTTTCTCCATGGACGATACTTAAACCGCTGCATTCATTCTTGTGTAGCTCAAGAAGCACCTGGAGACTCATTCACATGGAAATGAATGTTGCGCGTTTGTGAGTCGACGGAGCAAAACATGTTGTTCCTTGTTTGTCATTCGGAATGCCAACTCTTCTTTCTGGTTTGACACATGGACTGATCACGGGCCGCTGTTTAACATGGTGGAGCAAGTTTATGATAGCCACATTTCAGTGAGGCAAGTGTGGAATTTTGGCAAATGGAATTTATCCTTACTCGACGGGAGATATTCCATTGAGAAGCTTTGCAACATTGGGAACTGCATTAAAGACAAGGTCATCTGCCTGAGGGATTCGGATCCGGATAAGCTCATTTGGACCCTCACATCCAACGGCTCTTTCTATATCTCATCCACTTACTCACCAATGGCTCAATCATTCACTAGACAAATGATTTGGGATAAGAGACTCCAACTGAAGATCTCCATCTTTATGGGGAAATTGTTAAACAAACGGCTTCTAACGGATGACCAGATTTCCAAGATAGCTTTCCATTACCATCCAAATGCCGTTTTTGTAACAACGAAGAATCTGTCAATCATCTCTTTGTGGTATGTACATTGGCAGCACAAGTTTGGAGTTGTTTTTGAAGTGTGGTTCGAATGGACATTTGCTCCAGCCACAACCATTCCGGATAAGCTCAACTCGTAGTGGTGGGTGCGCACGCTCATTATACCACAATGGGGGCAATACATAAAATCCTTCCATGCATTGTTTGCTGGTTCATTTAAAAGTCCAGAAATAAAGCTACATTCCAAGCGACAAGCATTTCAGCCACCAGAATCATTGTTGACATTTGTGCTTATTTGAAGACAGTTTCCCTAATATATCCGTTTCAAAAGGTAATTGCGGCAGATGAATTGCTTCTTTCATACGGGATTTGCAGCCAACTTCTTTACTTGCAACCGAGGAGAATACTTGTTGTTAAGTGGAACTGTCCTCCTTATGGTGTCCTCAAGTTGAATGTGGATTGGGCTTCAAAAGGGAACCCAGGTTTGGAGGAGGGAAGGGGCATCCTTAGAAACCACCATGGGCACTGCATCAAGGCCTTCTCCAATGGCTACTCTTCTCAAACCAATTTGAAGGTCCGAGAGGTTCTGGCCCTTGTAGATGGGCTAAAAATGTGTTGCTCTTTACACCTACGTGCTGTGGAGGTAGAAATGGACTCTCTACTTCTCGTTAATATCATGAAAGGGCTGTCCGCACCACCATGGAGCATTGACAATGAACACCAGCTCATCAAATGGCTCCTAGAAGGTAGCGTTGTTTCATTCTCACATGTATTTAGGGAAACAAAATAAGTAGCAGATAGGTTAGCAAATGAGGGCATTATTACGCCCATGTATGTTGAATACAATCTGGATACCATTCCCTCCCATGTGAAAGGTTTGGTTATCTTGGATGCCAAGATACATCCCTATATTCGCCTTTGTAAATCTTGAGCTTTTCTAATAAATCCTCAGCTAATTCGGGTGTTTTCTTAAAAAAAAATTATAATAAAAGTAAGTTGAGTAGTGAGGAAATTTCTTTTAATCTTATTAACCCTAATCACTTTATTTTTCTTTGTGAGTGTTTTCATTATGTCACAGGAAGACAGAAACTAGTCGAACTGGAAATTCCATAACAATGTAGGCCATACAATAAGCCAAAAGGTAAAGTGATTGACAATCAACTTAGAGAAATAGGAGAAAATTTGCCTGAAGGGACGGATAAGAATAAACAATTGAGTTTGTATGCTAAACCTAGAGAGGTCATGAGTGCTTGTAAAAATACTATGCCTATTATTTTGTTGATGTTTAAAGAAGCTTATTTTGCTAACTCTGACCTTGGTCCATCTCTTCCAAGTGCTTTTAAGTCTCTTTTGCAGGAATTTGACGATATGTTTCCCGAAGAGACTCTGCCAGGATTGCCACCAATTCGTCCATATGATGAGGTCTATTTATAGGCTTAATAAATAACTAAAAACTAGCTTAAAAACTCCTAAAAAATTAGTGCCAGGGTTCAGCCATAAGTGGCACCAAGATTTGGGCTAAATGGGCCTTATTAAAGCTAATTAATGAGCCTAAAAACTAAGAACTAAATCATAACTAAACTTGACTTAAGGGAACCAACCCAATTTACACAAACTTAAACTACTATTGGGCTTTATAAAATAATAGAGTAAACACAAACTACTGGACTTCTCCATTATGGATTTGGACTTGAAGAATGTTCCAATCAGATTTACAAGCCCGTTCCACTTCTAGTTTGTTTTGGACGGCTTCCTCGTCAAGAACACCTCAAACCAAACTTTGCAAGGCTTGTTGGATTCTCTTTGCACGTACCCTTGTAATTGGTCCAGTTGGCACTTGCAATAATTCTTCACAAACCTTAGTCAAGCTTGAAAAAGTTCTTGGATTACGACTTTGTTGGGATCATCGCTTGAGCAACGGTGATTGTTCTAACAGACTTATAGATTTGGTTCTTGCCTAATTCATATAGGCAACGGGTCAATTCTAGCTTTAAATCTTGTTAAGAGTTTGGTTCTTGTCTCGTTATAGACAACGGGTTGAATTCTTGCTTGATTCTTGTGTGTTCTTTATTGTTCTTGTTTGTGTGTTTGCTGTAGCCAAATTCTTGTGACCAACTTTGGAGTCGATCCTTGGGGTTTTGTTGCCATCTTGAATTGTTGGGTTTCGTGGCATCAAGTCGATTGTGCACGGGGTTCGCATCAAGTAGACATCTATTGGGGAGAGTAATTTGAAAAACTGTTTGGGAAGGAGACAGCCTTGAGTGAGCTGAAGAAAAAATATGGCACAGAAGTTGGCTTATCGATTGAGCAAATTGGTGTCCAGACTGACGAGGCTGAAAGAGCTAAACAATAGTCAGAGGAACTGTAGAAGACACTTCAAGAAGTATGGTTGCCAGCGAGTTTGGCTTCAAGTTGAGTGAAACTAGGCCCATCTAGCCATAACTTCTTCTCAAAAGAGTCAACGAATTCCTCAACTCTAAAGCTGTCACGCCCCAAAAACGGGACCGTAACACGCCGCGCTAATGGTACACCGGCCCAAAGCACAAGGCACAAACGAACAGAGCAACAAACTTAACCGCAATGTAATAGAACCATCAAACCATTTCTTGAACTACTAGAACTATAAAACCGAATATTTCATTTTACACAAAAAAATACGAATTACAAAATTTCTTCTTAGTACAAAAGATGCTACAACAAAAACAAAGTTCATCAATACAAAACCTATCTAATACACTACCCCTCTCCAAACAAAAGAGAAGCTTGGAAGATTATCCGCAGAGTCCTACCAGTAATGTGGAATCTGGAGAAAATCTAAAAGCTGCTAACGCGGTGGAGAGTAAAAAATGATCACCTAATCTGAAAAATTATAAATCACATGGGGTGAGCATAACTAGCTCAGTGGATAACATAAAAGCTCTTCAAATGGGGCCAAGCATTGTGATTAAAAGAAAACATAAAGATAATAACATTTGTGAAAACCATAGTCATGAAGCAGTTTCTAAAATGTCTCATGCCATTTAAACGTCAATAAACCATAATCATAAGTAGTTTCTAAAATGTATCATGCCATTTAAACGTCAGGCATGTCCAAAACATAGCCAAAAAGATCCAATCATTTCAGATAGTTAATAATACTCATAGCTGTCACCATGGCGTCCCATGGATGACTATAGAACCGGTTCTCCCCAAATCAAACATTTCCAAACACATCCAAAATTATATACCTAGGTCACCTATGAGCCAAAACAGTCATAAAATGCTTTCATATCAAAAGAGTTTGCAAACATATCAATTGATTAACATAAAATAGCTTGGTCCCGATTTCATATGTAATAGTTCCAAAACTTGGTAAAAGTGCAGTTCCAAACATCATACACATTCTAAAATCCATCCAAACATATTTCGAAAGTCGTTAAACAAAATACAAGTGGAAGAGGTTGTCTATGTTACCCATCTATCAAAGCAAAACTGCACAAATGATCACTGAACGCGATCGCCGGCGGTAGGTGGCGTGGTACCTAAAACAGGTATAAGAGGACTCTTAGAAGAGATGTAGAAGTTAAAGAATGACTAGGGAAGCAAAAACGACGCGAAACGATAGAAAACGACACCAACAGCTCTTTGGTCAAAAATGACCTATTCACAAATTCCGACCAACTTTGACAAGCTAAAACCCCAGTCAAAACACTTAGTTAACCCCTCAAATTCGTATTACAACTAGATTAGGAGATAATAAGCTCAGTTTTCCAGAAAAACCGAAAAACTTCGCCTCTCCCTAGGCTATTGTAGGTTAAGGTCCCTGCCAACAAAAATCCAATTCCATTGTATTCAAGGGACCTTGGTTACAACCCAACTCAAAACAACATATTCTAACCAACTAATGCATAAACATAAGCATTCATAGCATAACACTCCAGGGCCACATATGGAAGACAAAACCCGGCTCCAACTCATAATCTTAAAATATGTAATCTAACCGTGGAAAGTTGTTAAAAATCAACCCCAATCACTTCCCAACCTCCAAAACACTAAAAACAATCCATAACATACATAAATCATAACATATAAGGCTGCAAAGAGGGTTTTTTTTTTCCAGCCATAAAGAATCCTACAAAACTTGAAATTAAAGCTTGGATCATAAAGCCCATAAGCCATAAAGTGCTAAAATACATAAAATCTTACCTTCCAAGTGATTTATACTTGATATCCAAGAAAATTTTGGGGGAAAATGGGGAAGAGAAGTTTCGGCCAGCAGCTAGGAGAAATGAGGAAGAAACAAAGCAAGAAGAAGACTAAAAAGATTCCAAGGTTGACCCAACGGGTCAAAAATTTGGACTAAGTAGATGTCTCCAAGTGACACTATGATAACCCAAAAACTAATTTTTTTGCTACTAAATTAACATTTTTTTTTTTGAATAATTCAGCCATCATACAACAATCACACACCACAATGCACTAATTACACTTAGTCCAAATTTTTGACCCGTTTACCCTCCGGAACCGAAATCGCGTAAACCGAAAAATTTGCCGAATTGAAAAATGAATAAGTTGAAGTACTTTATGACTAAAAATAATATGAAAAACATTTTAAACCAATTAAAAAAAATCAAAGAACAAGGCTAGTAAAATACTGGGTTTCACAAAAGCTCTTTAGAAAGATCTAAAGTATTTTTGTTGGTATGTTGGGAGAACGCTGTTCAACAAAGCTTTGAAGGAAGTTTAGAAGAGATTTCCAATTATTTCTTTGAATTTTGATCCCTACCCAGATCATCATCTCTCGGTCACTATTGACTTGCTAAACTAGCGGGGAATTCTCTTCCAGGACCTCGCACGGCAAAAGATTTGCTTATCCCTTTGCTATCAGCTGTTCTAGATACTTCTTTTGATGAAGAATGAGAGTAGTATATGCATTGGGGATATTTGTAATAACTCATTGATGACAATCTTTTTGTTTAAGGGATTGCTAATTATCATTTTGAAATATATAATGATTGCTTTCTTCTAAACATCTTCGCAAAAGATCACTTAGTTGCTTATGAAATACTTTTTCAAAATGACAACATTCCAAGTTCTAGGAATAGGTTGCCTTGATGATCAGCTTACTTATAGAAGACTGTTGGATAAGCTTTCACAACTAGATAGGGTCTTTCCCAATTAGCATCCAATTTTCTGGTACCATTAGCTGGCTAACCGTATTTCTTCAAAGAACCAAGTCACCTAGTCGAAAGTACCTTTGTCGAATCCTTGCATTGTAGTGTTTCATCATCTTTTGTTTGTAACTTTCTTCTCAAATAGTAGCTATGAGTCTTCTTTCTTCTAAGAAATCTAGATCTGCTATCCGTTCTTAATGAGCATAAGTTGCCCCATGATGAATTTTTCATGTAGGCATTCCAATCTCTGTTGGGATTACTTCTTCTGCTCCATATATGAGACTGAAAGGGGTCATGCCATTGGCGGTTCTCAGAGTAACATCGGAATGACCGCAGTATGCTCGAAAATTCCTCAACCAACCTCCTTTGGCTTTGTCATGTCGCGTCTTGATTCCGGACAGTGAAGTTCTATTGAAAACTTCAGTCTGACTATTCACTTGTGGATGTCCCACAGAAGTGGTATGTAATCGAACTCCTATATCTTCACAGAAGGACCTGAATAGCTCTCCTATGAACTGTGTTCTATTGTCTAAAATGAGCACTTGAGGTATTCCACACCGGCAAACTATTCCTTTCCAAAAAGGGGTTTTCAACCTCTATCCATTTAGAGAAATAGTTAATGGCTACTGCAAAAACTTACAATGGCCTTTGTAACTAGGCTCCCTGCTCTGTGTGGCTCCCGTAGATGACTTCATGTATTTATTGAAGTACATATTTGGCTTCTCCAAGAGCCAAACATCGAAGTAAAGAAGACAAGTAGGATTTTTTGTATAGGATACCTTCGACCACTTCATATTTCATTGCTCGAATTTGGAGTCTTCAAGCTTCCCCACTCTGTCTACTAGGAGGATACCTTGAAGTAGATACTCCATTATAGACTTCATCCAACCTAGGAATTCTTCGATATTCAAGATATCTTGTTGACCGATTGACCTTTGAGCTTGGACTTCTACCAATACCTCCTTTGATAGATAAGTATATATGGCGGATTCCTGTTTAGCTAAAGTGTCTACGTGGCTGTTCTTCGCTCGAGGAATCTTGACAAATTCTATTTCCTTGAAAGATGCTTTTATTTATTGTACCTTTTAAAGATACTTGTTTAGGATGACTTCTCAAGTTTCAAAGTTGTCGAGAATTTGATTAACCACTAGGAAGGAATCACTGTAGACTTTAACTCCCTGAATTCCTATCTTTTTTTCTAGCTTTAGACCAGACAAGATGGCTTCATACTCAGCTTTATTGTTGGTAGCTTGGAAATCGAATCTGAGGGATAACTGTAGGATTGACCTTCTGGGGATCGGATGATTGTCCAAGCACACGACACTGGTTCACAAGACCCAGAACTCTATCTACATGCAACTCCTAGACCAGATAGCTTTGATCAACTTTTCTGCACTCTACACTAAAGAGGTCAAATTGACATCTTCTGGTTGAGCTATGCTTTTTATAGGGAAATCTACTAACACTTGTGCTTTTATGCTCAGATTGGGCTTAAACACTGTAACATGTTCGAGTAGCTCTACCGACCACTTAAGCATTCTTCTTGATACATACATTTTCCTAGGACAGTCTTTAGAGGAAAATTAGTGTAACAATGATTTTATATCCTTGGAAATATGGCCTCAATTTTTGAGCAGCAACAACAAGGGAGAAAGCTATTTTTTCTATTTTTGATTAATTGACCTCAAGTCCTTGTAGAACTCTACTAATGAAGCAGATAGGTCTTTGGATTTGATCTCTTTCAGAGATCACAACAGCGCTCACAGCTTTTCCTAAGGCAAATAAATATAGGCACACTGTATCCTCCTGGTATGATGCGATCAAAGTTGGCATGTTGTCTAGATAATAGTTTTCAACTTATTGAAGGCTTCCTAGCATTGTTCGAACCACTCAAAGTTTTTTTCTTTTCTGTGCACGTGGAAGAATGTGAAACCCTTCTCAACTGATTTGGATAAAAATTAGTTCAGTGCAACCATTTTCCTAGTAAGGTGTTGTATTTCTTTAATGGACTGGGAACACATCATGTCTAGCATAGCTCAAACCTGCTTTGGATTGTTTTCAATACCTTTTTCGGAGACAAGAAAACCTAAGAAATTTCCTGAAGGTACTCCAAAGGTGCACTTGTGGTGGTTCAACCTCAGGTTAACAGTTCTTAATGTCTCAAAGGTTTCTCTTAAGTCACTTGTCGTGTCATCATGAGATTGACTCTTTACCACCATGTCATTAGCATAGAACTCCATATTTCTTTTGATTTTCTTTTTGAAGAGATTGTTGACGAGCCTTTGATGTGTGGCCTTTGCATTTTTTAATCCAAAAGGTATTGTTCGACAATAAAACATCCCCTTGTGTGTGATAAAATCAAATTGAGGCCTTCTCCTCATCTTCCTTACTGAGGAAGATCTGATGGTACCTTTAATATACATCCAGGAAATGCCCTATAACAAAACGTACTAACGAATCAACTACTATATCAATCCGTGGCAAAGATAATGTCTTTTGGATAGGCTTTATTGAGATTAGTGAAAACAATACACATTCACCACTTCATATTAGTTTTTCTTACAAGTATAGGATTAGATAACTAAGCAGGATAGAAGACTTCTCATATTATCCGAGTGGCCAGAAGTTTGTCGACTTCGATGTCTATGACTAGGCTTCGGTCTGGACGAAAAAGTCTTTTCTTCTTCTTGATAGGCTTGCATGCAGAGCCTATCCTCAATTTGTGCTCGATGATTTCCCTCTAAATGCCCGACATATCATCTGTAGAGCAAGCAAAAAGGTCTCTGTATCATACAAAAGCTTGAAGAGATTTTTTTTTTTAATTCAGAAGGTAGAGCAATATAGAATCTTAGCTTCTGATCAGGGTAAAAATGATCAAAGCAACACAATTTTTTCTATTGGGATTCCTAATTCTAGTTCAATTGCTTTTTTCTTTTCAATGCTCGGTTCTATATCTTTTGTTGGGATGCCTGAGCTCGAATCTTCTTGTGATGCCTCATCCCACATTGATAGTGGAAAGGGATATTTTATTACTTATAAAACCTTGGGTTATAGGTTACTAACAACTTGGCTTAAACATTTTGAGCCCGTTGTTTCTACTCAAAAGTTGTTGGACCAGCGCAGCCTTGGGGTGTTACAGTTGATATCAAAGCGAATCTCGCATGGTCTCTACGTGGGTTAAGATTAGGACAGTGGTATTAGGCTATGCTATGCAGTATATGTGACATGCATGTTATTGGGCCCCAACTTGGGCTTTGGAGAACACAAAGCCTAATGGAGGGGTGAATGTGTTGCCTCATCCCAGATTAGAAGTGGGAAGGGATATTGTATTACTTACACTGTCATCGGCCACTAACAATTTGGCTTAAGCATTTTGGACTTGTTGTTTACTGCTCAAAAGTTGTTGGGCTAGCCCAAGCCTAGGATGTTACACTTCTTCTTCACTTTTCCCCTTGTTGGCATGAAAGCCTGAGCTTTCAGCTTCACAAACTTGTTCTTTTGTAGGCAAACTTCATAGAGACATCATGTAACATTCCCGAGCTTCTTGCTGATTTCCCCATATACTTTATTTTCATCTATCATGCATGGCTAACTTAATTCCCATGTGATTAACCGAAGGTAAGATAATGAAGGTATATTAGAATGGTCGCACTAATATCATGTTGTAGGGAGAGGGTATTTTTACCAAAATAAAATTAATCGTCTAAGTTCTGCACCTAGGAGATTCGCCAAGGGTCAAAGGCCACATCACCACCCCTTCTAGTATGATAGTCTCCTATGAACTCTACAAGTGGATTATGATTGGGTATGATGTGATCATTATTGATCTCCATTCTTTCCCATGCATGCCAATATATGATACCTGTTGAGCTTTCTCTATCTATGAATACTCAGAGTGCATCCTGTAGTCACCTACTTTAATATGGATAACTATTGGATCGGTATGACGATATTGATCAGGTACAGGGCCTTCATCAGTGAAGCTGATACTAAGATTGATCTGAGCTTTCTTTGGAAGTGTTTCACCGAGCAGCACAGGTTGGGCTTAATATTTTCTAGTATTAACGGAATCTCCACAAGTTCTTCCTTTAGCAATGGTTTTGACCACACCTTCCTAGGTATCAAGTATGGGTTCTTCAGCCTCCACAATCATGTTGATTACCCCTACCACCTCATTATTATCAGCGGGTCGTACTCTTTAATGATTTCTTTGGTTTGGATAGTAAGATCCAAGAGGCCTATCATTGTTCCGGGCTCCATGACCATTCTTTTGAAGTGTTCAGTAGCTTTGCTAATATATCTTTGTAGAAATCCATCCTTGATGGCTTGTTCAGTGCTGATCTTCAGGTCATTGAATTCCTTGGTATCATGACCATGGTTTTCATAATACGCACAATAACGAGATCTATCCCGTTTATGCTGATCTGTTCCCATAGAAGGAGGTGGCTGAAGGATCCATTCATTCTGTATCTGAAATAGGATCTTCTTTCTGTGAAGCATTAGGTGGAGTGAAGTTTGTATCTAGAAGAATGAGAATTCACGAAGATCAGAAAATGTTTTATCCTGGAAAGGTGATTCTGCTAGCCAATGACCTCTGGAGATTGTTCTAGGGAACCCTAGGAGCAAAGATTTGTTGATAAGTTTTTTCTGAACTTTTCCCCACTTTTGTTGCCATTATATCCTTGTTGTCCAGTTTTGTTATATCCATACTTTGGAGTTCTTTTGCCCTTTACTTTAAGGTCGTAGAGTTCTTGTTTTATTTGATTTGACTCTTCTTCTTAGATATGACTATCGGCCCTTCTAAGGAGTCCACTAAAAGTCTTTGGACCTTTGCAGCTAGCTCGGTGTTAAAATTTCTAGGCTTTACCCTAGTTATAAAGGTTGTGATCATAATTTTTTCATTGACGTCTCCAATACTAGGATGACTTCGTCGTTGAAATGAGCAATATATGGCTTTAATGATTCATTAGGCTTTTGCCTGATGTTCATGAAGTGTACAAGATCCTTCTAGATGACTTTCTTACTCATGAAGTATCTAGCAAACTTTTGACCAAGATCAGCGAATGAGTTGACTAAGTTAGGGTAATTCCTTGAACCATTTCTGAGCTGACTCTCTCATGGTAGAAGCAAAGAGTTCACATTTTATTGCATCAGAGTACCCATATAGCCATGTAACTGCTGTTACATGAGCTACATGATCAACAGGATCAGTGGTCCCTTTGTAGGGATCTACATCCGATTGTTTGATACTAAAGGGAATTTGCTCTTCTTGAATAGCTGGTATAAAAGGATATTTATTAGTGATTGCTAACTCTGTAAGATTAGCAGTGTTTTTTCCTATGGGTTCGTGAACTTTGTGGCCCATTTTGGCCATAAATTCCTACTCAACTTGTTGCGGGAGGTAGTATTATCTTCTAACTTTTCACCTCCAGATATTTGGTTAGGACCTATTCGATCAAAGATAGAACCTTGCTTTGGGTCAGAGGTGTAGACACTCATAGTGGAAGTTTCACAGAATGATGACGGTTGCTGCTGGCAGCTTCATCTTGAGATGGGTTTCCTATATGCTCACGTGTGGCTTTCTTGTTTCGGATTGTATTTTCTACAAAGTTTTGGAATCTGAGAAGTTTTGAGAAAGAAACTGTAGCATCTTCTCTTGAGTCAATCCTAATGTCTACTATGCAGATCAAGGAGTGGATTTAAGAGGTAAAGTTTTGCTTAAGGATTGTACAGGCTTGCCGCTTTGTGCAGTCATGTTGCTTGCTTTCTTTTTGTGTTTTCCCATCTAAAAACTGGGAGGAATTTAGTGAATGAATTTGTGTAAAGTCTTGCTGCTAGAGTTTGTACAAGGAGTGTTCTATAGGTTTTTCTATGTTTTGAGACAAGAAGAAAGAGGTTTTAGTAAAAGGCTTTTTGCTTGATTACCACATATGCGGTGCCATTTGGCAAATCACAGCTATATTTCTTGGGAGAGCGCCCCATTAAAGAGAAAGTTGTAGAGAGAGATAGAAATTGAGAGAGAAAATGTGTGAATAGCCCATAGGATTTTATATTTCTTTAGAGGTCTTTGTCCTTGATTGTTGGCCTCCTTTGACTTGTTTGTGCTTGCTTGTTTACATGGATTTGACTATTATTTATAGGAGTACATTCCCACTACTAAGGTCGGGATCTTTAGCCTAGAAGGGATCGTCTGCTCGGTCTACTGACCTAGCTCACTCGATCGCCTTTATCAGCAACTACGCATAGGTGATATTGCTATGTTACGAAATTACTCTTATAAGACTTTTCATTACACGTGTTGCTAGTCTATAGAGTATGTTTTGTTTCCTCTTGCTGCTTGTAGGCTGCTAGGAACAACATGCTTTTTGATGTTCCTGCTCTGCTTTATGCTACAAACAACTATCTAAAGTTCATCATGTAGGTAAAACTTTTAGTTTCGACTTTCTTGCTCCATATCTGAATTATGTTTTGGATGGTCTACTTCTATCACTTAGGGTGAAAATTAGAATCTAGACTGGCTTTTCCTTCCTTTAGTTAAAATGGCATCACAACAGAGTTTGAAATGTCAGGATTGTCTGTTTGTTCATAATGCATGAATGTGTATAGTGTGGCTATATTTTACTACAACAAAAGTTAAGATGCTGAGTAACCAGATGGTATTTACTGCTTAAGTGTTAGAAGTACAAAGATGAACATCCAATATTTCATTTTGCATAGTTTCATGTTCATGAATTACTTTCCTACCATCATGCTTTACTGAATTTCCTTGCAATGTGGTTTTTTTGCTTGAATTAAATAACTTTTGCTAGTAAATATAATTTCGTTTCCAGAAGATGACCCATAGTATAAGATGAGGTCCCTATTTGTACATGTTGGTTGTCTATGAGAAAAATCCATGATTGGATCTAATACTACTTGAAATGACAGTATGAATCAAACGTAATTAAGGTAAAAAATAATTTATGCTCATTTTCTTCTATAGAGGATTTTCAATGCTTGAGGAATTTTCAATTTTGCTTCCTGTTAAAATTCTATATTTTTCTATTTGTGTCAATGACTATAGTTTTGTACCATTATGTTCTTTCATTTGTTATCATGGCAAGGGAATGCTTAGTGGGCATTAGGAAGCAAGAAGACATAGAAGTTTGACTGGGTTGTAATAAGTTGTGCTATCATTGTTAGTCTAATATTTGGGATAATTCATTTCAGAAAAGGAACTATAGGTGAATGGAAAATTGTATCTTTCATTGGTCTTCTTGGATTCACTACTAATGATGTTCTAAGGAGTTTCAATCCTATAGAAGCGTAAATGGAGTTCCGTCATTTCCTCATTTAGTTTGCAAAGTAGTTCTCCCTATTGGAATAACTATTTCTATGAAGAAGATTGCATAGAAAGCAAAGATAGTGGACACCATGTCAGAACTGATAAACAGAATGGGCAATGCAAGGCCCATGAAAGAATTTGACTAGGCTACATGGGTTTATCTACAACAAGAATCTAGCTGATTAAACTGAAGAGGGATTGGGAAACCAAGTACAAGATTATAATTACAGTTGCAAGAGGGCTCTGATTTCTACATCATGATTGCTTTAGTATTCTTCGGCTCCTAAAAATCATGTAAACTTATATTGGATCTTTTAGTGTATTTATAGTTGGATTCCTATTTTGTCCTCCTCTCTCATCAATTTCTTTTAAAAATTTCATTATTGAATGTTATGTAGAAGTGGCTCCAATGAAAGGGTCTATGAAAAGGTAAAATTCAATTGAAAGCAATACTAGTGTTACTGACAACTTTTAAAAGTTGTCACTAATACATGGCCTTATTGTGACAACTTTTTTCAGTTAGTGATAACAATTTATAGGTTTTGTGATAGTTTTTGTTGTTAATAAATCTCTATGCATTGTGACAACTCTAGAGAGTTTCACACATTTCTGACAACACAAAAAAAAAGTTGTCATCTTATTAATGAGCAATATTGATGGACTTATAGTGATGAGCTGGTGACAACTTTTTGTTGCCACATAAAATGTGTTGTGACAACTTTTTGTGTATTAGTGACAACTATTTTTGTGACTAAAAATGATATTTGTTGTAGTGATCTAAATAATCCTTGATAGATCAATATTTTGAATGTGTAACATTTGCATTGTAGTAGAGTCCTAATGATCCTTGTACTTCCAAGTGCTTTGTCTAGGTGGTTTTATTAACTTGAAATGCTTTTCAGTTGAATAAAACATGTTTTGCATGAATTTGAACATTTTCAAAAACCTTTTCGACTAAAAACAATACTTAGCATTTTGAACGTTTTGTTTAAGATTGAAATTTTCTATGTAGAAATTTTGAAAAAATCTAGAATAAATACATTGAATGCTTCAATTTTCATAAGTCATTTGAAGTCTTTGAGAGGTTTATTATTGATTCAAAGTACATCCAGTTGTTACCATTTGTCTCGTAACTTTGGTGGTGATACAATCTCTTTCGTGTCTATCTGTTTTTTTTTTTTTTTTTTGTCTTTTCTTTTAGTATTCTCAGGATGAGCAAAATATTAAGTTTGGGAGTGTAATAATTTTAAGAAACTAGAATTATATGTACCCTAAACTTGATAGTTTTGCGCATTCTTAGTGTTTTAGTATGTGTTTTTGTCTATTTTTTACTTTAATGTGTTAGTATATGTTTATTGAGTGTTTTATTACTTATTCATGTGCTAATTGTACTTATTAATGTGGATTTTTGTGTTAGGTTTTGGTAGGAGAAAATGGTGCGTCTCAATCAAATATCGGATAGACACTGCTGAAGTAAAACGGTCCACTAACTCAGCCGATATAGCGATATCAAGTCCCATACTGCGTTATAAAGACAAACATCTGAGATCCATTTTATGCATCTCAGTCAATACCACAATATGGAGAATTGATTTCGCGGTATGAATCACAAATTTTAGGAGCTAAATTGGTTAATACCATGGTATCGATTCATGTATGTAAAAATCGGTACTACGGTATGAAACACGGCTAGGGTAAAAAAGTCATTGTCCAGGGCTGATTTGTGTTGCATTAATTCTCCTCAACCCTAGTACAATATATACCCCTTTTAAGCCTCATTTAAGGCCAATCAACCAAAGAAACCTAGTAAGAATAGGCTGGAAAAGAAAGTAGAATGTCTTCCTTTTTTCTCCCTATTTGGGAAGGGTTTTCTTAGATTAGGATTTATCTTCTTGTAGTTTTAAATTCCAAGTTGAAGATTGAAACTTAGTAGCTGTAAGTGCTTTATTTATGTTCAAACTAATTTAGTTAATCTTTAATTTTATGTTCCAGTAGTTAATTAGTTTAATTGCTTGCTTTACATGATTTCTTAGTTTAATTGGTAGATTAGTTCACGGACTTTTCATTTAATTACTTTCTTTACTTGATTTATTAGTGTAATTGTTGGATTAGTTTATGGGCTTTCTTCAATTACAATTTCTTAGTGTTAATTAGTACTATTAGATAAATTAATTACTTCCTTAAAATACTTTCCCTTTTACTTGCTTTTTAAAAAATGCTTTTTTAGGGTTAATGTTTACTTTAATGCATTACATTTCCTTTATATTATTAGTTTCTTTAGTTCTAGTTTTAATTAAAAATCTTCCTAAATCAATCACTTCAAATAGTAATCTAACTAAATAATCAGTAATTAGTCGCCAACACTTGTGAGTTCGATCTCTACTTCCAGTTACTACTAGTTGATAATCGTATACTTGCGGATGCCATCTAGTTATAGCAGGATTTAGGTGTTTATAATTTTATAACTAGATGTTTCAAGGTATCAATGAGAAAAAAGAAATAAAGCAAAACTGAGAGCATCATCAACAATTGGACAAAGCTCTATCTCAGGCAAGTTAAAGATGAATGACGAATTTGATTCATGTGGACAAATTCATTCACAAGGCATATTGATAACCCTAAGAAATTAGGGTTATCTCTACTCTTTTTCATATGATTTTTGTAAGTAGTTTCAACACTTTTATGTTTTATGTGTGTTTTTATGCATTTCCATTTCTTTGTGTTAATATATATATATATATATATATATATATATATAGTGTAGTGTTTCACTATTTATTGATTTTATTTAACTTATATTTATATATGTATGTTTTTAGGGTTGTGTTTAGGTTGTTTAACTAATCCTTCCCGGAATTAGTGTTCTTGTGCATTCCTGTTTGTCTTTTATTTATAGTTTTAGTCAGCGTTTAAGTGCTATTTTAGAGTTATATTGTAGATATTAATGTGTGCTTTTGTTTTATGATAGTGTAGGAACAAATGATACGTCAATAAGATGTCGAATGAAGATTTTAGAGGCAAAACGGCAAAATTAAGCGAAGTTGTCAAGGGCTAATCGCAGTCTGCGATTGGACAAGGCAAAATCAAGCATAGATTGCACTTGAATCATAACTAGGAGCGCTACCTGCAATAGACAAGTGCAAACTGTGCTTGGTTCAACTGGAGCAGGCTGATGTTACGTGATTTGATGATGTTTAGAACTTCTGGTGTCCATTTTGGGCTTGTTATAGTACGCTTCAAAGAATATTCAAAGCCCTACACTTTATAACTTTTTTGAAGCTATATATAAGGGTCTTTAGGGTCTAAAAATCACATTCTCTTTCAGTTTCCCTTTGGGGGCTGCAAGATTAGTCTAGTTTTTTCTTTATTTTTCAAGAAGAGTTGAAGAGAAGGTTCAAGACTGACAACCTTGGGCCAAATACTTGCGATTCTTTATTAGAGAAATTTTCTTAAACCTTTATTATTCTATTTTATTCTAGTTTTATTGCTCTTTATTTATCGTCTTCAATCTATGTTTTCTTTATATGCTTTCTAGATTAATGTATAGACTAGTTTACTTGCTTTCTTTAATTTCTTCTGTGTTTATGCTTTCATTCATGTTGTAAATAGTATGGATTAAGGTTGGATGATGTCAATTCCGTTAGGCAACAATTAACTTGAACATCAATTGGATTAATCTGTCTCTCAATAATAATTGGCTAATAATTAACACAATTTGACAATTTTGGAGAGTAGCTAACTCTAGATTTTGTTAGGTTGACCAAGTTGATATGGTCCATTAATCCTCCGTCATATACCTATGTTGATTGTTAGATTAATCTAATCGAGACCAAGATGGCGGGATTAGTTAATTAGTTCACAATAATTCCATACGGATAGAACTCAAATTAATTACTCTAGGACATAGAGGCATCTACCCCGAGATCATTAATTTGAGAGAGTTCAATCGCCAAAGGTTTTGGGATTGAATTGACAAATGGGAATTGAACTTCCATGCATTGTAATTGGACCAATTAATTGATTGAATTAATCAAAACTGGGAATTAGCTAATTTAACCCTAATCCATTATTTTTGTTAGTTAAAGTCTTTAATTCTAGTTTATTCAACTCTCTCTCTTATTGTCAATTCTTCAAGTTGCATTCAAATCAAATAACCAATTCTTGCTAAACCAATCCTTATGGGCTACTAGTTCCACTATATACTATTTGACACCATACACTTGTAGTCCGTCATTTAGTTAACAGTAGAGTTAGGTGATTATAAATTTTATAAGTCGATATTTAATGGATCAAGTTTTTGATGCCATTGCCAGGTGTTGGTCTTCGGCAATATTGTTATAATTTGGCAAGCATACCATTTTGAAGTGCAAATTGTGTTATATTTGTCTTAGATTCATTGCGTGTTCTCAAGATTTCTAAAAAAATCACAAAGATTTTCCCTTTTGTGGTTTGTGTCCTTTTATTTAAAATTCTACAAAGATTTTCTCTTTTAGTGGATAGCTTAGGCTGGCTACTAGCCTAAATTCTTCCATTTTTCCTTTTTGTGTGTCTTTTGTGTTAAGTAATTTTTTTGTGTTTTGTTTTTGTGACGTCTTATTAGAAGATGTGAAATATGAATTGGAATCAACCATGCCAAGTAAATTATCATCCTTATGATTATGAAGGCATGACCAATGAGCATGATTCTTATGATGTAATTTGGATACACTTAGGATTGGTTATCATGATATGTTAATCCAATTAGCAGATTTAATAGACATTTTAGAAATTTTGTGCTAATTGAATTCCCTATAATGGTTTACATTGTGATTCTTTTGTAGGTAACCATTGTTGGTCCCAAAGCAACCTAAGAGAGGGGGTGAGTTAGGTTTCTAAAAATTATGCTTTCAGAAACTAGTAACCTTTTCAGATTCAAATGCAGATATAATAAATTTACTAGAACAGTAAAGTAAAGACAGAAAAATTGAACAAACAATACTTCCAAGCTAGCAAGCTTGAAGTATCAATTTTCTTGAATGCTTCACACACTTGGTGAGCCAATAATCTTTACAAAGTTGGTAAGTTCTTGCTCACACTAAAACTCTTTTAGTTGAGCCAAGATTCTTACTTACAATCACACTTTCATACAAGATTATCACTCCACTCAAAGTTGAATTTGCACTCACAACTTCACACTAATACAACAAACCACTATAGTCAATTAATGCACTCAAATTACTCTTGTCTTAGGCTTGTATTCAATGTATTAGATGATTTTTTCAGGTTCTTAAAGCACCTATTTATAAGAGCAATAAATAGAGCTTTCAACTACTTCCTAACGGCTAAGTAATAAATGCACAAAAAATAGCCGTTGGGGTTTCGGACGTCCGAGGAGGATTGAATGCGTCCGAGGAAGCGTCCGATCTTCTTTCAGTTTATTGAGATGCTTCGTTCGGACGTCCGTGCATGCGTCCGGTCCTTCGTCCGACTGTCTTTCGGACACATCTAGATGTGTAAAAGAGACAGTAGACTTCCATTCTTTCTGTCAATTTGTTCGGGCGATGCAATGCGTCCGAGGAACTTTTGACCTAGTTCGGACGGTCCTGTGCGTCCGAAAGAGCTGTTCCTGCCAAAGCTTGTTTTACAGAGTTAAGTGTTTATGTCATCATCAAAATAAGGTTTGGAAAACATCAATCTCCCCCTTTTTGATGATGACAAACCTCAATTGGATATGATGGAATCTAATCAATTTGCAATATCACATAATCGGATATCAATTATCACCATAACAACCATATCAAAGCATAACATATATCAAGTCATAATTGGATATCAATATAACAACCATATCAAAGCATGACATATAACAATATAGCTACTCCCCCCTTTCGACATCAATCAAAAAAGGCCCCTTAGAAGAGCATGTATTTTGACAGAGATGAAACAAGTTTAATACATTCAACTAAAAGGATTTCAAAGGTGCAAGAGTCAAATACATAACCAATCCACAGAGTTGCTAAAAAACAAAAGAAATACAATGGTAAAAGAACTAATGAGAGTCATTGCGCTTTTTAGAGCATTGCTTCTCAGTTTTTTGGTGTTTGGATGGAACATCCTCAGCGGTGGCTTCACTGTCATCCTCATCCCCGGTACGACGTTGCATGATAAACTCAAATGTGTCGTCAATATCTTCATCATCGTCGTCATCGTCATCGGCATCTTCTTGAGCAGCTTCTGCATTGTCGTCACGTGTCTGTAGGTCATCTTCAGGTTCATCACTGTCAGAAGATGACTCAAGTGGATGTTGGGACTGAAGATCAGCAAACTGGACTTGAGCCGAAGCAGACATGCCGAGACTGAGGGCCTCTTGGAGAATTATTTGGCAAGTCTCAAGTCGTCTTAACTTGCGATTTGTGCGACGTTGAAAAGAACTGACTTGAGTGCTCAGAGATTGGAGAAGTCCACAGATGTGTGAAAGGGATGGTTCAGAAGATGGCTCAAAAGTAGATGGTGCAGATGTGAGTGGACGTGGTTGAGGAGTGGGAGAAGGAAGGATAGCAAAATCAGATGTGGAGGCATGGGATTGTGACTGAGAAATACCAAAGGCTGCCTTAGTGAGCCATTGATCATTAAAAAACCGGAGACCTTTTCGTTCAATGTAGGATTTATTAAAATACGGAGGATATTGTTTGTTTCCGGTAAAGGGAATGTTGAGGACATCAAAAACCTTGGTGAGAAATTTTCCAAAAAGAATGTTTCTGCGAGTATCTAGAAGTGAGAAAGAGTTCCCATAGGGAACAAAACAGATACCCAAAGTCAAGTGGGATACCCTTGAAGACACAGAAAAATAAGTATAGTTGTATTTTTCCGGGCTCAGTACGATGCCCGTCAGTTGGCAATAAAAGATTTGTGACAAGGGTATACAGAATATTAAGTTCAGGGGCGAGCAAAGTAGTTTTGGCTTCCGAAGCCTGTTTAAAATGGATGTTAAAAATGGCTCGAACTTCATCTATATCAAACTGAGTATCCTCAGCGGGCCATTTATCTAGTGAAAAGAAGTAGGAAAAATCAGAGGGATTTGAGATTTCACATTCAAAGATGGTGTTGATTATGTTCGATGAAATCTCAAGATCAGTGTTGTTAACACGAGAAATGAGGGTGCGAATAGTAGGACCTTTCCGAAGATTGGCCGTGAATTGAAGCACCATATCATGATAAACAGGTAAATCTAGATGCACTAAATGACCCCAATTTTGTTTTTCAAAACAGGATTTGATGCTTATTGGAAGATTATATTCATCAAAAAGACTACTAGAAGCAGGACGCTGAACGATAATGGATTTACTGAGAAGAGAAGTATACCGTTCGGATGCCTTGGCATCGATAAATTTGGATAAAGTTGGAGTGGTGGAAACTGGAGGATTTGCCGATGATTCTCCTCGCACAGAAGCCTTCCCTTTAGTTTTGCGACCCCAAAATACCGTAGATGAACCACCACGAGATTTCACCATTGTAGTGGAAGAAGAGAAAACTAAAAATAATTTTAAAAAAAAATTGAAGATTGGTGAGATTTTGAGGAAATGAGATGGTGAATGGGGGAAATGAGATGTGATTTAGGTGATAGGGGTTATGGGTAGTATGATTTTTCAATCAATTTTGGAAGAGAGAGTGGAAATTTGGATGGAGTAGGGGAGAGAAGAAAAATCTAGAAGGGTTTTCGGGGGGAAGGGTAAGTACGAAAAGGGGAATTTGGATCGTTTTAATGAAACAGGGGTACCGTTCGGACGGCCGATAGGAAACGCTTAGTGTGCGTCCGACACAACGTCCGAAAACTGAAGAACGGACGGCCGAAGGATGAGCTAGTCCGTCCGAAGTTCTTTCGGATGACTCTGAGCATCCGGAAGATTTCCAGAGAGTTTAAGAAAAAAAGGAATATCGTTCGGACGAATATGAGCGTCCGAAAGGGAAATGGTTCGGACGAAGGAGTGCGTCCGAACTATGAACCTATGCCAAATTTATCTGTAAAATCCCTAAGCATTTTCTGAGTGATTCAAAGCGATCTAGAGCTAAGGGTTTTGTAAAAATATCAGCCAATTGATCTGAAGTAGGCACATAATCAACACGAATTTCCTTTTTACAAACAAGGTCTCTAATGAAATGATGCTTAACATCAATGTGTTTGGTTCTAGAGTGCAAAACAGGATTTTTTGTGAGATTAATTGCACTAGTGTTGTCACATAATATAGGAACACAATCAAAAATTACACCAAAATCTTTGAGAGTATGTTTCATCCAAAGAAGTTGTAGCACAACAATTTCCGGCAGCAATGTATTCGGCTTCAGCCGTAGAAAGAGAAATGGAATTTTGTTGCAATCAATTTGGTACTACAATTTAAAGTTTGACTTTCGTAAACACTTAATTCCACTGGTACTTTTTCTATCAATTTTACACCCAGCAAAGTCAGCATCAGAATAGCTAATCAGATCAAAAGTAGAAGACTTTGGGTACCACAGACCAAAATCCGTTGTTCCTTTTAGATATCTAAAAATTCTTTTAACTGCCATCAAATGTGATTCTTTAGGACAAGATTGAAATCTAGCACATAAACAGACAGCAAACATGATATCTGGTCTACTGGCAGTTAAGTAAAGGAGACTTCCGATCATACCTCTATAGTGTTTTTCATCAACACTATTACCTTCTTCGTCTTTATCAAGTTTGGTTGAAGTACACATTGGTGTACCAACTTGTTTGCAATCTTCCATACCAAATCGTTTGAGCAGCTCCTTTGTGTACTTGATTTGTGTAATAAATGTTCTTCACATGATCTTCCTTAGTTTGATGAATTTGTAGTCCGAGGAAAAATTGCAACTTGCCCATCATACTCATCTCAAACTCTTCTTGCATCAGTTGTGAAAAATCCTTGCACAAACTTTCATTAGTTGCTCCAAAAATAATATCATCAACATAAATTTGAACAATTAACAATCCTTTCAAATCAGTTTTTGTGAAAAGTGTGGTGTCAACAATACCTCTTTTGAAACCATTTTCTATCAAGAAGCCACTTAATCTTTCATACCAAGCTCTTGGAGCTTGTTTCAAACCATATAAAGCTTTGGAAAGTTTGAAAACGTAATTTGGAAGAAATTTGTCATGGCCAATCTGCCCGGAGGTTGTTCATGAAAACTTCTTATCGACAACTGATTCAAAAAGCACTTTTGACATCCATTTGAAATAATTTTAAATTATTGAAACATGCAAATGCAAGAAACATGCGGATGGATTCTAATCTAGCCACGGGTGCAAAGGTTTCATCAAAGTCAATACCTTCTATTTCTTGAGCGTAACCTTTTGCAACAAGTCTAGCTTTGTTTCTTATGATCTCACCTTTGTCATTTAATTTGTTTCTAAACACCCATTTAGTACCAATAACGGGATGAGAAGAAGGTCTTTCAACTAAGGTCCATACATTATTTTTCTCAAATTGACTAAGTTCATCTTGCATAGCATTAACCCAAGATTCATCACTCAAAGCAACATCTATATGTTTGGGTTCAATGTGAGAAAGTTATGCACAATTATTATTCAAAGGTTTATGAGAACGAGTAGTTACCCCATCGGATAGATCACCTATGATTAAATCTTGAGGATGATTAGAGACGAATCTCCAAGCTTTCGGAAGATCGTTTTGAGCATCCTCATTCTTTTCATCATCAATTTGATGGTTGTTGATATCAACGCTTGATGTAATCTCTTGATGATCTTTATGAATAACGAGCTTTTCGAGCTCCTTTAGAATACTTGTATCGTCTCTAATCATCCTCAAGATTTAATCATACATGATTAGTTTCATCAAATGTAACTACCTGCACAACTTCTTCAATTAGAAGCGTATAAGAGACAGCCACAAGACAAGGCAAACTTGACGTTGAATGCAAAAGCCATTCCTTCATCCGATTTTTTGTCAAATTTTCCAAGGTTCTCTTTGATTTTTAAAATAAAGCATTTGCAACCAAAAACTTTGAAATAGCTCACAACGGGTTTTCTACAAAAAATGAGTTCATAAGGAGTTTTATTTAAAGAAGATCTTAATAAAACTCGATTCATGACATAACAAGCCGTGTTAACCGCTTCGGCCCAAAAGTATTGTGGAAGGTCACACTCACTAATCATAGTTCTAGCCGTTTCTTGAAGAGTCCTATTTTTCCTTTCAACAACACCATTTTGTTGAGGAACTCTAACAACCGAAAATTCATGAAAGATACCGTTGTGATCACAAAAGTCGGGAAAACCCCCAAATTTAAATTCGGCACCATTGTCACTCCTTAACCGAAAAATTTTTTATGTATCCAATAAATTTTGAATTTTGGAAAACAATTTTACAAATTTTTCAAATGCTTCATTTTTGTGAACAAGAAATAATACCCAAGTAAACCTAGAATAGTCATCTACTATAACAAATGCATATTTGCAACCACCTAGACTAGCATATTGAGTGGGTCCAAATAAATCTAAATGCAACAATTCTAAAGGTTTATGAGTAGACACAAAATTCTTAGGTTTGAAAGAAACTTTGACTTGTTTACCAAATTGACAAGCATCACAAATTTTATTTTTCAGAAATTTCAGTTTTGGCAAGCCTCTTACCAACTCTTTCTTGGCTATTTTTTCAATCAAATCCATATTAAAATGACAAAGTCTTCTATGCCAAAGCCAAGGATCATCTATGGAAGCGGTAAGACATTTTACATTGCTATTGCTAATTTTATCAAGATAAATCACATAAACATCATTGTGCCTAGTGCCTTTGAACAAAACAACATGATTTTTATCAAGGATAAGACTAATTCATTCATGCTTGGTAAAGAAAACATATAAATTTTTGTCACAAAGTTGACTAACACTTAATAAATTATAGTTCAAATTATCAACAAGAAGTACAATCTTAATCAAGGTTTCACCATTTTTACCTACATCACCAATGCCGATTGATTTTGCTTTGTTGTGGTCTCCAAAAGTGACTTTTTCACTGTTTTTGGATGTAAGGTTTGTGAAGAAAGAGGCATCACCCGTCATGTGCCTTGAACATCCACTATCTATGAACCACTTAGCATTGTTGGTGATGTTAAGTACCTACAAAATTAATCAATTGATAACTTTTGGTACCCATATCTTTTTGGGTCCATGAGTGTTAGTGAAATTGCTTACTATCCATGCAACTTTCATTCCAAGTTTTTCTTTTTTCTTGACATAACACATATTCTTAGTATGTCCATGTTGTTGGCAATATCTACAAACAATGCTTTTATTACCATATAAGGAAGATTTTGGTTTTACAATACATAAGTCATCCTTTTCTTTCTAAACATGACAAATTTTTTGTTGATTGCTACATTTCTATTTCTTTTCATATCAACAAGATTTTCTTTCTTTCTAGCTAAGAGAGCATCCAAATCATCCATTCTTTTCTTCAAGGAGGCTTGTTCTTCCTTGACCTTTGATCTCACATGCATTCTTTTCTTCAAATCACGATTTTCTTTTAGCCTATTGTTTTCATTCACAAGTTTAGATTTAGCATTCAATAAGGCATTTGACTTTTTTACTAACTCCTTATTTCTAGCATATGATTCTTTTAAGCTATCATGCAATTTTAAAATGAAAGCTTCAAGATCATCTTCATCATTTTCATCATTAGAGTCATAGTTAGAATTTACCTCATCATCTCCAATAGCCATAAAGGCCATTTGTGCCGACTCCATTTCTTCTTCAACTTCTCCTTCGAAGTTGCAATCGTCCCAAGTGATTTGAAAGCTGTTGAATCTTGGTTTTCTTCCTTCCTTCTTTTTCTTGGAAGGACACTGTCATTTGCAAAATGCCTGAGTTGACCGCATTCAAAGCATATGTCATTTTGCTTCTTTATTTCTAGTCTTGACTTCCCTTTGAAATTATTTGTGTTTGCAGCTCCGCCTCTTCTCATTCTTCGTTTGTTGATGTAATGTTTAAGAAATCCTTTAGTGATGAGTGCAAGATCTCCTTCATCAAGATCTTCATCTTCTAGATTGATGGAGCTGTTTTCATCTTCTTCTTGAGAGGTCTTTAGAGCAATGCCCCTTCTTGGCCTTGCTTCTTCATCATCCACAACCTTGCCTTTAGCTTGAGTTCATAAGATGTAAGAGAATTGATTAGTGATTCAATAGGCATTAAATTTAAATTCTTAGCTTCCTCTATGTCAATTGTTTTGGCATCCCATTCTTTGGATAGAGCATTCAGGATTTTTCTATTTTTCTCACCCTAAGAGTACTCCTTACTCAAGGCTTCAAGATCTTTGATAATGTCGTTGAACCTGCAGTACATTTTGTCTAAACACAAATGTTCTCATGTGGTTCCATCTTGAAGGACTCATACTTGGCAACAAGTAGAGATTTCTTTTGCTCACGAACATCATCGCTCCCTTCATGAATTTCCTTCAACTTATCCCATATTTCTTTTGCAGAACTGCAACCCTTCACGCGAGTTGATTCATTTGCATCCAAGGCATTATATAATACATTCATGGCTTTTACATTTAACATCAAGTTTGCCTTGTCTTGTGGAGTGAGCTCATTCTTTGTCTTTTCTCTTATTCTATTTGTGTGATCATCAATGATAGAAGTTTCAAATGGACCTTCATTGACAACATACCATAACTCAATGTCAATAGATTGCAGAAATATTTTCATTCTATCTCTCCAACTAATAAAATTTGCCCCATTAAACATGGGAGGCCTAGTAACAGATTGGCCTTCAAAAAACAGAGCATTGTTGGTTGCCATAGTTCTTTTCTCAATAGCAGTTTAAGCAATATAATGAGACCAAGCTCTGATACCAATTGTTAAGAGAAAAGACATGAAAAAGAGCTCACTCCATATTGAACAAACAATACTTCCAAGCTAAAGCTTGAAGTATCAATTTTCTTGAATGCTTCACACACTTGGTGAGCCAATAATCTTTACAAAGTTGGTAAGTTCTTGCTCACACTAAAACTCTTTTAGTTGAGCCAAGATTCTTACTTACAATCACACTTTCATACAAGATTATCACTCCACTCAAAGTTGAATTTGCACTCACAACTTCACACTAATACAACAAACCACTATAGTCAATTTGCACTCAAATTACTCTTGTCTTAGGCTTGTATTCAATGTATTAGATGATTTTTTCAGGTTCTTAAAGCACCTATTTATAAGAGCAATAAATAGAGCTTTCAACTACTTCCTAACGGCTAAGTAATAAATGCACAAAAAATAGCCGTTGGGGTTTCGGACGTCCGAGGAGGATTGAATGCGTCCGAGGAAGCGTCCGATCTTCATTCAGTTTATTGAGATGCTTCGTTCGGACGTCCGTGCATGCGTCCGGTCCTTCGTCCGACAGATGTTTCGGACGGTCCTGAGCGTCCGAAAAAAAGGCAGTACACTTTCATTCTTTCTGTCAATTTGTTCGGACGATGCAATGCGTCCGAGGAACTTTTGACCTAGTTCGGACGGTCCTGTGCGTCCGAAAGAGCTGTTTCTGCCAAAGCTTGTTTTACAGAGTTAAGTGTTTATGTCATCATTAAAATAAGGTTTGGAAAACATCAACCATACTAATAGGGAATGTGCATATCAATAAGATCCCTACCCTTGTGATTATCAAATGGGATGGTCTGACCATCCAAATTCTTTTTTATGCTACCAAAATTATCCTTATTCTTTTCCTACACATCAAGAGCCTATTGTGAACAAATGGAGCCCCATAGTGTGAATGAATACCCATATAGTGTCCACAATGATGAATACTACTCAAGGGAACTTCCATGACCAACCAAACTCCATGCAAGGCTATGGTGAAGAAGCTTACAAGAACAATTGCTATTCACCATCACCTATGGGACAATGCAAGTTTGGGAGAATGATATTCATGGGGACACCCAGATTGCTATAGTAATGACTGCTCTCAGCCACCACCAACCCAAGAAGGAGATGTTATTGCAAGATTGAAAAGGAAGATGATTGCCTATATGGAGGAGTTATCGAGCACCTTTTAGCGTCAAGATGAATCTTTAAAGTGCCTAGATGTATCCATGAAGAGATTAGCAGACCAACTTGCTGAACTTGCAAGTAAGTTGGTGGGTAAAGTTCAAGAGACTTCTACACCAATAGCAGATGAGAAGGAAGATGGTCACCTTGAGGATAATTTTGAAATGACCGGGTCATGGAGCATGAGAAATGAAGATAAACCAAAGGATTTCTTACATCACCCTATCACACATCCTATAGAAACGCCATCTAGTTTGTTGTTAAAGTTGTTGGCTCGAGTAGTGAAAGATACGGGGCATCAACAAGAAGGAATTATGGATATGATCAATACACATGCTAGAGTTTCACCTATCCTTGGAAATTTTGGATGTGCTAGACAATGCAAAGAGCTAAACAAGGAGTACAACATTCTTGACAAGCCTCCTTGGCTTTACTCGGGGAGTTTTTCTTTTAATTTGGCTTTTATTTTTGTTTTAATTATTTATATTATTTAGAATGAGAACTTGGTGGGGTAAGAAAGGCTTGAAGGTTTATGTGTTTATTGTTGCAAACTATTTTTTATTATAATTGGATGACGTGTTTTAAAATGATGACAACTTAGTCTAATTTAGCTAATAATGATGGATTATATGCTTACTCGATGAATTGTAGTTGTCATGGAATTCACAATTGAACTTGAATTTGGTTGTTGCTAGTAGATTATGGAATTTCTTGTTTTTGATACATTATCTTTCCTAGTCAACTCAAGTTTGATGAGAATATTATATCAACGCTTGTTATAGATTTGAATTAGTCTCAATTGTTAAGTAACTTTTAAGGCTAAGTAATGTTGCTAAGCTGAGTTGCGGGTATGAGTTCGACACATAAATGACCTTTGTATTATTTTATACCATGTTACATTTACATTTGTTTTTTATAACTGTTTGAACCTCATGTTGCCCCATTGATCCCTACTTAGTGTTGCCATAATAGCTGGAAAAGGAAAAATAATTTTTCGGACTCATTTTTTTTTATTATTAATGTTGCATTTATATGATTTACTTAAATTGCTCATTTGCTTATTAATGTTTGGAGTACATTGTTGATAAGTTACATGATTAGAAGTGAAACTAGGTTTTTAAGTTGAAATTTGTTTATTCTGTGGTATTCAAATTCGCTTGTATGGATTGCATTCCTTATCTAGTTAAGCTTTTTTGTTTTTCCAAATATAAGTGGTTCACTGGGGTTAATTTTTTAAAAGAAAAAAAAATTTCTGAAAAATTCAAAAAAAAATTATGTTTTGAGTATGACTTATTATTTTATCAGTCTTAAGGATCCAACTGTGTAATAGACTCCCTAACTATTGGACAACAACCTTTAGGATTTCTATACCCTCTTTGCTTGAAGTATTGTAAAGGAATTAAACAAAAAGATTTTTGTTTTAAATTTGTTAGGTTTTTTGTATTTTTTTTTACAACTATTTTGTGACATTGTGGTAGAGTGGCATAGTATTTTTTGAACCACATGATTCCATGTCGCATATTTTTCATTAAATGGGTGAAAACTTGGATTTGTGTCAAGTTGTGCTTTCTTGAATATAATTTTTGAATTGAATGATATTAGAGTGGAATTGTGTAAAATTATTTTGATTGATAACACCTATTTGAAGGTTGTTGAGATCTTTTTAAGGGATAGAGCTGATATGAGGTAGTACTTTGCTTGTTCATATATATGTTAGTGCATGGCAAAGTATTTGGGTCTATGACAATTGTTTAAGTCTTCCATCATTAGTGTTTCGAACCTGTTTTTCTGTGGCTAGTTCCATGTGCTCTTATGTGCTTTAAAAGAAAAAATGGTTTGCTTTGCATAAAAATACGTAAGCATGGTAAGAAAAGAATAATATAAGATTGCTTGCGTAAAAATGCATCTTGCTAAGACAAAATAAAAGATGGGGCAAATAAAATGTTGTCATAAAGGAATTACAAAAGATAATGTTATCATTTAGAGTTAAACAATTTTTATGTTTCTTTAGTGTTGTGTCATTGTGTGACATTTGCTTGCTTATTATTTTATAAGGCTCTACAGATATTTTCTCTGCTATTGATGGTTATAAGGTCTTGATCTCATGAATTATCAAGTTAGTTGAGGGACGTTAAAGTATTTTCCATGATGTGGCCCACATTAGTTAATTTGAGTTCTTGAATTTGCCTTCATAGAAGGCTTTCTTCACGTGCGGGATGTGAGTTTCATATGGTTGGTTGGATTTCGGACTAGGTTTATGACCCAATTAACTTCAATCCAATTTTAATGTTCCATTCCTTTGTTCATATGTAGTCATGTTTCTGATTTGTCTTTGTTTTTTTGTGCTATTTTACTCACACTACAAAACCTTTAAGTTGGGTGGTGTTGATAACCCAAAGAAATTAGAGTTATTCCTACTTTTTTCATACGACTTTTGCACTAGTTTTGGTTCTTTTATGTTTTATGTGTGCGTTTTTGTGCATTTCCATTTCTATGTATTAATATATGTTTAGAGTAATATTTTAATGTTTATTTGATGTTATATTTATATGTGTATGCGTTTAGAGTTGCGTTTAGGTTGTTTACCTAATTCGTTCCAAAATTAATATTCTTTGTGCATTTATTTGTCTTTATTTATAATTTTATTCAATGTTTAGGTGTTATTTTAGAGTTATATTAGAGATATTAATGTGGTTTTTTGTTCTAGGGTCATATAGGATCCAACGGTGCGTCAATCGAATGTTAGACAAAAATCTTAGAGGCAAAATGATGACAATCTAAGTGCACAAAGCTATCAAGGGCCAATCATAGTCTAAGACAGGACAAGGCAAAATCAAGCCCAGACAGCGTTTGGCACATCTAGAGTTGGTTGTTCATGATTTTGACAAATTTTTAGAGTTTCGGTTATCCATTTTGGGCCTATAATAGTGCGTTTCAAAACTTATTTAGAGTCATACACTTTGTAATTTTTAGAAACTACCAATAAGGTTCTTTAGGGTTTCAAAATCACATTTCTTTCAGTTTCCCTTAGGGGGCCGCAAGATTATACTAGGCTTTTCTTCATTTTTGAAGAAGAGTTGAAGACAAGGTTCAAGATTGATAACCTTGGATCAAGAACTTGCGATTTTTCATTAGGGAAGCTTTCTTAAACCTTTATTATTCTATTTAATTCTAGTCCTATTTCTCTTTATTGTTCGTCTTTAATCTATGCTTTCTTTATTTGCTTTCTAGAGTAATATACAGACTAGTTTACTTGCTTTCTTTAATTTATTCTATGTTTCCGAATGCTCATGCTTTCATTCATGTTCTAAAAAGTATGGATTAAGATTAGATGATGCCAATTCCATTGAGTAACGATTAACTTGATCATCAGTTGGAATAATAACAATAATTGGATAATAATTAACACAATTTAACAAGTTTAGAGAGAGGCTAACTCTAGATTGGGTTTGGTTGGCTGAGATGATACGGTCCATTGATCCTCCATCATAAAAACCTGTGTTCATTGTTAGATTAATCTAATTTGAGACCAAGGTGGCAGGACTAGTTATTTAGTTAACAATAATTCCATATAGATTGACCTCAAATTTAATAATCTAGAACACGGAGGCATCTACCTCTGGATCATTAATTTTGTAGCGGTCAATCGCTAAAGGCTCTGGGATTGAATTGACAAATAGGAATTTAACTTCCATACATTGTAATTGGACCAATTAATTAATTGAACTTATCAAAATTGGAAATTCACTAATCTAACCGTAATCCATTGCTTTCATTAGTTAAAGTCTTTAATTAATTCTAATTTATTCAACTCTGTCTTTTATAGCCGATTCTTCAAATAACTAGTACTTGATAAACCAATCTTTATGGGTTTGACCCCTACTTTTACTATATACTATTTGACCTCGTACACTTGCGGTGTATTATCTAATTAATATTAGAGTTAGGTGATTATAAATTTTATAAATAGATATTTAACGTATCACGTATCGACAAGTTACCATTGACTGGCATCATCAAACGTCCCCATTTGGAACCTTACAATGGTACTACAAATCCAAAGTATCACCTTGGATAATTTGATTCACTTTTGGACCTTTATCGTATATAATACCTGCCAATTCCACTCCAACAAGTGTACTAATCATTCAAGTAGTAAAGTGATATACGAGTAACAGTATCGTTCATACCAACATTAAATAGATAATATTAGTGCGTTACACAAGCACAACTGTTATTCACAAGCAAATTCAATCAAAGTGAACTGTTATATGAGGAATGCGAATATAAAGTGTATTAGATTCCAACTAAAATAATTAATTGCTTGGAAAATAATTGAAAGTGCTTAAATAATTTATATAAATTCAAATGAAAGCAACGCCAAGGAAATTGATTTTAGCAAACTAACATTACCACGAGAAAACCTATTCATATCAATTCAATTAATTCACTCAAGAAAGCCAATTTAATCCTTTTCTCAAATCGATCAAGTGAACTACACAATTACTTACGAATATCTGTCTAATTACTCATATTATAATTATGGCATGGATTATCATAGTTTGATTTATTGATCAATGTAATATACAACTGAATCAATGATATAAGACTACTTATTCGATGAATCTTAGAACAAATCATCAATTATATATAGATAAGCACTAAAATTCATAATACATAGTCTGAAGGAATAAAATATTCAATCTTTAATCATACATCAAATTATGGATATAGTTAAATACTACATTAATCCCCAACTAGTAAATCTACTTCATAAATAATGAATTAAAAAAACAAGGAATTAAGAAAATTGAAACAGAATATCTTCAATAAAGTAACTGAAGCAATAAAAAGCCAAACTCTTTGAAGATTGAATGCTGAAAGAAGATTGATGTGTAACTCCTCTCAGATGCAGATCAATCCTCAGCAAGACTTTAAGACGCTTAAAAGAATTATTCTGCCTAAGAATGCGATAAAACTACACTACTAAAGCCGTAAACACTGCTAGATATGAAAAGTAAAACTAGACTAAACTAAAGACTTGAGCAGTGAATTATTAATGAATAAGCTGTTGCGAAGTACTGCTACTCGACTGGACACCTTTATCCAAATTCTTTATTTAGCTACATAATATTGTATTTTTAGCAAGAAGATAGCCATAGAGTTTGGAAAAAAAATTCAGCCCTTTAGAGTCCCAAACAAGTCTAAACTCTAGCTTGAAAAAGGAGAGAATTGCGGACTGCCTAATTCTGGTTGAGGTCGTAATGCCTCGGGGTTGAGGTCGTAATGCCTCGGTGTTGAGAAATGCCGGCATTGCACTTTGTGGAAAACACTGCAGCATTATGCTTTCAGATTCTGTCCAATATTCCTGAAGAATGTTACAACAATACAAAAATATCGTGGCACTAAACTCCAGCTCAGCTCCACCTTGTCTATCCTTCATACATTAAATCCTTAATTCACTATTCCAACTGCAAAACACAAAATCACTAATAAAACCCACAAAAACACAACTACAAATAATTAATTGATAATTTATTATAACAAACAAAACATCAACTAAACCACTCACAAATACTCACAGCTTAGCGAAAATAAAGACTGAAATGAGCACAAAATAACTCTATTCCACAGAGTTATCAGGATATCAAGGAATTTGAGTTGTCTAATATTACCAACTATCTTCAAAGGCAAGCCCTATGAATTGCACTTGGAGATACTTCACAAGTCAACTATAAGGAGTTTAGCACAATGTTTCTGAACAATTTGTTGAGCAGTCAACTGCCACAAAAGTCGATGGTCGATCTAATATTTGTTTGGTTATCTCAAAAGAATGAGTTTTGGTTATTTTCTTCGTCAGTGGAATGAAATCTAAACTCTTAAATCAAACATTGAATGAAAGGTATCCCATAACAATGAAGAAATCAATGTAGAGGGCTCATATCAAGTAGAAAAAAGGAAAGATCTTGGAGTACACTTTAGAAATGAGTAAGAAGAAAAATGATAATGGTCAACGTAAAGATGGGGAACAAAATCACTTATAGATTGCAGTTTCCCTCTCTCAGCTTACAACAGGGAAACACGATGCAGGAAAAGAATTACTCGACTTGAGTACAAGTCAGACCAAAATATTATTGAGGGTTAAAAAGCAATGGATCCTACTTAAACCTGTGAAGACGATTACTCCCCCATTTAAAAGGGATAAAATTGGTTTTGGCAGTTCCATGGCTCTCATGGGCATGAAATGGATGAATATACTGAACTAGATAGAGAATATGAAGTTGCTAAAGAAATCTACAAACTTGAATAGTTCATCAAAAATAAGAGTAGATGTAAAGGAATGACGTGATCAATATGCTCGTAATAGGAGTTAGGATCAAGAAGATTGAAATAGCACTCGACTGCCCTGGTAGTGCAGTAAGTAGGGTGTAAAGTAGAACCCGGAGGAAACTCTCCCGTATCAGGATGTGATGTGTATCACATCTAGTTTTACAATTTATAACTCACATAATCCTACTACTAACTAGATGCTGCACCGCAATTATACAAGGTCAAATAGTAGCTTGTGAAAGTTGGGATCGAACCGCAAGGATTAGTCAGAAATTACCAATTATTTGGTTGAATTACTATTTGAAAGATTTGGTTAAAGAGAATTTGATTATAACTAACTAGGGAAGAAAATTTAAAATATGTTAAGGTTCAATGAGCCAATTCCCAAGTTTTGGTCAATTCAATAGGTCAAGTAGTTCAATAGGTTTATTTGAGGTTACTCTCAATAGTGAATCAATTCCTTGGCTCAAAATTGATTCTAAAATGTGAATGGACCTAGGGAGTTTCCAACAAACTCGGTATTTAAAATCTTGACCCGACTACTGTCTAGCCTAATTGAATTGTTGTATGGTCTAAATTTAGGATTCAACTTCCATATTTTATCCCAAATTACCAAGTAGATTATAGAGTTGATCAAGCCCTCAAATCTTCTAAAAAGCCCTCAACAATCACCTAATTTGACTCCACTCCCACCATTCAAACGCACTAATCAACCAATACCCATTGGAAATTGGCATCATCTCACCCTAACCAAAGACTAACTAGTGCATAAAAGTAAACATTAACATTGAGAAGGCATTTTTGAGAAAGAAATTAAAGAAATAAAGTAAAGAGAAAGAATTTTAACAAAGAAATCAACTATACTAAACTAGAAATTAACACTAAAATGTAATAAAAGAAAGCCCATAAACTAATCTAAACATTACCCTAAGAAAGAAAGTAAAGAAAGTAATTAAAGAAAAGAAATTAAGCTAAGGAAAGATGAAATTAAGAAGTAATTAATGTAGTTTGAAAAAAAAGCACGAAACACTTACTAAAATAAAGCTTCAATCTTCAATCTTCAACAAGAATTATAACTAAGGAAGAAACCCGTAAAGTGAAAAAACCCTTCCCAAATGGGAAGGAGAAAAGAGATCTTCCTACTCTATCCTAATCTACTTTGCACTATTCTCCTTCTTCACACCCTCAAAAAAAGCTTAAATGGGGTATTATAGTGCTTGGGTTGGGAGGAAATGTTGTAGCAAACATCTGTCCTAAACTGGACATTTTTTCCCCTGAAAATAATACCATGATTAGCTTTTTTTAGGCATAAAAATCTTGAAAGCAATCCTCTATGGCTTAGTCAGTCCCAGAAGTTGTGGATTGAGGTCAGGTTTTATGCCTAAGGAAACCCTGACCGTGATTTGGTTTTCTACAGCTTCACTTTCACGCCAAATTTCATCTGTTTCTTGTCTAATTACCATGTCATTTTCTCCAATCAAACACTACACATAAACACACATTAATAAATTTCATATGAAACACTTAAAATAATGCCTAAACATTTCAAACAAACATGTGTAGGGTTTGATTGGAGAAAATGACATGGTAATTAGACAAGAAACAGATGAAATTTTATGAAACACTTAAAATAATGCCTAAACATTTCAAAGCAAAGATGAACAAAGACCAATAAAAAACATAACTTCCAACAGAATTAGGGTAAAAGTAAGATGCAAACTCTAAATACAAGAAGATTGTAAAATAAGATAATTAACACCTAAATAAGCAATAAAACACTAAATAAATACATAATAACATATGAAAGGTGAAATAAACAAAAACGCACACTTAAACAATAAAAATACACAAAAGAAGTATTAAAACATACAAATTTAGGCTACATATAACCCTAATTTTCTGTAGTTATCAAGATACTAACAATGTTGCAGGAGAGATAAATGTGATTTTTGGTGGATAAACAAATGTTCGGGTAAATATTGACTAGGAAATTCAATTCACAAACAAATAATAATCTATTTAAGCCTTAATAACTCGAATCGGTACTTACACACGCTCGCAAGGATATGATATATGTTTGTAGATTGGTGCGTAAAGATCGTTCCCATGGGGACTATTGGACAATTATTAAAGTTTACGGGTCTTTATACTAGTTAGACAAATTAATTGCACGATTTTGTTCTACCTAACAAAATTAATTTTAACCATTAAGAAATTAGGAACGATTATCAAAACTAATTAAAACTAGAGAAAGCAATTAAATTGATCGAAAATAATTTTAAATTAATGAACTGTAAAAGTAAACGCAGGAAGATTAAATTAAAACTATGGAATTAAAATAAGAACTAGAATTAAATTGAATTTAAACAAGATAACAAACTCAATAGCATAGCCCGAACAAGAGTTGATGTGCTTGAAGTCTTGAACAAGAAGAATAAAACCCTAATCTAATGTTTTACCTAATCTAATGTCTAATTTAACAATTGACTACTATATACGTTCAACCCCTATACAATGGGGATATTTATAGGGGATATATCAAGGTTCAGCCCTCTTATATGATAAAAATACAATAAAACTTGATAAGGTGTCCAACCGGGTGAAGAAAAATTCAAAAACAAGTAATTTTCGTAACTTGCTGCACGTCGTGTGCACATGCATACAAAGTCCTCACACGTGTGTGAGAATGGGCTCCTGGAAACTTGCTCAATGGAATTTGCGCACATGCACAAGCCTCGGGTGGCGCATGTGCACAACTCTACACTCTACTTCAACTTTAACATCAATTTTGACGTTGATGTTGACGGAATTTGGAAAAATACAAAACGTGAAAATTGTAGCTCTCTCTCTTATATTTCTAACGCATCTTGAACAAGTCAATTAAAGCTTAGACAAGAAAGTTATGACCAAAATGCTGGACAGTGCCCAAATTCGCTCCACGCCGGTGTACGCTTCTCATCAAAATTAATGCTGGCTAGACATCAAAATAAAACTTTCTTTCGAACGCATTAATTACCAATCCTTACACAGAAATAACCCCACACTTAATCAACAAACACCCATGAAAATTTTCATACAACAAACAAAAAGTCTTCCTTCTTCAATATCAACCCAATAGGCCAACCTTTTTATGGACATTTATTTATCAATTTTTATGTCCGCTCCCAATACGAGTACCAGTGGTAGGCATTATCCGCATATACACCAATGCATGTATCAGTAATAGGCACTACCTTCAAATATAGGTACTAATGATAGGCACTACTTGTATTTTCAAAACAAGGCAGGTACCAGTGATAAGCACTACCTGTACTTTTCAAAGATTTGTTTTCTCCCAGTAACCCTTGCCCCATTAATGTACACCACTCACTCATACAAATCCTCACTCTCATTTAACTACGTTTCCCTCTCTTATCCCTTTTTACAAATAATGTGTGAAATAAAGCTCCTTAGGGACATTTTGGGATAGAAAAAATTTAAAAATTTATTAGGCTTATAAAGGTAGATAAAATGAGGTTTTATGAAAGAAAGCGCAATTACAAAGGTGTTTCGCTCCATTCTTTAAAAATTAAGGCTTGAATAAGGTACTAGGGATAAAATTTCAATAAGGGTTGGCTTGATAGGCTCAAATGTCCAAAGAAATGCTCTACCCTCATCATTAAACCAAATAAAGCTGTCTATATTTTCTCTTTGAGAATGTAATAAAACAAGTGCTAGGATGCAATATAAATGAATTTACAAAGTTATCTCTAAGTGCCATAAATAAAAATAATTTATGGCTACTAGTGCTCTCAAAAATTCTTAGAAATCATGCAAGAAAAATATTAACATCTTCTATTCACTAATGATGGTTTAGCTCAAAAATTATCCTGTAGAAGATCAAAGAGACATGCTAAGCGATTGTAGAATTTTTGAAAATTTCAAAAATTCAACTAATTCGCACAAAAATTGTAAAAAATTTTAAAAAGCTCTTTGATCTCTTTATGCTAAAATATTGATGCAAAAATTGAGCAAACTACACCAAGAAATTGTAAATCTAGATGTAAATAACTCCCCACCCCACACATAGAAATAAAATATTTTCCCTACTATTAAAGAAAATAAAAGCATAAAAAAGGAAAGAGAAAGGTTCTCTGACAATGAAGAACGGTTGATGCAATGGATCCCGACATAAATATCCACAAAACGAGTTGAAACACGTCATTAACACTAAAACAAAAACAAAACGTTAAACCCATTAAGAAATTAAGAAAAAGAAAATAAATGAGACCTAACATATTTAAGTAAATAAATGTAAAGAACAATAACAAAGTAATAAAAGCTTGGATTGCCTCCCAAGAAGTGCCCTTGTAGTCATAGCGTCGATTTCGGCACTTGAAATCAATTCAAGCACTTAAGGATGGTTGGCCATCCTTTTCTTTTTGGCTTCCACCAGAAAAGTTTGACACCATTTTTCACAATTATTGAGGGGTGATTCCTGGCTTTAACTCGAACTTGCCATTTTCTCCATGCATTTGCCAAACATAGTACACAAATTATCGCATCAAGTTACTTACTTGAACTGCTTTTTCTTCTTCTTGCTTATGGTTACCTTGTTCAAACCCTTACCTTTCCACTCTTGCGAAACCATTCCATGAGTATTTCTCCTATCACCTATATCATCAGGAGGTTTGTTCCCCAAGTTAATTTTGGAGTTTTTATTTGTTCCAACAGCCTTTTTGAGTACATTACCTTGACCCACCTTCGGTACCTCATTTTTAAACCTACCAATAAATGAACGAAGGGAATAATTAGACATTTTCTACAAATATTAGGACATTACCATCATAATTAAAAACATCAATTTCAATAGATTCATTATAAACTTGCAAAATCAGAGGTTCTCTTTATTAACGTCAATTAAAGCATGTGTGGTTGATAAAAACGCCGTCCCTAAAATCAATAGAATTTCATTGTCCTTGCTAATGTCCAACACCAAGAAATCAATATGAAACACCAAGTTTTCCACTTGAATAAGAACATCCTCCACCAAGCCATATGATTTTATCTCAGACAAATCCTACCTTGACTACAATTGGAGTGTAATGTTGGTTGGTGTCGCATTGGTAATCTCTAACTTATCATAAATGACCTTCGGCATGATATTGATGCTCACCCCCATATCACACATTGAATGATATAACGTATGTCCTTCAATGTTCAATAGTATAGAGAAACTACAGGGATCCTTGAGCTTTGGGGGTAGTCTCCATTGAACAATAGCTTTGCACTAGGCATTGAGACAAACTGTGTCATCATCATTCCACTGCCACTTTTTAGCTAAGAGATCCTTTATGAACCAAGCATGATTGGGCATCTTGTTGAGAATATCAACCAAAGGTATATTTACATTAAGATTTTTGAGCATATCGAGGAATTTGTGGAATTGTTGCTCTTTTCCCACTTTTCTTGGATCAATGAGTCATTGATGATATGGCACTTTCACAGCAGGATCCCATTTCAAAGAGTCATCCACTTACTTCTTCATCGACTCCTTCATTACATTCTCATTGGTCATCTTCTAATTCCCACCTGTTCAACTTCAAGTTGACCTTCACTTGTCTCAGATTTTTGCTTCTCAACTTCCTTGTCAACCTTTTTCTTGCATTTTGTACACCGAATTCCTTTCCATCCTTTAGTGAAATAGCTTCTGATTGCTCTTTTGGATTTAGAATTGTGTCACTTGGCAATACTTCCATAGGTCTTTCATTATTTTCTCGAGCTAACTGTCCAAGTTGTAGTTCTATGTTCCCTGCAAAAGCTCGCAAATTCTCATACTCCCTCCGCTAAGATTCAAAGTCCCTCCTCAAATTATCCTTAGTATATTGGTCATGGTTTACATATGGAGGATAATTGGGATTTTGAGGTGGGGGTCTTAGTGGTTGATGTTGGTATGTGTTATTTTCCTGAGTTGAAAAGTTTTGGAAATCCTCTGGTGTAGTGGCTGATATGGTCTAGAAGATGAAGCTTGATTGGAAAAATTTGACTGTGGCTGGTTGGGTTGGAAGGATAGATTTTGAACATTGTTCTGATTACTCCATGTAGAAATTTGGATGATTATGCCACGATGGGTTATAGGTGTTACCATATGAATTTGGTTGATTCCTTGGGAATGAATTTTGATTTGAAACAAACTAAACTTGCTCACTTTGTGATGTAGGTGTTTCACAAGGCTATTTGGATGGTTTCCTCAACAAAAGTCACATGTTAAGATCCCTTGAGGTGTTGAATCTATGGAGTTCACTAGATTCCCTTCTATATTTTCTAAGGCCTTTGCCAGATTTGACATCATATTCAACATCATGCTAGTTGAGACAAGAAAGCATCATTAATTTAATTATACCTACTTCTTGGGCATTAACCTGATAGACTTGCTGTTGTGGTTATTGCCTAGCTAAAGGAGTGATTGTGCCATGGTAGTAATGAGTTGATACCATTCTTTCTGGTAGTTCTTGTGCCTTTTCCAGAGTTTTAAGGGGAAAAGTGCCTCCTGTGCTTGCACCAATGATCAATCTCGTCTCCAGAAATAATCCATTATAGAACATCTATACTTGCAGCCATAATGGAATGGTATGATGTAGACACTTTCTAAACAATCCCTTGAAGCACTCTCAAGCTTCACTTATTCTTTCCCCAGTGATTTATCTGAATGACATAATGTCATTGCGAGCTTTGCGTTCCTTGACGGTGGAAAGTAATTGCGAAAAATTCTTGAGCTAACTAATTCCACGTGATGAAAGTACCTTGTTGGAATGATTGCAACCAAGCCTTTTCCCTATTCCTCAGAGAAAACAGAAAAGCTCTCACTTGAATACAATCTGGATGTAATCCATTTTATTTATGTGTCAGTGATTTCTTCAAAATTCATCAAATGAGCGTAGGGATCCTCATTCGGCCCGCCTCTAAACATAGCGTGGGTTTGGAGCATTTGAATCAAAATTGGCTTGATCTCAAAGTTGTTGGCCGGTACGGGTAGTCGGGTAATGCTAGAATTTGCCCCCTCAAAATTCGACATGGCATAATCTCTAAGGGGTCATGGATTAGCATTACCTCCATCATGTCATGATTGATCCCCCATATTACGATTCGGATTCTCCATTATATTCTCTCCTTGGCTTGATTCCTGTGGTTTTTGATGATTTCTGATTATCGTTCGTTCAATCTCCAAATCACCTGGATGTAGTGGTTGGTTGGAAGAATGACTATATACTATAACTTCAAGGAGGCCAAAGTTTGAATATTAAAGCAAAAATCCAAATAAAAATTAAAAAGAACAAAAGCAATCGTAGATAATTAAAAGAAAATAAAAATTCTAATCTAGTTAGGCTCGCTAAACCCATATTATGCCAAAAGTAGCCCCTAACAACGGTGCAAAAAACTTGTTTGGGTAAATATTGACTAGGCACTTCAATTCACAAAAAAGTTATAGTTAAGCCTTAATTACCCTAATCAATACTTAAGCACGCTCGCAAGGATATGAGATATCTTTGTAGATCAAGTGATTAAGGATCACTTTCACAAGGACTATTGGACAAGTACTAGGGTATACGAATCCTTATACTAGTCAAGACAGTAGAAAAATTAATTGCACGATTTTGTTCTACCTAACTAAATTAATTTTAACCACTAAGAAATTAAGAACGATTATCAACACTAATTAAAACCCGAGAAAGTAATAAAATTTACCAAAAGCAAATTTAAATTAGTAAACTATAAAAGTAAACGTGAGACGATTAATTTAAAACTACAAAATTGAAATAAGAACTGGAATTAAATTGAATTTAAACAAGAAAGCAAACACAATAATGTAGCTGAAACAAGAGTTGATGTGCTTGAAGTCTTGAACAAGAAGAATAAAACCCTAATCTAATGATTTTCCTAATCTAATGTCTAATCTAATTAATGACTAGTATTTCAACTCCCATACAATGGGGTATTTATAGGGGATATATCAGGGTTTAGCCCCCTTTGATGATAGAAAAACAATAAACTTGAAAAGAAGTCTAACTGGGTGAAGAAAACTTAAAAAACAAGTAATTTTCGTAACTGCTGCTTGTCGTGCGTACATGAACACAAACCTTCCTCCAGCATGTTCATGAGAAGGGACTCCTAGAAACTTGCTCAATGCAATTTGCGCACATGCGTAGGCCTCGGGTCACACACGTGTGCAACTCTGCACTCTGCTTCAATTTTATCCTTGATTTTGACCTTGATGCTGACAAAATTTGGAAAAATGCAAAACATAAACGTTGTAGCTCTCTCTGTTATCTTTCAAAAGAATCTTGAATCACCTCAATCAAAGGTCAAAAACGAAAGTTATGATCAAAATACTGGATAGTATCCAAATTTGCTCCTCGCCGGTGTACGCTACTCAAACTTTTGGGTTTTCTCCAACTTTTTGGTCTTTTTGGCTCCTTTTTCATTCAATAATTACAAAACTAAAAATAATGAAATTAAACTCATAATTAATTCAATTATTGCTCGCATTATAAAAAAAACTGAGGTAAACGACACATGAATGTACTATATTTATGAGCTTATCAACAAACGATGACACCAAGTTGGCTAGGAAGGCCTACCTAGCCTCGAGACAAGCTAGCCCAAGCTAGGATGTAGAAAAGACTAAAAAAGATCAAATCTTTGATTTTCTCTTTTAAAGATAAAGTATAACCATGCCTCCCGCATGACAAATCGATTGTAGTGAGCATGATTATAGCAATGATTATAGCAAACTACAAGATGAACAAGGTGTATGTGGATAACAGTAGCTCGACGAACATTATATTCTACAAAGCCTTTCTAGACACGAAGCTCAACTTGAGTGATTTGGAGCTAATGCACACTCCCCTAGTTGGATTTTCAGGGTCATCAGTCAATACTTGAGAGACAGATCAAACTAAGAGTGACCCTAGGGGATGAACCTCCTTGAGCTATAGAGACCATAAATTTTTTGATTTTCAAGTTTGCGTCCTCTTACAATGTGATATTTGGAAGGTTGTCTTAAATTCCTTTAGAGCCATTCCATCTTCATGCAATTTATGCGTGAAATTCTCAACCGTACATGGGGTGGGAACCCTAAGAGGAAACAAGAAAATGGACATGCAAGGGAATGTTTAAGATGAATAGCTTTCCCCTGCTATCGATACTCGACCTTCAACCCCAGAGCTATGCTTAGAACATAAGAAGATTAGCTTGGATGAGAAGATCAAGCTAATCGGACTGGACCACAATTACCTAGATAAAAAAGTAAGAATAGGGGCACAAATGGCCCCGCAATTGAAAGATGAACTAATCTATCTTTTACGGGAGAATACAAAAGTGTTTGCCTGGTAAATAGATGACATGCTAGGCATACCAGAAGTATCATAGAGCAGCGTCTGAGTGTTGATCTATCTTGTAAAATTAATTAATCCGAAGAAAGGTTCTTCATTCATTTATTCTAGATAGGAGCAGAATCATTTAACAAGAAGTAGAAAAGCTAGTGTCATCAGGCCTAGCTTGAGAAGTTGATTATCTATTTTGATTAGCTAATCCATCCTAGTAATCAAGCAAATGAAAAATCAAGAGTTTTTAGCGATTTCATCGTTTTAAATAAAGTGTGCCCATTTCTCAAAGATTCCTACTCACTTTCAAAAAAAGTTATAATGGTGGATTCTATAATGGGCTTCAAGCTGATGTGCTTTCTCAATGCATGCAAGGGCTATTATAAAATATACCTCTATCAGTCTGATGAAGAAAAAGCATCATTCATCATAGATTGAGGGACATACTGTTATGTCACCGTTGCCTTTGGATTAGAAAATGCAGGTGGGACTTATGAATGATTGGTGAACAAACTTTTTGAAGAGCAAATTGGAAGGAATATGGAAATACATGTCAACGACCTCTTGATCAAGAGGCAGAATGCAAGTAGTCTAGTGTCTGATTTGAAATAAACTTTTAAGGTGTTGAGAAAAGCCCAGCTGAGATTAAACCCCAATAAATGAACCTTCAGAGGATCATCTATAAACTTTTTGGGTTTTTCGTCCTTCTTTTGTTGGTGTATTTGGCCTGTGTGCCAATGTAGTTTGATAGTGTTTGTTTTCTTATTGAACATCTTGTTCAATGCTTTGAACTTTTATTATTACCACTACTTGTATATAAGTGTGCTTTGTCTATGTGTAAAGGGTATTAATATTTTGGTTTTTGAATAGTATATTATGGTTAGTTTGTTGATGTTTGGAATTTATTATTGTGGCTATGATTATAAGTTGCTCGAAGTACATCTTTGAGCTACAAATATCAATTTTCCAAGGACATCTTTGCACTACACTCTAAGAGAGAGATTCTTGAAGGTTTTGAAATCCATAAAGGCCATACACTTTCCTTTTGAACCATGTCCGACCCAAACTGTTTTTTGCACTAAACCAGCTGCATAAAAACTTTTGCTTCTTGCTTTTCTTCTCTTGCATCGTTAATTACTGTTATTGTGCATTTTTTTTTTCTGTACTCTTCTAATGAACTAACTTTTCTTTGTTATGTTATTCTTAGGTGGTGGCTTCAAGGAAATTTCATGAAACTGAGGAAACTAGTAACTGTAGCTCAGCCAGCTACAACTATACACAAACCATTTCCTAGCACTAAATCCTAGCTTTTGTGGTTCTAAAGGCAGATCATTGCCTAACTGAGAACCTATTGACACTGTTCCTATGAGCTTCTGTATCGATATTGAACTAGCATAGTCCTCCTATGCAACCAAGCCCGAAGCCCCACCTGAGAAAAAAAAGGTATTAGTTAAGGATTGACAAAGAAGAGGAAGAGGACATGTCAACCCTCAATCAAGTAATTTAGCAAGTAACCTTGATTCTATTTTCGTCTTCTCATTGGGGAAAGAAACCAAGGGAGAGCCTACCAAAAGAGGCCCAATACATAAGTTAAAACTCAACCTTGACCTAAAATTTTAAGCTAGCAGGTTTTAGGCTCAACCTATATATTAAGTGCTCTTTATTTTTCTCTCAAACTAATATGGGACAACTTAAACATACCTATGAACCAAACAATCCCCTATTCATGCGTATAAATTGGACTCTAGCTATGATACAGATGAGCAAACCCCTAGCGTATGTTCTAATACCAAGAAGTGAAAATTATATAGTGTCCAATACCCAGAAGACACCAATCTTTTGCAAACGAGAAACCCAGGCCTTAACTAGAAGCTTTGATAACACTGCTAGGAAGAAACCATGAGAAAGCCCACCAAAAGTGGCCCAATACATAAGTTGGAACCCAACCTTGACGTAAAAGCTTAAACAAGTAGGTCATAGGCCTGACCTATATATTAAGTACTCTTTATTTATCTTTCAAACCAATGTGAGACAGCATATACCTACAACCCAATACTTGTCGCCATTTGTCTGGTCAAGACAAGGGGCCCATTTCCAACATGCGCTTCCTAACCCTCAGAGGTGACCCTTTTAACCCTTGGACTTTCAAGCGTCGTGTATTTTGTAATCCTTCCCAAAATAGTATGACCAAATGGAACGAATTCATAGTGTGTTGTAATTACATCAAAAGATCTGCCAAGGATAGCTAAAGTAGTTCGACAAATTGAGTTGCATGAAGGGTCTTGGAATGTCAATGTAAATGACCGTGTTCAAGCCCCAGTTATGATAATCATGTTTTAATGATGATTAAATCATTCTACCGGCTTGAAAACAAGCATGTAGAAAATAGGAAGGTTCGGACGTAAATAATTGTCCAAACACAATCTAGAAAAACAACTAAAATATAAACAACACCTTACGAACATGAAGAGCGTTCAAAAGAAAGAAGCTCGGACGGAAGGGAATGTCTGAAACATGACCAGACAACACCGAAGAAAGAACACATCTCTTTAGGATGCGAATAACTATCTGAAGGATAGTGCCATGGATTCAAAAAACCATCCAAGACAAGAAATCCGAAAGACCAAAGGATCAGACGTTAAAGACTATCCGAAGAAAGAAGTTCAAAATGACGAAAATTTTCTATCAAGCTCTATGACGCCTATGACCGTCCTACACACAGTTCAAAAAGTTGCAAGATACATATAATCTTCTGAGACACTGCTCATGAAGCTATAGGATGCATGTCGAACGTCCGAACCACTATCCGAACTCTTAAGTCGGCTAGTTTTTAGTAGCAATTTTTTTGACTGTTGGAACTCAAATTGCAGCACATCTTGATGAAAATATACATAGATTAAGACCTAAGACTAGAACTGAGTTAAATTCACAAGATAGAGTAAATTTATCTTTAAATGCTAAAGTCATGAATAATTTGTATAATGCTTTGGACCAAATGAGTGTACTAAAGTGAAAGGTTGCAAATCGACAAAGGAGATATGGGACAAATTAAAAGAAATTCATGAAGGAAGTGAACATATAAGAGAGCAAAGGAAGACGCTTCTTGCAGCTAAATATGAATTCTTTAAAATGGAACCCCTTGAGAATATTGACAAGATGTGTTGTATGTTCAATGATATTGTAAAAGATTTGGAAGGTTAAGGTAAAGAATATTCTTTGGGTGAAAAGAATAGATAGATTTTGAATGCTTTACCCAAGGAATGGGCACCTAAATCTATTGCCATAAAAGAGTCTAAAAATTTAAATTTTATGCATGTTGAGTCTTTGATTAATTCACTAACCTCCTTTGAATTGAAGTTGAAATATAAGGTACAAGATGATCAGGAGGCAAAGGCGAAAAGAAGCATAGCATTGAAGGCTTCACAAAAAGATACAAGCAAGAAGTCAACTGAAAAATGCTATAAATATAACCAATTGGGATATTTTACAAATGAGTTTCCATTCAAGAAGAAGAAAGAAGGAAGGAAGTCTCAATTCAACAACTTCCAAATCACATGGGATGATTGCAATTCGGATGAAAAAGTTAAACAAGAACATGAGGCGATTCAAATGGCTTTCATGGCCATTCTAAGATAATAAGATATTCTCTAGTTATCTTATAATGATTCTTGTGATGATGATGATGTTGAATCATTTATTTTTAAAATGCATAATGTTTGAAAGAATCATATGTTAGGAACAATGAGTTAACAATTAAGATTAACGCTTTTTTGAGTGCAAACTCAAAGCTGATGCAAGAAACTACAGTTTGACTGTAAGAAACACCAAGATTGATGGCAAATGTTGAATTTTCATCCATTTTATAATTGTAGACAAGAAAAATTATTAGGGGAATGACACAAATTGTCCCTATACTTTTTTACCAATCTAATATTGGTCCTTTAATTTTAAATTGAGATAATTTGATTTTTTAATTTTTTATTGGGCTAATTTCGTCCCTACCTTGCATTGTCACCACAATTAGTTATTAGAATCCCAACCAAAATAGTTACTCATATGAGTGTAATTCGATCATTTAACATCTTTAAGAAGGGAACATAAATTTTTACTCAATTAAAAGGGACAAAAAAAATTTATGAAAAAGATTAGGAAACCAAATCGAGCAAAGATATGTTGCCTTCTTGGGAAAAATTAACACCCGAATTTGCCCGGATTTGATTTTTTCATTTTTTCACTACATTTTTTTAAGTATTTATTTTTTTTCCTATATTTAAAATTAAATTTATTATATAAATAAAATAACAATTGAAACTACGTAATTTTTAGTATTAGAAATAGTTATACATAAAATAGTGATGTAGATAAAATATAGGGAAATTCTATGGTCCTATTTAGGGAACCATTCCCTTGTGCTTTGAATGGCTGTACAGTACAACACCATGTGCTTAAAAACCTTGTACTGTACAAGCTCTTAAAGTTAAGGGAATAGTTCCTTACAAGAAACTGTAGAATTCCCCTAAAATATAATCTTTAATTTAAGTAAATAATGATATGTCACTCATCTAGAGGGGTAAATGGAAGATCTCCTATTTACTCCTAAATGGTGAGGATCCTTATCCGTTTTGCCTGGGACAAGGATCCTTTCCATTTAGTTGTAAATTGGGGATCCTCCATTTACCCCTCTAGATGAGTGACACATCACTATTTGCTTAAATTAAATGTTAAATTTTATCCGCATCACTATTTTACTATTTCTAGTACTAAAAGTTACTTAGTTTCAATTGTTATTTTATTTATATAAAAAATTTAATTTTAAATATAAATTTTTATTTGTTTCAAGAAATCAACTACGTATATTTTTTGTCTCTTATACACAATTAAATAGTATGAATTTTAATAAAATGATTTGATTAATTTTCTTAAATGACAATGATTTTTAAATTTAATTAATTATAAAGGAGAAGAAAGTGAAAACTACGTAGTTTTGTCATAAAAAATTATAGAATTGATGATTTGGTAAATATTTCACATTTAGTTATATATTTAGATAATGTGCCACTCATCTAGAAGGATGAATGGAAGCTAAATGGAAAGGATCCTTGTCCACGCAAAACATAAGATGGTGGACAATCAAGCCATACCTATTTACTAATGAAATTTCATTAGCTAATTAAGCAAAAGATTAGGCTAAACCATTCCCTACTCAACCTATTCAAATGACAGAAGAGATATGCAAAGACAAAATCCATGCTCCGGTATCCTCTATAATGAAACCGCACGAAGACAAATCCTCTTCATCAGAGTTCAAAGACTTGATGACTGACAGAGCATCACTTTCAAGTACAAAAACATTCAACCCCAATTCAGCTCCCAACTACCACCGAATATCTGGCAGGCAGCTAATAATTCAGTTAATTTGAGGAGATGAAATACCCTGTATTTTTTTGGCCAGCCATTCAATGAACTCCCCCTATGATTCCTCACAGCAACTCCTAAACCACATTTGATTGTTTCACGAAACACCGCTGCATCAAAATTAAACTTTTGACAACCCACAGAATCCAATCTTCCTTGAATCATCATCATCCATTACCAAACATAATTGATAAGCATATCGAAAATAGACCAAAACAAAATTAGAGACGAAATTTTAAAAAAAAAATTGTTAATTAAAGAAAATTAAGATCAGGCAAAAGAAAATTAAGATCACGCAATTTAAATGGTTACTTAAACCATATACAATCAACCCAACAAAACCCATACAACGGCCTGACAATTCAATCAAGAATCCAATTTTTTCATTGATTCAAGTGCTGATTTCAATTAACATTATGTCAAAAACACTGAACAAACTAAATCAAGAAAATGAAAACCATCTCTCAACACATTCTAAAAATATACTCCCCTGCAATCAAAAAAACAAAAAGAGAAGAAAAACTAAAACAAATTCTCAGACTGAACAATACAACAAGCAAAAAAGAATGAAAGAAAGAAAACAACCAATATATAAAATCCATGGAATTCATAAAGTTGGAAAGTGGGTAGGATTAATTACATAAAAAGTGTAGCTCACCTCTACTTCTAGTAGACATCGCGGATGGCATTATTATCAGTACAACTCAAACTCTCAACTTCTTTGACCTGTTCAATCCAGAGCTAACTTCAAAAACATTACTTTTTTTGCATAAATCTTCAAAACCAAATTCTTTTCTCACACAACTAGAATTGAATATCACATTTTTATTTTTCTAGTTTGTTCAATATCTCGGACAAAGTAAACACCATACAGTTCTCATAGACATTTTATCAAACACCTATAATCCAAATCCTAAAATGCATTGAAAACCCGTTCAAAACCCAAACCTAGTGTACTATATCAGCTAAAACCATACCAATTTCAAAATGCATAAAAATCAAAAATTTGTATGAACATTAACCCACTTCAATTAAGCTCATCACTTACGCAAATATATATATATATTGAATGAATGAATCATGGCTAAAAAATCTTTTTCTGGGTTCCATTGCAATTTTTATCTGCACAAAACAAAATTAAAATATTAAACATGAAAAAAATTTATCATCGAGAACAGAAATCTGAAAAAAATTATGAGATAAGAATTAAGTTTGATGTGAATTTCCCAACTATCAGTACTATATCCAAAACACTCCCATACTTGAGCAATCTGGAAAAAAAAAAACCCACAAAAATTAGGGAAAAAATATACTTTAAGAGAATACCAAACAAAAAAATTACCTGAAGATGAAGGGAAAGCATATCACAATTCCGATGCACATGAACATCTGAATCAAAAAAAAAAAAAAAACACACCGCAGAAAAAATAAGAAAATTTAAATGGAAGGATGAGAAAATTTAATCTTTAATAAAAAAAATAAAACAAAAAGAACCATCGACAATAAATTTGTCCGAGACAATGAATATATTATATATTCTTGTTCAATCATGAGAAACAAAAATAAAACGAACAAAAAAGGTAATTATAAAAAAATTGAAAAAATGACTAATACCAAAGTATCATATGATCTCCTCTGTCCTAAGCCGAATTCGTGGCACTGACTCCTCTCTCTGCTTTGCCTGTGACGATGTCATCTCCTCCATTGCCTCTCACGTAACCAGACCCCATTTCTCATCAATTTCCAAGCCTTTGATCGACTGTATGTCTCACAAGCAGGAGCAGGACTAAAACGCTCAGATTAGAGCATATTACAACAAAAAAAAAAAAAAAACAAACCAAACCTTAATCCTACTAAGTAGGATCGGCTGCATGAATCCTGTTAGGCAATTACACTCTATCATGGATCATATCCTCCTTAATTCCTAGATGGGCTATATCTTTCTTACAAGTTACCCACTAAGTCTTTTTCGGTCTTCCCCTACCCTTCCTATGTTGATATGTCTACTCTATCTAAAATCTACTCGCCTTACAGGCATTTCTACGGGTCGTTTTAACACATTACCTAATTACCTTAAGCATGTTTCTCTCATCTTCTCATCAATAGATACTACTCCAATCTTCTCACGAATATGCTCATTACGTATCTTGTCCATCCTAGTGTACCCACACATCTATCTTAACATTCGCATTTCTGCTACTCTCATCTTTTGCTCATGTGTGTAATTCACTGCCCAACACTCAGACCCATAAAGCATCGTTGGCCTAATTGTCGTTCTATAGAATTTACCCTTAAGTCGTAAAGGAATTTTACGATTGCCTAATATTCCCGATGCCATTCTCCATGTAGTCCAACCCGCTTGTATCCGATGTGTAACATCTTGACCTATACCACCATCACTCTGAAGAACTGATCCTAAATACTTAAAATTTTCACTTATAGGTATCTCTTGATCTCCGATACTAACCCTTATTCCATTTCTACTTACACCCTTGCTAAAATTAAATACATACATATATTTTATTTTTGATCGACTAATTCTAAACCCATTTGCCTCAAGTGTCTCTCTCCAAACTTCGAATTTAGCATTAACCCTATCTTTTGTTTCATCTACTAACACAATGTCATCTGCAAATAACATACACCATGGTATTTCCTCCTGTATGTGCCTTGTAACTTCATCTATAACCAATGCAAATAGATAATGATTTAGAGTTGAACCTTGGTGTAAACCTATATTTATAGGAAACTCCCGTGTCAACCCTCCTGATATTCTTAAACTTGTAACTACAGCCCTATACATTTTCTTTCTTGATTTTATATATGCTACTCTAACTCCTCTTTTTTCTAAAACTCTTCACATAACTTCTCTAGAAACTCTATCGTATGCCTTTTCAAAATCAATAAAAATCAAATGTAAATATTTTTCCTTATCTCGGTATCTCTCGGTAAGTCTCCTTAAGAAATGTATGGTTTCAGTAGTCGATCTCCCCGACATGAAACTAAACTGATTATCAGTTGACTCCTTAGTCTCGTTTCTTAACCTTCTTTTTATCACCCTCTCCCAAAGTTTCATCATATGGTTCATGAACTTAATACCTCTATAATTCGCACAATTTTGTATGTCCCACTTATTTTTGAATATGGGTATGAGAGTACTCTTCTTCCATTGGCTAGGCATCTTTCTACTCTTCAATATTTTATTGAAAAGATTGGTAAGCCAACTTATGCCCTTCTTTCCTAAGCATTTCCATACCTCGATTAGAATATCATCGGGGCCAATTACTTTTCCTTTCTTCATCTTCTTCAAAGCCTCTTCCACCTCTGATTCTTGAATCTTTCGATAATACATTATGTTTCTATACTTCTCAGACTTAGCTAACTCTCCTAAAATGATATAGTCTCCATTGTCGATGGTGGAAGTATCTCTCCCACCTTTCTTAATTTTCTCATCTCTTACTAGCACCTTATTACTTTCATCCTTGATGCACTTTGATGTTTTCCAAACCTTATTTTGATGAATTATGACATAAACACTTAACTCTGTAAACAAGTTTTTGCAGGTCTGTTACTTGTTTTTTTAGAGACAGGGTTTTCGAACGCACTGTATCGTCCGAACTATGTCAAGTTTCTCGGACGCATTCCGCCATCCGAACCAACAGATAGAAAGAAGGATCTTACTGCTTCTCCAAACGGACGCACACAACTGTCCGAACAAAGTCTTCTTCAGACGAACATGACCGTCCAAATCTTCTTTAGGACGATGGAACGGATGCATGCACGAACGTCGAAATGAAGTTCTTCACCAACTGCATGGAGATCGGACACTGTGTCGGACGCATCCTATCTATCTCGGACGTCCGAAACCCAACGGCTACTTTTTGTGCATCTATTATTTAGCCGTTAGGAAGTAGTTGCAACCACCATTTATTACTCTTATAAATAACTGCTTTGATATTCTGTAAAATCCATCTAATACATTGAATACAAGCCTTAGAAAAAAGCAATTTTAGTAAAAATTGGCTATAGTGCTTTATTGTATTAGTGTGCAGTTTAGAGTGCAATTCAACTTTGAGTGGAGTAATAATCTTGTACGAAAATGTGGTTGTAAGTAAGATTTTTGGCTCAACTAAAAGAGTTTTAGTGTGAGAAAGAATTTTTCTACTTTGTAAAGATTATTGACTCACCAAGTGTGTGAAGCATTTTAGTGATTTGATACTTCAAGCTTGTTAGCTTGGAAGTATTGGCTGTTTAATTTTCTCTCTTTCTTACTTCACAATTTCATTGATTCTATTATATCAGTTTTTATTTGGAAAATCTTAATATTTCTAAAAGTATTTTTAAAAAACCTAATTCACCCCCCCTCTTAGGTTGCTTTGGAACCAACAATTGGTATCAGAGCTTGGTCTCATTTTATTGCTTAAATTGCTTTTGAGAAAAGAACTATTATGGCAACCAACAATGCTCTATTTTTTTAGGATCAATCCGTTACTAGGCCCCCTATGTTTAATGGGCAAATTTTGTTAGTTGGAGAGTGATAGGATGAAAATCTTTTTGCAATCTATTGACATTGACTTGTGGTTTGTTGTTAATGAAGGTCATTTTGAAGCTACTATCATTCATGATCACCCAAATAGAAGAAGAGAAAAGACAAGGGATGAGCTCACTCCACAAGACAAGGCAAACTTGACATTAAATGCAAAAGCCATGAATGTGCTATATAACACCTTGGATGCAAATGAATCAACTCGCGTGAAGGGATGCATTTCAGCTAAAGAAATCTGGGATAAATTGAAAGAAATTCATGAAGGGAGTGACGATGTTCATGAGCAAAAGAAATTCTTACTTGTTGCCAAGTATGAGTCCTTCAAGATAGAACCACATGAAAATATTGACAAAATGTATTGTAGGTTCAATGACATCATTAAGGATCTTGAAGCCTTGGGTAAGGAGTATTCTTTGGGTTAAAAAAATAGAAAAATCCTAAATGCTCGATGCCAAAACAATTGCTATAGTGGAAGCCAAGAATTTAAATTCAAAAATGCCTAGTGAATTGCTAATCAATTATCTTACATCTTATGAATTCAAGTTGAAGGCCAAAGTGGTGGATGATGAAGAAGCAATGCCAAGAAGGAGCATTGCTCTAAAGACCTCTCAAGAAGAAGAGAAAAATAGCCCCATCAATCTAGAAGATGGAGATCTTGATGAAGGAGATCTTGCACTCATCACTAAAGGATTTCTTAAACATTACATCAACAAACGAAGAATGAAAAGAGAAGGAGCTACAAATTCAAATAATTTCAAAGGAAAGACAAGGCTTGAAATGAAAAAGCAAAATGAAAAAAGTTTTGAATGTGGTCAACTCTGACATTTTGCAAATGAGTGCCCTTCCAAGAAAAGAAGGAATGAAGAAAACTTAGATTCAATAACTTTCAAATCACATGGGATGATGGCAACTCCGAAGGAGAAGTCGAAGAAGAATGGAGTTGGCACAAATGGCCTTTATGGCCATTGGAGATGATGAGGTAAATTCTAACTATGACTTCTAATGATGAAAATGATGAAAGTGATCTTGAAGCTTTCATTTTGAAATTGCATGATAGTTTAAAGGAATCATATGCTAGAAATAAGGAGTTAGTGAAGAAATCAAATGCTCTATTGAATGCTAACTCTAAACTTGTGAATGAAAATAATAGGCTATCACAAGAAAATTGTGACTTGAAGAAAAGAATGCTTGTGAGATCAAAGGTCAAGGAAGAACAAGCCTTCTTGAAGAAAAGATTGGATGATTTGAATGCTCTCTTGACTAGAAAGAAAGAAAATGTTGTTGATTTGAAAAGGAATAGAAATGTATTAATCAACAAAATTTTTACCATTTTTAGAAGGGATGACTTATGTTTTGTAAAATCAAAGTCCTCTTTATATGGAAATAAAAATACTATTTGTAGATATTGCCAAAAATATGGACATGTTAAGAATATGTGTTATGTCAAGAAGAATGAAAAACTTGGAATGAAAGTCGCATGGATTGATTGCAATTTCACTGAGAAGTGATTTAACTCAAATGGATCCAAGAAAATGTGGGTACCAAAAGTAATCAATTGATTTATTGTGTAGGTACTTAACATCACCAACAATGATAAGTGGTTCATAGATAGTGGATGCTCAAGGCACATGACGGGTGATGCTTCTCTTTTCACAAATCTCATATCCAAAAATAGTGGAAAAGTCACATTTGGAGATTTTGATAAAGCAAAATCAATCGGCATTGGTGATGTAGGTAAAAATGGTGAAACCTTGATTAAGAATGTGCTTCTTGTTGATAATTTGAACTATAATTTATTAAGTGTAAGTCAACTTTGTGATAAAAATTTATATGTATTTTTTACCAAGCATGAATGTCTTATCCTTGATAAAAATCATGTTGTTTTATTCAAGGACACTAGGCACAATGATGTTTATGTGATTCATCTTGATAAAATTAGCAATAGCAATGTAAAATGTCTTACTGCTTTCATAGATGATCCTTGGCTTTGACATAGAAGACTTTGTCATTTTCTTACTCTTACATGGATTTGATTGAAAAACTTGCTAAGAAGGATTTGGTAAGAGGTTTGCCAAAACAAAAATTTTTGAAAAATAAAATTTGCAATGCATGCCAATTTGGTAAACAAGTCAAAGTTTCTTTTAAACCAAAGAATTTTGTGTCCACTCATAAACCTTTAGAATTGTTGCATTTTGACTTATTTGGACCTACTCAATATGCTAGTTTTGGTGGTTGCAAATATGCCTTTGTTATCGTAGATGACTTTTCTAGGTAGACTTGGGTATTATTTCTTGTTCACAAAAATGAGGCTTTTGAAAAATTTGTAAAATTGTTTTTCAAAATTCAAAATTTATTGAATTTAAAAATCATTCGTTTAAGAAGTGGCAATGGTGCCGAATTTAAATTTGGAGGTTTTCCCGATTTTTGTGATCACAACGGTATTTTTTATGAATTTTCGGTTGTTACAATCCCTCAACAAAATGGTGTTGTTGAAAGGAAAAATAGGACTCTTCAAGAAACCGCTCAAAGAACTATGATTAGTGAATGCGACTTACCTCAATACTTTTGAGTCGAACCTGTTAACACGGCTTGTTATGTCATGAATCGAGTTTTTTTAAGATCATTTTTAAACAAAACTCCTTATGAACTCCTTTTTTGTAAAAAAACCTATTGTGAGCTATTTCAAAGTTTTTGGGTGCAAATATTTTATTTTAAAAATAAAAGAAAATCTTGGAAAATTTGACAAAAAATCGGATGAAGGAATTTTTCTAAGATATTCTAGTGACAAGAAAGCATACCGAGTTTACAATAGAAGAACGCTCTTGATTGAAGAAGTTGTGCATGTTACATTTGATGAAGCTAATGATGTTATCTCAAAGAATTTGTGCGAAGATGAAGATGTAGGTATTCCAAAGGAGCTCGAAAAGCTCACTATTCATGAAGATCATCAAGCGATCACATCAAGCAATGATGTCAACAATCATCAAATAGATGATGAAAAAGAAAAGAACAAGGACTCTCCAAAAGATCTTCCGGAAAGTTTGGAGATTCGTGTCTAGTCACCCTCAAGATTTAATCATAGGTGATCTATCCGATGGGGTAACTACTCGTTCTCATATACCTTTGAATAATAATTGTGCATTACTTTCTCACATTGAACCTAAACATGTAGATATTGCTTTGAATGATGAATCTTGGGTTAATGCCATGCAAGATGAACTTAGTCAATTTCAGAAAAATAACGTATGGACCTTGGTTGAAAGACCATCTTCTCATCCCGTAATGGGAACAAAATGGGTTTTTAGAAACAAATTAAATGACAAAGGTGAAATCATAAGAAACAAAGCTAGACTTGTTGCAAAAGGTTATGCTCAAGAAGAAGGTATTGACTTTGATGAAACCTTTGCACCCGTGGCTAGATTAGAATCCATTCGCATGTTTCTCGCATTTGCATGTTTCAAAAATTTCAAATTATTTCAAATGGATGTCAAAAGCGCATTTTTAAATGGTTTTATCGATCAAGAAATTTTCGTTGTTATCAACAACCTCCGGGCTTTGACAATAAAATTCTTCCAAATCATGTTTTCAACCTCTCTAAACCTTTATATGGTTTGAAACAAGCTCCAAGAGCTTGGTATGAAAGATTAAGCGGTTTCTTGATTGAAAACGGATTTAAAAGATGTGTAGTTGACACCACTCTTTTTACAAAAACATATTTAAATGGGCTGTTAATTGTTCAAATTTATGTTGATGATATTATTTTTGGAGCAACTAATGAAAGTTTGTGCAAGGACTTTTCACATTTAATGCAAAAAGAGTTTGAGATGAGTATGATGGCCAAGTCACAATTTTTCCTTGGACTACAAGTTCACCAAACAAAGGAAGGAACGTTTATTATACAAATCAAGTATACAAAGGAGCTACTCAAACGTTTTGGAATGGAAGATTGCAAACAAGTTGGTAAGCCTATGTGCACTTCAACCAAACTTGATAAAGACGAAGGAGGTAATGGTGTTGATGAAAAATACTATAGAGGTATGATCGGAAGCCTGCTTTACTTAACAGCCAGTAGACCAAATATTATGTTTGCTGTCTGTTTATGTGCTAGATTTCAATCTTGCCCTAAAGAATCGCACTTGATAGCTGTTAAAAGAATTTTTAGATATCTGAAGGGTACAATAAATTTTGGTTTGTGGTATCCAAAATCCTTTACATTTGATTTAATTAGTTATTCTGACGCTGGCTTTGTTGGGTGTAAAATTGATAGAAAAAGTACCAGTGGTATGTGTCATTTCCTGGGAAATTGTCTTGTGTCTTGGTTTAGCAAAAAACAAAATTCTATTTCTCTTTCTACGGTTAAAGCCAAATACATTGCCGCTGGAAATTGTTGTGCTCAACTTCTTTGGATGAAAGACACTCTGAAAGATTTTGGTGTAGTTTTTGATTGTGTGCCTATAAAGTGTGACAACACTAGTGCAATTAATCTCACAAAAAATCCCGTTATGCACTCTAGAACCAAACACATTGATGTTAAACATCATTTTATTAGAGAGGGGATCTTGTTTGTAAAAAGGAAATTCGTGTTGATTTCGTGCCTACTTCAGATCAACTGGCTGATATTTTTACAAAACCCTTGGCTCTAGATCGCTTTGAATCTCTCAAAAAATGTTTGCGGATTTTACAGATCAATTTGGCATAATATCTTCGTTCGGACGCACTCGATCGTCCGAACAACACTATCTTTCGGACGCTCTATATCGTCCAAAAACATCCTCTCTACCTCGGACGCTCATAATCGTCCGAATGATATTCATTTTCTTCACTCACTCTCTGGAATTCTTCCGGACGCGTATCATCGTCTGAAAGAACATCGGACGCACTGGCTCTTACATCGGCCGTCCGTTCATCAGCTTTCGGACTCTTCATCGGACGCACACCAAAACGTTTGGCCGTCCGAACGGTCTCCCTGTTCGATTAAAATCGTCCATTTTCCCCATTTCGGACTCACCCTAACCCCCGAAACCCTCTCTGGCGAAATTTTTTCCTTCAAAATCTCCTCCAAATTCCTTCATGTTTTCTCTTCACAAATTGATTGAAAAATTATCATCTCCAAAGTATTCCTCACCATTATTGTATCTAATTCCCCCCATCTACCATCTCGTTTCATCAATTTCTCACCAATCTTTTAAAAAAATTAAATTTTTTCTCTTCTTCCTTCCCTTCCTTCACAATGGTTAAATCCCGTAGGGGTTCTTCTACAGCAACTCGTGGACAAAAAACAAAAGCGAAAGCTCCAGTGCGTGGAGAATCATCTGCTAATCCTCAAGTCTCCTCAAATCCAACCTTACCAAAATTCATCTATGCCAAGGCATCCGATGGTATACATCTCTTCTAAGAAAATCTATAATCGTTCAACGTCCTGCAGCTCAGAGTCTTTTTGATGAATATAATCTTCCCATTGTCAAATCATGCTTTGGAAAACAAAATTGGGGTCACCTAGTGCATATTGATTTACCCGTGTATCATGACATAGTGCTTCAATTCACAGCCAATCTTCGGAAAGGCCCCACTATTCGCACATTCAATCAAATTTCTCGTGTAAACAGCACCAATCTTGAGATTTCCTCTAACACCATCAACACTATTTTTGAATGTGAAGTCTCAAATCCGAATGATTTCTCTTATTTCTTTTCTTTAGATAAATGGCCCGCTATTGATACTCGATTTGACATTGATGAGGTCAGGGCTATTTTTAACATCAATTTCAAACAGGCTCTCGATACACATCTAGATGTGTATAAGAACAGCTACTTGATCTAAAACACTCTTGTCTCTTATACACGAATTAGATGTGTATAAGAGATGGGCATCGCACTGAGCCTGGAAAAATGCAGCTTTACTTATTTTTTTGTGTTTTCAAGGGCATTCCTCTTGATTTTGGGTATCTCTTCTGCTCCCTGTGAGAACTCTTTCTTACTGATACCCGAAGAAACATTCCTTTTGAAAAATTCCTCACCAAAGTTTTTGATTTCCTTAATGTTCTTTTCAGCTGCAACAAACAATTTTCCCCTCATTTCAACAAATCTTATATTGAACGAAAAGGCCTTCATTTTTTTTTCAATGATCAATGGTTAACTAAGGCAGCTTTTGATATGAACGTTCAAAATCCCAGGCCTCTACCTCTGGTTTGGCTATTCCACATTCTCCTCCTCCTCAAACACCCCCACCATTCCATGATCCTCATCCATCTACCTCTGAACCCTCACTTTCTCATATATGTGGCCTTCTCACTTCCTTGAGCACTCAAGTCAGTTCATTTCAACATCGCACTAATCGTAAGTTAAAGCGACTTGAAACTCATCAGGTGATTCTCCAAGAGGGCCTTAGCCTAGGCATGTCTGCTTCGGCACAGGTTCAATTTGCCAACATTCAATCACAATATCCACTCGACTCATCTTCCGACAGTGATGACAATGCTGAAGATGGGGATGTTCGTGAGCACAACGAAGAGGACGCAAATAATCAAGGTGTTGCCAATGAAGATGAAGGCGACGATGAGGATATTGACGACACGTTCAATTTCATCATGCAACGCCGTACTGGAGAAGAGAAAGACAGTCTTGAGGCCACTGATGAAGATGCTCCTTCCAAACGAGAAGAAAAATGACTCGACTTAGTTCCTTTAACAATCTGTTTTTAGTTTTTAGCATTTCTCTGTTTTTTTTTTTGCTTAGTTAGGACTGCTCTCAGATTTACCATTCTATGTATTCCCTTGAACTAGTCCTGTTAAATATTTGAGTTTTCTTGTGTTGAATATTTGGGCTTTTTTATGCATTTTTGTGCTATTTCTGTTGAATATTTGCACGTTCTCAGTGGGAGCTTTGTTTGATTATGTCAAAAGGGGGAGTAGTAATCTATATTACAAAATGATTGGTCATCACTCATATCTGATTGTTTTTACATAATTATTCAATGAATGTTTGTCATCATCAAAAAGGGGGAGATTGATATTTTCCAAACCTTATTTTGATGATGACATAAACACTTAACTCTGTAAATAAGTTTTTGCAGGTCTGTTACTTGTTTTGCTAGAGACAGGGTTTTTGGATGCACTGTACCATCGGAACTATGTACAGAGTTCCAAGCTTCTCGTACGCATTCCGTCGTCCGAACCAACAGACAGAAAGAAGGATCTTACTGCTTCTCCAAACGGACGTACACAACTGTCTGAACAAAGTCTTTTTCGGACGAACATGACCATCCGAAACTTCTTTCGGACGATGGAACGGACCCATGCACGGATGTCCGAATGAAGTTCTTCACCAACTGCATGGAGATCGGACGCTGTGTCGGACGCATCCTATCTATCTCGGACGTCCGAAACCCCAACGACTATTTTTTGTGCATTTATTATTTTGCCGTTAGAAAGTAGTTGCAACCACCATTTATTGCTCTTATAAATAATTGCTTTGATATTCTGTAAAATCCATCTAATACATTGAATACAAGCCTTAGAAAAGAGCAATTTTAGTACAAATTGGCTATGGTGCTTTATTGTATTAGTGTGCAATTTAGAGTGCAATTCAACTTTGAGTGGAGTAATAATCTTGTACGAAAGTGTGGTTGTAAGTAAGATTCTTGGCTCAACGAGCCACTAAAAGAGTTTTAGTGTGAGCAAGAATTTCCCTACTTTGTAAAGATTATTGGCTCACCAAGTGTGTGAAACATTTTAGTGATTTGATACTTCAAGCTTGTTAGCTTGGAAGTATTGGCTGTTTAATTTTCTCTCTTTCTTACTTCACAATTTCATTGATTCTATTATATCAATTTTTATTTGGAAAATCTTAATATTTCTAAAAGTATTTTTAAGAAATCTAATTCACTCCCCCTCTTAGGTTGCTTTGGGACCAACACACTCGACTTGGGTTAAGTCCTTCGTTCTATGGGCTCTTGCTTTAACAATTTTATAAATATCTCGCACCCTCTCCTTAGATTCTAATTTTTGGTAAAAATCTTCAAAAGCCCTATCCCTCGCTTCACTTACAGCCTTTTTTGCCTCTTTTTTAGTAAGCTTATATTTCTCAATATTTTCGTCACTTCTACAACTATGTAGAGCCTTATAGTTAACCCTCTTAACCTTGATTTTATTTTTGTACACCTTCTATACATCCCACCACCAAAATTTTTTGTTCATGGGGGCATAACCTATTGACTCTCCAAATATCTTCTTAGACACTATTATGTTTAACTGCATAAGTTGTTAATTCATTAACCAAGATTTTCAATTAGATAAACCCTATTTATTTAGGATACCTATCATAATCTAACCGAAAAAATGAAATTCTCAAAAATCAAGTAGCATATTCACATAAAATCCTGAAAAAAAATTATTTTGTTGAATGGGTATTTTATAGGTGAAAAAATTGGTAACCAATTGCCATCAAAAAAAAAAATCAAAAACCTGAACCCAAAATAATGCAAAAAAATAATAATAATCAACAAAATAATGAAATATAAGAAAAATATCAAACAAACAATAAATAAAAAGAGCAAGAATAATAAATTTTACCTCTGCAAAGAAAAAAATAGAAACCTAAACCCAAAAAAACTAAAAAATAATAATAATAATCAAAAATAATAATGAAATAAATAGAGCAATAATAAAAAGTTTACCAAAGCCACCTGAAAACAAAAATGCAAAAAAAAAAAAAAAAAAAGAATGAAATATAAGAAAATTACGAAATAATAAACAAAATAAAAGAGAAACAATAATAAATTTTTTGCTCTGCAAAAAAAAAAAAAGAAACCTAAACCCACAAAAACTAAAAAAATAATTAAAAAAACAACGAAATAAATAGAGCAAGAATAAATTTATTTTACTGTTGGCAAGCAACATGAAAATAAAAAATGCAAAAAAAAAATTAGAAAAAAAACACGAAATATAAGAAAATTACCAAACAAATAACAAAATAAAAAGAGCAAGACTAATATATTTTACCTTCGCAAGAAAAAAAAAATAAATAGAGATAAAATAATAATAAAAATAATAAAACAACGAAATAAATAGAGTAAGAATAAAAAGTTTTACCTTCGGCACACAACATGATAACGAAAGGCACAAAAAAAAATCAGAAAAAAATGAAATACAAGAAAAATACCAAACAAATAACAAATAAAAAGAGCAAGAAAAACGAAAGAAAAAAACACAAAAAATGATAAAAAAAGAAAAAAGAAACCTGAACCAAAAAAACAATAAAAAAAAACGAAATAAATGAGGACAAATAGAGCAAGAACAATAAATTTTACCTCCGCAAGCAACCTGAATTCAAAAAAAGGCATCCGGGATTTTGGGATCGGATGAGATTATTTTGACTTGAAATTAAAAAGATTTTGGGAAAGGAGTATTTTAGCGTGAATTAGGGTAGAGAAAATGGGAGGTAGAGAAATTGGAAGAATTTGGTTTGAAATTAAAAAGATGAAAGGGAGGGAGTATTTTATCTTGAATTAGGATAGAAAAAATGGGAGGTAGAGAAATCGGGAGAATTTGGCGTGAATTAGGGGAGAGAGAAAGGAAGGTAGAAGGTTTGGGGGAAAGAAAGGCGAGAATTTGGAGAGAAGATATAGAGAAATTTGTGAAGGGTTGACAGAGTGAGTGTAATTTACGTATCAATCAAATGTCAGATAAGAGAAAGGATTGGAGAGAGCAGGTATAAAAAAAAACAACGAAATAAACAGAGTAAGAATAAAAATTCAACAAGCAACATGAAAACAAAAAGCATGAAAAAAAATAGAAAAAACATGAAATATAAGAAATATACCAAACAAATAACGAAATAAAAAGAGCAAGAAAAACGAAAGGAAAAAAAAAACACAAAAATAGTCAAAAAAAAGAAAAAGAAAAAAGAAACCTAAGAAACCTGAACCCCAAAAATGATAAAAAAAACAACGAAATAAATGGATTTTGGGATAGGATGAGATTATTTTGATTTGAAATTAAAAAGAAGAAGGAGAAGAAGTATTTTAGCGTGAATTAGGGTAGAGAAAAGGGGAGTTAGAGAATTTGGGAGAATTTGACGTGAATTTTATTTTGGTTTGAAATTTAAAAGATGAAGGGAAAGGAATATTTTATCTTAAATTAGGGTAGAGGAAATGGGAGGTAGAGAAATCGGGGAAATTTGGCGTAAATTAAGGGAGAGAAAAGGGAAGGTAGAGAGATTGGGCTCCTACAGCGAAGGAAGGAAAGGCGAGAATTTAGAAAGTGTTGGATCCAAAGAAACCTAAGACGGTGGTGAATCAGGTTTCGAAAATTAATTTAACAAATAATGCTCAATTTAAATTTCTTGTACTTGGCAAATAAGATAATGAAAGGATAAGCAATTAAGAATAAGATGAATATATTAAATTGAGAAAGATATCAAACACCACATCCATGCTAGATAGCTTGGAATAATAATTCACCAAGTTGCTCCTTCAATCTTGGTGAGCCAATAATCTCGAGTGTACAAAGTAGGATCATCCTTGCTCACACTACTTCTTTTTAGTTGAACCAAGGATTTTACACTAAACCCCACTTTTGTACAAGATTATCACTCCACTTAATATTTTGAATAACACTCTTAAGTACACACTAAAATAATATCACTAAAGAGCTAATTTACACACAAATTGCCTTTCTTTTTGCTTGTATTCAATGTGTAAGATATTTTTCATTATACAAAGGAATTGGTATTTATAGCGTGCAATAAATTGGGCTCTAACCACCTCCTAATTGCTCAATAATAAATGCTCAAAAACTAGTCGTTATAGGTTTCGTATGTCCGATGTTATTGTCATGCGTTCGATCCATCATCCGATCTTAAATATCAGAGAGTAGAGGATACCGTTCGGATGACCTAGCTTGCATCTGTTCCCTTGTCCAAACCAGGTATGTTTGAAAGGTTCACACATCGGACGGTGTATTGTGTCCGAAAGGTTTAATGCTTAATTGAGAAAATTTTTCTTTCGGACAGTTAGCTTCGTCTGATGTAATCTTCTTTCGAATAGTTAGATGCTTCCGTTGCAGGTACCTTAAAACTCTTGGCTATGCCTTACATTTTTGGACGGTGAAATACGTCCGAGGTAAATTCCTTTAGACGAGTTTGTGTGTCCATTGTAGATGCTCCAAAATCTTGCTCTCTGCCTGATCGTTCGGACAGTGTATTGCGTTCGCGGTAATCTTGTTCGGACGAGCTTGTGCATACCAAGAACTATAGTATTGTTCGAACAGTGTTCTTCGTCCGAAAACGCTGCTAATGAGCAAATGTTCCAACAATCCTGCATAGCTTTAGTTAAGATAGTTAAGTTTCATTTGTCATCATCAAAACTAAGGTTATAGGTTATCAATCTCCCCCCTTTGATGATGACAAATTTTGAGGCCAAATAACTTACAATAATCATGATCACTCAATTGCCAAATAACTTACAATAATCATGATCACACAATTAGTGCATTAAACAATTCAAAACAGTGTAACACACAATTCTAATGGCCATCTCACTCCCTTTTTTCACATCATCAAAGCAAAATAAGCTCTTCCTAAGAGGACAATATAACAAACTTTTGACCAGAATAGTCATAACCAAGGCAAGGTAGGAAGTCAATAATTACACCTAGAGAAGTCAATTGCTACTGGAGCCTACTAATCATAACAAAAGTCTAAGAACATTAAATCGCAAGGAAGTAAAGTGCAAGTCTAAGTGGAGTCACGATTTCTTCTTCTTGGAGCGTTCCTCAAGTTTGCACTTCTTGGTCGGTGCATCATCCTCGGTAGCCTCGCTGTCTTGACCACTTAATTCGTCTGGATCTCGACGTTGCATGATGTAGTTAAATGTGTCATCAACATCCTCGTCGTCATTATAATTAGCTCCAGGACCAGTAGATTTGTCAGGATTGGTGGTGTCAATTGGATCCTCATGATCTTTAGCCTCAGGAATGGAATGATCACCATCATCGATGTCGTTGCTATCGGAAGATGACTCGAGAATGTACTGGGATTGCATGTTAGAAAATTGAACTTGAGTTGAGGCAGACATATCGAGACTGAGCGCTTCTTGAAGAATAGTTTGTCTGGTCTCGAGCCTTGTTAGCTTCTGAAGGGTGCGACATTGGAAGGAACTCGTTTGGTTACTTAGGGGGGTAACAAGGGTGCATAGATGAGATAGTGAGGGTGCTGAGGAAGAAATGTAGGGTTCATGGGATAGTGGATGTGTGGAAGCAAAAGAGGGTTGAGAAAGATGAGAGTTAGAAGGTGCAAGGTTGGAGGTAGAGGCATGAGATTTAGATCGTTCAAGTTCATATGCAGCTTTTGTAAACTATTGATCATTTAAAAATCTCAAACCTCTACGCTAAATGTAAGCTTTGTTAAAGTAAGGAGGATAATATTTTTTGCCAGTGAAGGAGATGTCAAAATAATCGAAAACTTTAGAGAGGAATTTGCCAAAAGGAATGTTTCTGCACGTATCGGTTAAAAAGAGCTCCCATATAGAGCAAAAGAGATAGCCAAAGTCAAGTGGGATACCTTTAAAAACACACTAAAATAAGTACAACTGCATTTTTTCGGGCTTAGTGCGATGCCCATCAATCGGTAGCAGTAAATTAGCGACTAAAGTGTATAAAATGTTGAGTTCAGCTGAAGCAGTATGGTTTTGGCTTCCAAAACCTGTTTAAAATTGACATTAAAAATCTATGGACCTCTTCAATGTTGAAAAGAGTATCTAAAGCATGTCACCATTTATCCATAGAAAAAAAACAGAAAATATCATTAGCAGAGGTAACTACACATTCAAAAATAGAATTAATGACAGTGGAGAAAATCTCAAGATTTTTGTTATTGACACGAGCAATCAACGTACGAATAGTAGGACCCATTGTAAGATTGGCAGTAAATTGTAGCACCATGTCATGATAGACAGGCAAATCCAACTGAACTAAATGACCCCGATTTTGGTTTACAAAGCATGATTTAATAAGAGGTAAGTTTAACTCATCAAAAAGACTCTATGAAACAGGCCTTTGAACAATAATAGATTTGCTAAGAAGAGAAGTGTACCGATTAGATGCCTTGGCATCAATGAATTTTGGTAGAGAGAGATCAGGAGTGGATTGAGGATATGAGGACGTTTAACCCTGCACTGGAGTCTTGCCTTTCGATTTTTTGCCTCTGGTAGCCGTTGAAGATCTACCACGAGATCATGCCATAGTAAATAAGATAAAGAGGAAAACTCAGTTTGGCCTGTGAATTTGTGAGAAATTTCAAGGAGTGAGATGTTATATGGGAGGAACAAGGTTCAATTGAGATGGGTGAGGAATTGGGAAGGAAAATTCCTTAAGCAATTTTAGAGGAAGAGGGAGAGAGTGAGAGAATTTTGAGTAGGTTCTTGGGTGCCAGAGGTAGGGTTCGGTGGGGGAAATGTCCGAAAAGAAGAAAATGAAGGGATTTAAGCGAGTAGAACAATCGTTCGAACATCCGAATGATTCGTATGTGTCCGATTGTGTGTCCAAACACAAATGAATGGACGGCCGAAAGTCTATGCTGTGCGTCTGAGGAAGTGTTGGACGGTGACAAGCACCCGTAAGAATTTCCAGAGAGTTTGAAACATGAGAAGGAAAGTTCGGACACTTATAGGTGTCTGAGACTAAAGATGAGAGTTTGGAAATTCTTGTACGTCCGATAGAGTAAGTAGTTTGGACGTTTATATTCGTCTGAATGATCAGATACCAAATTTTTGTCCGAAGGCCAAGATAATTCATGCAATTTTGAAATCAATGATGCCCAAACAAGTTCTTAGAGATTCAAAGCGATCTAAAGACAAAGGTTTAGTAAAAATATCAGCTAGTTGATCCTTAGTGCACACAAATTCAACACAAATTTCTTTTTTGCACACAAGATCTCTAATAAAGTGATGCTTGACATTGATGTGTTTGGTTTCAGAATGCAAGACAGGATCTTTAGTAAGATTCATTGCACTAGTGTTATCACATCTTATAGGCACGCAATCAAAAATAACACCAAAGTCTTTTAATGTATGTTTCATCCACAGAAGTTGAGCACAACAATTTCTAGTAGCAATATATTCGGCCTCAGCCGTAGAAAGGAAAAAAGAATTTTGCTTCTTGCTTAACCAAGACACCAAACAATTACCCAAGAAGTGACATGTACCACTAGACTTTGCAACCTACAAAGTCAGCATCTGAGTAACTGATCAAATCTAAACTAATGGTTTAGGATACCAAAGACCAAAGTTTACGATCATGTTCCTTTCAAGTATCTAAAAATTATTTTTACAGCAATTAAATGTGATTCCTTAGGACATGATTGAAATCTAGCACAGAGACAAACGGCGAACATAATATCCGGTCTACTAGCTGTTAAATAAAGTAGGCTTCCGATCATACCTCTATATTATTTTTCATCAACACTATTAACTTCCGCATCTTTGTCAAGCTTGGTTGAGGTACACATTGGCGTTACAACTTGTTTATAATCCTCCATTCCAAAGCGCTTGAGTAGCTCCTTTGTGAATTTGATTTGGGTGATGAAAGTTCCTTATTTTGTTTGGTGAACTTGAAATCCTTAGGACAAGCTTGAATTGTAATTCTCCCATTATACTCATCTCAAACTCCTTTTGCATTAGACAAGAAAAATCCTTACACAAATTTTCATTATGCTCCAAAAATGATATCGTCGACGTAAATTTGGACAACTAACAAATCATTAAAATTAATTTTGGTGAAGAGAGTAGTATCAAAAACACCCATTTTAAAACCATTTTCAATTAAAAAATCACTTAACCTTTCAGACCAAGTTCTGAGAGCTTAATTTAAACCATATAAAGCTTTTGAGAATTTGAAGATGTGATTTGGAAAATTTTTATTTTCAAAACCAGGGAGTTGTTCAACAAAAACTTCTTAATCAATAATTCCATTTAAAATGCACTTTTAACATTCATTTGTAATAATTTGAAATTATTAAAACATGCAAATGCAAGAAACATGCGAATAGATTGTAAACGAGCAATGGGTACAAATGTTTCATCAAAGTCAATACCTTTTTCTTGAGCATATCCCTTTGCTACAAGTCTAACTTTATTTCTAATAATCTCACCTTTATCATTTAATTTGTTTCTAAAAACTCATTTTGTTCCTATCACGGGATGAATTGAGGGTCTTTCAACCAAAGGCCATACATTATTTTTTCTCAAATTGGTTAAGATCCTCTTTCATAGCAGAAAACCAAGATTCATCATTCAATGCATCATCCACACTTTAAATTTAGGTTCAATTTGAGAGAGTAAGGCACAATTATTATTCAAAGGTTTATGGGAACGAGTTTTTATCCCATCGGACAGATCACCTATGATCAAATCTTGAGGATGGTTTGAGACAAATCTCCATGCTATTGGAAGATCTTTTGGAGTATCTTCGTTCTTTTCTTCTTCTTCATTCAAGTGATGAATGTTGTCCTCATTGCTTGTGGTCTCTTGATGTTCTTCATGTATGGTGAGTTTCTCAAATTCCTTTCGTAGACCTGCATCTTCATCTTCACAAACATTCTTTGAAATAATATCATTAGCCTCATCAAATGTGACAGCACAACTTCTTCAATTAAAAGAGTTCTTCTATTGTATAGTCTTTATGCTTTCTTGTCACTAGAATATCATAGGAAAATTCCTTCATCCGATTTCTTGTCAAATTTCCCAAGATTTTCATTGATTTTTAAAATAAAACATTTACAACCAAAAACTTTGAAATAGCTCATAACAGATTTTTTAAGCAAAACAAGAATTCATAAGGAGTTTTATTTAAAATAGGTCTCAAAAGAACTCAATTCATAACATAACAAGCCGTGTTAACGGCTTCTGCCCAAAAATATTTTGGTAAATCACATTCCCTAATCATGGTTCTAGCTGCCTCTTGGAGTGTTCTATTTTTCTCTCAACAACACCATTTTGTTGAGGCACTCTAACAACTGAAAATTCATGCGAAATACCATTGTGATCACAAATTTCGAGAAAAACTCCAAATTTGATTCAGCTCCATTATCGCTTCTCAAACGAATAATTTTCAAATTCAACAAATTTTGTATTTCAGAAAATAGTTTCACAAAATTTTCAAATGCTTCATTTTTGTGAACAAGAAATTGTACCCAAGTATACCTAGAATAGTCATCAACAATCAGAAACGCATATTTACTACCACCGAGACTAGCATGCTGAGTTGGACCAAACAAGTCCAAATGCAATCATTCCAAAGGTTTAGAAGTAGACACACAATATCTTTGGTTTAAAAGACACTTTAACTTGTTTACCAAATTGGCATGCATAACATATTTTATTTTTCAAAAACTTCAATTTTGGCTATCCTCTCACCAATTCTTTCTTAGCAAGACTTTTGATTAAATCCATGTTGAAGTGACAAAACTTTCTATGCCAAAGCCAAGGATCATCTGTAAAAGCGGTTAAACATTTTACATTGCTACTACCAAAATTATCAAGATAAATCACATAAACATCATTGTGCCTTGTACCTTTAAATAAAATGACACAATTTTTATCAAGAATTAAACATTCATGTTTGAACACATATAGATTCTTATCACATAGTTGACTCACACTTAAGAGATTGTAATTCAAATTATCAACAAGAAGCACATTTTTAATCAAGGTCTCACCATTTTTACCTACATTACCAATGCCAATTGATTTTGCTTTCATGTTATCCCCAAAAGTCACCTTTCACTATTTTTGGACTTGAGATTGGTGAAGAGAGATGCATAACACCGGTCATATGTCTTTAACATCCACTATATATGAACCATTTAGCATTGTCGATGATATTTATTACCTACACAAGAAATTAAGTGATAACTTTTGGTACCCATATTTTCTTGGATCCATAAGAATTAGTGTAACTACTACAAATCCATACAGTAGTTGTTGGCCCCAAAGCAACCTAAGAGTGGGGGGTGAATTAGGTTTCTAAAATTTACTTTGAGAAATATTGAGATTTTCAAATTGAAGGCAGATATAACAAAATCAATAGAACAGTAAAGTAAAGAGAGAAAAATTAAACAATCAATACTTCCAAGCTATCAAGCTTGAAGTATCAAATCTCTTGAATGCTTCACACACTTGGTGAGCCAATAATCCTTTACAAAGTTGGGAAGTTCTTGCTCACACTAAAACTCTTTTAGTTGAGCCAAGAATCTTACTTACAACCACACTTTCATACAAGATTATCACTCCACTCAAAGTTGAATTACACTCACAATTGCACACCTAATACAACAAAGCACTATAGTCAATTTGCACTCAAATTACTCTTTTCTAAGGCTTGTATACAGTGTATTAGATACCTTTTTCAGGTTATTAAAGCACCTATTTATAAGAGCAATAAATAGTGGTTTCACCTACTTCCTAACGGCTAAGTAATAAATGCACAAAAAATAGCCGTTGGGGTTTCGGACGTCCGAGAAGGAATGAATGTGTCCGAGTCAGCGTCCGATCTTCTTTCAGTTTTGTTGAGAGGCTTCGTTCGGACGTCCGTGCATCCGTCCGGTCCTTCGTCCGACAGAGGTTTTGAACGGTCCTTAGCGTCCGAAAGAGAGGCAGTAGGATTCCATTCTTTCTGCCAGTTCGTTCGGACGATGCAATGCGTCCGAGGAGTTTTGACCTAGTTCGGACGGTTCTGTGCGTCCGAAAGATCTGTTCCTGCAAAAGCTTGTTTTACAGAGTTAAGTGTTTATGTCATCATCAAAATAAGGTTTGGAAAACATCAGTAGTCATTCCACAGTATAGTTTTTCATTTTTCTTGACATAGCAATTATTTTTCACATGCCATATTGTTGGCAATAATTTCAAATAATGTTTTTATTTTCATATAAAGAAGATTTTGATTTTACGAAACAAAGATCATTCCTTCTAAAAGTGACAAGGTTCTTGTTGATCAAAACATTTCTATTCCTCTTCATACCTGTCAAAATTTTCCCCTTTTTTATGCAAGAGAACATTCAAGTCATCCAATCTTTTCTTCAAGGAGGCTTGTTCTTTCTTGATCCTTGTTTTCAAATGGATTCTTTTCTTCAACTCATCATTTTCTTGTGATAGCCTATTGTTTTCATTCACAAGTTTAGAGTTAGCATTTAATAAAGCATTTGATTTTTTTACTAACTCCTTATTTCTAGCATATGATTCCTTTAAACTATCATGCATTTTTAAAATGAAGGCTTCAAGATCATTCTGATCATTAGAATCATAAGAAGAAGTTACCTCATCATCACCAATGGCCATAAAGGCCATTTGTGTGTCGATTCCATTTCTTCTCAACTTCTCCTTCGTAGTTGAATCATCCCATGTGATTTGGAAATAGTTAGAGCGGGGCTTTCTTCCTTTATTTTTCTTCTTGGAAGGACACTTATTTGCGAAGTGTTCGGGTTGACCGCATTGAAAGCACTTTTCATTTCTAACTTGGTCTTCCCTTTGAAATTATTTGGGTTGATAGCTCTACCTCTTCTCATTTTCTGTTAGTGTTTGAGAAATCCTTTGGTGATGAGTGCAAGATCTCCTTCATCAAGATCTTCATCTTCTAGATTGATGGAACCATTTTCATCTTCTTCTTGAGAAGTCTTTAATGCATTGCTTATTTTTGGTCTTGCTTCTTCATCATCCAGCACTTTGGCCTTAAGCTTCAATTCATAAGACGTAAGAGAGTTAATTAAGGACTCAATAGGCATGGAGTTTAGATTCTTTGCTTCCTCTATAGCCATAGTTTTTGCCTCCCATTCTTTGAAGAGAGCATTCAAGACTTTTTCTATTCTTTTAGCCCAAAGAATACTCCTTACCCAAGGTTTCGAGATCCTTAATGATATCATGGAACATACAATATATTCTATTAATATTTTCATGTGGTTCCATCTTGAAGGATACATACTTAGCAACAAGTAAGGATTTTCTTTCGTTCTCGAACATCATCGCTCTCTTCATGAATTTCCTTCAATTTATCCCAAATTTCTTTAGCGGAAACGCATCTTTTGACACGAGTTGATTTGTTAGCATCCAAGCCATTGTATAGTACATTCAAAGTCTTCGCATTTAAGGTCAAATTTGCCTTTTCTTGTGGAGTGAGCTCATCTCTTGTCTTTTCTCTTCTTCTATTTATATGATCATCCATGATGGTAGCTTCAAAAGGACATTCATTTACAACATACCACAAGTCAATATCAATGATTACAAAAATATTTTCATTCTATCTTTCCAACTGATAAAGTTTATCCCATTAAATATAGGAGGTCTAGTGATAGATTGAGCCCTAAAAAATAAAGTATTATTGGTTGCCATTAGGGATTTTTACTCAAATGCAATTTAAGCAAAATAAAGAGACCAATGCTCTGATACCAATTGTTGGACTCAAAGCAACCTAAGGGGGATGAATTAGGTTTCAAAAATTAATTTAACAAATAATGCTCAATTTAAATTTCTTTCACTTGGAAAATAAGATGATGAAAGGAAAAGCAATTAAGAATAAGATGAATATATTAAATTGAGAAAGAGATCAAACACCATATCCAAGCTAAATAGCTTGGAATAATAATCCACCAAGTGGCTCCTTCAATCTTGGTGAGCCAATAATCTCTAGTGTACAAAGTAGGATCACCCTTGCTCACACTACTTCTTTTTAGTTTAGCCAAGGATTTTACACCAAACCTCACTTTTGTACAAGATTATCACTTCACTCAATATTTTGAATAGCAATCTTAAGTACACACTAATACAATATCACTAAAGAGCTAATTTGCACTCAAATTGCCTTTCGCTTTTTGCTTGTATTCAATGTGTAAGATATTTTTCATTATACAAAGGAGTTAGTATTTACAAGTGCAATAAATTGGGTTCTAACCACCTCCTAACAGCTCAATAATAAATGCTCAAAAACTAGCCGTTATAGGTTTCAGACATCCGATGTTATTGTCATGCGTCCGATCCATCATTTGATCTTAAATATCAGAGGGTAGGGGATTCCACTCGGAAGCTGAACTTGCTTCCGTTCCTTCGTCCGAACCAAGTATGTTTGAAAGGTTAACACATCGGACGGTGTATTGTGTCCGAAAGGTTTAATGCTTAACTGTGAATGTTTTTCTTTCGGACAGTTAGCTTCGTCCGATGTAAGCTTCTTTTGGACAGTTAGATGCGTTCGTTGCGGGTGCCTTAAAACTTTTGACTCTGCCTTTCTCTTTCGGACGATGAAATACGTTTGAGGCAAATTCCTTTGGACGAGCTTGTGCGTCCATTGTAGATGCTCCAAAATCTTGCTCTCTGCTTGAAATCGTTCGGACAGTGCATTGCGTCTGTGATAATCTCGTTTGAAAGAGCTTGTGCATCCGAGAAATATAGTATTGTTCGGACGGTATTCTTCATCCAAAAATCCTGCTTGAGCAATTGTACCAAAAATCCTGCATAGCTTCAGTTAAGAAAGTTAAGTTTTATTTGTCATCATCAAAACCTTTCAAAACCCCTCTGGTAGGTTTCACAAGCGACTTAGTCGTGCCGAAGGGCAAATAATGCTTCCTTTAACCCTTGGAACTTTCCTGAAGCACATGACCAATTTCGTCATCATCAAAAGGGACAGTTCCTACAACATGATCCTCGGGCAACCCATGCAATATACATACAGGATCATTTCCTTCATGTTCTATATTGGAATCAAATTTATATTGAGAGACAGGATGGAAGACACAGTGATTAAGAACCAGCAAGAGGCTCAAACTTGCTACATGATGTCTCTGCGGTCCCAATCACAAACCATGTCTGTCGCTGAAAAAATCTTCTTTTTGCAAACTTTTGACGCTCAATCCACCTCCGGCATTCTAAAGGGCCAATGACCAACCTGAGGAGAGAAGGAGAAGATGCGGAGCTTTCAAGGAGCACATCAGAGATACCTAACTTACCTAAGCCTAAGGAAAAAGACAAGGCTAAAATTGAGCCACAGGACGAAGTGCCCATCGAGGAGATACGACCCGAGCATCCCAAATAGAAAACTAAAAATTTGTGCGATTCTAGCAATAGAATTCAAAGCTCTTCTCTTCAGACTTCTCACTGAATACAAGGACGTGTCACCTGGACTATCGAGGATATGACTTGCATTCCTTGAGAAATTATTGAGCATAAGCTTGGAATGGGTCCAGCGTACAAGCCTATCAAGCAGAATAAGTGCCTTTTCGTTCCAGAGCGTAGTTTAGTGATTGAAGCCGAGGTAGATAAGCTCTTAGCAGCAAAAATTATTAGAGAAGTATTATATCCAACCTGGCTTTGTAATCCCGTCCTTGCAACTAAACAAGATGTTCATCTTGGCGATGTGATAAGACTTTATCGATCTCAATAAAGTTTGTCCAAAGGACAGTTATCCGTACCACCAGATCGGTACAGTAGTTGATTCTTTTGTTGGGTTTTACGTTTTACATTGCATTTAAAGGGTATCATCAGATATACATGGCAAAAGAAGATGAAGAGAAAACCTCCTTCATAACTAACCAAGGCACGTATTGCTATACTACGATACCCTTCGAACTTAAAAATGCAAGAGCCATATACAAGAGGCTCGTCAATAAAGTGTTCAAGTCCCAAATAGGATAAAATATAGAGGTGTACATAGACGATATGGTAGTAAAGAGCCGAACTTTTGAATAGTCTTTGGTGGATCTCAAAGAAACCTTCGAAACATTGAGGTCAATTCGGATGAAGCTGAACCCCAAAAAGTGCACATTTGGGGTCCCCTCGGGAAAATTCTTAGGGTTCATAGTCTCCTATCGGGGAATTGAGGCAAACCCTAAAAAGGTGCAAACTATAATTATATTTGATGAATACGAGGACTCCCATCTCGATGAAGGAAGTTCAAAGACTTACTGGAAGAAGGGCAGCCCTGAATCGGTTCTTGTCCAAGTCAGTAGACAGGGGCCTACTATTTTTTCAAATTGTAAACAAAATAGAAAATTTCCAGTGGACAGAAGAAGCTCAAAAGGCCTTTGATGATCTTAAGAGATATTTGAGTAATTTGCAAAGCTCGTGTCTCCTAAAAAAGGAGAGCCAATGTACCTGTACATCTCAATTACAGACTTGGTAATCAGCTCAGTTCTCTTAAAATAAGATGAGAACGGCAAGCAGTGCCCCATATATTTCATAAGCAAGGTGCTTCAGGGACCGAAAAGGAATTACTCTCTCAACAAAAAAGCTACATTTTCCTTGGTGATGTCAGCTCGAAAGTTGAGGCCATATTTTCATGGCCACAAAATAATTTTCCTAACGAACTTCCCCTTGAAAAATATATTGAGAAAACCTGATACTTCGAAAAGGATGTTAAAATGGTTTGTGGAGCTGTGTTGAGTTCGACATTGAGTTTAAGCCTCGAACTGCCATCAACTCACAAGTTCTAGTGGACTTCATAGCAGAAAACTATGGGTCTGAGAAGTTAGAACTAATCATGATAGTGGATCAACCCAACGAGCTTCAACTCAGAAAAGATCTCGTATAGGAGCTTCACGTTGATCGGGTTTCGTGTGAATCCAGAGGTGGAGTAGGTATCATAATTAAGTCCCCAGAAAGGGATTATCTCACATATGCTCTGAGGTTCAGATTCTCAACAACAAACAATGAAGGTGAATATGAGGCACACATCTACGGGATGAAAATGGCACACAAGATAGGAGTTTGGACTATAAAGATACACTCTAATTCACAGTTAGATGTAAATCAAAGTTTGGGAAACTATGAAACTTGAGGCGTGATCCTAAAGAAGTATCTAGCCGAGGTCAAGAACTGGATGTCAAAATTTAAAAGAGCAGACATTATCAAGGTCTCCCGAGCAAAAAATACGCACGTGGATACAGGATTGTCAGAGCTGGCCTCGGTGATATGCTTGCACCTAACAATGGAAATATTAGTGGAAGTACAAGACTTCTGGTTCGTGGATCCTATGGATAAAATTATGGATATCCATACGGAACTCGGATGGATGGAGCCTATAGTAAATTACCTCAAGAGTAATAAACTTCCTGAAGATCCAGTTGAGGACAGAAAGCTTAAGGATAGAGCTATAAAATATAATTGATTGATGGAATCCTGTACAAAAAGCATATTTATGTCCACTATTGAGATGCCTCGAGCCTTCCGAAACTAACTATGTGTTAAGAGAGGTCCACGAGGACATATATGGTAGGATATTACTGGCCCACTTTACATTCTGATGTAGATGATTTAGTTAAAAAATGCCATCAATGTCAAATCCATGCACCTATTCCCTGAAGACCCGGTTCGGACATGGTCCCTATTTAGAATCCTTGGCCATTTGCTCAATGAGGAATAGATATTTTGGGCCACTACCGAAGGGAATAAGTCGCAGGGTTGAATTTTTTATAGTAGCAATTGACTACTTCACCAAATGGATCAAAGTTGAACCTTCAGCAGTGATTTCTGGGAAGGCAATGGAGAAGTTCTTTTGGAAGAATATTTTTTGCCGGTTCAGAATCCCTTTTTTTCTCATATCCGATAATGGAAAACAATTTGACGGGAGACCTTTTAAGAGATTCTGTTCGAACCTCGATATAAATTAACACTTCACTTCGTGGCATATCCACAAGCGAATGGGTAAACAAAATTTGCAATCGAACCTTACTGATGGGACTCAAGACTGGGCTGGAACGAGTTAAGTGCGCGTGGGTAGAAGAACTGCCTAGTGTCTTATAGGCATACAAAACCATTCCCTGAACAGCCAATGGTCATATACCATTTAGTTTGGTTTATGGTTCTGAGGTTATCATTCCTACTAAAATTGGATTACCGTTAGCCCGAGTGGCACTATGTGACTTGGAACAAAATGACAATGCCTTAAAAATCAATTTGGATCTGCTAGAAGTTTGAAATAAGACAAGATGCATCTCTCAAAGAAGTCAAATAGAAGCAAATTGTGGTCGACATTGTAACTCCAGAGTCAAACATAGATACTTGCGACCTGGAGACTTGGTGCTTCAAAAAAATGAAGCAAGCCGAGTTGAGGGAACAAAAAAGTTAGATCCAAATTGAGAAGGCCTTTATCGCATGATAGAGGCTCGTAGATCGAGCTATTATAAGCTTGTTGACATGAAAGGAGATCCTGTTCCCATAATGTAGAACATTTTAAATTTGAAAAAATATTATCAAGGAATGTAATAAAATCCTTTTCTCATGAAAATAAGTGATTCTCGAAGAAGGGCATGAACGAACACATAAACATACAAGAGCACTGAGACTTGTAGTCCCTCTTCAAAAAAGATCGAACCGCTCTAATTCGCAGATATGCTAAAAAGGTTCGGATCAGGTTCAAGAAAAAGATCAAGAGGGCTGAGACCTAGTGGTCCCTCCTTGAGGGCTAAGCCTAGTTGTCCTCCGTCAAGAAAAATCGGACTGCTCTAACCCGCCAATGTGCTAAAGAGGTTCAGACTAAATTCAAGAAAAAGATCAAGAGGGCAGAGACCTAATGGTCCCACCTCGAGGGTTGAGACCTAGTAGTCTCTCCTCAAGAAAATCGAACCGCTCTGACCCGCTGATGTGCTAAACAGGTTCAGACCAGGTTTAAGAAAAAGGTTAGAAGGGCTGAGACCTGGTAGGCCTCCCTCAAGGGCTAAGACTTAATAGTCCTCCCTCAAGAAAATCAAATCGTTCTGACCCACTGAAGTGCTAAAGAGGTCTAGACCAGGTTCAAAATAAAAAAAAAATAAAGTTTGGAGGGTTGAGACTTAGTAGTCCCCCTCAAGAAAATCGATCTGCTCTAACCTGCCGAAGTGCTATGTTTGGACCAGGTTCAAAATAAAAAGAAAATAAAGTTTGGAAGGCTGAGACTTAGTAGTCCCCCCTCAAGAAAATCGAACTGCTTCAACTTGTCGAAGTGCTAAAGAGGTCTGGATTAGTGTTCAAAATAAAAAGAACAATAGAGTTTGGATGGCTGAAACTTAGTAGTCCCCCACAAGAAAAATGAACCAATATAACCCCTGAGGTCACTAGACAGGTTCAAATCATGTTTAAGGAAAGATAAAGTGAAAGAAAAAGAAGAAGCAACAGAACACAAGCACTTAATTCAACTCCGAATATGGGAACACAAGTGTTGCTCACTCAAAAATTTGCTTAAGTATTATGATAAACCGCAGAATAGTTGTTATAAGTTTGTTACTTATGTGCTTGGTACTTAGGGCATTTGGCATAATTCTGAAGGGATGAGACAATAAATTGAAGCAAGATAGAAATGAAGACAGATTGAAGTGCCAAAAAGCTCAAAATTTTGTTAAATTGAAGTGGCCCTAGCCATTACAAAATTCATGATTATAGAAGAGCCTACGATTTTATATTAAAGGGTCCGGCCGATGAGGTAAAAACTGGATTCACAAGTTTAGATTCAACCTCCAGAACTGTAGATCTGGGTACTCGACATTCCCTGAAGTTGTGACTTTAGGAGCTCCTGGGATCAATACTTGGGCCCTGATTTGCGCTTGAAGATTGTTGATGACCTCGTCATTAAATGAGACATCATAAGGAAGACTCTTGTATAGATCTGGGTTCTTCACCAAGTGATCACATACCATGGTGAAGACCTTCTCGGTGAATGCCTTTGGCATTGCGTCCACCTCTTTGAAAATGACGAACGCATTCTTGCCTCGGATCGTAAGCTCATTCTCCCGAGAGCTGAACTTCGCCTCAGCCATTTTAGTTTCCTCTTGGAGTTGAAGGATCTTTTTCTCTTGATCAGCAATCTTCTTGTCTTGATCACTGATGTCAACTTCCAGGGTCTTCTTCTCCATTTCAACTTGGCGAAACTATTCTTTGACCCCTTCCAACTCGGCTCTTCACTCATGGTACTTTTTGCTGGCCTCTATGTTGCATTTCAACTCGTTGGCCTTCACGGTCTCCTTCACTTTCTGGCCCATCTCGGCAACTTTAGCGTGGGCTACCTATTACTTCATGGAGTTCAAGGTGGAGTTGAAGGAGGCCTCCCACTCAGCAATAGAGGGCAAAATTGTGACGGCCTGAAAAGCAATAAGCAAATAAGTCAGGATTTTATCAGAAGTTAAGTTATACAACTCTTTGAAAAAGAATAAAAAAGGAAACAAAAATACTTACGTTCATCCAGCTAACATGCATCTTGTCTAACTTCTGTTGGGGTGTGAGTCTCCTCATGTAGGCTACATCTTGAGGCAAGGCGATGAACTTCGCCTGCTCACGAGCCTCCGTCGCAAATTGTGACCGATCATTAATATTGATCATATGAGTGGGTCGGAATTGGGTACTCCTCGAGGTGGAAGGAGTTGGAAGGGGGCCAATTGACGCTTGAGCTCAAGAGAGATCTCTTGACCCAGCCGACCTCGTCTCCTTCTTGGTGTTATATTTTCTGACTCCTAAAAAGTTGAAAAAAGGGAAAAGTTAACCAGAAATTATTGCTGCATAGATAAAAGAAGGCATAAAAGACTTAAGGGAAGCAAATCTCACCATAGGTAGTGATGTACTATTTGTTTAAGGGAAGATTCTTGGAAGCCTCCCCAGGGGTCTTCACCATCGTACCCGAGCCTATGGGTCTTGATGGCGACGGTGATGAGGCCGGGATGCCTGAGGAAGTGGGGCCAACCTCGATTGTAGTAGTTTCCCTGCTCATTTTCCCAATAACCCGAACTACCTCAGGCTCGTGTTGGGCAGCTAGTCGCATTGCAAGGGTGACTGTCTGATTGTTACCCGAGCTCCTCGAGACAAGTTCTACTTCCAAAGTGAGATCTACAGCTGTCCCCGGAGTGGCATCGACACTGTCTGAGGCAACACTTATTCTTGTGGATGAAGACTCGCTGGTGGATGACGGTGTAGGCTAACTAGAGGAACTCGTACCAGTGGCAGGGATGTTGGAAACCAACCATCTCAAGAATGCTCCGAACTCTACAAAAAGAAAATGTCTGTCAGTTTGGACGTGTAAAAGAAAACGATTAGAGAGAGAAAAGACGAAAACAAAAAATTAGTTTACAAGCACCTTTATGAGAATCATAATCCTCGAGAGTATTATGATAAGGAAATAGCCTCGCCCAAACCAAAATATTATTAGAGAGTATGGCCGCCTGGTTGTGGAAGCTTATTCTGGGGTTGGACTCGATAAGCCTCTTAGCGTCATCGGAGTCCGGAGGTAAGGCATTCTTTGCCTTTAGGTTCTCCTTAATGGGGTTCCAGAGACCTCGAGGCATCGGAGGATCTAAGTAATGGACATAGAAAAAAGATTTCTTCCAATCATGAATTGAAGAAGGGTTCCCCGAGGTGAGCTGTTTGCCCGGAGTTCGGGGAGAAGCGTGAAAAAACCCCTTCATGGGAAAAAGCTTTAACGTCATCCTAAATGTATCTAAGGAAGAGAAATGTTGTACAATTTACAAAAGAAGGAAAATCCAGCAATGAGCCGAATGGTGTTGGGGTCAGTTGGGATATGCTGATATCCCAACGGTCGGAAAGTTCACTAAACAAGAAGATGAGTAATGGGGAGTCTTAACCCTGCCTTTAGTTGCTCCTGGTAAACTGTTAAGTAACTAGGAGTTGGCAAGTAATCTCGATCCTCAGATGCAGGGAATTTGATATGCACGTTCTTAGCGAATTGTGGTACCTATCCCAAAAAAAATTTATGTCTTCAGGGTCGAGGGTGTTCAGGGTATTTAAGGTTTTGAAGGTCAGGGTAGTCATTACGTGGAGGTTCAATTGAAGGGGGTTTGGAAAGAAAATTGAAGGGGACTGCAGTTAGGAGGGCTTCGTCAAAAGGGTTAAGCAGTCTTTCAATCTCATTCATGGGAGAAAGGGGTTGAGAAGTGCTTATGAAGGAGGAAGGAGTGAACGTACCGGCCATTTCTCTTGGTTGGAAACACAACTTGGAAAACTTGGGCTTCGCTAGAAAAGTTGCAACGATCGGTGTCCGGTTTGGCAACAGACGGTGATGACTAGCCAGGAAACGAAGGATTTGCAGGAAAATAGAGGACTGAATGAGAATGGAGCGGTGAGGAAGTGATTCACTCAAAGAGGAAAAGAGGAAGGAATATAAGGAGAGGAAAGGATAATTCTCACAAAGGTGAAGGAAAGCAAAGGCAATAGTAGAATAAAAAGGTGAGATTTTTGGGAAAAGGAGTGTATAAATAGACTTGAGTTGTGCCCTAATTGGGGAGAAAAATGAAAATTTTTTGCCTGAAAATTAGGTAAAAAACGAGAAGTTAAAAGATGCTTTGGAAATTGAAATAATTCAAAGTAAAGATGTCTTTTGAGAATAAGTAATAAAAGCGGGTGACAAAAACGAAGCGTTACACAGTAAATGTATTAATGACGTAGTATAGAGAATATAATTATAGTACATGTGGACTCGGTGAGCCACAAGTATTATGGTGGAGTAATCGTTGTGAAACAGCATGTTTCATAGGAAAACTCGTCTCTACAGGAAAAGTAAAAGTTTAGGGTTTCGTATTGAGTGGTTCAGGGTTTCGTATTGAGTGCGCTAGTTCGGAAAAGTTCGAGATTCGTACATGTTACGACTCGGGATATATGCTCCTCGACTCGACAGATCACACCTTGTTTGCCAAGCTTCGGCATCATAACCTGAGAAAAGTTGCAGGGGACTCCTGTTGGCTATCATCGGCTCGGCCCTGACCCCAAGGTTTGGTACCAAGCCAAGGGGACTATTGATGGTGCTTAGGACTAGAGCTTGGTACACTTCCAAATGATTGTTTTAGAAGTACTTACGTGGCAAGACAAATATGTACTTTAAAAGTAGGTTCAGCTAGTAGGATTGTGGCCCAACTCTCCTCATATGTATCTATATATAAGGGGCTTGGGTGGTAAGATCTAGACTATTATTGCTCATCTTGTAATCTCCTCATAATACGCCATGTTTGGATTGTTGTTTTTGCTCATTTTTTATCACTTTTTACTTTACTATTTATACATTTATGAAATATTTGTTTTGTCAGCAAAAAATATTTTGATCAACATTTTTTACTTTTTTTCAAAAATACTATTAATTATTTATACAATTCAAAATTTTCTTTCACTATTCATTACTTAAACAATTCAAATTTTTCTTTCACTATTCAATACTATTCAATCAATTATTTTACTATACGTCTATACGCGTATTATACTATTTACATATATTAACATTAAATTTTTTTATACTATCCATTACTATTCATTGGTCTGAATTTTTTTTAGGCAAAGAAAAAAATGAAAATATAAGTTTGGACTTCCGAACCTAGGTTTGGGAGTCCGAAGTATAGACGAAAAAATAAATTAAAATAATATATAAGGTTCGGATTTCCAAACTTAGGTTCGGGAATCCGAAATATAGACGGAAAAATAGTGTTGAAAATGGTATATAAGGTTTGGATTTTCGAATTTAGGTTCGGGAGTCCGAAATATAGGCGGCAAAATAGAGTTTAAAATATAATATAAGATTCGGACTTTTGAACCTATGTTGAAGAATCCGAACTACGGGTAGAAAAGTGTAAATTTTATGAATTATTTTTTTATTTTGTATTAAATAAATATATGTTTAGCAAACGCACATGGACATATTTCATTTTTTAAGATTCGGATTTCAAAAGATAAATAGGTAACTACCTTTGCATGTAGTTTTTAACACTTGATTTGATAGTATAAAAAAAGTGAAATGGATTATATATTTTGATATTAATAATTTTATTCAAATTTTGTATACGTATGTTGTCTTTTAGTGCACAAAATACTAAGTAATTTTTAAAATTCTATTTTTTATTTTATATTAAATAAATACATGTTAGTATACATGTATGTGACACGGTCCGCCCATTTAAACGAAGAGGTTTGGCCCAAAATAAAAGTAAGTCCAAATGATTGGCCCAGGCCCAGAAGATAAAGGAACATTCTAGACTTCTCTAGAATGATGTAGATTTGGAATATCCTCTAGAAGGAATATTCTTTGTATAGAATTCTCTAGAATATTGTAGATTTGTATTTACTTTGGAAGGTTCTAGAATTCTCTCTTACAAGTATAAAAAGGGGCCAACCCCCTCATTTGTAACACACCTCAGAAGTTGAACAATTGAATATACAGAGTTATATTTTCTCTCAATTCTCTCTCTTCTATTGTTGTGAGTGTGAGAAAGGCTGACGAGGGTGAAAACCTAAGTGCCGCACCGGTTGGGAGCACTAAAAATAGTGAGCCCGTGACAAGTGGTATCAGAGCGAGTTTCGTAGCAAGTACTTGGCAAGAAGACACTATGGCTGGAACTTCATCCGACATGACCCATGAGGAGATTCCTCAGACGAAGAAGGACAGGAAGGGCGAGAACCATCAAGAGATGGCAGTAGACAGCCGTCCTTATACACATCTAGATGAGAAATCGAGTTGGCCATGGCAGAAACCCGCGACGCTGTTGAGGATGCAGTCGTACGCATTGACGGGGTCGAGTCCAGGGACGAAGACCTTAGGGGAGAACTGCAGGGTGCCTTGAATGCTGCGGTAGATGGTTTGGCCCAGAGGTCCGAAAGTCTGGAGTTTTCTCCCCAATAGGGCACTATTCGGATCGATGAGCAAAAGGTAAATCTTGCTCCTCATCATACTTGACGGATTATGCTTTATTATGGTGGCGGCGCAGGAGTGACAATCATAGTGGCACTGCCATTACTACTTGGGATCAATTTGTGGACGAGTTTCGCAGCTACTTCTACCCTCAGTATGCAGAGAGGGACGCTCGTGCAAAACTTTGCCGACTGGAGATGAAGGGTGAAGTCAGGGAGTACGTGAAAGAGTTCTCCCAATTGATGCTGCTCAAATTGTCTCAAATTCAAAGTATGAGCGAGGAAGATGCCTTCTTCCAGTTTATGGATGGACTTAAGTCGTGGACACGGTTGGAGCTGGAAAGAAGAAATGTGGATAATCTATCCAAAGCTATGTTGGTGGCCGAGTCTCTCGTGGAGTTTAAGCCACGCGAAAAGCCAACCACACCAAAGGAAAAGCCTAATTTCTCCAAACCAAAAGGTAAGGAGATTGCGAAGGAGAGCTACAAAGAATTTGGTAGGGGAGCAAGGGAGAAGTCCCCTTCCAAGAACGAGGGGAAGTCATTCATAACAAGGGACAAGGGCAAGCGACCAATGAAATGTTTTTTCTGCGATGGTCCACACATGGCGCGAGAATGTCCTGCAAAAGCAAAATTAGCAGCCATGGCCATGGAAGAAGGGACGGCAGAGGAAAAGCAATTGGGTTCGCTGCGGATCCTAAATACCATCAAAGTGAAGAAGTCACAAAAGAAGAAGGGCTTGATGTTCGCCGATGTGGAATTAGCAGGACTCACAAGCTAAGCGCTCTAGTGGACACTGGAGCTACCGACTTCTTCATCTCGATCGAGGCCGCCAAGAAACTCAACCTTCAGGTGGGGAAAGGCATGGGCACCTTGAAGACCGTCAACACCAAGGAGGTCCCTGTCCATGGGTTGGCAAGCAACGTGGATGTAGCCATGGGGCAATGGAAGGGAAAGACTTCACTTGAGGTAATCCCCCTTGATGATTATGATGTTGTGATAGGACTAGACTTCCTTGATCGTATTAGTGCCATGCTACTTCCCTTCGCCGACTGTATATGCATTCTGGATTCTCAATACCAATGCGTGGTACCTCTAAAGAGGGAATCTGGAAGGGATCACAAGACCCTATCTGCCATCCAAATATGCAGCGGGTTGAAACGAGGAGAGCCAACCTTCCTCGCGACCCTGAAGGTAGATGAGGAAGATAACCAAAGGGAGGTGCCCAAAGTGGTTGCGGCAGTACTGGAGGAGTTCAAGAGTGTGATGCTGTAGAGCTGCCGAAGGAATTGCCTCCTAAGAGAGAAGTAGACCACGAGATCGAGTTGATCCCCAGCACCAAGCCACCTGCGATGGTCCCCTATCGCATCTTTAAAGAGCTCGAAGAGCTAAGAAAACAGTTGAAGGATTTGCTGGATGCGGGGTATATCAGACCCTCGAAGTCTCCATTTGGTGCCCCGATACTGTTCCAGAAGAAACACGACGGGTCCCTGAGGATGTGCGTAGACTACAGGGCCTTGAACAAACTAACAGTGAAGAACAAATACCCCATACCATTGATTGCCGACTTGTTCGACCAGCTTGGAGGCGCACGATGGTTTTCCAAGTTGGACCTAAGGTCGGGGTACTGGCAGGTACGCATTGCCGAAGGTGACGAACACAAAACAGCTTGTGTGAGGCGGTACGGTGCCTACGAGTTCCTCGTCATGCCTTTCGGCTTGACCAATGCCCCAACAACCTTCTGCACGCTGATGAACAAGGTACTTCGAGAGTTTCTCGAGGCAATTATAAATTTGTGGTAGTATACCTTGATGATATTGTGATTTATAGTCGTACCTTGGAAGAGCACATCCAACACTTGAGAAAGGTGTTTAGTGTGCTTAAGGAGAACCAACTCTTCGTGAAAAAGGAGAAATGTGCGTTCGCAGAACAAGAGGTGCGTTCCTTGGACACATTGTGGGGGAAGGCCAGATTCGGATCGATGTGTAAAAAATCCAAGCTATTGTGGAGTGGAAACCCCCTACCAAGGTGACAGAATGCGATCATTCCTTGGATTGACGAACTACTACCGAAAGTTGGTGCGAAGGTTCTCCAACATCACCACGCCTCTCACGGAGTTGCTAAAGAAAGGAAAGGATGGGAATGGGATGAGGAGTGCCAAGGAGCTTTTGAAAAACTAAAAGAAGCCATGACCCAAGAACCGGTACTTGCCTTGCCAGATTTCTCAAAGGCCTTCGAGGTAGAAACAGACGCATCGGACTTTGCCATTGGTGGGGTATTAATGAAAGAAGGACATCAACGTTGTCATTTCTAGATGTGTATAAGAGACAGGCCTATATGTTGGGGTTCCATTTTACGGTTCGGACGGACAACGTTGCCACAAGCTACTTCCAATTTCAAAAGAAACTCTCTCCCAAACAAGCGAGGTGGCAGGACTTTTTGGCAGAGTTCGACTATGTACTGGAGTACAAGTCTGGGAGGGTCAACTCTGCTGCTGACGCCTTGAGCCGAAAGACGATGCTTGCGGCCACTAGCCAACTTGAGAGTCTGTTGCCCGACAGGGATCAAAAAGGATTGAAACACGATGCACTGCTAGGAGCTGCTCGAATATGCCCAGGAGGGGAAAACTCGAAGGTTTTGGGTTGAGAAGGAGTTGCTCTACACGAAAGGGCGACGCCTCTACGTGCCGCACTATGGGAACTTAAGACGGGAGTTAATGGAAGAGTGCCACGACTCAAACCAAGTGGGCGGGCCACCCGGGGATGCACCGTACCTTGGCGCTGATGCAGAACGGATACTATTGGCATCGAATGAGAGACGACGTGGAGACTTATGTTCGAACTTGCTTAGTATGCCAACAAGACAAGATTGAACAGTCTAAAATAGCAGGATTGCTGGAACCGTTGCCCATTCCAGAGAGACCATGGGAAAGCGTCTCAATGGATTTTATAGTTGGCTTCCCAAAATTTGAGGGATGCCAAACCATCATGGTAGTAGTCGACAGGTTCTCGAAATATGGGACTTTTATAGCCGCTTCCAAGGACTGACGGCTGTCTCTTATACACATCTAGATGTGTATAAGAGACAGCTTCTCAATAGCCTTTTGAACCATCTCTAACCTCTCTAAGACCAGCATTTCCTTCTCACGACGCGCTTATAGTGACTCTTCCTTCACTGTTCTCGTTTTCAAAACCTCGAAAGGTGGTAACCCCGCAAAGATACGAATTGGCCAAGACATGGCACGAGGAGGCAGATTTGGCAGGCATCCCTACAAAAAGTGCTAAGAAGATGAAAAAATGGGCTGATGAGAAGAGACGATTCCTTGAGTTTGATCCCCAGTACCTTGTGTTAGTCAAGGCACACTCCATACTTAGATATCGGAAGGTGCATAAGGGACTACTTGAAGGTACGAGGCCCGTTCAAAGTACTAAGACGAGTAGGGAAGGTGGCGTACAAGGTGGAACTCCTTCGAAACTAAAACTTCATCCGGTGTTCCATGTGAACTTGTTGAAGCCATACCACGGGACGAGGAAGACCCCAAGCAGGCATCACACTCTTGAACCTGTCTCTTATACACATACTAGATGTGTATAAGAGACATTGCAAGCCCGGGATCGAATCCAGAATGCATATCCAAGCTGTCTCTTAAATCACAATATCATCAAGTGTATAACTACCACAAATTTATCGAGAAACTCTCGAAGTACCTTCTGTCTCTTATACACATCTAGATGTGTATAAGAGACAGGGTATAGTGGATACGTGCCGCTTTTACACGAAGAGGTTTGGCCCAAAATAAAAGTAAGTCCAAATGATTGGCCCAGGCCAAAAGATTTTGGGCCAAACCTCTTCGACTTCTGAATGATGTAGATTGGAATATCCTCTAGAAGGAATATTCTTTGTATAGAATTCTCTAGAATCTTGTAGATTTGTATTTACTTTGGAAGGTTCTAGAATTCTCTCTTACAAGTATAAAAAGGAGCCAACCCCCTCATTTGTAACACACCTCAGAAGTTGAACAAATTGAATAAACAGAGTTATATTTTCTCTCAATTCTCTCTCTTCTATTGTTGTGAGTGTGAGAAATGTTGACTGAGGGTGAAAACCTAAGTGCCGCACCGGTTGGGAGCACTAAAAATAGTGAGCCCGTGACATATGGGTATATATTATTTTTTAAAATTCAAATTTTAAACGTTGAGAAGATAATTACATTTGTATATCGTTTTTAATATTTGATTTGATCGTGTGAAAAAGAAAGTGAACGGAATTATATATTTTGATATTAGTAATTTCGTTCGATTTTCGCATACGTTTTTTTATCTTTTAGTGTACAAAATACTATCCAAATACTTATTTACAAAAAAATTATTTGCACTATCCACAATCCAAACACTTACTCAAATTATTCACATTTTTTTTTATTATTTAACATATTACTCAAATAATTTTTTTGAATAATAAACTAAAATAATATTCCAAATAATATAATCCATACTAAGCACAATTTCTAAATTCTCTCTTCAAACTTTTTACTTTCGAGCCAGCTACTAATTTCGCACTTAATCAATGCAAACTAATTATATTTCAAAGGAAAAAACTTACATGAATCTGGTTTTTGGCCCCACCTATACTGCGATCAAAATTAAATTTTATAAAATCTTACTTACATCATCTTACGTCATAAATTTCATAATATTTAATTAACACCATAAAATTTATAAATGGGATCAAAGATCAGATCTACCTATTTCTTTCCCAATTTCAAAACCCCTTCAGTTTTCCCTCTTAACTCGAAAAACATGGATTTAACCTCAAAACTCCAACTTATTGGCCTTAGGTCTACTTTCCTTACCGGAAACTCCCGGAGAGCCGTTGCACTCTGCCCTTTCCACCTTCCTATACCTCCCACCACCCTCAAAAGTACCACTTTTATTAGAAAACACCCCAAAATCTCAGCCAAATTACAGGCTGTGGCGGTGGAAACTGCCCAGACTGAGGTGAAAGATGAAATAGAGTCCTTTTTTGGATAATTCGGGCACTCGATTGGATATGGTATATAAGTGTATAAATATGCCATCTAATAGTGGGGCGTCGAGCATTTCATCTGGGATTAGGCTGGAAAATATTAGTAAGAGTTATAAGGGTGTGACTGTTTTGAAAGATGTGAGTTGGGAGGTGAAAAAAGGCGAAAAAGTCGGATTAGTAGGCGTAAATGGAGCAGGAAAAACAACGCAATTGAGGATTATATCTGGTTTAGAAGAGCCTGATTCAGGGAATGTGATTAAGGCCAAAGCTAATATGAAAATTTCATTTTTGAGTCAAGATTTCGAGGTTTTGGGAACGAGAACAGTGAAGGAAGAGTTTATAAGCGCGTTTAAGAAGGAAATGCTGGTTGCAGAGAGGTTAGAGAAGGTTCAAAAGGCTATTGAGAAGAGTGTGGATACTTTGGAGTTGATGGGAAGGTTGTTGGGTGAGTTTGATTTGTTACGGAGGAGAGCTCAGGCTGTGGACTTGGTTGAGGTTGAGGTTAAGATTAGTAAGTTGATACCAGAACTTCGGATTTGTACCTGAGGATTCTGATAGGCTTGTGGCTTCATTTAGTAGTGGATGGCAGATGAGGACGTCCCTTGGGAAGATTCTTCTGCAGGTATGCTGCAATTAGTGATGATTGTTTCAGAAAAATTTGGTTGATTTGAGCATTGGTTAAGTAGCAGGAACTAATGATTATTCGTGTTTTTATAATCATACCTACTTTGATACCTATGGTTAGGTGACTGATGAATTGTTTGAGGATGATTGTTTGTTTTAGTTTACCCTCTGCTAGTTTATTTTGATATTCTGTCTGTTTGAATGGTATCTTTTGAGTTTTGAGTAATAATTGTGTAGAATAGTGGTACTTAATGGTATTTTTTGTTTGAGTTGACTGCTCATAACCAAAATATGTGCAATTTCTATAAATGTAACTGAAGTACAAGGTATTGATGGATGTTTGTGTGAATGATGTCCATATTTCATTTGGATGAAAATTTATTAATTGATAAATGGTTATTATTATAAACACCATTGTACATTTTTACTAGTATTTAGAACATATTTCTGTTTCTGGTGGATTACTCTTTAACCTCATTTAATTGCGTTTTTTATAGTTTATACTAGTAATAGGCTACTTTGGATGTCTGTGTCTCAGTAATACCCATGGTGCTACTAAAGTTCAATTACAAGTTCAATTTCGGACATTGCCATGTTGTTGTGCAGTTATATAATTTGTATGCTTTCATTGGGCTAGGTTGAGTTAAGTCTCTTTGTTGGTGAAATCTGATTGGTGGAAACCACTTGTTCCTCCCTCTATCCCCTCTAGAAAAAGAAGAATAGTGATGATTAAAGAAAAACATGAGTTATGTATTATGTGTTATGGAACTTACAGTTGGCTGATACTTTTTGCAAACATTTATAGGACCCAAATTTATTACTTCTGGATGAACCTACAAACCACCTTGATCTTGATACAATTGAGTGGCTTGAAGGTTATCTCCAGAAGTAAGATGTGCCAATGGTCATCATATCATGCTGAATCATGATAGGGCTTTCCTAGACCAGTTGTGTACCAAAATTGTGGAGACGAATATGGGTATATCCAGAACATATTATGGAAATTACTCTGATTATATTATTGCGAGGGAAGCATGGATTGAAGCTCAGCTTGCTGCATGGGAGAAGCAACAGAAGGAAATTAAGCATACAAAAGACCTCATAAACAGGCCAAGTGCAGAAGCAAATGCAGGCTGTGCATCTACTGCTGAAAAGTTATGAAAATTTGTTTGATTGAGAAACTTGATCTATAAAAAGAATCGAAATTCCTACATTCCCTTCGTATGAAAGTACCAGTTTAATCTTCTTAAGTTATTTTCAGTCCATTTTATAGCTTTAGTACTTTACAGCTCTAACTTGAGAGCTTTACTTCCAATTTTGACACTGCAAGTCTGAAGTTTCCTCAAATCCTGATTGCTCGTCAGTCACATGACTAAAGTCAGATTCCTGTTGTGTTTGACAGAACATACATTTCCAACTCCTGCTGTCCTTCTTTACTCTACCTCCAAAATCCCCCCACCCCAAAAAAAATAAAAAAATAGAAAAATAAAAAAATAAAAAAGAAGGAATTTGAAGAAAGAAATAAAAAACAGATATAAGTACTAGTCCATGTGGCAGTGCTGCAATTAGTATGATTTGCTTTTCTGTCTTGAAAACCAATTTTCTTGTAGATTTGAGTATATTACATTATATACTAATGCAGGAAAAAAGTAATTTTTCTTATAGTAAATTAATAATTATGTTTTACTTTTAATCTTCAGTTATGTTTTACTTTAATCATCAAAAATCAAAGCTTAGGTCTGATAATTCACACTTTGTCTCTCTTCTCCTGTTTATTATAAATCTTTTGTCAGCTCATTGACTATGCCAGCGTTTTGTCATGAAATAATGTAGTATATCCATTTTAAAGACAGGTGATGTGCAATGTGTTTTCATTCTCTTCAGCAAGAACTTTGATTTTTATGGCTTTTATTTTTTTTTGGGTATTTACTCCCCTGTGGCTGGGATTTTACAATAACAGAAGCTGGAGAAACTTCAGGATGAGGAACAAGTTGATAAGCCTTTTATTCGGAAGCAAATGAAGATAAGATTCCCTGAGCGTTGGAGAAGTGGACGCGCTGTAGCGACAATAAGGAATCTGGAGTTTGCCTACGAGGATAAGGTAATTGAGGAATGCCACCATAGTTTCTTCTTCTTGTTATCATGAGATTTTAATTTCCCAATATTTAGGATAATTTTTTTGTGGAGCACCAAGTATATTCAGTTCCCTTTTTTTCTTGATAGTTGCTTAACATAATTTGCACAAATTGTTTGTCAGGTTCTCTTGAAGAATGCTGATTTAACAATCGAAAGGGGAGAAAAAATTGCTAGTATTGGCCCAAATGGATGCAGGAAAAGTACTTTGCTTAAATTAATTATGGGCCTACAGAAGCCAGATAGAGGTGAAGTGTTGCTTGGGGAGCACCATGTATTGCCAAACTACTTTGAGCAGAATCAGGTCTTTGACACTCTGTTATTGTTGCCCTTGAGAATATCCTGTATATTTCACAGTATTCTGGGTTTGATGAAGGCAAGAATATTCAGAAGTCTTGTTTCTTGCTATCTTTATTGAGATAAACATTCTTCTTTTTTAGGCTGAGGCTCTTGATTTAGATAAGACAGTGTTTGAAACTGTAGCGGAAGTTGCAGAGGACTGGAGGCTCGACGATAAAAAGGGACTTCTTGGGCATTGTAATTTCAAAGCTGATATGCTTGAGAGGAAAGTTTCCTTCTTGAGTGGTGGTGAGAAGGTAATACCATGGCAATCACACTGCTTTTTGCTTTTCATGTATTTTGCATTTCAGCCTAAAGATCTCTTGCCTTCTGAGTTACTGGCTGTATATGTTTATTACAGTCCTTTCCTTCTCAAATGAAGTAATAGATCATAGTCTATTGAAATGTCTTTTTAGTTGTTTCTGTAGCTATCATTTTGCAATTGTAGTGTGTCTAGACTTGTTTAGATTCAGAGTCAGTCAGAACCTAGGAGTTTATTTTTCTGCAGTCTGGTAATTTCACCCTTCACTTTCATTATAAAGTTTTTGTGCTGAATACTGCATACAAGAAACATAAAGCTGTGGGGCCAAAATAGTTTGATCACTTGCCTGTTTTGCACAGTATTTGAAGTTTGTTCATATCTTTGACTGAGATACATACCTGAAGTAGTGGTCTCAATGTGATCTTTCATTCTTGTGATTGGGAGGAGTTTAATGTTCTCACGCCCCCAAAACGGGACAATGACACGTCGCACCTTGGGATCACCCCAAGCATGCATGGCACAATACAAGAGCAATAAATCAACCATAATACCTGTCATTAGATCTCAAGATTAACTAAAACAAGATCACAAAGTATATTCAATAACCATATTCATAACAATCTAGGATCACCAAGTCACACTTATATACAAGCACTAAACCATAACCCAAACAACAGTCAGAAGTTCGATCACAAGACAAATCTAACAAGTCCATAGGGACACATCTAGATGTGCACTTGACTCAGGACCTGCTAACATTTCCTGTTGGTCCTCAACTGCAAACAAAGGGGAAAAACAATAAAGGAATAAGCACATAGTGCTTAGTAAATAACATTTAAACCTAATCATAGATAACACGTATATAATCAGTGCATGGTATAATATACGAGATATTATCAATATTTAAAATGCAAATGCCAATCAATGAGCCCGTGGTTCACCAAAATCTTCTCAACACTGGATTCAGGTCTACTTATTTTTCGCCCGAGTAGACAAGACATAACGGAGTATCTATCACTCGTCTTCCCGATGTATAACATTTACGAAGCAAAGTACTCAGTATATTATTTCATTCACTCACTCATAACCAAGTCCACTAAAGTGACCCATTGAGCACTTCAGAGTAATCATTCATTAGTAACACATAGTACAATGATAAACAATAATACATTACATAATGAGCACATAAATTATAAACATACTTACCTTATAAACATTATTCAAAATAAATATATTTACCTTAATATCAATTATTCTAAGGCTGCAAAACCAACCATATACAAGGTATTGATAAAAAGGCGTAAACGTTACTTATCTCGAAAATTGATTTCGTAGACGTATTCTAATCTCGACGATCTAAAACTCTAACCCTGAATTATCTAAACCAGGAGAGTGTTATACCGTTAGGATAAAAATTAAGGTGGGGTTCACCTTTGGATATCACCCATATTCTCAAATTAGGCAATAATCGAACACAGACAAGTAAGGGTTGACTTAAATTTGTAAAAGTAAGATAAAAGTCTAAGAATTAGGGTTCATAATTTCGAATATATCACTAGGTTAAAAATTGTCAAAACCTTAATTCAAATCTCCCAAAAATAATAGTTAAAAAGTCATTTTAAACCATAAATCAAATCCCAAAATAGCTCATAAACATATTTAATACTAAAATCAAATCACAAAACAACAAAATTAAACAGATTAATTTCTTGAGAAACTTGAAATTTAACATGAAAATCATGCAAATCTTGAAGTAAAACTTACTTTTGAAGTTAGATTAAAGGTCTACGAGGATTCCTGTATCACCAATTTGATTTGGGAATAAAATTTCGGAAGATTGAATTTAAGAATTTAAATAAAGGGTTTTTTGAAGGAACAGTCTCTGGACGTTTCTTTGGCTTTGGTTTGAGCAAAATGAGATAAAGTCTACTGGGACAAATGACTTCGTTAAGAAGTCTTGAGTAATTTTAAAAAATTTCACTTTAGTCTCTCAAGCTTTATAAAATTATACTTTTGCTTGAAAACTTTAGAAAATATTTAAAAAGGGTAAAACGATTATTTAATATTTGAAAGGGATATTAATGAGTATTTTAAAAGGATAAGATCAAGTACGAAACTATGTGAAATGATCAGAAAAGTCGGGTATTACGTCATACTTTTCCCTCCTTAAGAAAAGTTTCGACTTCGAAACTTAACGTACTTGCGAGACAAACAAGTAAGGATACTTTTTTCGCATGTCGGTTTCGGATTCTTATTTTGCCTCTTTCTGAATGATTAGGCCACTGAATTTTAACAAATGGAATGGATCGATGTCGAAGGATTTGTTCTTTGGTTTGTTCTTTGGTATCAATAATGTGAACCGGTACCTCTTCATAAACCATGTTTTTCTTACCATTGAGAGATTGATACTCAATCACATGGCTTGGATCGGATGCATATTTTCGAAGGTGTGAAATGTGAAACACATTATGCACTTTAGCCAATTCTGGAGGTAAAGCCAACTGGTATGCCAGGTTTCTAACTCTCTCAGTATCTCGAAGGGTCCCACAAATCTTGGATTCAATTTTTCACTCTTACCAAATCTCATAATCTCTCTAGTTGGCGAAACCCTTAAGTATACGTTGTCTCCAATTTGAAACTCCAATGGTCTTTTTTTCATACATCTGCCCAACTCTTCTGTCTATCTTGAGTCTGTCTCGAATAACGGCTACCTTGTCTGTTGTAATTTGAATAAACTCTGGCCCTGTTAATTTTCTTTTCCCGACTTTGTCCCAATATAAAAATGACCGACATTTCCTTCCATACAAAGCTTCATAGGGAGCCATGCCTATGCTGATAAGGTGACTGTTATTGTAAAAATTTTCATCAACATCAAATATTCATCCCAATTACACTTAAAATCAATGGCACAAACCCTTAACATATCTTTTAAAGTCTGAATTGTCTGTTCTGATTGTCCGTCTATTTGGGGATGAAATGCAGAACTCAAAACTACTTCTGTTGCCATGGCTTGTTGGTAGGCTGTCCAAAACCTAGTAGTGAACGTTGGATCACGATCTGAAATAATGCTAACAAGTACACCATATAGCTTCACAATATTCTCCATATAGACCCGTACTAATCTATCCATAGGAGTATAAGTCTTCAAGGGTAAGAAATGAGCAAACTGTTTGGTTAATCTGTTCACAATAACTCAAATGCAATCATGTCTCAATCTGTTCCTGGGCAACCCACTAACGAAATTCATTATGATATGCTCTCATTTTCACTCTAGAATAGGCAATGGGCTCAATAAATCACTGGGCTTCTGGTGCTTGGCCTTTACCGGTTGACAAATCAAACACTTAGATACAAATTCAGCAATTTCCCTTTTCATGTTGTTCCACCAGAAATGTTGTTTCAAATCTTTGTACATTTTAGTGCTGTCAGGATGAATATAAAATGTGGAACTGTGAGCTTCAGTCATGACATCTTTCTTCAAATCTTTATTTGCAGGTACACAAAGCCGACTTTGCATCCAAACAATGCCATTATCAATCCGAAATTCTCTTGGATCTCCATTTTTCACCCTATTCTTGATCTTCAATAATCTTGGATCCTGTAATTTGAGTTTGTTTAATCCTGTTTATCAAAATCGGTTGTACGACAAGTGCTGCTGAAACATTGACTGTGGACTCCTGTATAATTTTCAAATTTAATTCCTCCATTTGCCTTATCAACATGTTAGCTGTGACTTCTGAAGATTTTCTGCTCAGTGCATCTGCCACTCTATTGGCTTTCCCCCAATGATAAATAATCTTCAGATCATAATCTTTAAGTAACTCCAGCCATCTACGCTGCCTCATATTGAGTTCCTTTTGTGTGAACAAGTATTTTAAACTTTGATGGTCTGTAAATATTTCACATTACTCCCTATAAAGATAGTGTCTCCAAATCTTCATAGCAAACACAATGGCTGCTAATTCCAGATCATGAGTAGGTTAATTCTGTTCATAAGGCTTCAATTGTCGCGAAGCATAAGCAATAACCCTACCATTTTGCATTAACACAACCCAAACCATATTTAGAAGCTTCACTATAGATCACATACCCTCCAGTCCCGGATGGCAAAGTCAACACTGGTGCGGATATCAACCTATTCTTCAATTCTTGGAAACTAGCCTCACAATGTGCATACCACACAAACTTGGTTTTGCTTTTGGGTAAGCCTGATCAATGGCACAGCTATTAAAGAAAATCCTTTTACAAACTTTCGGTAGTAACCTGCCAAACCCAAGAAACTACGAATCTCTGCCACATGTCGGTCTAGGCCAATCAACAATTGCCTCAATCTTTTTGGGATCCACAGATACTATGCTCTCCGAGATAATATGCCCAAGAAATGTTAAACTCTTCAACGAAAATTCACATTTACTGAACTTTGCATACAACTTTTGCTTCCTTAACTTCTGTAAGGCCAGTTTGAGATGGGTTTCGTGCTCCTTTGTTGAAGATGAGTAAACCAAGATATCATCAATGAATACTATCACAAACCTGTCTAAATAAGGTTGGAATACCCTATTCATCAGGTCCATGAAATCTGCACCTGCCTTATCAACATGTTAACTGTGACTTTTGAAGATTTCCTGCTCAGTGCATCTGCCACTCTATTAGCTTTCCCTGGATGATAAATAATCTTTAGATCATAATCTTTAAGTAACTCGAAGTTTCAGCCATCTACGCTGCCTCATATCGAGTTCCTTTTGTGTGAACAAGTATTTTAAACTTTAATAGTCTGTAAATACTTCACATTGCTTCCCGTAAAGATAGTGTCTCCAAATCTTCAGAGCAAACACAATGGCTGCTAATTCCAGATCATGAGTAGGGTAATTCTGTTCATAAGGCTTCAATTGTCGCGAGGCATAAGCAATAACCCTACCATTGTGCATTAACACACAACCCACCCCATTTTTAGAAGCATCACTATAGATCATATATCCTCCAGTTTCGGATAGCAAAGTCAACACTGGTGCGGATATCAACCTATTCTTCAATTCTTGGAAACTAGCCTCACAATCTGCATACCACACAAATTTTGGTCTTTTTCTGGGTAAGCCTGGTCAATGGCACAGCTAGTAAAGAAAATCCTTCTACAAACTTTCGGTAGTAGCCTGCCAAATCCAAGAAACTACAAACCTCTGTCACATTTTTCGGTCCAGGCCAATCAACAATTGCCTCCATCTTTTTGGGATCCGCAGATACTCCGCTCTCCGAGATAATATGTCCAAGAAATGTTACACTCTTCAACCAAAATTTACATTTATTGAACTTTGCATACAACTTCTGCTCTTTTAACTTCTGCCCGGCCAGTCTGAGATGGGTTTCGTGCCCCTCCGCTGAAGATGAGTAAATCAAGATATCATCAATGAATACTATCACAAACTTGTCTAAATAAAGTTGGAATACCCTATTCATCAGGTCCATGAAAGGTGCAAGTGCATTGGTCAACCCAAAAGTCATCACCAAGAATTCATAGTGGCTGTATCTAGTTTGAAAGGCACTCTTTGGAACATCCTCTGACTTGATCCTCAGTTGATGGTACCCGTATTTCAGATCTATCTTGAAAGATACCCTGGCACCTTTCAATTGATCAAACAAATCATCGATCCTTGGCAAGGAATATTTATTCTTGATTGTGATTTTGTTCAATCCCGATAGTCGATACATAACCTGAGGCTGCCATATTTCTTCTTCACGAATAATATTAGAGCTCCCAAACGAGATACACTGGGTCTGATGAATTTCTTATCTAATAACTCCTGCAATTGCGTCTTCAATTCCTTAAGCTCTGTTAGGGCTATTCTGTAAGGAGCCTTAGAGATTGGAGCAGTTTCTGGTGGTAGATTAATTTCAAACTCTATTTCTCGCTCTGGTGGCAAACCTGGCAAATTTTCTAGAAAGACAACTAGAAACTCTCGGACCACTGGAATGTCTTTTAGTTGGGCACCTTTTTTTGTATTGATCACGTAAACCAAGAATGTTTCACAACTCTTCTTTAGTGCCTTCTGTGCCCGTAATGCTGACAGTAGTGGTATAGGTAGTCTGTCTGGTTTCTTGATATCACCCTGATACACAATTTTCTCTTTTTCGAGAAAGCAAAACCTAACTTTCTTCTCTCTACAATCTAAGTGAGCATAATTGCGAGACAACCAATCCATACCCAGTATTACATCAAAATTAGACATTAAGTTGCAATAAATTAGGCATCGGACTTATAATCTCCCAATGATACCTTGCAATTAGGATACACTCATCTAGATTCAAGAATCCTATCCCCCGGTATACCCACTCTATAAGGGGTATCAAGCCAATTAGGTTTAATGTTCAACTTTCTACCGAATCTTCTAGAAATGAAGGAATGCGTAGCACCACTATCAAATAGAGCAGTTGCAGACATTATTAATTAATATCATACTTGTCACAACTTGGCCCGATCCATCTGTTTCTTGTTGGATCAAAGCATAAACTCGGGCTGTAACTGGTCCTGTGCCGCACCACTCCTCCCTTGTGGCATCTGTCGTTGTGATGGTCCTGGCCTGACAGGTGGGCAGTTTCTGATCTTGTGCTCAAAATTGCTACAAGCTAACCATGCTCCGGACCTTCACCTGCAGTTTTTCATGTGATAACAATGATAATAATTACACTATAGAATGTGAGGTCGTGCATGAAGTGGAGTTGGTGCTGATAATGTCCCTCCCCTCTTATCAATAACCTGATGGAAAAGGGTCCAGCGATAGCTAAGCGTGGTCGCGGTCTCACCTGTGGTGGCTGGGGCCTGAAACCGCGAAACTTGGAAAATGGTGGCTGCGGGGTCGTATTCTGCGTGTTGGATGTGCTGCAGGTCTATAAACTAGAGGAATATATGGACCTCTGTCATCCTTCTCTTCCGTTGCCTGTCGTATCAGGAATGTTTCTACACGGGCACTAGTATAATACAACTTCTCGAATGTATCTGTCCACAGCTGTTATTTTCTTTCGGATCCCTTTCAACAATTCCCTTCTGATACGATCACATTTTTCTACCTTATCATTCATGACCCCCGGAGCAAACATCCTCAATGCGTGGAATCTATGTGAATATTCTACTATTGACATCCCTGGAGTCTGTCTAAATGAATTAACTTCGTCTCCCCGCTCAATTCTGAGGTGTGAAGGATAAAAGTGCTCTAAAAATGCCTCCTTGAAAGCCATCCATGAAATCTGCCCCGTAGGGGCAAGTACAGGTCTCACCCCCTTTCCACCACCATCTTTCTGCATCTCCAACCAAGTATGGCTTTACTATTGGGAATCTGTACTCATCTGGCACCTTCAGTAAATCTAAATTTTCTTCAATTTGTCCTAACCATTTTTCTACTTTATCGGGATCTTGTTTGCCCTCGAAAGTGGGAATATTGATTTTTGTAATTGCCCGGTAATAGTAATCAACATCTTTAGCCTCTGGTTGTGGTGGTGATTAGGTGCAGTAGTTACAGGAGTAGTATGAATGGCTGCATGCACCACTTGTCCCACAACTGCTGCAATTGTGGCATAATCTATCACTGGCGCAGGTGTTTGTGACAGTTGAAACTGTTGTAATTGCTGTAGCTGTTGGGTCTTCGACTCGGTCAGAATTTGTCTTCTTGCCCCTTGATCTGCCCCGACAGATTCCTCAACCTGTACTTGACTAGTCTCCGTTTCCTGCCTAGGTGTTCCTTCCTTAGCTATAACAACCTGTCTGCCTATTCAATTTTCAATTTCTTATTCAAACATTGAACTATGAAATAACACACTTACACACTTCAACCACTCATTACACGCTTCAACCACTCATCACCTAAGTATTACGAACAAGGAATAACAGTAACTCCTAGTTTGGGTTGGCTAGTCCCAAACCCTGAATTACTTACAAGTCCAAGTCCCTAATACTGCACTCATAACAATAACAGTTCAATTTAATACTAGACACATGATTGAATAACCTAGGCTCTGATACCACTCAATGTCACACCCCCAAAACGGGACAATGACACGCCGTACCTTGGGATCACCCCAAGCATGCAAGGCATAATACAAGAGTAATAAACAAACTATAATACCTGTCATTAGATCTCAAGATTAACCAAAACAAGATCACAAAATATATTCAACAAACATATTCATAACAATCCATAATCACCAAATCACACTTATATACAAGCACTAAACCATAACCCAAACAAAAGTTAGAAGTTCGATCACAAGACAAATCTAACAAATCCATAGGCACACAGGCCTAAGCATGCAAGAACCAACCTCACACTAAGATGGTAAACAGGAAAACTCTATCTCCAGTAATTGGGGTCTATCAATATTTAAAATGCAAATGCCAATCAATGAGCCCGTGGTTCACCAAAATCTTCTCAACACTGGATTCAGGTTTACCTATTATCCACCCGAGTAGACAAGGCATAACGGAGTGTCTATCACTCGTCTTCCCGATAGATTGGATATAACATTTACGAAGTAGAGTACTCAGTATATTATTTCATTCACTCACTCATAGCCAAATCCACTAAAGTGACCCATTGAGCACTTCACAGTAATCATTCATTAACACATAATACAATGATAAACAAATAATACATTACATAACGAACACATAAATTATAAACAAACTTACCTTATGAACATTGTTCAAAATAAATATACTTATTTTAATATCAATTATTCTAAGGTTGCAAAACCGGTACAAGGTATCGATAAAAAGGCGTAAACGTTACTTATCTCGAAAATCGATTTCGTAGACGTATAGTATTTTAATTTCGACGGTCTAAAACGCTAATCCTGAATCATCTAAACCAGGAGAGTGTTATACCGTTAGGATAAAAATCAAGATAGGGGTTCATCTTTGGTTATCACCTAGATTCTCAAATTAGGCAATAATCGAACACAAACAAATAAGGGTTGACTTAAATTTGTAAAAGTAAGATAAAAGTCTAGAATTGGGGTTCATAATTTCGAATATATCACTAGGTTAAGAATTGTCAAAACCCTAATTCAAATCTTACAAAAACAATAGTTAAAAAGTCTTTTCAAACCATAAATCAAATCCCAATACCTCGTAAACATATTTGATACTAAACTTAAATCACAAAACAACAAAATTAAACAGATTAATTTCTTGAGGAACTTAAAATTTAACATGAAAATCATGCAAATCTTGAAGTAAAACTTACTTTTGAAGTTGGATTAATTGTCTACGAGGATTCCTGTATCACCAATTTGATTTGGGAATAAAATTTCGGAACTGACGATTGATGACATTTAAGAATTTGAATAAAGGTTTTTTTGAAGGAACAGTCTCTGGACGTTTCTTTGGCTTTGGTTGGAGCAAAATGAGATAAAGTCTACCGGGACAAATGACTTCGTTAAGAAGTCTTGAGTAATTTTAAAAAAATTTCACTTTAGTCCTTCAAGTTTTATAAAATTATACTTTTACCCGAAAATTTTAGAAAATATTTAAAAAGGGTAAAACGATTATTTAACATTTGAAAGGGATATTAATGAGTATTTTAAAAGGATAAGATCAAGTACGAAACTATGTGAAATGATAAGAAAAGTCAGGTATTACAAATGTAGTTTGGGACTTATAATTATTGCTTCTTGATCGAGGCTCCTTCAGAAAACCCAACTGAGGGTGCATGAAAATTGTAATTGGAGCGCATGTTAGGAACTGATACTTTAATATGAAATAGAAGCAAAACACACATAACATTGGAATTTTGGAAAGAAAAGAAAATCAAGTGATGCAGCTTTCGCAGAACTCAAATTCTTTGAGCTGTACTGTACCACACACTCTAGCAAATAGCTGAAACTCACAGTAACGGACTTCAATGAGCCATTCAAGCCTTTTCGATCCCCTGTTCTGTCTTTCCACTATTTTCTGATTTTTCCCCACATAAATTGGTTTGCAAACCCCTTAAAATATGTTTGCATATGTTGCAGTTCTTATAAGTAGAATGCATGATTTTTGGGATACATTCTAAATCTTTGGTTTTGCCGCTCCTGTTGTCTAGCATCTTGAATACAAACTCGCTCATTTCAAATAAGTAGAATGCAAGATTTTTGGGCACATTCTAAATCTTTGGTTCTGCCACCCTTTTGTTTAGCATCTTGAATACAAACCCACTCATTTCTTTGAAACTTGACCTTTTACAACTCGTGCTTTTTAACTAAAGGATGGCGGATGGTGAAAAAACAACACACATGAAGATGCATGTCATTTTCACATATAGCAACACACGGAGAGGCATGCAAAATACAGACATATCCATGAAAGCACATGTGCATGCACAAAAAAACCAGAGAGTTCACTGATGCATTACATACAACACTTGGAGCAGAATGTATAGTAATTTTTACCTTTATCACTGTAGGATACAAATGTATAATTTTCCATTGTGTACGACTTCATGAGAAGAATTCTTAAATTGGAGCATAATTTGAGGTTATTTGACTTGACGTATTTGAATTTAAGAAAAGAAAATATGAGCAAAAGGATGACATTTAGAATGTCCGAAATATTTGAGAAAAGTAGATATGAGAAAAAGGATGGCTTTTAGGATGTTAGAAATATAAAGAATATAAAAGTTATTTTTCTCCGCATCCTTTCTCATTTTGACTTTGGTACATTTGATTTGAAGTTGGCTCATTTAAAGTTTAAAATTTACAGTGAAACCTCTAAATCTTTAAGGACCATCATAGCAAGTTGCCTGTTATGAAAGTGCTTCTTATGGTTCTGTAGTTGGTATGCACTATGCGGCTTAAGCATTTGGACAGAAATTGTTATTTGTTTCTCTTTCAGGCTCGACTAGCCTTTTGCAAGTTTATGGTGAAACCTTCAACCCTGCTTGTCCTGGATGAACCAACAAATCATTTGGATATACCTTTGAAATAGATGCTTGAGGTTTGTGTATGCTAATTTCTTTCGAGGCCAAGTATTTTATCTGTATTTATCAGAGCACCTGTTCTGTCTTCTTGACCATTTAAACTTTATTTATCCTATTAGGAGGCAATCAATGAGTACAGAGGAACTGTTATTACAGTATCTCATGATCGGTACTTCATAAAGCAAATTGTTAACAGAGTGTTGGAAGTGAAGGATGGGCATTTGCAGGACTATATTGGAGATTACTGTATTAGCAGTATTTTATGCTAACCAATATATGACTGAAAACCAGCAACTCTACCCCTGTGATTACATCATATTTATATTATGATTTTGACCAGACAATCTTATGACTTTTCCAACTATGTAAGCCCTACTTCAGGAAGGTAAAAGGTGTTGCATAATAATTGTCAAGATTATGCATAACTCTGGATTTGGATTTGTTCACAATTTCTTCATGTTTACATGTAGACAAGACTTCAAGTCCCAACTTGCCACCTTTTTAGTTGAATCAGAGATTGAAAACTTGATATGGTTGAACATGTTCAATTGTGAATGGATTTCCTAACTTGTTAATTGATTGTGTTTTGACTTGGGATTAACTGCAATCTGAACGTGAGGTTGAATCGGAATATAAGTAGGCAACATGTTTATTTCTTTTTGATCCCCAAAAAAGGGTCTTTGCAGCCACCAATAACATTAACTTCTGATTTGCAGTATTATTTAGAGAAGAACCTTGAAGCACAGGAAAGAGACCTTGAACGCGAGGCAGAACTTGAGGAGAAAGTTGCCGAAGGCCAAGGCTAAATCAAAGATGTCGAAGGTAATGCCATATGTGTTGTCCCAAGTGGAAGAATTGTGATCTCTATAAATTTCCGAGTCATTACTACTATATTAACTTTCTATTCAATTGACCAACAGGCTGAGAAGGAAGCTCGGAAGAAGCAGAAAATGCAGTCATTTCAAGCTGTGAAACAAAAGTTTGAAGGTTGAAGAATGCTAAAAGATGGAAGTAAAAACTAGTTTGACATTTCCATAGAGCTGATCTAAACCAATACTTTGTACAAAGCGTGGTAAAGGATGCATAGCCTCTTGTCCATCTGTATATAAAATTAAAAAGTAGGATATGTAATTTGCTATGATCTGGCAGGATATGGCTTGTTCTTGAAGGCCATGAGAAGAACATGCAAGGTTCTTAGAAAAATTAATCATATCATTCTATCAGATGAACAGTTTTTAAGCTTCTATGTGCATACTGCCCAACAGGCTTTTAGCAGTCAAAAGTATTGCAAACAATTTTGTTTTCCAAGAATCGAAAAGTCTCTTCAGAAAAAGACATTTGTAAACGATGATACAGAATTATCTCTGGAACATGGGAAAGGCATGAATTTCAGCATAAGAAGCCTCACCCATGGTATTGTGGTGCATGAGATGCGTTATTGTTATTGTTATTGACCGGTAGCTGGTAGCTGGTAGCTGGTAACTGGTCTTGCCGTTTTGCTTTTAATTAGAAAGTATAGTTAAGGTTAAACAGAGGAAATGAGGGGAGACGGGAAACGAGAAATTTGGGAAATAAAAAAATAATAGAAAATCAACAATAATGATTCCGTATTTGGAAGGATAAGTTGGCTCCCAAAACGCAGTACATTTCAAGTCTGTTCGCCGCCCATCTTCTACATCCTTTAGCCACAGTAAGCGAGCTCATTAATCCCAACACCCGGCAATGGAATGAACCTTTGGTCAAAGAAATTTTCTGGGAAGACGACGCCAATATTAACCTGGGAATTCCACTAAGCATAAGACCAATGGAAGATAGATGGGTATGGCACTATACCAAGAATGGGAAATTCTCGGTGTAGACTGCTTACCATGCAATCATGGAGTCCAATCTGCTAAAAAATGATACGTCAGTGCTGTTTCTGTTAATTCGTCGAGTCTAGGCTGGAATAATGTGTGGAGGAAAATCTAGTCGCTAAACGTGCCAAATAAGTGCAAGCTTATATTGTGGAGAATGTGTAACAATTCGCTCCCAACTAGTTAAAATTTAAAGAAAAGATGTCTTGTAGTCAAGTAATTCTTGATTTTTCACTCCACAATGTAGAGTGGATATGACCGTCGTTGAAATAACTAAAAAGTAGGTAGATTCTATTATATTTTAATCATCCAATGATCTGTAATACTCACTTCGTAATGTGGAATGAATAGCAAATAACTTTTTGTTATTACTCAGGGTTCAAACACTCGGATTCGGTCAAATCGTATCTGTTAGAAAAATAGTGATATTATTTGTAATCTTTATTTAAATATAATTATATGTTATAAAATAAATTATTAAATATATAAATATTTACTTGATGAAGATGAATTAGATCAACATGAACTAACAAATATAGTTGTTGTAAAAAATTTAAATCGTAATTATCCGGTCACTTGGTGCAAACGGATTTTATACAATTGTCTCTCATGATTTTAACAACTCCACCCTTAAAAGTTTACTTAATAAAGTCTACAAACTTGTGAAATATTTCTCAATTTTTACTCTACGAAACACGATCATTAAAACTCTAGAGTAGGAATAGAAGATCAAGAAAGAATGAGGAATGGAATGAAAACTCTTAAACTTGAATGTATATATCCAACTCCCTTACACCACTCTTATTTATAGGATTTTTGGAATCAATAAATAGACAGAACATTAATACATGAATGAACATTCATAATTTATGAAAACACATAATTTACGAACACAACAATAATAACACATGATTGAATTTTCATATTAATGAACACATCATTAATTATCTATAGATATAAATTCACAATTCATGAATATATTAATGAACACATTATTAATAAATCCATAATTCATGAATGTATACAACATTAATTAGACATGGATGAATGATTATCTAGTTATTGTTATAGTATAATTCATTAAATAAATTAGTGTCATTCATGTTTATCACTTGAATTAATGTATTATTCATGTATAGAAAAGTAATTGATCAGATAAGGATTAAATCGGTAAATAAATTCCCATTCAAAGTCATTGAAAACAATTTCTCATTCATCAATTCTAACAATATCCGGAACAATCCTTCCGATCCAATACCGGTATGCCATTCCTATCTATGTAAATCCTAAATTTTAGATTAAAATTACAGCATAAGATTTATTTTTGAATCGTTAATGCCTTAAAACTAATTTATAAGCAGCCATCTTTTGTTTTCACCTTGATTTTTATAATTTTAGGTAAATTTTATGCGATACTGATTCACGATCGAGGTGGACAGTCATCTCTGCGACTTTGAACCATAGTTACAGTCGAATTTGGTTCCCGTATTTGCAATCACGAATCAGGTGACCTTGTTCACAATCTATTTAAATGTCTTATACAGTAACTTTGGGTTATATCTCATTTGTCCAGTCAAAGTTTTTGCCTGCTAACAAGGGCTTCCTCATTTATGAGTAAGAGAATTTATTTTGGTCTCACCAAGGGATGTGTCGGAGCTATTTTACCTTCTCTGCTGCGAGCTTTGGAAGAACAGGAATTCTGCACTCTTCGAGAGTAAAAAGAAGGATCCTGTAACCATGCCTATCTTCGTAAACAATCTACTTGTTAACGTCACAGAAGCAAATGCATCTTCGCAACTTCAGTCCCCAAAGGCAAGCATCAAGACTGAAAATTAACCGTCATTCGAGACTCCTTTCCATCAATACTTAGTCTGTTTTGATGGGGCAGCTGATCGACAAAATATCCATAGTTACTGGTTCATCCATAGTTACCGCAATGGTCAATTCGTGGGTGGTTTATCCATAGTTAATTGTACGTTAAGAAATGCGATACGGATATTGGAACATAATTCACCATTATATAAAATATCGGATACATAGGGATGGCTTAATCGATATGTCATTTCTTAAATAAGTTGTTATATTTAGGGATAAGAAAGTAATTGATAATAGATAGTATTAAATTTCTAACAAATGTTGAATGTTTAACGATTGAAGAAAAGAAAATGTTTAACTTTCAAGAATCATTATCTTCAATCTAATACTAAATAGTTCTAATTAGATAAATTTAGAGAGTATTTTCTTATTTTTTCAATAAATAAATAAAACACATAAGGAAACATGTAGAAAAAATAAAAAGGAAACATTTCTTATTCTAATAAGGATTTACAATCTTTGACATTTTTAAACGTGAATTATCGTATTTTAGAATACAAATAAATCGTATTCTAATACATATAAATCGCTATATAATTAGTAAGGATAAGAGAGCTTCCGGTAACTATAAATTTATCAAAGAAATACGATGGTTCAGCACATGGTGACTTAGCTGAAGTTACTGCTGATCGTGATGCTGCCATTTTTGCACTATCCATTCACCTTTCAGATTACATTTTGGTGGGTGATTCGAAAATGGTACATATTAATTGATTGTCCTCCGATGAATAAGATTGCTCTGTCCTAGCCCCGATTGTTCATGATGCCCGTTCAGTTTTATGTGATTCAAACTGTCATGACATTTGTTGGATTAGTAGAGATTATAACTCTAGCTCATGAGTTAGGCCATTTTGTTGAGATTAGTCATGCTGAGACTTTGTGGAACTCTCCTCCATTCTTGTTCATCATTTGGTGCTGGACCAGCTTGAATTTTAATATTGATGATACATAAATAAATCAGTTAATGACACATGAACACGTGATAAATTAGTCAAGGTTGTTAAATACTCGTAAAGACAATTTAGTCATTTTAACTAACCTCAAGGTCAATAGTCAATCTAAAACGTTTAAAACTTCCATGGGCCAATCATTAGATTTATGGCCAATTTATTATCCAAAGTCATCAAGTACTAGAATAAATAACAAAGGAACAAGGTTAGCACTTATAATACAATTCTCATTACAAATTCACGTAGCATTCTTCTGTTTTCATTTGCTCTCTAAGATATCTTTTGTCAAACAATTTCTGATTTGATCATCAGAACTTATTTTAAGAGACAAAGTTCAGCTGCTTTTATTTTTTATCTTAGATGTTCGATTATGAGTACAGTGCTTGACATTACATTTGTGTAGGAATAATTTTCTTAGTTAGACGACTTGGACTTAAACTATGGGACTTCGATTCTATACTTTGGTGTTATCCATTTTTCAGCATCAATAAATCTATTTCTTCTTCTTTTCAAAAAAAAAAAAAAAAGGAAAAATGGAAATGTGATAATTGGGCTTTTTACGTACCCAATATTAAATGAGTTAAAAATTGAAATGTATTTATAGCACTTCATAGGTTATAATGTATATAGACATAAGGGCAAATTCTAATTACATAGTCTGTGATTTGGCTATTTTTATATCACCTCATATATTTAAAAAATTTATAAATAAATCCTTGCAATTTTGATTTGAGTATCCAATAGACAAAAAATTACTCTAGTGACAGGAGTGTTCTGAAAGTTTGAATATCACACTTTTAGAAATTACTTGGTTATGAAATGTTTGGCATCTTTCATATTTTTTTCCAAATTACTTCTTAATAAATCACAATCGAATAGTACTAAATTAGTTTAGGAACAAAATGAAATTAAAAAATTTGAGGCCAAATATAAAAATAAAAAAATTGACCTCATCATCCATGGTCAGTCTCTTCCTCCCTATTCATCTCCTCGTGATCCCAGCTACCACCATCTCTAGCCCCCCTCTCCCCACATGCCAACCGCCCATCACTAGCCTTTCCATTACCCTTAACCCCCACCACCAGCCTCTCTACCACCCTCAACAACCACCACTAGCACCATCCTAGCCGCCCAACACTAGCCCCTAGCCCCTAGCCGTACATCCCCATCCTATCACCTTCTCCCTATCTCCCAGATCCACTTACCCACCAATCCCAAAGTACAATCTGCTCCATATCCCCCTCACAATCCCGCCACCAACCACCTCTTTCCCTAACTTCAATGTATTCCCTTTTTGCCCACATCCCATCCTATCCAGCATCCCTATTCCCCAAATCTATCCCCCACAACCTATATCTACCTCTCCTAACCCCCTAATCCCGCTACCACCCTCCCCTTCATCCGCCTCCAATCTACTCCCAACTCCCTACCACGATTTTTTTTCTTTTTCTTTTTTTAAAAAATTTGTTGTAAATTTCCCCTTTTTCCCTTTTGTTCCATTTTTTCTACTCTATCTAAAAATCATTTTCTGATTTTTGTTACTTTTATTCTTATTGGCTGATTTCTTTTTTGTTTTTTTTTTATAATTTTTAGTTTTTTTAAAAAAAGAATACTACATAATATTTAATAGAGACGGGACATAAGGGTATAGTTGGTCATTTTAACGATTCCGCTAATGTAGTGATTTTATGTTCATTGGACACTTAAAGTGGAAATACATGAGGCAATTTGTAGGTTTTTAAACAATACAGAGGTGATGTAGAAAACATCCAAACCACATGGAGTGTAAGAACTTGAAGTTTGTCCTAGATTTGACACAATAGTTTGAAAACTCAAAAAATTCAGTCAAGTTATATCGAGTTGACTTGACTATATGTGGCTGGATGAAAACTCGATGAATTTCGAATTTTAGATTGAACTCAATAAAAATCACCGAGTAATTCGAGTTTTTATTCAAGTCAATTTTATTTGGAAAATATGACAAATTTTTGACAAAATTTTTGAAACCTAAACTTTAATTGATAATGAATAATATGCAAAATGAATATATAAGAAAGCTAAAATTTTAAACTGCTCGAATAACTTTTTTTAATAAATAAAATAATAAATATATATGACTTATTGTTATTAAATTTTAACTCAATAAAACTTGATTGGATTTCCAAATATAATTCATTCAATAACTTTTCGAGTCAAGTTCGAATTCTGTACTTTTTAACGTTGTTCTACACTACAAAACAAATTTTGCAAATTTGTGAATGCCTATAAAATAGCGAGGTGTATAATTTATTGGAAAATTACACATTGTTATGGGTTTTTTCCCTAGAATAAGCTTTAGTCTTGTACAGAATTCGATGCTTGTTTTACAAAATCATGTGCTTAAAAAGCTTATACTGTACAAGCTCTTAAAGTTAAGAAAATAATTCTCTAAAAGAAATTGTAGAATTTCCCTTTTTTATATTACCTACTAATTTTTCATAAATGGTCCAACCGTCAACCTTGATAAACTGCTGTAGTGTGAAGATAATGAGGTGAAACGTGCTTTATACCTTAAAATTTTATCCATGTCTAATATTCGATCAATGTGATGCATAATGACACTGATCTACAATCACGTCACATATATTGATGCAAGACGGAAACCTTATCTTAGACTCTTTCCCAAACAACACACCTATTATGTTGAATTTCAAATCAATGATAAAGTTTTGGCACTTCGATCATTAGACTAATATGGAATGGATTACTAATTTAGAGTTATTAAGTGGTACAATTAAAAGTACAAAGGCGATTTGCAAGTATAGGTAAAATTTAGGATCAAATTGTAAATTCTTAACATAACAAAAAAACATGAAAAGTATCTATAATATATAAACAGGGCAAATACATAGGTAGACCCGATCTTTGATCCCACTTGTAGACCCTGTGGTGTGGATTAAACTTTAGAGAATTTATTACTTCAGCTGATAAAAGCAAGATTTTTTAAAATTTAATTATGACTACAAAGTCTACAGGTGGAACAAAAAATCGGGTCTACCTAAGTTTTTTTCTATAAACAAATGTGTGAATGATGAGGCTGACTCATGCCCCTTTTTGCGTAAAATCGTATTAAATAATAAACCAAAAAAAGTTTCATTGAAGCATAGATTACAACTAGTTGACATGATCACATTTTGCGTGGTAAATATTATACATAAATGCCCAATACATTTAGGTCCCGTTTGGGGTTCTGGTGCTTTTGCTTGGAAAGTGCTTTCAAATAGTAAAAGTATTTTTTGAGTGTTTAGTGAATATTGTCCTTAGGAGTATAGATTTTTATTTCAAAAGTACTTTCAGCACAAGCTAAAAAATTGGTGCTTTTGGATTAGCTTTTCTTTTTGAAATCATTAAAGATAAATTTTAGCCATTTTACTATAAATTTATAATGGAATAAAAATAGAATATTTTTAAAATTCAAAATTATACATTATTAATTATTAAAAAATTAATTTTGCAAGTTTACATCCAAACAACAAAAAGTAAGCACTTATTAAGCACTTTTTTCAAATCTCTAATAAGTAAAATGCTTTGTGATAAACCATCACAATCCCAAATGGGGCCTTACATTAAGATAAATGTAATGCAAAAAATTTATCTAGCTATCCTATATAAATATTCTATCTCAATGGTTCTATCTCAATAAATAGTTGTCTTCCCTACCTCTTAAGAAACAATAATAGGGAAAAATAATAATAATAAAAAAAATCTAAGAAACATATTAAACCCAAATACTTAAATTAGTATGGAGTGCAAATATCAATACCAATAAATTTATACTCTTCAAAATCTACCACACCTGAAAAAATTAAAATAATAACTTTATCAGAAAAATGTTAATAAGATTAAAAAATATTTAAAATGAAACAAGTATAAGCAAAATAAAAGAGTGAAAGTACTTTGAAATGAAAAGGTAGAATACAAACCCTACACCATTAAGTAATAGCAAAATTATAGTACAGATTATATATTTTAGTACTATGTTAGAGGTTCATGTGATTATAAGATGAAAAATATATTACTACTTAAAGAAATTATGAAAGCAATTACAATAAGACTAATTTTTAATATGATTACTAAAAACAATCCAAACAGAGAAACTTTGTTGAACCCATCATCTAGTCAGATTTTGAAAAACTTATCTTGTTTTATGAAACTAATGGTATCTCAACTTGTGCTTGAGCAGCCAAGCAATGAAAGAAAACTAAACAATACTCTTTTGCAAATGAATAAGAAAGAAATGCGAACTTTTTAAGACACTCAGAACATTGGAACGATTATAGCCATTCAAACTCCCGTCTGTTGTGATATTTCAAATAACACATAAGTAGCAAACTATTTAGGGAAAAAACAGATAACATTTGAAAAAAGGAATTCCACCGCACATTAGTAACTATTTAAAATTTGAAGAGTCGAATCATATGAATAACTTGCAAATAGGCAAATGAAAAAAAAAAAAAGACATAAAGAAGCTAAAATAGTATTGATTCCTGAATGATTTAGTAATCCCACTCAAAAAAATTGGTGCGCGTAAAACCTCTACCACAATGCTAAGTATGCAAGTCACAAATAACTCATGGGCCCATGTCCGTTCTTTACATTTCAGGAAAATAGAAACCGATAATAAATAGTCTGATAAAATTCAGCCGCAATGATAAAAAAAGAAGAAATTGTATCATTCTCAAACGGTATAATTATTGTCAAGTGTCCTTTGAAGTAGCAACCATGGTAAAGTATATGGGATAATGATATATGTGTTCGTGTACTGCGGTTATAGCTTATTAGACACGACTCATGAAATACGTAAGTATACATATCGAACAAGTAATATAATGTAGTGAATAGTAGAGTATCGTACCCACAGAGACTAAGTTAACACCTGACGAAGCACCTAAACATCACACTTTTTATCCTATCTAAACTAAATTTTAATAGAGTGGAAGATAATAAAACACAAAATTAAGATAGAGACAAATCACGTAACTAGTAGAGAACGTCAATAATTGAGATATCTAGGGTTCACTCATTCCTTACTAATCTCCTCAACTGATCAATTCATTCGTTCTATTAATTCTTGATTCACTTATGCCTTTTACTAGTCCAGAGTCATGTGTAATTGTGAGTTATCTTTTGACTTCTCTCACAAATTTAATAAACCGAGTCAACTCACTATATTGCTATGTGAATTCGAGTCAAGTTTAATGCATAGATGACCCTTCTATAGAACTACTTAAGATGAATAGGTAGTTTTTGATCCGTATTCATGAAATATCCGTTCTTTTTACTAGAACTTCCGAATAAAGGCAAATTAGACCAATTCCTTACCCTAAAGCTCATCTTTGACAATTTTTGAATTAGAGTTACAAATCAATTTATAAGTTGATCAGGCTTATAAACATATTTAATACTATCTATTTAAGCATATCAAGCATAAGATCGTAATCATGAACAAAATAAATCAAATCAATTGAGTTTCATGGCAAGTTATGAATAAAACCCTAGAATTAGGGTTTAGTGCATCATCTGACAAGTTGATACAACATAAGACTTGAATACAACCATGAATAGCATATTACATATAAGAAATAGGGAAGAGAATGAAAAATTAGGATTATCAAGCCAAGTCTTCTCTTTCTCTAAAGCGGCTATTTGATGATTTTTGTCGACTCTCATGCTTTCCTAAGCCTAAGTTATTGTTAAATAATAACTTAACATGACCCTTATATAGTGCTAACTAGGGTTTACACAAAAATTGGTCAAAAATATCCAAAACCCATGTAAAACCATAAAAGCTCATAAAAAATTACTTTAGTAGGAAGCTGGGTGCCCTTCCCAGCCTCCTGGGTACTCCAGCTTCTTGTGCATAAGGCGTAGTGGCTGGGCGCCCCTCCTAAGGCTCTGAGTACTAGCAGCGCTCAATTCCTACTTGGGGTGCCCAGTCTTCTCTGTTTTGCTCCATTTTTATCCCGTTTGATCACTATTACATATAAAATCTACAAAAACACATTTTTAGGGCATAAATACATGTTTTTGACATAAAACAATAAAAACCTAATTTATGAACTCGGGTGTAAAATTATGAAAATACTCCTAGTTTATAAACTACAACTCTCAAATTATGAATAAAAGCCAAGCAAAAAGTGGATGAAAATACTATCTTTTAGAGAATCAACACACCCCCAACTTGAATTTTTTACTTGTCCCAAGTAAAACAAAACAAAAACATATAACACAAACATATTCAAGCACATTAACTTTCTTCAACATATCAATTGTTGAAACAAAGGTAAAACTAAACAAGAAGAGATATGGATTCAACATGGATATAAAAAATCATTGCTAATTAATCATAAATCGTCATCATGGAGTATAAAGTGTTATACTCCACTCATGAAAGTAGATATCACTCACTTACTAATTAATGAAAAACTCATTGAACATAAGTTTAGCAAGGGACAAACGTGTTAGAAGAAATTTTAAGCACACAAAATACTCACTAATACAAATGAACACAAACCAAGGATCAAGTAGTTCTTTAAAACTTGACGTAGGCTAAGGGCTAAAGATAGAATCTATCTAGATAAAAGTAGCTTAAATCATCTTAGAAATGTTAGTGAATAACTTTGACCCACAATAATTTAAAATATCCTCCATTCAATCATAACATTTAACCAACTTCACTTTCGAAGGAAAATATGCACCTTTCTTATTTACAATGTAGAAGGAATTGTCCCTTTTTTTTTTCCTTCTTCTTTTTTAATTTTTTAATTCTTCATTTTTTTTTTCTTTTTCAACTTTGCAACATAATTAAGGGGTTTACATCAAACAAGATGCATAACTTTAGTTTCCCACAACAACAAAGCTCTTGTTCTTCCCTATGACCATCCACAAAAATATGAACATAGTATTGATGTTGCCTACCACCAACACTAACTACTAAGGTGATGGGTAGAAAAAATGATAAAAAGAAGTAAATTGGCTAAATTACATGGTTAAATACTAAAATATGGCTTATAAGGCTCAAAAGGGAACACTAAGGATAAAATAACATTTAGGTAGGCTTTTTGGTTCAAACGTTTCAAAGAACTTGCCTAAATCATTTTCTTAGTCTAAAATCTACTCATACTTCACAAGAATATAAATCACACACCATTCCAACGAATGTCACAAGCTAAACAAATATCACAAGGCAATCATGATTACCACTCATTGAAATTTATCTCACTTTCACACCTCACTCAAGGGAATATATTTAAGTGTGTAGTGATAGCACTCCATAACTCAAAGGATTTAAAAAGAAGTAAAAATTTTATAAGCATTTTCAATCCATAAACTCTAAGAAAATTAGTTCCACTTTGAAGCATTTTAAACCTTTGACACGAAATATCACAAAAATTAATGAACTCAAATAAAACTCTAAAAAGGAAAATCTTTTTGTTTTAGCCCTCTACAATATGTTGGACCCCAGTTATGATAATCATATTTCGATGATGAACAAATCTTACTAACAGCTTGAAAACAAGTATGCAGAAAAATTGAAGGCTCAGACGAAAATGATCATCCGAACACAATCAAGAAAAATAATAAAAAATTGAACAACACCACACGGACGATGAAGAGCGTCCAAAAGAAAGGAGCTCGGACGCAAGGAAGCATCCGAAACATGACCAGATAGCACCGAAGAAGAACACATCTTTTGGACGCAGATAACTGTCCAAAGAAGTGCTTCGAATGCAAAAGACCATCCGAAGAAATAAGCTCGAAATGAAGAAATTTTTTGTCAAAACTGTAGGAAGCGTATGACTGTCTGAGTCACTGTTCATCAATCTATAGGACGCATATGACCATCCGAGACACTGTTCATGATGCTGTAGGACGTATGATCGGAAGTCCATCGAACCATCGTCAAAACCCCTAACAGCTAGTTTTCTGACCATTGGAACTCAAATTTTAGCTCATCTTTCATGTATAAATAACTCAAGGACATCCAAATGATGAGTGGAACTACTATATTTAGTACAAACACTTGTAAGAGCTATTTTCGAGAGAAATAGGCTAAAATATTGTGGGTCATATTGGTTTGGGTTGTATATGTTGAACCCCAGTTATGTTAATCATGTTTTGATGATGACCAAATCGCACTAATGGTTTGATAACAAGTGTGCAGAAAAATAGGTAGGTTCAGACGCAAATGATCGTCGAACAAAACAACCACAAGACTTCACGTACGCAAATGACTGTCTGAATGACAGAACTTCGGACGATGTTAATCGTCTGACACAAAGAATTTGAAGCAAGTCTCGGACGAAGAACAGCGTCTGATCATATTTCCAGAAGACTTTGCTTCGATCGGACGCATGTTCGGACGTCCAAACGAATACCCTCAGAGAACGGACGCAGTGTCGGTTACGCAGGGTTTAGCAGCGGCCGTCCGAACGGTCCAACGGCTAGCTTGTTCGGACGAACTCTTGCTGCATCGGCCGTCCGAAAGGTCCAACGGCTAGTTTTCCAGTAAACAGAAAATAGCCATTGGAAAGCAGATATTTGGCAACTATAAATACCCCTAGGTTTGAATTAATTAAAAAGTGACTTCTACATTGATTACAAATAACTCTTGAACTATTTGGGAGAAATAGTGGGAACAAGTGTTGTAATAGTGCAGGTAGTTTTGTGAAAAGAGCTTGGAAGTGTAAGAGTTCTTCAAGTGTAAGAGTGGAGAGATATCGATTGTAGCAAAGGGAGGTTGTGAGTGTAAAACTCTTGGCTCAACTAAAGGAAATTAGTGTGAGCAAGAGTGATCCTCATTTGTGTACAAGAGGTTATTGTCTCACCTACTTTGAAGAGACTTTTAGTGGCTAAACTTCAAGTTGTAAACTTGGTAGTTGCCTTGTAAGAAGCTCGTAGTTGAAAGCTCCAAGGGCTTGAGCTTGAGAAGCTTGGGAGTTTGGTTTGATTCTCTTAATCTCAATATTCTTTTTTGTTCTTTAAGCTTAAATTGTTGAATATCTATTGTATTCATTTGTGCTTAAGTTTTCATTTGGTGCATAAAGTTTGAATTTCTATTAAGCACATAAAAAGGTTTGTTTTAGATACAACCTAATTCACCCCCCTCTTAGGTAATTGTTTGGGGCCAACAGTATAGTTCTCTTCAAGTGTAAGAGTGGAGGGATAACAAGTGTACAAAAGTGAGGTTGTAGTGTAAAACCCTTTGGCTCAACTAGAGGAAATTAGTTGGTGCAAGGCTGAGCCTACTTTGTGTACAAGAAGGTTGTTACCTCACCTTCTTTGAAGAGGCACTACTAGCGGATGTACTCCAAGTTTGAGAAGTTTGGGAGTTTGGTTTGATATTCTTTATCTCAATCTTTTATTTGTTCTTTAAGCTTTGATTGTTAAATATTTATCTTTGATAATTTGTGCTTAAGTATTCACGATTAGATGTTTGTTGCACATAGTTTGCATTTTCATTAAGCACTGCGAAATGTTTGTTTTTTGAGACAACCTAATTCACCCCCCCTCTTAGGTTGCTTTTGTGCGAACAATTGGTATCAGAGCTTGGTCTCTTCTTGTTTTGGTTTAATCACCTTAGAGTAAACATCATTATGGCAACCAATAATGCATTATTTTTAGGGGGGCATTCCATTACTAGATCTCCCATATTTAGTGGCATTAATTTTATTATTTGGAGGGAAAGAATGAAAATTTTCATGCAATCCATTGACATTGATTTGCGGTAGATTGTTGATGAAGGTCTTTTTTAGGCTAATATTCTTGATGAAAATACACATAGATTAAGGCCTGAGACTAGATATGAGTTAAATGCACAAGATAGAGTAAATTTATCTTTAAATGCTAAATCCATGAATATTTTGTATAATACCTTGGATGTAGATAAGTCTTCTAAAGTGAAAGGTTGCAAATCGGCCAAGGAAATATGGTACAAATTGATAAAGAAATCCATGAAGCAAGTGAAGATATAAGAGAGCAAAAGAAGTCACTTCTTGTGGCTAAATATGAATCCTTCAAAATGGAACCTCATGAGAATATTGACGAGATGTGTTGTACGTTCAATAATATTGTAAAGGATTTGGAAGGTTTAGGTAAAGAATATTCTTTGGGTGAAAAGAATAGAAAGATTTTGAATGCTTTACCTAAGGAATGAGAACCTAAATCCATTGCCATAAAAGAGTCTAAAAATTTAAATTCTATGCCTATTGAGTCTTTGATTAACTCACTAACCTCCTTTGAATTGAAGTTGAAATATAAGGTACAAGATGATGACGAGGCAAGGGTAAAAAGAGGCATAGCATTGAAGGCTTCACAAAAAGATACAAGCAAGAAGCCAGGTAAAAAATACTATGAATATGGCAAATCGGGTCACCTTGCAAATGATTGTTCATCAAAAAGGAGAAAAGACTCGAGGAAGTCTCACGTCAACAACTTCCAAATCACACCTTTGGGATGATTGCAATTCGGATGGAGAAGTTGAAGAAAAACATGAGGTGGATCAAATAGTTTTTATGGCTCTTGGAAATTATTAGGTATCCTCTAGTTATGATTCTTGTGATGATGATGATGATGTTGAATCATTTATTTTTAAAATGCATGAATGTTTGAAAGAATCATATTATAGGAACAAGTTATCAAAAAATCAAGATTAATACTTTATTGAGTGCTAACTTAAAGCTTGTGCACGAAAATAATTGTTGACAAAAGAAAATGATTCTTTAAGAAAGGGATTTGATGTGGAACCAATCAAGGAAGAACAAGCTTCACTAAAGAAGAGATTAGATGATTTTGATGTATTTTTGCAAAAGAAAAAGGAAAATGTTTTTGAAAAGAAAAAAACTAGAATTATGCATATCAACAAAAATTTTGTCACCTTAAGAAATGATGGTTTTTGCTTTGTAAAATCTAAATCTTCTTCTTTTGGAAATAAGAAAATTATTTGCAATTATTGGAAGTCATCAACATGGCCATGTGAAAAATGGTTGCTATGTTAAACAAAATGAGAAATTTGGAATGAAGGCAATTTGGGTGATCAAACATGCTACGAACCCAATTGGACCCAAGAAAGTTTGGGTACCAAAAGTTGTTTAATTTTGTATGTAGGTATGCTTGGATAGCACCAAGGGATTCAAAATGGATTATCAATGGAGGGTGTTCAAAGCATATAAGCTAAGATGACATTAAAATGGGTAACATTTAATTTTTTTGAGAATGTATTAATGTGAACTATGATCTCTTGAATATTAGTCAGCTATGTGATTGAATTTGTTTAGAATGCATGTGTATGAGTATCCCCAAATTTTATCTTTATTAAGTCACTCTTACAAAAGAAAGGGAGAGCATTCTCATTTTTAAATGGCTTATTCATTAGAAATTAATTTACAATTGCATCACATATGCTTTTTTGTTTCGATAATGCTTTTTGGTAAGGAATGAGTGATAAATGCCTTGATGTTAATTTGTCCTTTGAATAGATTTCCTCATTTCTACTCGATTTTATATTCTTTAAGGGAAGAAATGTTTTGAACTTGACTTATCCTCTATATACTTGAATTACATGCATAGTTTAAGGGGGAGATTTTGTGTATAAATTATTTTTACTCTTATATTTTGATGAAGCCAAAAAGGGGAGAAAATAAGGATCAAAACTTCTTGTCTTATGCTTCGTATGTTTTGGTTGTTTTTAGAATTGTCCAATTGCTTTGTCATCATAAAAAAGGGGGAGATTGTTGGACCCCAGTTATGATAATCATATTTTGATGATGACCAAATTGTACTGATGGCTTGAAAACAAGTGTGCAGAAAAACAGGAAGGCTTGGACGAAAATGATCATCCGAACAGAATCAAGAAGAACAACCAAAAGTTGAACAACACGTTACGGACGATGAAGAGCGTCCGAAAGAAAGCTCGGACGCAAGGAAGCGTCTGAAACATGACCAGAAACACTGAAGAAGAACACATCTTTTGGACGCCCTGATCAAATAACAGTCTGAAGAAAGTGGTCTGGACCAAAAAGATCCTCCGAGACAAGGAATCCGAAAGACAAAAGAATCATACGTTGAAGATCGTCCGAAGAAATGAGTTCGAAATGAAGAAACTTTCTGTCAAAACTATAAGACGCATATGACCATTCGAAACACTATTCATCAATCTATAGGATGGATATGACCATCCAAGACACTGTTCATGATGCTGTAGGATGCATGATCGGACGTCCGAACCACCGTCCGAATCCTTAACGGCTAATTTTTAACAGCTAGTTTTCTGTCCGTTAGAACTCAAAATTTAGCACATCTTTCATCTATAAATAACTCAAGGACATCCAAATGATGAGTGGAACTACTACATTCAATACAAACACTTGTAAGAGCTATTTTGGGGAGAAATAGGCTAAAATATTGTGGGTTGTATTGGTTTGGGTAGTATAGTTCTCTTGGCTCAACTAGAGGGAATTAGTGTGAGCAAGAGTAGACTAGTGAGTGACAGTTTTGTTCTTCTTTAAGTGTAAGAGTGGAGGGATAACAAATGTGCAAAAGTGAGGTTGCAGTGTAAAATCCTTTGTGTACAAGAAGGTTATTGCCTTACCTTTTTTGAAGAGGCACTATTAGTGGATGTACTCCAAGTTTGAGAAGCTTGGGAGTTTGGTTTGGTATTCTTTATCTCAATCTTTTGTTTGTTCTTTAAGCTTTGATTGTTAAATATTTATCTTTGATAATTTGTGCTTAAGTTTTCATTTGTTGCACAAAGTTTGCATTTTCATTAAGCACTTCAAAAGGTTTGTTTTTTGAGACAACCTAATTCACCCCCCTCTTAGGTTGCTGTTGGGCCAACACAATACTTAAAGCAAAATGGGCATAGAGATCCCTATGACTGCCATCCAGTAATTAAGGTGTCTTTTATATAGTTAGATCCTCAAAACTAACAAAATTTTCCTACAAATGAAAAAACTTTTTGTGTTTTTTGAAAAGAAAACTTAATTATAAACAAAACAAACACGCCACGAAAAGATGAATATAAATAAAACAAATAATCTTAACACATAGCACATATTCACAATCACACCACCAAAATACAAACACATCCCCAACTTAAAATGAAATATTATTCTCAATGTTTTGGACAAAAAGGGAAAATTAATGAAAACACAAAAGTACAAGAAAGAAAATAAACACTTTCTTGATATCTGTGAATTGCATTTACTCAAGATCCTAATAATTCTTATCACTTGGTGAATCTTCTTCCTCATCATCATTGTCTTCTTTAGGACCCTCATCAAAGTTAGCTGTGTGAGTAAGATTGGAGCTTCATTCATGTCAATTCCCGAGGCCTTGCAAATGTAGGTAATCAACCTACCTATGGCCTTCCTATAATTTGGTTGTGCTCTAATTGTCTCTCCATCCTTGACAACCTATCCTCCATACGTCTAATTGAACCCATAGATTGATTCAAGTTAGCCCTACTACTTTTGGAATTCTTGTCTTCCTCTGGAAGCATTCTCGTCATATAGCTCTCCCATCATTGGGAGTTATCATTGAGACTTTTGTGTCTACGGCTTCATTCCATTGGACACCTGCATGGAGGCATAATTGGGTGATTAAGCAAGGAAACCACAATCCCTTACTTTTGGTTTTCACCGTACACAAAATTTGAGAATAACCAATATCAATCAAGTACTTTTCAAGAAGATAAAATTACAATAAAACTCTATCCACAATGATGTGTGTGGCATAACCGGCTGGAATTAAAGTAGTGTTAATGAAATTGAACAAAATTTTAGCAATTGGATTGAAATGACTACTTGGAAAAGAAATTTTTGTTCTTGAAGCATTTTGTGCTCTCTTTCAGGTAATATCAAAACCATTACATATAGTTTTAGCCATCATATCCAAATCTAGTATAAATTGAAGTTGGTAATGAAACAAACCATCGTTATCAATGTTTTTCAAACCAAAGAAAGAATTCAAAGATTCACAAGTGCACAAAACTTTTGCTCCTCGCACAAAAAGAATTCAACCATTATCATGCTCTAAGAAATTAGCATAGAATTCTTCAACAATTTCTTTTATACAAAATCTGGGTGTGTGCACAACCTATCCCAATGTCGTTTATGAATATTTTTCTCTACCTTGGTAGGTCATTATGTGCCCAATCTAAGTTCCATTTAAACCCCCTTTCTTATATTAGTTTCTTGACATTTTCCCCTCTTCATACCTTCATAAAGCTTTCTTAGAGGTGAAAATTTCTTATCATATTTTGTATTGGAGCTAGAATCCTTAGCCAAATTTTTGCCTTTAGGAGGCATAGTAAAATTTTTCAATAAAGATACAATTGAACTTTAATTACACCAAATTGAAGTACTCACACATCAAATAGCACAAATTATACCAAGAAATATTCCCAAGATGCCAAACAAACCAATTTCAAGCAAAAAGATTCAAGTGCAAAACCAACTAAGAACACATAAATCCACCAACTCAATCTCACATTTATGGAATAAGATCAGTTAAAAAGCATATTAAATTAAATTATAAGGATTGCAACAATTTGAAGCTTTTGAATAAATTCTTGCTTGATTGTTGTCTCCTAGCAACTTGCCCCATAAAATCTTCTTGTTGGACTTCTTGCTTTCCACCCTTCTTGATTCTTCCTCAAACCTGAAAATGAAGCAAAATAGTCACTTTTTCATGATTAGATTCATGATTAGATTCAAGAATTAGGGTGCACTTGAAGTGAGTTTGGTTTTGGAGAAGGATGGAAAAGGGTTTAGAGGTGTTTTGAAGGTGTTTAGAGGAGTAGAGGAAGAATGGACTCAATATTGCAATCGTTATATTCTTTTGGCCGAGCCTAGGTGCGGCTCCCAGCTCTGTGGGCATTGCAAGCACCTGAACTCCAGTGTTTGGTTAGCTTCCATGGGTCTGGGCATACCCAGTGCCTGGCTACATACCCTACTCGCCGTTTCAGTCCATTTTTGGACCATTTTTCGTGTGTAGCTCAATTTTTTTCCATAATCATTTAAGACAAAATATTCAATAAATTAACTTATGTTAGCCTAAAAATAAAATATTTTAAAAATTAAAATTATGTACAAAAATTAGAAGTTAGAGTTAGAAACACGGATTGCTTCCCACTAAGTGCTTGTTTAACGTCTTTAGCTAGACATTGCTTTTATCTCAGGTGATTGAATTTCTTGAATCTCCATTGAAGATGCTATTAAATTGATCCCTCACACTACCACTGAAACAAATGAAACGCTTATGCAGATATCTTTCTACTTGCACAATATGAAAGGATATTTTATGATCCCTTAGTGTTACTGTTCCTTGTTCAACATCTATCTGTGCTCGGGCAGTGGCTAAGAATGGTCTTCCTAAGATTAGTGAGTTATCATTAGAGACGTTTCCTCCATGTTTATTATCACGAAGTCCATTGGGAAGATAAATTTCTCTATTCGAACAAGCACATTCTCAACCATTACTAATGTGTCCTTCCTGCTTCTATCTGCAAGTTGAATGGGTTTGTCTATCTTATACATGAGTGATTGTCAAACCGGATTCTTTGCAAATAGATAAAGGCATTACATTTATAAAAGCTCCTAAATTACAAAGAGATTTATCAATTGAAACTTTGTCAAATTTACAAGGCATAGTATAACTCCTTGGATCTTCCTTCTTTGGGGATGGTTTCTTAAGGATCACCATATTTTTTCACATGATCTTCAATTTCTTTGTCTTCCAATTTCTTGCTAGACTCCTTGGAATCTTTGCGGCTTTAGTTTAAAATTATTCGCCTTGATTGGTAGCTTGATAATGCTTGACTGAAGTGCATCCAAGGTTGGCACAACAAAGCCCCTTAAAGGAATCGGGTCCTCCTTTTCAGTTGGTGTGGAATTACTGGGTTGATTGGAAGTTGATCATCTGCCATCTCAATTATCGATTAGCACCCTTGTTTAGCTTTCTTTCATAGTCGATGTGTGGTTTGCTCTATTTCAAGGACTAAGGGTAGAATTTCACTATTTGACCTTCTTGGCATAACTAAAAGAAGTACCTGGTAACCAAAACACGAACAAATGAAAAATATAAAATAAAATAAAAGAAAACAATGCAAAACAAAAACAAAAACAAAAAAAAATAAAGAAAAATATGTTTAGACTATAATCAAAGTGCTTATCTAGATGTTAATCAACTATATAGTGTTAGAACTTACTTCGCGGCAACGACGCCAAAAACTTATTCATGTGCTGTGGTTATTGCTTACTAGACTCTACTCATGAAATATGCAAGTATGTGTATTGAACAAGTAATATAATGATGAGTAGAGTATTGTTCCAATAGAGACTATGCTAACATCTGACCCAAACTAAATATTAATAGAGTGGAAGATAATAAAACACAAAATTAGGACAAAGAGACAAATTATGTAAATAGTAGAGAAAGTAAGTAATTGAGATATCTAGGGTTCACTCATCCCTTAACAATCCCCTCAATTGATCAGTTCATTTGTTTTATAAATTCTTGGTTCACTTATATCGTTTACTAGTCCGGAGTTCTCGGGTGTAATTTTGAGTTATCTTTCGACTTCTCTTACAAATCTACTTAATCGAGCCAACTTGTTATATTTTGATGTGAATTCGAGCTAAAATTAATGTATAGATGACCACTTTATAAGAATACCTAAGATGAATAGGTATCTTTGGATTTGTATTCACAAATCATCCATTCCTTTCACCAGAACTTTCGAACAAAGGCTAATAGACCAATTCCTTACCCTATAGCTCATCTTTCGATTTCTGAATTAGGGTTACAAATCAATTTATAAGTTGATTAGCCTTATAAACACATTTAATACCATCTAATTATGCAAATCAAGCATAAAATCATAATCATGAATGAAGTAAATCAAATCAATTAAGTTTCATGGCAAGTTATCAATGAAACCCTAGAATTAAGGTTTAGTATATCATCTGACAAGTTCATACAACACATGATTTGAATACAACCATGAAAAGGGTATTAAATACAAGAAATAGTGAATAGAATGAAAAAACAAGATTCTTTTGATGAAGCCGAGTCTTCTCCTCTTTTCCCTTGCTCTCACCCCCAATGGTTGTTCTTGTGTTGACTTCCTTTGAAAGCGATAGTCTGATGATTTTTGTTGACTCTTACACTTTCCTAAGCCTAAGTTATTGTTAAATAATGACCTAACATGACCCTTATATAGTGCTAACTTGGGTTTACACGAAAATGGATAAAAAATATCCAAAACCCGTGTTAAAACATAAAAACTAGTAAAAAAAATGACTTTAGCAAGAAGCTAGGTGCCCTTCCCATCCTCCTGGGCATGAGTAGTGGCTAGAGGATAGTGGCTGGGCACCCCTGCCAAGGCTCTGGGCATGGCAGTGCCCAGCTCCTGCTTGGGGTGCCCAGTTTTCTCTGTTTTGCTCTTTTGTGCCCTGTTTCCACCTCGTTTAACCTCCATTGCATATAAAACCTACAAAAATATATTTTTAGGGCATAAATACACATTTTTGACGTAAAAAAATAAATATGTAATTTATAGAATTGGGTGTCTAAAAATTACAAAAATACTCGTAATTTATAAAATAAAACTCTCAAATTACGAACAAAAGCCAAGCTAAAAGTACATGAAAATTCTCTCCTTTAGAGAGTCAACAATATGCACGAGAATGTTTGAAAAATTGAAGGACTAGGTCTAGAATGGTCATTAAAAACAAGTAGTGTGTAACTGATTTACACAGCTATCCACCACAAAACCCATGTTGTGTGTATGCTAATGTAATCATGTATCATCCCCATTATCTGACCATGATTATCCATCTTAGTAAAATGGATATACCTTTCTTCTTGTTTGAGAATATGCTGTAGGGTTCCAACATCTCTTATGTAGCTAACACCTTGGATTGTGTTTTGCTACATGAGAGGAATTTTATATAATTAATATCCACTCTATTTTGGATCTCCTAAATTCATAATGTATTAAATAAAAGTTATGTATTTTGATTAGAGAATCTAAGAAAGCTCACATTTGGATCAGCAAAAATATATCTCTAGTAAGTAGATGTTTTTCCATCTTTGCTGATCTTGATGTCTCTTATATTTTTCCAGGAGAATTAGTTTTTGACAACCAATTAGTAGTTTTGTCATCAAGAGTAGATATTGAGACACATTTAGTTCCATGTTTACCTGCAACAATGAAAAGTAGTTAAAGAGTTAAGTTGTTGCTTTGTGAAGTGATAACACTAGAGTAGTAAAATAGTTAACAAAAATATAGTAATAAAGTTTGATATTTATTGATAGACACTATGATAGCTACATGTAATATTAAGAAGCACAACTGATTCTATAACATAATTTTTTTATGTATTAGATTTATATTATAGATCGAAACATGCATAGAGCAAGACATAATTTTGTTGTATCAGCTATGTAAAACATATGGAATGCAAAAACATAATAATGTATAAGCCTATAATAGACTTAGACTACTGTATTTGAAATCTTGAATTAGGATAAGAGTAATAACAAATATACATGCTTATAGTATGCAGAATGAAGGATCAATGTTTTCATGAAAAATAACCAAAATATTGGATAAGCAAATGATTGAGGCAAAATGTCAGGCAAACTAATTAGTAAATACTTGAGTAACTAAGTAGAAAAAGAAAAACAATACACTTCACATATTAAGATGGATCTGATGAAATTAAATTAAGGACTTCATCATAAACAATGTTTTCAGTCCAATTTGTGGATTGCACAGTTGTATTGGAAGGTCTAGCCAAAGCCTTAACATTTGTAGCTCTTTTAGCTCTTGTTAATGCAACAAAAAGCCGTCCATGACTAAATACTGGTTCCTTGAGATAAAGGCCAACAAAGTCTAATATTTGTCCTTGTTCTTTGTTTATTGTCATAGCAAAACAGAATCTTATAGAAAATTGTGTGCGTTTAAAAGGAATAGAATAGAATTCATCACCTGAAGATTCAAGAGGAATTTTAAGAATGAAGACGGATTTTCCTACAAAAGAACCAAATCAAATTTTTTCATAGATAACATTATCTGAGAACTCCTTACATGGATGAGTCTTGTTCTATTTGATAGCCCTTTAGTTATATTAATATTTTTAAGAAGCATAACTAGACAATTTTTTTTAAGTACAAGCTCATTGAGAGGAAGACCCTTGGGCATCAAATTATAAAATGTCTTGATGATCCATTTGTTTTGATGAGTCAAAGATTCATCAAAACTAAAATATGTTCTCTCTTCTCTGGGGAATTTTTTGATAACCAATTTCGTGAACAAAGTCATTCCTTATCATCATTACTACCATATTCATCATTGCACTAAGATTATTCTCCATCTTATGCATGTTTGGAAAGACATTTTGTAATAGTTGATCCACAAAAGTATTGTCATTGGTAAAAGGTGTGGACAAAGTAGGAGATATATAAATTTCATTGTTCTCATTTACTGGTTCATGTCCATCCCCAATCTTAAGGAAAAAAGCTGAAAACTCAGGGTCCAAGTGAACACACATTTTCCCCAAATAAGGCTGAAGTACTCATAATGTCCTGCAACATCTTCGTTAAGAATTTCAATAGATCTTCTTTTGCCATAGCGGTTTCATCCCACATGATTAGCCTGGAATAACACAATAGTTGTGTAGTTGGACTTTGTTTGCTAATGTTGCAAGTTTTGGAACCATCATCATTAACAGGGATTCTGAATCTTGAGTGTCCTGTTCAGACACCAGGTAAAATGAATGATGCAACTCCAGTTGTTGCTATTGCAAATGTAATATACTTTCTAGCTCTTGTTGTTGCAAGAAGAGCATAGAAATGTTTTGCTTGTACCACCTGGACCATCAATAAAAAAAAAAAACACTAGATTCATTCTTATCAATTCAACTGAGGATTTGATTATAGGCTATCTTTTGCTCATTGTTCAACCAATTTACTAGTTGTTAATCTTCTTCAGTCACAATGATATATTTTTTCTGCCTCAATTTCTTTTGCTTCTATTTGCAGTTTAGAAAATCCAATGGAATATCACTGAAGCCAAAATCAGACAACCTTTTAACCATAGAAAATTGGAGAGAATTATCTATTACCGTTAAGACTTTTCTTTAAACAATATGTTTAGGGATTGTGAGGTATCTCTTCTAATATCTTCACATAGATAATCTTGAAACTTTAGCTATAATTCCTTTGGATTCTTTATGTTGCAATGCACAAGGACAGTAGCAAAATGATGTCGAAGAGTACTTGGCATGTGATAGAGAATCACTTCACTTAAACAATATTCAGCATTATTATCATTATGCAACAAACCAAGTATTTCAACTACTTCTCTAAATGATAATATAGTATAACCATTGATATTTTGTAAGTCTGTAAATGAGGTTGGTTTCCTGAGATGCATCAAAAGCATTAGCATATCATATCACTTCCCTTGCGTAGGATATGCACTTGAAATGCTTCCAATAACTTCTCTTTGCTGTCGTAAATGCCATTGTTGTCCTATCTGTTCCCACACAAAATGTTCTAGAAATTCGGCATATAGGATATTAAAATTCTTTAGCATGCTCGATCAAGTTTATACATATTGAAAAATTCTGTAAGCATAGTCCTTGAAGCAGATTGGTTCTCAAAAATACTGTGAAAAGATTGTCTTTCTGGAAAACAAACTAGTTGTTCATTCTCCAAATGAATAGGTAAAGAAATCACTACGGTTGCATTTCATTTAGGTCAAAGTTGAAAATACGCCACATTGCTTCAAATGTTGAAATATATCTTGCACTTTGAAAATTTTTGATCTTATCAATGACTTCATTTGCTTCTTTTGTAGTCAGCTGGTACAAAATCTTGTCATGACCTTGTAGATATACTTATATATGTACTTAATAGCCTGAATTGTTGAGCATATTTCAACATTCATGTGGCAGTTAAATTTAGATAATAAATATGGATTATAAGGAACAACCCATCCATTATCCAATACGTGACCCTGGACCTTAATTGTCCTCCTTTTGTTTTAGCACCTATAAATGGGATAAGAATGTGTTAAATGCTTTGTTGGTTCAACAAATTTTCTTAAGGATAATCATCCTTACAACCGGTCTCAGGTTAAACGAATATATACTTAAGATCAAGCTTGCTTGCCATATGGTGTATGTATAATGTGCTTAACAACCAATGAATGTAACTAGGGATGGTTTTTTTTTGATTTGGAAACTCTGTACTGACTATTTGATCATATGCCTTTGGTGAAAACAATTTTGAACTTTGTTTCAATATAAGCAAAAAATATGTCCAGAAGTCATCTTTTCTGAGATTCAATCATGTATGTAAAGGCAGCAACCTTGCCTAACACATGTTTTTTAACCAAAAATGCGTAAGAACTTGGACTTTTGCTTTGAAAACCCAGGCAACTAAATCCGGCCAATTCTCTCTGTGATCTTTGAGAAGCAGATTAGTTTTAATCTCTGATCAACTTGGATTACAGGTCATGGTTAAAAAGATATCTAGCTTTCCATATTTGTGAACTAATGCTATACATATAATGTCGGCGCTTATCCCTTGGGCTTTCAATGAATATGATGCTGGAAAAATAATTCTTTCCCCCACATTTGACCAGAGGATTCTCTTTTTGAAAAACTGTCTAGCAAACCTTGGAGAATTTTAGTTGGGAATCAGTTCGGGTTCTCTTGTTGCCTAAAGAATCCCAATCTTGTTGTTTCCATTTTGACATACATATCAAATATATATTGTTGTAGTAATCTCCCATATATGGAGCAATATGGATTGATCACTAGCTTTAATCTGTAGCTTATAGCAATAATATTTTTGGCATGAAACTGTCTTGTGCTTAATTTTCCTATCAGAAGCTGCACACAGAAAAAAAGGCATATATGAGAATAAATTCTTAGCTATAAAGTTCTATATTAATATAGAACACGAATAAGTAATGAAAAGCTTTTGCATGAATACCTTCTTTTCGATTTCTATAATCTGTCTGCAATAAGGAAAACATTTAGAGTATTTATTTGTTCTCTTGGGTAGGTTGTGTTGAAGGAGGTACCCTTTGTATGTTGAGGCAAAATTATTCGTTCTATGCTTTGATACCATCCTGGCTCACCATTGGCAAATATAAGAGGATATTGTGCTAAATCATAACAACCATAATAGTGTTTTACAATTTACGGCCTTCCATTCTTTGCATAAATTTGAATTTGATGGCCTATATTTTGTTTAGTTTCTACAAACTCAATTCATAAAGCTCTCACTTGGCAAAATAGTTGGTTTATTAGAAGTCCACTGATCAATACTAGGAGTAGATTGCAACATTATTTTATAACTATCTAGATTTGGCACTTCTTGTAGGCTCTAAAAGAAGCTAAATATGGATTTACTTTAAACACTTCAGAAAGCTTTGTAACGAGGCTCTCTCTAAATTTGCTGGAAATTGCAATCCGGTTTACCGTTTCATGATCAGTATAAAAGAAATATAGCTATAAATTTGCTGGCTTTTGACCATCATCAGGTGTTAACTGATTAATGAAATGGCACATCTACCCCAGGACTTTGAAAGCATAAATACCTTGATGTTCTCCTTGATGATAAATCATCACAATGCATACCAAAAGAATGAAAGCAAACATATTATTGTAGCTTCTGACACACTAGCAAAATTCAACTGATTCCTGAGAATCACCAAGATACAGAAGCATTAGTTCTCATGGCATTTCAGCAGGCAGTAAGTGTATTTCTCTAGAGGTGTAGCAAAAACCTGGTGGCTCATATTCAAATCTTTTTGCTCCACAATGGATACAATCTGGAACTTTAGATAAAAAGACTCGCTCTGTCCCGATATTACCCAGTACATGACTTGGTCCTTACTCAAAGGTATCTTCTTCCATTGCCTCATCTATAACTTGTTCTTGTACTACAAAACCACTTGAAAAAGAACCAAAACCTTTCTGATTAACTGAGAAACACTTCGACTCCTATGTGACAATATCTTTCTCCAAATCTTCAGATTTCAAAGTGTTAATATAGGTACTTGTATTCACATGTAATGGCTCAGCGGATCTTACTCCAACAGAATTACTGCTCAAATCATAACTTGATCTTTCTAATATCTCAGTAGGTATATTAACTGCTGTTAGTGTCAATGTATAAATCCCCTTCAATGAGGACTCATCTTTGGCAAGGGATGATGTAGGATTGCGAGGACGAGGATACTGATTTTGTTTAACATAAATATCTTTTAGACTTGGATATTCTCGTTTAGGTGCAACTAGTTAATAAGTATTATATATCACAAAATATATTAATTTTGCCTTTGTTATATACCTAAATAGAATAAAAATCACACATATTCATATTTACTATTATCAAGAAGAAACATTCATGTACAAGTAAAGTATAAACATAGCCTGAACCAGGGAAAATAAGCATTAGTGCCAAAATCAAGAGTACTAGCATGTAACTTGTACAAACAACAAGTGCAAAAAATGACTCAAGTTCCTATAGAAAAAGCAGCAAATATACTTGAAGTTAAAAAAAAATGCAACAAATCTATGATGCGTGTAAGCTAAAGTACAACAATCTTCCAATGAAAACACTAACTTTCTTATTCAGCAATTTTTTTTTTTTTTGAAATTGCAACAAATTAAGCAAATTAAGGATGCAAGAAAATAAAATAAGTCTAATTCTATCATTAACCTATTACTACAGAGTAAAGTTTTTCCTTCAAAAAAATAGAGCAAATTAGGCAATAGAGGTAGAACTTGCAGTTCAAGCCTCTTCCATCATTTAATTGAACTAATGCTACAACACTCTGAAAACTTCAATAGAAAAAACTTTTTTCTATATCTAAATTAAATAAAAATCACAAATATTGATGTTTACTATTTACAACTATATGGAAAAAACATTCATGTATGATTTTACATCAACACAGCCAGAATCAGGGAAAACAAACATCGGTGCCAAAATGAAGAGCACTAACCTGTAAGTTGTGTGAACACCAAGTGCAGAAAATGACTAAGGTTCCTATTGAAAAAGTAGAAAATATACTCAATGCTAAAAAAATTCCAGCAAATCTAACATGCATGCAAGCTAAGATTCTGTCTCTTATACACACCAATCTTCGCAAACACTAACTTTGTCATTAAACAATTGCTGTAGAATGCATTTTTTGAATTGTAGTAAATTAAGAAAATTAAGGATACAAAAAAATTAAGTAAATTGCTTCTCAATACTAAAGAGGCACAAAAAATGCTATAAATAAATTATGCAAGTTTTATAGTCTTAAAATGCTACAATATTTCATTTTCTCATGCATGAATCATCCAAATCTTTGTTATCCAAGAATTAGCAGAATAGATAACGTTTACATCCATGGAAGATAAAGAATCAAGCTATTTTAACATATTTACAACATCAAAGCAATACAAACTCCGAGGATAACTGAGAATTATTCAATTTATATATGATAAAATAAGAAAAAATATAATATTATAAGCAATATCAATCATAAGTTTAAGAAAAAAATCTATTTTCCCGATAATTAACCTATACTGCATGTTGTTTAAAAAACAATCAAATATTTGATCTTCTCTAGTTTAATAGTTACCAAGTAAACAACAATCATATGCATGCAAGACTATATTGTACACAACAGATGAAGAACAAATTACAAATTCTAATGCTAGCAAAACTACTACAAGAGCACATGAATCAAGACCAAAAATCAAGAAAGAAAAATAAAAGAAACCAAATAGTAGAATATCAAAAGAACCTTGCCAATCTCTAGCATACAATGAAGCAGAGGAAATACCGGAAGCTTGTAAATAAATTCTGTTGAGGCTGCTCTCTATCTAGGATTATATACCCCACTTAACACTCTCTTAAACAAGTGGTAGACAACAACAATGCAAAACAATAATAACAAACCCTTAATGGGGGTAATGTGAAAGAAATACATAGATGATGGCTTCATGTCGTATCGACTTCACAAGGTTAAACAAATTTAGAAGCCTAAAATGCCACCAGTAGGAAACTAACAACTTAAACACATGTAGGGGTATCATTGTCTATCAGGGGCATTTCAGTAAACTCCAAAGAGTATAACACAATCACTCAGAATAAATAACAGCACAATTCAGAAACAAAGCCCTCTACTACCCAATGAAATACCAAATATACCCTCAAACTACACAAAATGGCCACTAGCCATACGAGACCATTCACCATGAACTATCTCATTTTATACACACACACACGCACACACACGCACACATATATTGAAATTATATGTTTAGGTAGTAAAATTATAGTGATTAATCTTGTCAATAAGATGGTGATTTGATATTATATGATTCTGGTAGGTTGGAAAATTTGATGGGTAAATGATTATTAATTTATAATAGTGATTTAATAGTTACTGGTAGTTGACCTGAAAAAGAAAAGAAGAGAGTCATAGAAAGCAGTGTTTTTAAAGCCAGACTAGACCGGCCAGTTCAACTAATTAAATCGGGGACTGGCCATGTCAGAAGTCCAGTCGAGTACTACACTCGGAGGTGACAAAAATCCAATGAAAACGGGTAAAGCCCATTGACCTGGTAAAAAATCATTAAATCAGTCAAATCCGATTTTGAGTTTTATCCACACAATCAAAGGCCAAATCAACAAAATCTTCCAAAATCACCCCCATTCCACAACCAATCTCATCAATCCTACAACTAATTCAAACAAATCTAGGATATCTTCACCAAATCAATGACAATTTTTTCACAAGAAAACTCAATATCCAAAACAAAACAAAAAAAAATAGATTCATGGGGAAGAGATGGAGATTTGGTGGTCAATAGGTAGGGAAAGGGGAGAACAAACAAGACGGGGAAAGAAGTTGGTGCCAATAGAAAGAAGGAGATGGAGGGAGAGGCATGGGGAAGGAAAGTGTATACAGACATCTCTTGGAGGGAGAGAGTTTTATTATAGGAGGAGAAGAAGGAGAGGGAGGGGAATGGAATGCTACTAAAAAAGAGTAAGAGAACTTGCCAACATAAAAATAGAGGAGGAGGATGGTGGAAAAGTGTGAGCAGTAGGGGAAATGAAAATGTATTTGAAAAGGATGGAAAATTGTTGTTGCTGGGTTTTGAACCCAACTTCATAGATGTTGTAATAGTTAGGCCCAAAAAAAGTTACTAGGACATCAATGCTTTTTCCTAGACTCTCAAAACTTTTTTTATAATTAATAACTAAAAGAAAAAGTGAAAATCAAGTGAACCAAACGGTTCAACTGGTTGAACCAGTTGAACCGCGAACCAAAAACGCCACTGGGTCATCGTCCGGTCCAATTTTGAAAATATTGATAGAAAGCTTTAATCAAAAAGCAGTACTCATACTAATAAACTATTAAGCATGAAATGCTTAGTATTTACATGGGATCTGGTTTTTAAACCAAACAACAAACATATGGTTATTAGAAAATATGAGCTAATTACGGGGGTGAACTTTGTAATGAAAACAATTAACGACTGAATGATAATTTGCTAAAATAATAAGCTAACAATTGGGTGATGTTATGATACTGTTATGGGAAAAGCAGGGAAATTCTCATATAGACCAGGTCCATGTTATAATGCCATGGGACCTTTACTCTATAAAATGTCAGATCATGTATTAAAATTTCTCGGAAAGTGCTAAAAGGGAGTGAACAAAAATTGCTTGAGAAAAACATTCCATTTACTTTTTGAACCAATTGGATATGCGTCCAATTACGTCCAGTGAACTGTGACTTTACTGGCAAAAATAGGTATTTGCTTTTCGTTTCTTTTGTTTTATTGGGGATTGACTATACCTTGTTTTTAATATATTAAATTAGGAGGAAAATCTTTATTATGTACGGTTAAATAAATATATTTAACTTTTAAAATAAAATAATGTTATTGAAATTATGATGATGCATGTAATTTTTAATAATAAAATAAAATAAAATATACAAAATTAAGTAACAATATCTATAATAATTTTAGATATTAATAATTTTTTACACTATTTAGTTTTTAGTTATATGAATAATATAATTATATCTATAATTGTTGACAACATTATATTTTTACACTGTTTTACTTTTTGTTTTATGCAAATAATATAACTAGTTGCATATTATTTCTCATTTCATGTATTCATTTGTGTTAAGTATAAATAAGTTTTTCTTATCATTTTATTGAATTCCGATCAAAATGTTTAAATTGAATGATCAATTAAAAAATCAGTAAGCTATTCAATAGATTATAGTTTGTTATGTCTACTAATTAGTATAATCATCTAATCGTACTGAATTATTTGGATTAAAATTTAAGTTCTATAGTTGTTTTTTATAAAATATATACAAATTTTTTTATTTTAGTGATTTGTAGCACTTTATAAAAATTGATTATTGAGTTTAAAAACATATTGGTATTTTTATAAGCTAAGTTGACATTATCATACTTTTTCTTATTTTTTTGCCCAACTTTGACAATGTCAAGTAATGTTTTATATTTTTAAAAAAATAGTATCAAGGTTAGTTGAAAATTCATAGTTAGAAGGTTTGTTAGCGGTGCCGGTTCTAAAAATAATGGTATAGTTATTTTTTATGGATATTTTTTCACATACATAAAATATTTTTTCCATTTCAATTAGAAAATATATGAGAATGAAATAAAAATTTGAAAAAGTTGGTACACTAAAAATACAAACAAATATAGATATTGATCTTACGTGATAAAAGTCACACTAATTTTTTATTTGTTTCCTTTCAGTACATTAGCTATATCTCTAAGTCAACAAATAAAAAGTAATACAACCAATTGTGATGCCAATAATATGACATATAATTAAAATTATTTTTTAGTATCTTATAACTACAAAATCTCATGAGAATAATGGCTATTGATATTGAATAATTAATTACCAATAAATATAAAGTTGAAAGAAGATGCAAAGAAAAAATTGATCTTACAACCTTTTTATCTTTTTGTGATATAATAAATTATTATTATTTTTGATAAATATTAACTTCAAGCAATTAGGTTGCAAGAATGATATTATTTAGACATAGTTAAGTTAAATATCTTGCTACTTTTATGAGAGTTATTATTTGAATATATATATATATATCTAAAACTAATTTATTAACACTTATATAGAAAAAAGATGTTGCACAATTTAAAAAATATTTATTTTATTAACTTATATATAATAATTGATACTTATATAATGATTTATAGTATGCGTTTAATTTTATAACACTTTTGAAAAAAAATAATTATAAGAGATATGCATAAATTGAGGATCTACAAAAAATAAGCGTAGCTAAAGATAAGATTAGATAACTATTTGAATTTTATTGTTAAGTAGTTTGTTTTTACTTAGTTTAAAACACTGTGCTATGCCCAAGGAAGACAATATATATATATATAACTAATGAAATGATACATATGTCAGTATGAATGATGATGATGATATAAAAAATTATAACAATTAAGTAAACAAAAATAAAAAAACTAAGTAATAAATAACAAATTTTTCGACAACAAAAACTTAAAAGTAAATGAAACAATAAAATTAAGGAAATTGTAACTGTTAGAGTCCATCACTTAGTTTTTTGATATTTATGAAAATACAACCGACTTTTTGAATATTAAAAAACTTATATGTTAAAAATATAACCGACGAAAGGTGAAGGACTTTTTTTTTTATAATAATTTTTCTCTTTTTCATTACCAAAAAAACTAAAAATAAAAAATCAACTTGTAAAAATAAGGTAAACCTTCTTATTTTGATAGGTTTTGGTTTTCATAATAGTTAATAGATGATGTAAGTATTTGGAACTACGAAATCAAGAAAAGAAAAACAAAAGACAAAATGTAGGGGAAAATATTTTTCTCTATATAAGCAGTTTAAGAGAATTTAGCTTATGGGTATGTCAAATTAGTTAAAAAATATTAAATGTGGAGTGTTTAAAGTTTTTATTAGAGCGTCAAAATAATTGGTCTAAAATTGTTCTATTCTTTTCGAATAGAAATTGATTGTTAATTTTAATTGCTATGTACATTACTTAATCAGAAATGTTATTTTACCTATATGACAATCTTTTAAAAATCATGTTTGTTTAACGGAATTGTTCCTAAAATATTACATAATATATTTTTCTGACTCTTTTGAGAATTAGAAATAATCAATTATAAGAAATATATATGCATGAAATGAGAAATTCGAATAAATAAAAATAGTTAAAAATAAGATTCAATAAAATTAATTAGAATTCAAGACTGTTAAGTATTTCATTTTTATGTTATTATTTACAATGCAGATTCCCTGTATCTAAAATATGTCATATGCCATCTTTTTATGCATTCTCACAAAATCCTTTCTCCTACTATGTGTGTGTGTATATATATATATATATATATATATATATATATATAGATATAGACATATATTCATTTGAGATTGAATTAAATATCTATACTATTTGGGGCAATGACATTGTCACAACTAAAATCTTAATGCCACAACATTTATTATAAAAGGGAAAATCGCCAAAATAGTCCCTCAACTTTTGCACTTTAGCCAGAATAGTCCCTCAACTTTTTTTTAGCCAGAATAGTCCTTTAACTTTTATTTTTTAGCCAGAATAGTCCTTTAACTTTTATTTTTTAGCCAGAATGGTCCTTCAACTTTTCTTTTTTATTTAGATAAATTTCACATGAAAGGACTATCTTGGCTAAAAAATAAAAGTTGGAGGACCATTCTGGCTACAAAAAAAGTTGAGGGACTATTTTGGCTAAAGTGCAAAAGTTGAAGGACTATTTCAGCGATTTTCCCTTATAAAAATTCAATTCTAACCTTATCACGCATCTTTTCTCCCAGCCCCCACCGCTTCCTCTCTCTCTTCTCATCGAAAAGAACCGCAGCCTCCCATCAAAGACCGACTAGCAAAATACCCCCACTTAGAAGGTCCTCAACCACCACCACCCATTCCCTTTGCCCTTTCTCCTTTCTCAACTAAAAATAGAAATAGCCTCACCAAACTAGCCAAAAACCCCCATTGATGGAGAGCCCTCAACCCACAATCTTATATCTTTTACCAATCACTCTATTGCCACTATTCCTCTTTCACATTACCTCTATGCAAATAGAAATGACTATCCAAAAACAACAAAATAAAAAATTAATCAAATAATTCACAATCTGATAGACTATAGTTCTTTATTAATTTGCATCAAGCCAAAAATATCTTAGATCAGTTATATTTGTTGCAGCGGCTGATTTTTTTCCCCAGATTTTGGAAGTGATGGGCGGGATGGTGGATAAAATAGTGAGAGTGAGAGAGGAGATGAATAAGATTTGTATTTTAACTAAAATTGCTAGAAAATATTTGTTAGATTAAGAAATTGATTTTGGATTAATGAGATGAACTAAGAGGAAAAATGAAGTTCTTTGGAAAGAGAGACGAAGGAAGGAGTGGATCTGCTGGAGAGAGAACAAAATACCTTCATCAGAATTCCCCGAAAAGAAATTTGCAAACAACTTGTCAATCTCCTTAAGCACGCTTTTGAGAGAATGCATGACTGCTAGTAAATATAAGGGAATGCTGCTCAACACAAGTATGACAAGGATGAGCCTTCCTCCAGGAGAAAGGAACCTGTTTTGCCAACCCTTGATTCTGCTTCCAATCTTCTCAAGCATAGGCTGGAACAGACTTTTCCTCGTCATAGGCCTTCTTAATTGGACATCCAAGATAAATCAAGGGGAAAGATTTTCTGGTGATACTCGTAATATTCTGTATCCTTCTAATTCTACTGGATGGGTAATTGTTGTGTGCATAGAAGAAGCTTTTTGCATTACTGATCAATTGACCAGAAGCAGCTTCAAACTTGCCAAATAATCCTTGAGATTCCATAAAGAATTGGAGGCAGCTTTAGGCAAAATCAGCACATCATCAGCAAAAATAAGGTGTTTGATAGGGATACAAGCTCTTGGAAGAGCAAAATAAGAAATCTTATGCTGAGCAAATTGTTGCTTGAGCCCTCCACTGAACACTTCCAGTATTAAAATAAAAAGGAGAGGGATAAAGGATCTCCTTGTCTCATCCTTCTAGAAGATTTGAAAAGGCATTTAGGGACACAATTAATCAGCAATGAAAACCAGCAATTCTCCAAGATATTTTGGATTAAAGAAATCCATTTAAGAGAAAATGTTGGAATTATTTTCTTATTTTGTGTGTTACAACTAGTTATTTTTTGTTTTATTAAAACGGATTAAATAAAAATCGATAAAATTCATGTTCTTATGATCTACTTTTTGGGTCTAGGTCTTTCTCAGTTATTTTATTTAGTGTGATATGCAAAGTGTAAGCCTATTTTCTAAATCCTATTGGATTTAGGTTGACCTTAATTGGAGATCCAATTACACTATATGAGCTAGTTCCTCTCTCCCTTCCATAATACTACATCCTATATATATCAGGTGTTAGGGTTGATTTGCCCTATTGATAAGCACCATACAAGACTTGGAGAGGATGAGGGAATGTTTAGTCAAGATATTTGAAACTCAACGTGTCGATTACAATTCAATGATCATTGATTATGATCAATTACTACGGTAAACGCTATATAACTTTATTTTACAGTCATATTTAAATATTTGATATTAATCTAATAAAATTTAACAAGTGATATCAGAGTCGAATATCAGATTTTGAATCACCGAGGATTAAAGTTTAAATCTTTGAATCGGCTTTGAAATTGATTGCTAGCTGCCGATAATATACTTGGTGGATGCAATATTTTATCCTTTCAGGATCTTTGTTTGAATCCTTAATATATTGGGTATTATTTAATAGGCACAAGCACAATTTTTGTTTCTTATGACCGGTACAGTCAGTTTCTTTTGCAATTTTGTAGCAGTCCGTGCTTTTGCCTTATTCTTGCCATCAATCAAAAAAAAAAAATGCATGTTAATTGCTAGCTAGAGGCCAAACAACTAGCAATAGTTAAAAGAAAAGAAACGAAGGTGATGATGTTTCTTTTTTCTTGTTTTGTTGTTTGATTATTTTATTGCACATTAAAGATGCATGCTTTTATGAAGAAAAGATTTGATGCTTGCTTGGGCTCATTGACTTCATATTTGGTATATGATCATCGGGTGCTTTTATTATTGTATGCATGTTGTGGCTAAAACTTTAAGCGGATTAATATTCTTAATGACCAATTATTCTCCAGTTTGCTAAACCACATAACTAATTCAATTTAGGGTCCGTGAGTTTTTCTTTTTCCATGCAGTCTAAATCCAAAAGTTGTAGTAAAATTGGTTGTTTTGATATTATTTAAAAAAAAGAAAGACAACCTGTCCATATGAATGTGTAGTGAGATGTACACTGCATAAACGACCGTGCTTTATGCTTTTCTTTTGTCAAAAATATTGTTTGTCTCTCTGTTGATTGTATAAAAGGGGTCAAAATTTGGCAAATTTACATGTGCATAAGTTACTTTACCCTTTCTTATTTGGAGCAGGTTTTATATGTCAGAGGAAAATCAATTGTTTATAATTGATTGAGATTAATGACTTTGAAGTTCTATCATAAATTATAGATTCTTTAAGTTCTGGTATTTTAACTTTTCTGGATAAAATTTATCTACTGTTCAAGTTTCGAAGTTATTCGGTTTGGAATACTTCTAATTATTGGCTTGAATTAAAGGTGTTTCAGTCAAATTTTCTTTGACTTTTGCGAATGTCGAATAAAGGAAGCGCTTAAACTTGGAATTAAGATCCTTGTTGATATTAATATTCAATTGAATATTTTTACCTGATTATTAAGTAATCTATTATTTGAAGAATATTATTGCAAAAGAGTTCATGCAGTTGTTATAAGTACATCTGATAACTCCAGTAAACTAGAATTATTTTACTCTAAATTCTAACATTTTGTTAGTGTTAATTTCGAATCTTGGTTAATTAATTATAGATTTTAGTTAATTTTCAAATTATGTGTTTAGATTTTAGTTACTCTTAAATATGATATGTTTTGATTAGAAATTTAGTTAAAGTGATTACTTACTTGGTTATATATTATGCAGGTCTAAATTAGAGGTTGGAAGTTGGAATGAACAAAGTGTGAGGACCAAAAGGCAATTGTAGAAAAATTGAAGAATTACTGAAAAAGGGTCCATGTCGCGGTCTCAATTGTTCCAAATCGTGACATGGACACAGAAATAGGCTAATGTAATTTTTAGTCCATGTTGCGATCTCAATTGTCCAAATTGCGACATAGACTCACTTTTAGCAATAGTAGTAAGGATAGTCTTGTAATTTTTCAGTAGTCAATTTCTAATCTTAGCTTGTGTAATACTCAACTATTTAAGGTACTTTAGAAGTTTGCTAGTACACATAATTTAGGGTGTAGTTAGTAGTTTAGGATAGATTAGAATTGAGTAACAAGAGACTCTAAAGTTGTATTTCCTAAATAGAAAATCCTTTTTAATTCTTCTTTAGATCTACCTTTTAATTTATTGCAAGTTTAAATTTTGATTACATATTAGTAGTGGGGTTAATCTTTGGCTTTAATCTAGATATAATTTTTACTTGGTTTGTAGTTTAATTTCCTAAAAACGTCTTTGTTTTTATTTCAAGTTTTCTTAGAGTAATTAGGGTTCTTGTTAATTTATTTATTTTTAATTCAAGATTTCAATTTCGGCTTTCTTTATTCAACACAAAAAATTAAAAAATATTTAGTTTAGAAATTAATTTTCTCTCAAGAATCAAGAGTCAGGATTCATTTGGTAGAAATGGTTGTTACTTTGTTCTAATGCTTTCTAATTTCTTTCGTTACTTAAATTAGAACTCTTTGCTTCCAATTTTAGTATAAAGTTAATTCTTTTATTCTAGTGAAGTAAGGTTAGTTTCATTTACTTTCATGTAACTACTTTTAGTAGAATAATTTAGTAGATAATTGTCATTATTACTTGCTTTATTAGGAAAGTTAATTTATTTATCGAACCTGAATATGCAAGTTCATTGAGAATATGCGTAGTTTAGATCTTTAATCCGCTTTTTGGACTGCTTAACTACACAAAGACTTATAAAACTAGGTAATTGCCTACCCCAATCATCGTGGGAACGATCCCACTCATTCTATACTACTATCTAGCATCGTATACTTACGGCAGTGAGGGTAGAAGTTAAGAATTATTGTGGTCTTGACATATTTGGATTGTTTTTATTCTACCCACGAATCAAGTTTTTAGCACCATTGCCGGGGATTGTCCTTTGTGTTGAACAATAGTTCACAATTTTGAACACTTTACAGGTCGTGTAGATAAAACACTTTAGTTAAATTTAGTTTTTAAATTTTTGTTTATTTGTTTGTATTGGTCATTCCTCTTGTTGGATTATCGTGGCACTTGGATTAATTGCTTGTTTTTACTTTTGTAGTATATGGAAAGGAGAGACAAAAGGCTGTTGATTTGCTTGAATGAAGAAAGAGAAAAAGAGTTGGGAGAAATCCACAAGTATAAAAGAGTGCAACAAGAGCAAGAGAGAATTGAAATGGCGAATGCTAATCAAAATCAAAGAAATTTGAACAATGAAAATGACGAAGAAGAAGTTGTGGAAATCATGGAATGGGTGGTTATAGAAATGGGAATGACATGAATATGAATGGAAGACCGTTGAGAAAATATGTTGTACCGAGTTTTGATGGGGCAAATTCTAGCACTGCACGAATGCCCGTGCAAGCAAACAATTTTGAAATTAATCCCTCTTTGATACAAATGCTACAAGCTCACATACAACTGCGATTTTTGGGGGGTGGTTCCAATGAAGATCCGTACACACACCTAATGAACTTTGAGGAGATTATAGTTTTTTTTAAATTCAATTGTGTGCACCCAGATTGTGCGAAAAAGAGAGTATTCCCTTTTTCTCTAATGGATAGGGCAAAATCTTGGCTTCAATCTCATGCCCAATGGATATTTACCACTTAGAACCAACTTGCTCAAGAATTTTTGGTAAAACATTTCTCACCTTCAAGGACCGCTAAATTGCGGAATGAAATTACCTCCTTTAAGCAAGATGTTGGTGAGAGCTTAGGAAAGGCTTGGCAGTGGTTTAAAGATTTGTTAAGGAAATGTTCTCATCATGTGATTCTATTATGGCTTTAAATTTAAACCTGCTACAATGGATTGCCACAAGAGACAAAATTCATAGTTAATGCCTCTGCCGATGGTTCCATATCCTACAAGCTACCGAAGACAGGTAAAAAATTACTCAATTGGATGGCCTACAATCATTATTATTGTATCGGACTGACTCCCTTAGTAGCTCAACGCCAAGCCCATCAAACTAGTGCACATAATGGAGTATTGAATTTGAATATGCAAGATACTTTTTTGGCACAACAAAGTATGTTTATGAATGTAATAAAAAAATTTTGCAAAAGTGTTGGAGAACTTAGGGAAACCGAGTAGTGTGAATGCAATGTCTTCTTCTTTAACTCAACCAAGTATGGTATGTGATATTTCTGGGGGCAGACATGCAAACGGGCAATGTGAAATGCCTTATGGGTCGAATGAGTAACTCAACTATGTGTCGAATTAATCATCTTTTCCAAGGAACCTACCCAAAGTTTATGTCTTGGAGGAATCATTCCAAATTTTCATGGAACAATACTAATAATCAATCCAATTCTCCTATCAACCAAATCCCCCACCTCAAAACTTTCACAATCAAGTTTCAAGTTCCTTATCTAGACTCTATCAATCGCCATATCAAAGAAATTTCCAAACGAACTCATATCAATCTTCCCCTAACCTTTCATTTCAAAATCAACAACCACGACCTCCCTCCCAACATGAAAATTCTTCCAAACCTATGTATAATGACCAATTTGATCCAAGAGAGAATGTATGTGAAGATGGTTGGAAAGAGAAGTGGAGTATTTGAGAAGAGAGTTGGAAAGGGAAAGAAGGGATAAGGAAGAACATAGGATAGATTTTGAGAATTTGAAAGCCTCAACAAGAAATTTAGAAATTCAATTGGGTCAATTAGCGAGGTTGAATAATGAAAGACCAATAGGAGCATTGCCGAGTGATACTATTCCTAATCCCCAAGAGCAATGCAAGGCCATAACCCTTAGAAGTGGTAAGCAAGTGGAAGAAAGAGTTGAGAGACACTCATTGAAGGATAGAGAAAAAGAAAGAGTTGAAGATAAAGAGAAGGAAAAAGGGGAGTCTTCAATGGGGTAAGGCAAAAGGATGAATGAGCTTACTATGTCCAATGTACAATGCAATGAAGGCAAGGATTTCAATTATCAAGCAGCCGAAGCAAGTCAACTTCCATTTCCTCAAAGATTAAGGACGAAGAAAAGGCGAAGAAGATAAAAAAAGTTTCTGGAAATATTCAAAAAGTTTGAAATTAACATTCCATTTATGGAGACACTTGAGAACATGCCTGCTTATACTAAATTTATGAAACAAGTCCACACTTTAAAAAGGAAATTGCATGGGGATGTAATCTTATGTCTAACAGAGAATTGTAGTGCACTTCTCACAAAGAGATTGCCACCTAAACTTAAGGATCCCGGGTCCTTCACTATACCTCGTGAGATTGGAGGATTACAATTTGGGAAAACATTGTATGATTTGGGAGTGTCAATAAATTTCATGCCTTATACGGTGTTCAAGAAATTAAATGCAGGACAATTGAAACCAACAAGAATCTCATTGCATTTTGTGGATCGTAGCATAAAGTTCCCAAAGGGTATCATTAAGGATGTGATTGTGAAAATTGACAAACTCTACCTTCCGGTCGATTTTATTATAATCGTGCTAGACATGGAAGATGACAAAGAAATGCCGATCATTCTTGGGAGGCCTTTCCTTGCCACCGGCCGTGTACTTATTGAAGTTCAAGAAGGGAAGTTGGAATTCCAGATAAATGATGAAATTGTTATATTTAATATTTTTAGTTCATCAAAGCTTCCTTCAATTTTTGAGAATGTTATGAATATAAATGTAGTGGATGATCTAGTTGATGATTGTTGTAGGAATGCATTGGAGAATTCTTCAATGGAGAAAGAGATGTTAGATCCAAATGCCCTAAGTCAAGATGATGAAGATGGAATGAGGAATGTGAATCACTTGGAGAATGATATCATACTACAAAAGGAAGAAGAGGAGAATTAAGAAAAAAGTAAAGGGGAGTCTTCGACCAACGAACCCCATAAGGTGGAGTTCAAACCAATTAATGTATGCATACCTTGGTGAAAATGAGACATACTTGGTAATTGTAAATACATCCTTGATAGATGAGCAACTTGAATGATTAAACATTTTGTGGTGCTTAAAATGCATAAAGATGCCATTGCTTGGTCTATTGATGATATTACAGGAATTAGCACTTTCATATGCATGCATAAAATTTTGTTGAATGAAGGAAACAAACCGGTAAGGCAACCTCGAAGGTGATTAAATCCTATCTTAAAAGAGTCTGTGATAAAGGGGTTATCAAGCTTTTGAAAGCCGGTATTATTTATCCTATTATCGATAGTGAGTAGGTTAGACCTACTCAAGTCGTTCCAAAAAAAGTGGTATTACCGTAATAATAAGTGAAACCAATGAACTCCTCCCCTCTAGATTGGTTACGGGTTGACGTATGTGCATTGATTTTTGAAAGTTGAATGAGGCCACCTGTAAGGATCATTTTCCTTTACCTTTTATTAATCAAATGCTTGAGAGGTTAGTTGGTTTTGCATATTTGATGTTTTCCAAACCTTATTTTGATGATGACATAAACACTTAACTATGTAAAACAAGCTTTTGCAGGAATAGATCTTTCAGCAAACTCTCTCGACGACCGTCCGAACCAGGACAAAACTTCTCGGACGCAGTGCATCGTCCGAACAAAGTGACAGAAAGAATGGGATCCTACTGCCTTTCTTTCGGACGCTCAGGACCGTCCGAAGCCTCTGTCGGACGAAGGACCGGACGCATGCTCGGACGTCCGAACGTAGTCTCTCAACAACACTGAAAGAAGATCGGGCGCTTCCTCGGACGCATTCAATCCCTCTCGGACGTCCGAAACCCCAACGGCTATTTTTTGTGCATTTATTACTTAGCCGTTAGGAAGTGGTTGAAACCACTATTTATTGCTCTTATAAATAGGGGCTTTAATAACCTGAATAAATCATCTAATACATTGAATACAAGCCTTAGAAAAGAGTAATTTGAGTGCAAATTGACTTTAGAGCTTTGTTGTATTAGTGTGAAGTTGTGAGTGAAATTCAACATTGAGTGGAGTGATAATCTTGTATAAAAGTGTGGTTGTAAGTGAGATTCTTGGCTCAACAAATTAAAAGAGTTTTAGTGTGAGCAAGAACTTCCCAGCTTTGTTAAGATTATTGGCTCACCAAGTGTGTGAAACATTCAAGAAATTTGATACTTCAAGCTTGCTAGCTTGGAAGTAGTTATTGTTCAAATTTATTCTCTCTTTAATTTACTGTTCTATTGATTTTGTTATAACTGATTTTGTTATAACTGATTTTACTTTGAAAATCTCAATATTTCCTAAAGTATTTTTAAGAAACCTAATTCACCCCCCCTCTTAGGTTGCTTTGGGACCAACAATTGGTATCAGAGCTTGGTCTCATTATATTGCTTAAACTGCTATTGAGAAAAGAACTATGGCAACCAACAATGCTTTGTTTTTTGAAGGCCAATCTGTTACTAGGCCTCCCATGTTTAAGATGCAAATTTTATTAGTTGGAGAGATAGAATGAAAATATTTCTGCAATCTATTGACATTGAGTTATGGTATGTTGTCAATGAAGGTCTATTTGAAGCTTCTATCATTGATATTGATCACACAAATAGAAGAAGAGAAAAGACAAGGAATGAGCTCACTCCACAAGACAAGGCAAACTTGACGTTAAATGCAAAAGCCATGAATGTATTATATAATGCCTTGGATGCAAATGAATCAACTCGTGTGAAGGGTTGCAGTTATGCAAAAGAAATATGGGATAAATTGAAGGAAATTCATGAAGGGAGCGATGATGTTCGTGAGCAAAAGAAATCTCTACTTGTTGCCAAGTATGAGTCCTTCAAGATGGAACCACATGAGAACATGGACAAAATGTACTACAGGTTCAATGACATTATCAAAGATCTTGAAGCCTTGAGTAAGGAGTACTCTTTGGGTGAGAAAAATAGAAAAATCCTGAATGCTCTATCCAAAGAATGGGATGCCAAAACAATTGCCATAGAGGAAGCTAAGAATTTAAATTTAATGCCTATTGAATCACTAATCAATTCTCTTATATCTTATGAACTCAAGCTAAAGGCAAAGGTTGTGGATGATGGATCAAGAAGCAAGGCCAAGAAGGGGCATTGCTCTAAAGACCTCTCAAGAGGAAGATGAAAACAGCTCCATCAACCTAGAAGATGAAGATCTTGATGAAGGAGATCTTGCACTCATCACTAAAGGATTTCTTAAACATTACATCAACAAACGAAGAATGAGAAGAGGCGGAGCTGCAAACACAAATAATTTCAAAGGGAAGTCAAGACTAGAAATAAAGAAGCAAAATGACAAATGCTTTGAATGCGGTCAACTCGGGCATTTTGCAAATAAGTGTCCTTCCAAGAAAAATAAGGAAGGAAGAAAACCAAGATTCAACAACTTTCAAATCACTTGGGACGATTGCAACTCCGAAGGAGAAGTTGAAGAAGAAATGGAGTCGGCACAAATGGCCTTTATGGCTATTGGAGATGATAAGGTAAATTCTAACTATGACTCTAATGATGAAAATGATGAAGATGATCTTGAAGCTTTCATTTTAAAATTGCATGATAGCTTAAAAGAATTTCATATGCTAGAAATAAGGAGTTAGTAAAAAAGTCAAATGCCTTATTGAATGCTAACTCTAAACTTGTGAATGAAAACAATAGGCTATCACAAGAAAATCGTGATTTGAAGAAAAGAATGCATGTGAGATCAAAGGTCAAGGAAGAACAAGCCTCCTTGAAGAAAAGAATGGATGATTTGAATGCTCTCTTAGCTAGAAAGAAAGAAAATGTTGTTGATATGAAAAGAAATAGAAATGTAGCAATCAACAAAAATTTTGTCATGTTTAGAAGGGATGACTTATGTATTGTAAAATCAAAATCTTCTTTATATGATAATAAAAGCATTGTTTGTAGATATTGCCAACAACATGGACATACTAAGAATATGTGTTATGTCAAGAAAAATGAATCTAGATGTGTACGAAAGTTGCATGGATAGTAAGCACTTTCTCTTAACACTTCTAGACCCAAAAAGATATGGGTACCAAAAGTTATCAATTGATTTATTGTGTAGGTACTTAACATATCTCGCCAACAATGCTAAGTGGTTCATAGATAGTGGATGTTCAAGGCACATGACGGGTGATGCCTCTCTCTTCACAAACCTTACATCTAAAAACAGTGGAAAAGTCACTTTTGGAGACAACAACAAAGCAAAATCAATCGGCATTGGTGATGTAGGTAAAAATGGTGAAACCTTGATTAAGAATGTATTTCTTGTTGATAATTTGAACTATAATTTATTAAGTGTTAGTCAACTTTGTGACAAAAATTTATATGTTTTCTTTACCAAGCATGAATGTCTTATCCTTGATAAAAATCATGTTGTTTTGTTCAAAGGCACTAGGCACAATGATGTTTATGTGATTTATCTTGATAAAATTAGCAATAGCAATGTAAAATGTCTTACCGCTTCCATAGATGATCCTTGGCTTTGGCATAGAAGACTTTGTCATTTTAATATGGATTTGATTGAAAAATTAGCCAAGAAAGATTTGGTAAGAGGCTTGCCAAAACTAAAATTTCTGTAAAAATAAAATTTGGGATGCTTGTCAATTTGGTAAACAAGTTAAAGTTTCTTTTAAACATAAGAATTTTGTGTCTACTCATAAACCTTTGGAATTATTGCATTTAGACTTATTTGGACCTACTCAATATGCTAGTCTAGGTGGTTGCAAATATGCATTTGTTATCGTAGATGACTATTCTAGGTTTACTTGGGTATTATTTCTTGTTCACAAAAATGAAGCATTTGAAAAATTTGTAAAATTGTTTTCCAAAATTCAAAATTTATTGGATACAAAAATTGTTCGTTTAAGGAGTGACAATGGTGCCGAATTTAAATTTGGGGGTTTTCCCGACTTTTGTGATCACAACGGTATCTTTCATGAGTTTTCGGTTGTTAGAGTTCCTCAACAAAATGGTGTTGTTGAAAGGAAAAATAGGACTCTTCAAGAAACGGCTAGAACTATGATTAATAAGCGTGACCTACCACAATATTTTTGGGCCGAAGCGGTTAACACGGCTTGACTTATGTCATGAATCGAGTTTTATTAAGATCTTCTTTAAATAAAACTCCTTATGAACTCATTTTTTGTAGAAAATCCGTTGTGAGCTATTTCAAAGTTTTTGGTTGCAAATGCTTTATTTTAAAAATCAAAGAGAACCTTGGAAAATTTGACAAAAAATCGGATGAAAGAATTTTTCTAGGATATTCTAGTGATAAGAAAGCATACCGAGTTTACAATAGAAGAACGCTTTTAATTGAAGAAGTTGTGCATGTTACATTTGATGAAACTAATGATGTTATCTCAAAGAATTTATGTGAAGATGAAGATACAGGTATTTTAAAGGAGCTCGAAAAGCTCGTTATTCATAAGGATCATCAAGAGGTTACATCAAGCATTGATATCAATAACCATCAAATTGATGATGAAAAGAATGAGGATGCTCAAAACGATCTTCCGAAAGCTTGGAGATTCGTCTCTAATCATCCTCAAGATTTAATCATAGGAGATCTTTCCGATGGGGTACTTCACATCAACTACTCGTTCTCATAAACCTTTGAATAATAATTGTGCATTACTTTCTCACATTGAACCCAAACATATAGATATTGCCTTGAGTGATGAATTTTGGGTTAATGCTATGCAAGATGAACTTAGTCAATTTGAGAAAAATAATGTATGGACCGTAGTTGAAAGACCTTCTTCTCATCCCGTTATTGGTACTAAATGGGTGTTTAGAAACAAATTAAATGACAAAGGTGAGATCATAAGAAACAAAGCTAGACTTGTTGCAAAAGGTTATGCTCAAGAAGAAGGTATTGACTTTGATGAAACCTTTGCACCCGTGGCTAGATTAGAATCCATCCGCATGTTCCTTGCATTTGCATGTTTCAATAATTTGAAATTATTTCAAATAGATGTCAAAAGTGCTTTTTTAAATGGTTTTATCGATCAAGAAGTTTTTGTCGAACAACCCCCGGGCTTTGAAAATAAGAATCTTCCAAATTATGTTTTCAAACTTTCCAAAGCTTTATATGTAGTTTGAAACAAGCTCCAAGAGCTTGGTATGAAAGATTAAGTGGCTTCTTGATAGAAAATGGTTTCAAAAGAGGTATAGTTGACACCACACTTTTCACAAAAACTGATTTGAAAGGATTGTTAATTGTTCAAATTTCATGTTGATGCTACATTTCTATTTCTTGAAAGTTTCACAAGGATTTTTCACAACTAATGCAAGAAGAGTTTGAGATGAGTATGATGGGCAAGTTGCAATTTTTCCTCGGACTACAAATTCATCAAACTAAGGAAGGAACATTTATTACACAAATCAAGTACACAAAGGAGCTGCTCAAACGATTTGGTATGGAAGATTGCAAACAAGTTGGTACACCAATGTGTACTTCAACCAAACTTGATAAAGACGAAGAAGGTAATAGTGTTGATGAAAAACACTATAGAGGTATGATCGGAAGTCTCATTTACTTAACTGCCAGTAGACCAGATATCATGTTTCTAGTGAAAAGAAGTAGCTAGATTTTAAGAGGGATTCTAAGCTCGAAAACTCATGACAGATCTAGTTGTGTATAAGACTATCTAAAAGGAAACAACAGATTTTGGTCTGTGGTATCCAAAGTCTTCTACTTTTGATCTAATTAGCTATTCTGATGCTGATTTTGCTGGGTATAAAATTGATAGAAAAAGTACCAGTGGAATGTGTTATTTTCTGGGAAATTGTCTTGTGTCTTGGTTCAGTAAAAAACAAAATTCCATTTCTCTTTCTACGGCTGAAGCCGAATACATTGCTGCCGGAAATTGTTGTGCTCAACTTCTTTGGATGAAACATACTCTGAAAGATTTTGGTGTAATTTTTGATTGTGTTCCTATATTGTGTGACAACACTAGTGCAATTAATCTCACAAAAAATCCTGTTTTGCACTCTAGAACCAAACACATTGATGTTAAGCATCATTTCATTAGAGACATTGTTTGTAAAAAGGAAATTCGTGTTGATTATGTACCTACTTTAGATCAATTGGCTGATATTTTTGCATATTTGAAACCATCTGACTTAGGTCTCGGACGCTCATATTCGTCCGAACAATGTTCTGTTTTTTTCTAAAACTCTCTGGAAATCTTCCGGACGCACAGAATCGTCCGAGAAAACTTCGGACGCACTGGCTCCTCTTTCGGCCCTCCGTTCTTCAGCTTTCGGACTCTTTGTCGGACGCACACCAAACGTTCGGCCGTCCGAACGGTACCCCTGTTTGATTAAAACCGTCCAAATTCCCCCTTTCGGACTCACTCTTACACCCGAAAACCCTTAGGCGATTTTTCCTCTCCCCTCTACCCAATCCAAATTTCCACTCTCTCTTCCAAAATTGATTGAAAAATCATACTACCCATAACCCCTATCACCTAAACCACATCTCATTTCCTACAACCCATTCACCATCTCATTTCCTCAAAATCTCAGCAATCTTGAATTTTTTAAATTTTTTTTTGTTTTCTCTTCTTCCACTACAATGGTGAAATCTCGTGGCGGTTCATCTACGACAGTTCGGGGTCGCAAAACTAAAGGGAAGGCTCCTGTACGAGGAGAATCATCGGCAACTCCTCAAGTTTCCACCACTCCAACTTTATACAAATTTATCGATGCCAAGGCATCGGAACGGTATACTTCTCTTCTCAGTAAATCCATTATCGTTCAGCGTCCTGCTTCTAGTAGTCTTTTTGATGAATATAATCTTCCAATCATCAAATCCTGTTTTGAAAAACAAAATTGGGGTCATTTAGTGCATCTAGATTTACCTGTTTATCATGATATGGTGCTTCAATTCACGGCCAATCTTCGGAAAGGTCCTACTATTCGCACCCTCATTTCTCGTGTTAACAACACTGATCTTGAGATTTCATCGAACATAATCAACACCATCTTTGAATGTGAAAGACCTCTTTATGACATCTAGAAGTACAACTACTGTCTTTTATACACATCCTCCCTGCCAACAAAATCCAATTCCAAGGTATTCAAGGGACCTTGGTTACAACCCAACTCAAAACAACATAATCAACCAACCAACTCCCCTGAACTTAATATTCTGTATACCCTTGTCACAAATCTTTTATTGCCAACTGACGGGCATCGTACTGAGCCCGGAAAAATGCAACTATACTTATTTTTCTGTGTCTTCAAGGGTATCCCACTTGACTTTGGGTATCTGTTTTGTTCCCTATGGGAACTCTTTCTCACTGATACTCGCAGAAACATTCCTTTTGGAAAATTTCTCACCAAGGTTTTTGATGTCCTCAATGTTCCATTTACCGGAAACAAACAATATCCTCCGTATTTTAATAAATCCTGCATTGAACGGAAAGGTCTCCGGTTTTTTAATGATCAATGGCTCACTGAGGCAGCCTTTGATATTGCTCAGTCCCAATCCCATGCCTCCAGCATCTGATTTTGCTATCCCTCCTTCTCCCACTCCTCAACCACCTTCATTCACATCTGCACCATCTACTTCTGAGCCATCTTCTGAACCATCTAGATGTTCACAGATCTGTGGACTTCTCCAATCTCTGAGCACTCAAGTCAGATCTTTTCAACGTCGCACAAATCGCAAGTTAAGACGACTTGAGACTCGCCAAACAATTATCCAAGAGGCCCCAGTCTTGGCATGTCTGCTTCGGCTCAAGTCCAGTTACTATGATCTTCAGTCCCAACATCCACTTGAGTCATCTTCTGACAGTGATGAACCTGAAGATGAACAGACACGTGACGACAATGCAGCAGCTGCTCAAGAAGATGCCGATGACGATGACGACGACGATGAAGATATTGACGACACATTTGAGTTTATCATGCAACGTCGTACCGGGGAGGAGCATGACAGTGAAGCCACCGACGAAGATGTTCTATCCAAACGTCAAAAGACAGAAAAACGCTCAAAAAAGAGAAATGACTCCCATTATCTTCAAATCGTTTCTTTCTGTTTTGTTTTTGTTGTTTTCAGCAGTTCTCTGCTTATTGGAACTTTTTAGCATTTCCAGCAAAATTATGTGGCTTGGATATGTATTCACTTAAACCCTTCAGTTGAATGTACTACACTTCTTTCAATTCTATAAAAACTGCCTGCATATTCTAAGGGGGAGTCTTTTTGATTGATGTCAAAAGGGGGAGTAGTTATTGTGCTATGATATGATTGTTCTGTGATTATATTATGTTTTGATATAATTTGTTATATTATTATGTTTTGATATAATTTGTTGATAAATTGATATCCAATATTGCAAATGGATTAGTCATATCCAATTGAGGTTTGTCATCATCAAAAAGGGGGAGATTGATGTTTTCCAAACCTTATTTTGATGATGACATAAACACTTAACTATGTAAAATAAGCTTTTGCAGGAACAGAGCTTTCGGACCCACAGGACCGTCCGAACCAGGACAAAACTTCTCGGACGCAGTGCATCATCCGAACAAAGTGACAGAAAGACCGAATCTGATCCACAGCCTTTCTAGATCATATAAGAGACCGTCCGAAGCCTCTGTCGGACGAAGGACCGGACGCATGCTCGGACGTCCGAATGTAGTCTCTCAACAACACTGAAAGAAGATAGGGCGCTTCCTCGGACGCATTCAATCCCTCTCGGACGTCCGAAACCCCAACGGCTATTTTTTGTGCATTTATTACTTAGCCGTTAGGAAGTGGTTGAAACCACTATTTATTGCTCTTATAAATAGGGGCTTTAATAACCTGAATAAATCATCTAATACATTGAATACAAGCCTTAGAAAAGAGTAATTTGAGTGCAAATTGACTTTAGAGCTTTGTTGTATTAGTGTGAAGTTGTGAGTGAAATTCAACATTGAGTGGAGTGATAATCTTGTATAAAAGTGTGGTTGTAAGTGAGATTCTTGGCTCAATTAAAAGATTTTTAGTGTGAGCAAGAACTTCCCAGCTTTGTAAAGATTATTGGCTCACCAAGTGTGTGAAGCATTCACACAAGAAATTTAATACTTCAAGGTTGCTAGCTTGGAAGTAGTTATTGTTCAAATTTATTCTCTCTTTAATTTACCGTTCTATTGATTTTGTTATAACTGATTTTGTTATAACTGATTTTACTTTGAAAATCTCAATATTTCCTAAAGTATTTTTAAGAAACCTAATTCACCCCCCCCTCTTAGGTTGCTTTGGGACCAACAATATTATTGTTTCCTCGATGGTTACTTCGGTTATCTTCAAATTGTCATTTGTGCGCAAGATCAAGTAAAACAACTTTTACATGCCCATTTGGTACTTTTGCATGTAGGAGAATGTCCTTTGTGCTTTGCAATGCTCCTAGCACATTTCAATGTTGTATGTTTGCCATTTTCATGATATGGTTGAAAAGAGCATAGAGAGTCATGGATGATTTTAGTGTATTTCGTGTCTCATTTGATGATTGTCTTGTAAATTTGTCCAATGTGTTGGAAAAGTGTGTTGAAACAAATTTGGTTCTCAATTGGGAAATATGTCATTTTGTGGTACAAGAAGGAATTGTTTTAGGTCACAAGGTGTCATCAAGAGGAATAGAAGTTGATAGACCAAAAGTGGAGGTGATTGAAAAGTTGTCTCATCCCATTAATGTTAAGGGGGTAAGAAGTTTCTTAGGTCATGCCAACTTTTATAGAAGATTCATTATGAATTTCTCACATATCGCTAGACCTTTGTGTTCATTACTTCGAAAAGATTGTCCTTTTTGTTTTGATGATTATTGTTTGAAAGCATTCAATAAATTGAAACATGCTCTTGTGCTTGCACCTATCATTGTGGCACCAAATTGGTCTCTTCCATTTGAGCTTATGTGTGATACCAGTGACTATGCAATAGATGTTGTTTTATGTCAAAAGGTGAATAAAATGTTGCATGTTATTTGCCATGCAAATAGCACCTTAAATGAAACACAAGATTAATTATTCTACTATAGAAAAAGAACTACTCGCTATAGTTTTTGCATTTGCATTTGATAATCTTTATATCATATTTGATTGGTTCTAAGGTAATTGTGCACACCGATCACTTTGCAATAAAGTATTTATTTTCTAAACAAGATGCCAAACCACTTTTATTGAGATGGATACTTTTATTGTAGGAGTTTGATTGGGAAGTGGTGGACAAAAAGGGTGTTGAAAATATGGTAGTGGACCATTTGTCAAGGATTCAAGAATCTAGGCTTATCAATCATGAAAAAAGAGCCATCAATGAAGAATCATTAATTGAGAAAGTGCTTGAGGTGAAGGAAGCAAGCCCATGGAATGTGGATACTGTGAACTATCTTGTTGCAAGGATAGTTCCAAACATGCTAAGTATCAATGAGAAAAGAAAGTTACATATAGAACTGAAATATTACTTTTGGGAAGAAGCGTGGGGTATTGATTTTATGGGGCCATTCCCAATTTCATATTCCAACAAATTCATTTTGGTTGCGGTGGATTCGGTGTCAAAATGGGTTGAATCAATCGCCACCCCAACCAATGATGCTAGCGTGGTCACTAAATTTCTTCAAAAGAATATCTTTTCTCGGTTTGGAGTGCCTAGAACCATTATTAGTGATATGTTTTTAATTAGTTCTACTTTGAATGATCTGTTTTTAATTAGTGCCTAGAACCATAATTTCACAGTTCAAAAATTCATATTTTGAGACCTTAATGACAAAGTATGGGGTGAAGCAAAAAGTTGCCTTAGCCTATCATCCTCAAAGATCAGGTCAAGTTGAGGTTTCAAACTGAGAATTGAAGAGAATTTTCGAGAAAACAGAGAATAATGTAAGGAAGGATTGGGCAATTAAGTTAGATAATGCATTATGGGTCTACCGAACGGCATTCAAACTCTCATAGGCATGTCTTCATACTGTATTTTATATGGCAAAGCGTGTCACTTACGGGTAGAACTTGATCATAGTGCATATTGGGAAATAAAGAGCTTGAATCTTGATTTGAAGGAAGCATGTGAAAAGAGACTTCTTGATTTGAATGAGAGTTGGACGAATTTTTGAGAGAACCGTTCAAAAATTCTTTGATCTACAAGAAGAGAACTAAGGAATGGCACGATAAACTCATCATAAGGAAGGAATTCAAAGCTTACTTTACAATTCAAGGTTCAAACTATTCCCGGAAAAACTCAAATCACTGTGGTGTGGCCCCTTTGAAGTGTTTCAAACTTTTCTCATGGAGCGGTAGAGATCAAAGTGAAAGAAGGAATGTTCAAGATCAATGGTCACTGGCTCAAACCCTACTTAGGAGGAATTATTGAAGACGGGTGAGAAATCGTCCAATTTATGCAAGAATGAACTCCCATGCCATAGCCAAGCTAGTGACTATAAAAGAGCACTTCTCAGAAGGCAACCCAAGTTTTTATTTTAGTTGGTTTTTGTTTCTTTTTGAAGTGATTTTTAATTAATTATACTTTGAATGATCTATTTTTAATTAGGTTATAAATTTTTGTTAAAAATAGGTGCTTTGGAATTGAATAAAGCGTCGTAGGACATGCTAAAGAATGAGTGAGAATTGTCATTCTAACTTGTTAATTTTGTGCTTGTAGGTTATGCATGGACTTGAGGACAAGTGGTAAAGAACGGAGAAAATTTGGCTAAGTGTCAAAAATGCACTTTGCGGAAGTTCGTGGCCAAATTGCCGTTTGGAAATCCAAATTGCAACATCAACCTCAAAATTCTTCAAAGACAAATTTCACCCGCGGCCAAATCGTGGTTTGGAAATCCAAATTGTGATGTTGATAACTCTAGTAAACCAGAGTTATTTTTCTCTAAATTATAGCATTTTGATAGTTTAAATCCCAAACTTTGGGTAAGTAATTGAAGATTTTAGTTAATTTCTTTCATATGTGTTTGTATTTTCGTTCTTGATTAAATATGATAGGTTTTTATTATATTTCTAGCTTAATTAATTGCTTAATGGTGTTAATATTATGCAGGTCAAAATTAGAGGTTGAAAGCTGGAATGAACAAAGCTCAAAGGACCAAATTGCAATAATGGAAGAAATAAAGAATGCTGGGAAGAGAGTCAAGATCGCGATCGCAAACTCTCCATATCACGATCTCGACTCGAGAAAATGTCTTAAATGTATTAGAGTCAAGATTTTGATCTCAAACTTTCTATAATGTGATCTCGACTCACTGAGGGATAAGTTGTAAGGGCAATTTTGTAAACTTCCATCCAACAACTTCTGATTTTTGCCTTGTGTAACATTACACTATTTAAGCTACTTAAAAATAGGAAGTGAAAAAAAAGGGTAGGATTAGAATTAGATAGTTAGTAGATTTTAGGATAGTTTAGAATATCTTGAACCCCTTTTTTTCTTCTATAATAGAAATTTCTCTTTAATTGTCTCTTAGATCTACTTTTAATTTCTTGTCAAGTGTGAATTTTGATTAGATAATCGTAGTGGGTTAATTGCAAGTTTCGCGTAGATATAATTTTCACTTTCTTTCTAGTTTAATTTAGTATGAATTTCTTTGCTTTCAATCTAGGGTTTCTTAGTGAAAATTAGGGTTTTTGATAATTTCTTGCTTTTTAGTTAAGAATTCTCAATTTCTTGTATTAATTTCTAGTTAATTCCTAGTGGGCTTTCTTTTATTTTTTGTCAAAAATCCAAGAATACTTAGATTCCAAGTTTAACTCTTTCCAATTTATAGTTTAGAAACAGTTGCTTTTAGTCTTCAAGGTTTCTTATTTGTAGTCCTTTTGGGTAATTTACTTGCTTTTAATTTTAGTCTTAATTTGGTTAATTTAGGTTAGAATTAAGTGCTTTCCTTTACTTGCTTTTACTAGAATAGATTAACTAGTTTTTTAATATCGTAATTGATTATTTTCACTTACTTGCTTTTTAGTTAATCTAGCTTGAAATTAAGTTTTCATCACTTTCATTTAATTATGGTTTTTATTAGAATAGTTTTTATCATCCATTGTTTGATTTTGCTTAGCTACACAAATATCCATAAATCTTGGTAATTGCATTCCAACAATCCTTGTGGGACGATACCCTTACTCATCCTGTACCACTATCAACTCCGTATACTTCCGGAAGTTAGGTAGAGTATAGTGAATTAGTGTGGTTAATTATTGCTTGTTTGTCCTTTCAAAGTTGAATTCTACCTAATGAAGCAATTAAATTTTTTGTGCCATTGGCGGGGATTGTCCTTGGAAATTGGCAATATCAAGTGCTTTATGGGTCGTATATGTTAAGCATTTGGTTTAGTTGTTAATTTTACTTATTTGTTTGTGATTGATTGTAGTCTTGAAGAATTGACTTGGCACTCAAATTAACTATTTGCCTTGGTTTTATTTAATGCATGGTACGAGGTGATCAAGGACTATTCCAAACCCTAAGAAGCAATGCAAGGCTATTACCCTTAGAAGTGGTAAAGAGTTGGAAGAAAGAGCTGGAAAAAATTTGTTGAAATGTGGAGAAAAGGAAGAAGTTGAGGATGAAGAGAAAGAAAAATGGGAGTCTTCAAATAGGCAAGACAAGATGATGAATGAGTTTATTCAAGCCCAAATCACCAAGCAATGAAGGCAAGGATCCGAAGTATGATGGACCGAAATATGTTAATGTGCCCTTCCCTCAAAGGCTAAAGGATGAAAAAAAAGCAAAGAAGTTCAAGAAGTTTCTTGAGATTTTCAAAAAGCTTGAAATCAACGTTCTCTTCATGGAAGCACTTGAGAACATGCCTACCTATGCCAAATTCATGAAACAAGTCCTTACTTCAAAAAGGAAGTTGCATGGAGATGAAATTTTATGCTTAACGGAGAATTGTAGTGCACTCCTTACAAAAAGGTTGCCACCAAAGCTCAAGGATTGGGGGTTTACAATTTGGGAGAGCATTGTGTTACTTGGGAGCTTCGATAAATCTCATGCCTTTTCGGTATTCAAGAAGTTAAATGGAAGACAATTAAAGCCAACAAGTATCTCATTTTAACTTGTGGACCGGAGCATAAAATTTCCAAAAGGGATTATTGAAGATGTGATTGTGAAAATTGATAAACTTTACCTTCTTCTACGGCCGATTTTATTGTGTTTGAAATGGAAGAGGATGAAGAGATACCAATCATTATTGGAAGACCTTTTCTTGCTACCGGTTGTGCACTTATTGATGTTCAAGAAGGGAAGTTGGAATTCCGAATAAATGATGAAATTGTTACATTCAATGTTTTTAGTTCATTAAAACTTCCTTCAATTTTTTAAGATGTTATGAATATAAACATGATAGATGACTTAATTGATGATTGTTGTAGGAAGGCAATAGAGATTTTTCAATGAAGGAAGAGGTCTTGGAGTCAAATGCACTAAATCAAGATGATGAAGAAGGGATGCGGCATGCGAATCATTTGGAGGATGAGATCTTATTGCAAAAGGAGGATGAGGAGAATCAAGAAAAAGGTAAATGGGGGTTTTCGACCAACGAACCCCCCAAGTTGGAACTTAAACGTCTTCCTACTCACCTAATGTATGCAAATCTTGGTGAAAATGAGACATACCCAGTGATTGTGAATGTATCTTTAACTAAAAGTGAGCAACTTGATAGATTGATATTGGTTCTTAAAAGGCATAAAGAGGCCATTGTTTGGTCCATTGATGATATTAAGGGAATTAGCCCTTCCATATGCATGCATAAAATCTTGTTGAATGATGGAAATAAACCGGTAAGGCAACTTCAAAGGAGATTGAATTCTACTTTAAAAGAGGTTGTGAGGAAGGAGGTTCTCAAACTTTTGAAAACCGGTATTATTTACCCTATTAGCGATAGTGAGTGGGTCAGTCCCACTCAAGTCATTCCAAAGAAGGTTGGTATTACCGTAATCATAAGTGAATCCAATGAGCTCCTCCCTTCTAGATTGGTTACGGTTTGGCGAATGAGCATTGATTTTCAAAAATTGAATGAAGCCACCATAAAGGATCATTTTCCTTTACCTTTTATTGATCAAATGCTTGAAAGGTTGGCCAGTTTTGCATATTATTGTTTCCTTGATGGTTATTCCGGTTATCTCCAAATTGTCATTTGTTCGGAGAATCAAGATAAAATAACTTTTACATGCCCATTTGGTACCTTTGCATATAGGAGAATGCCCTTTGGGCTTTGCAATGCACCTAGCACATTTCAACATTGTATGTTTTCCATTTTTCATGACATGTCGAAAAGAGCATAGAGATCTTCATGGATGATTTTAGTGTATTTGGTGTCTCATTTGATGATTGTCTTGCAAATTTGTCCAAAGTTTTGAAAAAGTATGTAGAAACCAATTTGGTTCTCAATTGGGAGAAGTGTCATTTCATGGTGACGGAAGAATTGTTTTGGGTCACAAAACTTTATCAAAGGGGATAGGAGTGGATAAGGCAAAGGTAGAGGTAATTGAAAAGTTGCCTCCTCCAATTAATGTCAACGGGGTAAGAAGTTTCTTAGGTCATATGGGCTTTTATAGAAGATTCATTAGGAATTTTTCACATATTGCTAGACTTTTGTGCTTATTACTTCAAAAAGATTGTCCTTTTCATTTGGACGACTCTTGTTTGGAAGCATTTAATGAGTTAAAACATGCTCATGTGATTGTACCAGTCATTGTAGCACCAAATTGGTCTTATCCATTTGAGCTTATGTGTGATGCTAGTGACTATGCAATAGGTGCTATTTTGTGTCAAAAGGTGAATAAGATGTTAGATGTCACCTACTATGCAAGTAGGACCTTAAATGATGCACAATTTAATTATTCTACAATGGAGAAGGAACTACTTGCTATAGTCTTTGCATTTGATAAGTTTAGATCATATTTGATTGGATCAAAGGTGATTGTTCATACCGATCACTCCGTATTAAAATATTTATTTTCTAAACAAGATGCCAAGCCACATTTATTGAGATGGATACTTTTGTTGCAGGAATTTGATTGGGAGGTGGTTGACAAGAAGGGTGTGGAAAACATGGTAGCGGACCATTTTTCAAGGATTGAAGCATCTAGACTTATCAATCATGAAGAAGGAGCCATCAATCAAGAATCATCCATTGAGAAATTATAAGAGACTGAGGTGAAGGAAGTAAGTCCATGGTGTGCGGATATTGTGAATTATCTTGTGGCAAGGATAGTACCAAAGATGCTAAATGTCAATAAGAAGAGGAAATTCTTTGCGGAACTTAAACATTATTTTTGGGAAGAGCCATATTTGTTCCGAAGGTGCACTGATCAAGTTCTAAGGATGTATTCCGGATTGTGAAGATCCGATGTATTCAAACATTGTCATCCATCTCCGGTTGGGGGACACCATGGAGCTCAACGGAAGGATTTCAAGGTTCTCCAAAGTGGTTTGTATTGGCCAACCATGTTCAAGGATTCCCGGGATTTTGTGCTCAAATGTGATGAATATCAAAAGGTGGGTAATATTTCAAGTAAACATGAAATGCCCCTTCTTGGCATTATCGAGTTGGAGATATTTGATGAATGGGGGGATTGATTTTATGGGACCTTTTCCGGTCTCATACTCCAATAAGTACATTTTGGTTGTGGTAGACTATGTGTCAAAGTGGATTGTAAAGCAATTGCCATGCCAAGGTGGTTACCAAATCCTTCGAAAGAACATTTTCTCTCGGTTTGGAGTTCCTCAGACTATCATTAGTGATGGGGGATCTCATTTCAAGAATTCCCAATTTGAAGCATTGATGACAAAATATGGGGTGAAACACAAGGTTGCTTTAGCTTATCACCCACAAACATCAGGTCAAGTGGAGGTGTCAAACCGAGAATTGAAGAGAATTCTAGAGAAGACGGTGAGTAATGCTAGGAAAGACTGGGCATTGAAGTTAGATGACACATTGTGGGCTTATCGTACAACATTTAATACTCCGATAGGCATGACTCCATACCGTATTGTGTATGGAAAAGCATGCCACTTGTTAGTGGAACTTGAACATAGGGAATATTGGGCCATAAAGAACTTGAATTTTGAGTTGAAGGAAGCATATGAAAAGAGGATGCTTGATTTGAATGAATTGGATGAATTCTAGAGGGAGGCATTTGAAAATTCTTTAATGTATAATTGGAGAAGACAAAGGCATGGCATGACAAGCTCATCCAAAGGAAGGAATTTAAAGTCGGTGATTTGGTGCTCCTTTATAATTCAAGGCTCAAATTATTTCCGGGAAAGCTTAAGTCAAGAGTGGTCCCTTTGAAGTGTTCAAAACTTCTTCTCAGGGAGCGGTGGAAATAAAAGGGAAAGAGGGAGCTTTCAAGGTCAATGGGCATCGGTTTAAACCCTATCTTGGAGGAATCATTGAAGGAGGATGAGAAATTGTCCGATTAACACAAGAATGAGGATCATGCCATAGTCAAGCTAGTGACTATAAAAGAGCGCTTCTTGGGAGGCAACCCAGGTTTGTCACTTAGTTGTTTTTGCTTTCCTTTACTGTGTGTTTTAATTTAGATTAATTAGGTTAGAACTTTAGATAAAAATCTAAGTTTTATTTAGTTGTATAAATGGTGCTAAAGAATGAGTGAAAATCGTCATCCTAACTTGTGAATTTTTTGTTTGCAGGTTGTCCTTGAAATTTATGGAGAAAAGTGATGAAGAATTGAGCAATCATGACTAAGTGTAAATATTACACTTTGCAGAAATTGAGTCGAGATTGCGATCTCAAACTTAAACTTCTGGAGGGCAAAATGGTCATTTGGTCGAGATCAAGATCTCAACTCCTTCGAGATCGTGACACCAAATTCGAGATCGCGATCTTGAAGGATAGATTCTTTTTACATATCGCTTCTTCATCTCCTTTCTTCATAAACTTTTCTATTCTTCTCCTCTCAACCTAAAACCCTAACCCCAAACCTAATAAAATTCTTCCATTATCTTCACTAAAAATCACTTTAAACTCCATACCCATCACTAACATCATCCTATTTTCCTTTAGGAACATCAAAGCTAGCATTTTTTTGGGAGGATTCTTGGAGAAATTTAAACTTCAAGGGGAATTGATACACAAGAATTTGTGGGAAATTTCAATCCGAAAAAATACGGGGTAATATCCTTCCTTGGGTACGTAATTTTAATTGATAACAACTCTTGGTAAAGAAAATTATTGGGTATTGTGAATTAATTTGTGGTGAAATTGGTGGTATTCAATTGATTTTGGACAATAATTGGTGCGAATTTGTTTTAGGAGAATTTTATTATTGATTTGTCGAATTGTTTGAATTATTGACTTGATAGTTGATTTGGGTTGAATTGGAGTTGAAATATTTGGAAATTTGATGAATTTTTTTTTGTGATTTCGTGGTTGTGATTCTTGATTGGGGGTTGAATACTTGAATTATTGATTGATTTTTGCTGATTAAAAATGACTAGAGGGGTTTATGGTAGTGCAGAAAGAAGGGTTAGGATGAGAGGAAAAGGAACCGGGTCGTGGAAAAGAAAGTCTGGAGAGGGCACTAGTGGAGAAGGGGGTTCGAAACAACCATTTGGGGAAGGTGAGCAGATTGAACCTCAATTCTCGAGTGATAGGGCTAAATAATTGTACAAGAACAACGAGAAACATGAGGTAATTAGGGAACGGAACTTTGACCTATCAATGTCCTAGATGCAGTGGGGGGGTTTATGAAGATGCAAGAAGAGCTATAGAGGAACAGATTAGGTCACGGCATTGGGACGGTTTTAATACTCAAATTGACCCCGGGGCTACCCAATTAGTAAAGAAGTTTCATTGCAATTTGTGTGAACTCTATGGCAAGGTGCGAATACGGGGAGGTTTTAGTAGATTTTAATGTCGATGTGATCAATGCATATTTTAACCTACCCCCTGTACATTCTAATCAATACTTGACATTTTTGAATAATAAAGATAAGGATATGAATGCAATTAAAGATGCCATTTGTGATAGAAGGATTGATTGGATTAAGAGTACTTCATCTACCACTGAGTTGAAATTTACTTATCAAGGACTTTCATTGTGGCTAAATTGTGGTTTCATTTTATTAGTAGCCGCATTGGGGGTCCAATGTTGTGAGCTTTATCTAGAGGGGCAAAGTACTCTTTGTTTATGCCATCATGACTAGGGTGCCGGTGAATATTGGTCACCTTATTAGACATTCGAGTTCTTAGAGAGTGGAGGTCTGGGTGACCTATATTTTATGCCCCTAGTCTAATTCACCATCTTTGCACTATAGCATGTTGCCCGATTGGTCATTCAGAGCCATTGACACATCAAAGAGGAAGGATTAATTGGGAATATGTCTATCGAATGGTGACAGAATATGAAAAGCACCACCAGGAAGAGCACCCTACCCAGCCACATCCACCACCGCCTCAGAGTGCTTCAATGATTCCGATTCCCCCAGGCTTTGTGTTTAATGCTCTGGTAAATGAAGGGGAAAGGAATGAGGTGCAAGGGTACTGGTTGTATAGTCAAATGGTGATGCACAAAAATTTGATCGTCATTGGAGAAGCTTTAAAGACTACCTCACGAGGCACATGGGTCTAGCCACCATTACCTCCGGCATGGCACTTTGGTCCACCTCGTGGACTCTACACATCACTGGCGGCTGCAGCACATCATGAGGGATCTAGTTACGCGGGTGTGATCGGAGGGGACATGGATGATGATTAATGTATCATCCTGGCATGAAGAGACCCAACCTAGTGACGTTGAGGAGGTCAAGAAGAGATGGAATGAGGAGATGAATGCCACCATTTCCTTGAGCATGGATGAAGACCAATCCTAACACTAGATTGATTTGATGAATGATGTTATTTTTATTGATTGAATACCATGACTTTTGATTACTTTGGATTACTTTGATTTTACTTTATTTTCAGTCTTTGGATTTGAAGTATTTTAGTTTTCCTTTTTAAGTAGTTTGGCTAATGGCCTTAAGCTGACGCCAAGTTGATATATATTTTGATGCTTCATGATTGAAATTTTTTTTAAGGAATCTCGTGTTTGACACTTTGTGAAGTTTGGTCATTGCTTAATAAAAGTGGAATGGCTAAGGGCCCTAAGCTATGCCATCTTTGCATTAGTTGATGAATTGATTTGAATGTTGATTTTGTTTGAAGCTTGAATTGTGAGATGCATGGCACAGTTTACTACTCTTAGCATTTCTACTCAAGTTTAGTTCTTGAAGTTAAAATTATATCATGATTTGAGTAGTTTTTGTTATTTTTGGGTATGTCTTTATGTTTAATTTTGGGTGAATGGAAGGATGATTTATTCATCAACTGGAATAAAAGAGACAAATTTGGGAGTGTTTATTTCTTTGTGCTGGGAATGGTTATTTTATACATATTGTTGCTTGATGTTTAATGGGTGGAAAATTGATGACATTAGGTACTCAATGATGATAAATTTTGATATTCAATGCTGTATGATTGAAGTATATGATTGATTCATTTTAAGAATTTTTGTGTGAGTCAGTAGTTCGTTTGCAACACAAAGAATTCATAAACTTGGCATCACTATTTTTCAAAAAGAAGTGCTAAAATTTTAGAAAAATTTATTTGAAATGTTGTTTCTGATCAGATCATTTATATTATTTGGTTGATGAACTATCTTTTGGAAAGAAATGAGTTATATGAAATAGAAGGAATTTTGGGACATTTCATGTATTTGCACAGGGAATGTTCTTCTAACTTGTGAAGAATTGACAATCGAGATTAATTTTAGGTACATTTAATTTCTTTCATATGTGTTTGTATTTCCGTTCTTGATTAAATATGATAGGTTTTTATTATATTTCTAGCTTAATTAATTGCTTAATGGCGTTAATATTTTGCTGGTCAAAATTAGAGGTTAGAAGCTGGAATGAACACAGATCAAAGGACCAAATTGCAATAATGGAAGAAATGAAGAATGTTGGGAAGAGAGTCGAGATCGCGATCTCAAACTCGCCATATTGCGATATCAACTCGGGAAAATGTCTTAAATGTATTAGAGTCGAGATTGCGATCTCAAACTTTCTATAACGCGATCTCGACTCGCTGAGGGATAAGTTGTAAGGGCAGTTTTGTAAACTTCCAGTCAACAACTTCTGATTTTTGCCTTGTGTAATACTACACTATTTAAGCTACTTAAAAATAGGAAGTGAAAAAAAAAGGGTAGGATTAGAATTAGATAGTTAGTAGATTTTAGGATAGATTTTAGGATATGTTGAACCCCAAGTTTTATTTTTTAATAGAAATTTCTCTTTAATTGTCTCTTGGATCTACTTTTAATTTCTTGTCAAGTTCGAATTTTGATTAAATAATCGTAATGGGTTAATCGCAAGCTTTGCGTAGATATAATTTTTACTTGCTTTCTAGTCTAATTTAGTATGAATTTCTTTGCTTGCAATCTAGGGTTTCTTAGGAAAATTAAGGTCTTGATAATTTCTTGCTCTTTAGTTAAGAATTCTCAATTTCTTGCTTTAATTTCTAGTTAATTCCTAGCGGGCTTTCTTTATTTTTATCAATAACCCAAAAATACTTCGATTTCAAGTTTAATCTTTCCAATTTATAGTTTAGAAATGGTTGCTTTTAGTCTTCAAGGTTTCTTATTTGTAGTCCTTTTAATTGGGTAATTTTCTTGCTTTTAATGTTAGTCTTAATTTGGTTAATTTAGGTTAGAATTAAGTGCTTTCCTTTACTTGCTTTTACTAGAATAGATTAACTAGTTCTTAATATCGTAATTCGTTATTTTCACTTACTTGCTTTTTAGTTAATCTAGCTTAAAATTAAGTTTTCATCGCTTTCATTTAATTATGGTTTTTATTAGAATAGTTTTATCATCCATTGTTTGATTTTTCTTAACTACACAAATATCCAAAATCTTGGTAATTGCTTTCCAACAATCCTTGTGGGACGATATCCACTAATCCTATACCACTATCAACTCCGTATACTTCCGGAAGTTAGGTAGAGTATAGTCAATTAGTGTGGTTAATTATTGCTTGTTTGTCCTTTCAAAGTTGAATTCTATCTAACGAAGCAATCAAGTTTAGCCTCAAACTTCAGCAAAGGAAAAAATTTCACCCGAGTCCAGATCGCAATGTGGAGATCCAAATCGCGATATTCAGATCAGGCGAAATCATGGTATGGAGAAATCCAAATTGTGGCTTCGATACCAATTGAAGTGCAATTTTAAAAGACCTCTCATTCTTCTTTCCTTATTTCTTCAACTTCTCTTCTCTTAACCGTGGAATTCCTTCCCTTAAACCCTCAAATTCTTCCATTAAAAATCCTTTCAACATCGTAATTCATCACCACAACTTTTCCACATCATCCTTGAAGCATCAAAGTGGGAATTCTTTGAAGTTTGCTTGGAAAAGTTGAACTTCAAGGAGGGATTTGCACTCAAATTCTTGGGAAATATTTTTTTGGCAACAATCGGGTAGCTTCTTTCTTAAATTTCATGGTCAAAATTTTTCCAATTGCTGAAGATAATTTTTGGGTGTTTTTGAATTAGTTGTATTTTGGAATTGTTGATAACAATTGGGTGATTTTGGAACAAAATTTTTGTGCGAATTTTTGGATAAGTTTGTGGTGTTAATTCCATTAATTCTTTAAATTGCTGGACTGTGTGTTGGATTAATTGAATTATCATTGAGAAATTGTGAACTTTTGTTGATAATTGGTGAATAATATTTTTTCTTGGTTGTGAATTTAATAGAAATTTTTTTAGTGCTTAATTGTTAAATTTGCTGATAATTATTGTGAAAAATGACAAGAGGTGTTTATGGAAGTGCTGAGAGTAGAGCAAGAACGAGGGTTAGAGGAGTGGGTTCGAGAAAAAGAAAAGCCGGTGAAGGTATGGGTCAAGAAGGTTAGGTCAGCCTGGTGAGGAAGGTGGGCTAGCAGAATCTCAATTTTCTAGTGATGGGGCCCATCAATAGTATAAAAATAATGAGAAATATGAGGTGATCAAGGAGAGACATTTGATTTATCCATGCACTGGGGAGCATATGAAGAGGTTAGGAAAGAAATAGAGGATCAAATTAAAGCAAGGCATTGGGAGGGGTTTAATGCCCCGGTTGACGTCGGAGGTACTCAATTAATGAAAGAATTTCAATGTAATTTGTGTGATCTTGAGGATCTCTTATGAGAGTTCAGGGAGTATTGGTTGATTTCAGATCAAAAGTGATTAATGCTTATTTTAACATACCTCCTGTACCTTTGTTCATGTTTTGAACAATATTTAGCACTTGTGAATGATAAAAAGAAGGACATGAATGTAATTAAACATGCTATTTGTTATGTCAAGGTGAATTGGATTCGAAATTCTGCAAATGATACTGAATTAAGATTAGCTCATGGACTCCCACTGGTAGCAAAACTGTGGTTTTATTTTGTTAGTTGTCGAATTTGGGGGTATAGTTCTTTAAGTTTTGTTCAGAGGGACAAGGCATTGGTAGTCTATGCTATCATGATAGGGATACCAGTGAATATTCACAGTTTGATTAGATAGGGATATTTGGACAGTAGAAGGTCCGAGAGACCTATCTTTTATGCAACAAGTCTAATTCACCAGTTATGCACTGTTGTAGGGTGTCTCATTGATCTCGTGGAACTTATGACATGTTCTAAAGGCAAGATATATTGGGAATATATCTATAGGATAGTACGAGAATATGAGAAACATCAACCCAGAGAAGGCCCTTTTCTACCATCACCACCTCCACCACTAAACTACTCAAAGTACATCATATATCCCTTTGCCACCCACATATGTATGCAATGCCCCAGTTAGTGAAGAAGAGAGAAACAAGTTTCAAGGGTATTGGACCTATAGTCAACTGGTCATGCACAACAATTTAGTAGTGATAGAAGAAGCTCTCAAGACCATTACACTTGGTGCATGGGTTCGTCCACTGCCACCTCCGCTTTGGCATTTTGGTCCATCTCGTGGCTAGTATTATACACCACCTGTTGTTTCGGCATATCAAGATGAAGCTCAGCAAGCAGGTGAGACCAGAGGAGCTAGGGATGATGTGCATGAAGAAACTCAACCCAATGATGCAGAAGATGGTCGAGAGGAATTGAGCAAGACAGTTAAGCAACTAGTTGCAAATGATAGGGATGACTTGGGATTCGAGCATTTGAAGGACTTTGATGAAGATGGAAAATTTTTCTTTTTTGTCATTATTTGGCACTTTTATCTTTAATTACTTTTATCTTTAGTGTTTTATTTTGGTTGAATATTATATTTCCAGAGTAGAGTGGCTAAGGGTCTTAAACTGATGCCATGTTTGGATTTGTCGATAACTTGATTTGGACATTGATTTTTATAGAGTTTTATTGATTAGATACATGGCTTAGTTATGTGTCCTTAGTACTTTCGCTTGGTATTGGTTGCTAGATTAAAATTTTGTTGTAATTTATTTAGTTCTTGTTTAATTGTTGCTATGCCTTTATGTTGGAATTTTGGGTAAGTGGAAGGATAAATTATTCATCAATTTGATGATGAGTGGATGGAAAATTAATCAATTGAGTACTTGATGATGATATTTGACGCACAGTCTTATATGACTGAAATATTTTATTTTGTCATTTTGTGAATTTAAGTATGGGTGAGTAGTTCTTTTACAACATAAGATGTCAAAAACTTGAAGTTACTATTTTTCAAAAAAAGGTGCTAAAATTTGGGGAAGGTTTATTTGAAATATTGTTTTTGATCAAATAACCCATATTATTTTGTTGGCCAACTTATCTTTTGGAAAGAGCTGGTCAAATGAAATAAAAGGATATTGGGACATTTTGTGTGTTTGGAAGGGGAATGTTCTTCTAATATGTGAATAATTAGTATTTGAGATTAATTTTAAGTATGTTTCACTCCTTTTCCTTGGTTTAGGGCTCTTTTTTTTTTTTTTTTTTTTATAAAAAAAAGCTTTTGCATTTAGGAATAAGGCGAGTATGGGATTTCGACATGTGCCCATGTTGTTTTTTCGAATTAAGTCATTCAGAATTACCTTTTAGTATACCAAGAAGTTGAGGAGGAAATTTTTGTAATGTTTATCATTGATCTCGTGCTACTTAGTCCTTATTAGAGGTAATTCCGAAATTGTGAGATATTTGCATTTAAGTGGAATCCTAATCTTCTATTTTCATGCGACCTTGTCGGGATGATTGACTAACTTATAATATTTGTAATTTGAGAAAAATGATATTTTAAATGGATAAAACTATATGTTTAGGAATTCTTTTTGAAAATACTAGTAATGTTTGGTGATTTGAAATCTTGTGTGATAAATGAACGTATATTTTTGGAAAATTCAAAAATTTGGATTGACTCAGTTAAATACTTCACTTATCATATATTATTGAAAATCCCTTGAGAGATTTCTTAGTTGTTCCAAGTACATCCATGGCTCATTAAGATTTTTTGTCGACTTTGGTGGTGTTTTTGTGTTTAATTGTGAGTAAAGGTTTTTTTACTTTTTGTTTTGCTTGGGACTAGCAAAATGCTAAGTTGGGGGTGTGATAACTCTAGTAAACTAGAGTTATTTTACTCTAAATCCTAGCATTTTGTTAGTGTGAATTTCGAATCGTGTTTAATTAATTGTAGATTTTAGTTAATTTTCAAATTATGTGTTTAGATTTTAGTTATTGTTAAATATGATATGTTTCGATTAGAATTTCAGTTAAAGTGATTACTTACTTGGTTTAATATTATGTAGGTCCAAATTAGATGTTTGAAGTTGGAATGAACAAAGTGTGAGAGTTAATGGACCAAAAGGCAATTGTAGAAGAATTGAAGAATTACTCAATTGCTCCAAACTGTGACATGGACACTGAAATGGGGTAATGTAATTTTTAGTCCATTTCACAATCTCAATTGTCCAAACCGCGACATGGACTCGCATTTAGCAATAGTAGTAAGGGCAGTCTTGTGAATTTTCCAGCTGCCAATTTGAAATCTTAGCTTGTGTAATACTCAACTATTTAAGGTACTTTAGAGGTGTGCTAGTACACATAGTTTAGGGTGTAGTTAGTAATTTAAGATAGATTAGAATAGAGTAACAAGCTTTGACTCTCAAGTTATATTTCCTAAATACAAAATCCTTTTTAATTCTTCTTTAGATCTAGTTTTTAATTTCTTGCAAGTTTAGATTTTGATTACATACTAGTAGTGGATTAATATTTGGCTTTAAGTAGGTATAATTTTTACTTGCTTTGTAGTTTAATTTCCTAAAAATCTCTTTTCTTTATTTCAAGTTTTTTTTTTTTAGATGTAATTAGGGTTCTTGTTAATTTAGTACTTTTTAATTCAAGATTTCAATATTTTATTTTTAATTCCAGTTAGTTTTTAGTGGGCTTTCTTCATTCAATATAAAAAATCCAAAAATATTTAGTATAGAACTTAATTTTCTCTCAAGAATCAATTGTTTCATTTGGTAGAAATGGTTGTTACTTTGTTCTTTGCTTTCTATTTGCTTTCCATAGTTAAATTAGAACTCTTGCTTCCAATTTTAGTATAAAGTTAATTCCCTTGTTTTAGTGAAGTAAGGTTAGGTTCATTTGCTTTCATGTAATTGCTTTTAGTTGAATAGATTGGTTAGTAGATTAATTTAGTAGATAATTGGCATTATTACTTGTATTATTAAGAAAGTTAATTTAATTGTCCAACTTGAATATGAAATGTCATTGAGAATTTGCATAGTTTAGATATTTAATCCACTTTTTGGACCGCTTAACTACACAAAGACTTGTGAAATTTGGTCCTTGCCTACCACAAATCCTTGTTGGAACTATCCCGCTCATTCTATACTACTATAAAGCACCGTATACTTGCGGGCGCAAGTGTAGAAGTTAAGAATTAATGTTGTTTTATTACGTGACATATTTGGATTGTTTTTATTCTACTCATGGATCAACATCCTAATCTAAATGGCGCAAGGGTGAATTCTTTGAGAACAACAAGGCTTCTAAATTTATTGAAGTCAAAATCCTAAATTAATTTACTACCATTTAAGGTGCCCACCCTTAAAGATTGAGATGGGATATTCTACTATAATATAACATGTTCGACTATGTCAATGATTTTGACTTTGACATGATCCTGTCTAACTAAATAAATTGCATAAGGAAATTGAAATAAATTCTAGAAGGGTTTGGGTTTTATTTCGAACTTGTCTTATGCAAATAAAGTCATGGATTTGGGGACATTTATTTATATCTTAGTTAAATAATTTATGAATTGTAAGAAATGGTGTCGCTAAAATGGCCGTTGTTATAAATTTTGTAAAATTATTTAAAAAGGACACTGAGATGTTTATGTTTGTTAAAGATATATATTAGCCGTTAATTTGGTTTTATTCAAGGTTAAGGATATTTCATGTTATATGAATTACTGCATTTATACTTACTTTTGTTTATTTGTTATCAAAGAGTATCGTATTTCTCTCATCTGATCATGCTTTTGAAATTATAAAGATATAGTAGAGTAGATTGAAAAGGTATGGCATTTTATGTTTTTGCACACAGGTTAGTTTGCTAATACCTTACATAAATTTAATGTTCTATTCTCGACATAAAATTAGTTTGTCTTAGTCTAATGATTTATTGGTTATTACAATTGGTACCACTAAAGTAGCCATTTTAGTAATTCATAAAATTATTTGATAAGAAATTTGAGATATTTGTCTTTTGATATTATTATGCATAGTTGCCTGTACGAAGGTGGTAATTGTGCATATTAATTTTCAAAATGGTAAGTGCATTATCATGAAGTATTAACGACATAAAGTATTTTATCTCAGTTAAATAATTTATTGGATTATTATAATTGGTAAACTGAAGTGGTTGTTATAATAATTTATAAATTTTTTTAATAAGGATACTGGGATGATTTTCTTTTGAAATTACTATAACATAGTTACTTGCTCGAAGGTGGTAATTATTTATATTAATTTTAAAAGGGTTGAGTGATCTGTGAGGGTTTAACTTATAATTTTAGACATTTTTATTTATCTGAAGGTGATAAATTCTTGTAAGGTTGTCTAACTAGTCACTTGTGTTCGGGGTTTAATTGTATACTTTACGTTTTGCCCGAAGGTGAATATCAAGTGATAGAACTTAAACTCTCATGGAATCATTGCCATTGATTGTTTACTATATTGCATATATTTTTTGTTTATATATTTGGTATATAATTGTTTTAAAATTTACAATATTTATGTGAACAATCTCTCTTTTATTAAGAATTTGCGGCAATAATGCTTTTAAATGTAAAGTAATTTTGAGTTATCAACACTTGAATTATTTTACTTTTATATATCCGTACTTGATTTTAAGTGTCTAAAGTCTGCTGTGTACAGATTGATAAAATAAAGGCTCATTGTAAAATAAGATAATAATAAAAGTTGAGTACTAAAGTTATAAAAAGGTCTAACTTTGACCTGGGGAAGTTTTGTTCAATGTGAGGGTGTACCCATGAAAGGGAAACATATCCTAGGTTCATGGGTAAATGAATGTTGTTATCTTACATTTATTCTAAAGGAAATAAAGAGTGCCTAATATGTAGGTATGAGCATAACTTTTCAGGTCAAAGTTATATGGGACCTCTTCATTTAGCTTCCCGTTATTATTCTCCTTGATAAGTTTTTCAAAATATTGTGTTAACTCATACTAATTTGATTACTTTTAGAACCTAAAGTAATTTTTAGGAATTTAAGAAACTACTAAAATTTAGGATTCTAATAGAAAATCAAGCAACATGGATAATTGTTAGGGTCACTGGAGTTAGAACATTTAATTATACAAAATGCTAGTTTTAATATCATATCCTTAACTGTGTTAACGTACATTTTGTTGTTAATTTTATTGTTTAATATGCAACAAAATAATCTTTCATCTTTTCTATAATTTAAGGTATGACTAAAAGGAAAATTTTATGTATAAACAAATATATTAGTATTTGTGTTCTAAAGGAGGTGAAAGAAAACTCAATGTAAAAGAAAGTTTGAATATTGTATTTTAGTTGCATATGAACAAAGGGTAAAATCATAAATATACTTCACCACAATCAAACGAAAATTTTCATGTAAATTAAGCTAATACTCATGAGGTCTTAAACCTAGAATTAGAAAGAGACCAATGTTTGATGTGTATGTGGTGATAACAGTATGACAATATTAATGATGGAAGACTTGTTCTTGTTACTGCTTTGTTAAGGAATTTATCAATAAATGAAAGTCAAATAAAGAGATGACATGTTCGTTCATGAAAAATGGCACTAAAGTATACTTCATTTTCATCAAAATATTATTTTCTTGTTTTAAAATGAACTTTTATACCATGAGTTTGCATTTTAACTCTGTAAATTTGTTTAAGATTTGATAAAGAATGATATAATTTCCAATTTTAGAATTTCAAAGTTTTATCCTTGAACTAATTGAAATGGATACTAAGAAAATTTTAAAACATGGGGTTTCAAGTGTTTTCTGGTCATAATGCATACTAAATATTTCTAGAATTTTATCACCTATTTTTTGTGGTAAAATTTTTGTCATTCTTATAATGAAAATCAAAATATTCAAGAATATATTTGAAGGAAATTTTATCTATATCTATTGAGGTTGGACCATTGTGTAAAAGAAATGTCCATTGTAAAGAATATCAAATAAAGCTATTTTAGAATCTTCCCATGAGATCTAGACTTAAAGAAATTTAGTTTCAAACATTAAGTGTTTGGATTTATTCAACTTAAGTGAAAGCCCTATTTAGAGAGTATTTTGATAACAACACCATTTATGGTGCTTCTACTTTAAATGACTTACTAATAAGCTTATAAAGTTGTGTACATTTTATTTACATGTATTAGTGCATAAAATTTTTGGTGTTAGTTAACTACTAATGTCTTGAATATATTGGATATAAAATATTTTTAGTATAGACTATTGTAGAGATATGTGGGAGTTTTGCTCATTCTCTATTTTATTGTTTTCTCATTAGCCAACTGTGATTAAATTACTGAATTGTTTATGAATATTTTCAAGATCATTGGTATAAAAGATTTTGGAATTTCTAGCTGGGTTGAACATACAGATTTAAAGATGCAGATGTTTATAATGAAGAGATAATGTTAGAATAAAAGCAAAATCTTAAAATGTTTTTATTGAAAGAATTCCATGAATGAGATTTGTCACAATAATCAGTGATTGTCTTATATATTATTGTGGTTTACCCAATGTTGTCTAGGCACTAGATGTGTGGAAAATATTTAGCAATATATTGGTTTTGATAACTGGGTGAATGCTAACGAGACATAACAAGGTCTGTAAGAAAATGAAAGAGTATGCGCTTATTTTCAGGCATGTTAAGAATTTGAAGTGATTAGTTACATAATATACTAATCTTAAAGATTGCCCAATGCTAGTTATCTACTAAATGTAGATGTTTTTTTATTTAAAGTAAGAGCTCAACTTAATGATTTGAAATATTTATTTCAAGAGTTAGAGATTTTATTTAATCTCTAGGCCAATTGAGTTTTGTTATAATATTTTTGCTGCAATATTTTCTAAAAGAGACAGGAAATTCAATTGGCATCAATACAATCGTATAAACTTTCTTAACTTTGTTTTTGAAATAAGGGAATGGCGTGTTAAAGAGATGTAGTGTGTGAACACATTTCAATAGTAAAATATTTACTGCTCTATTGACCAAGTTGGAACCTCAAAGGTTTGAGAAGTATGTTGAACATGTGATTTTTAATTGTATTTGATGTGCTTGGTCAGTGGGAGTTGTTGATAACTCCAATATATGCAGTTTTTTACGGTTATCTGTAGTGAACAAAGTTTCATTCCTTGATTTATATAGTTATTGGTATGATTTTTTCATATATGTGCACATCTAAAGGTATTACAGATTGTTTATATGAGCTCATGTAGGAACAAAGTAAAAACTGTACAACAATTGCTTCATTATGAAGTAGCTTCAAGTTAGAGGCAATAAAGTGGACGACAGTCCTATAAAAACTTTTGTTAAGAAGTGGCTTCATTGTGGAAGCACTATAGTGGACAAAAGTCCTATTCAGAGTCTTTTAAGACTGATGACTGACTGTGGTTTTGACTTGTTACTTTTGCTTGTGGATCTTGTAAGTCAAACCATACTACACTTTATCACAATGTAAAATTTATGCCTGTGATTATTCGTGTTTGTAATTATAGGGGTCGTACAATGGCAAATAAAATATTGACAACTATAGTTTGCTACTAGTGATTTCATTAAATTGAATTTGTACTAAGATTTTTATAGTTGCTACATTAGTTTGTGTTTGAGGTTGTTTGATGGCTGATTTTCCTATAATGTTATTTAGTAGCAAATTAAGAAAAAAAATCAATTAGTGTTGCCCAAGTGGGAGAATATTGGAATTATTTTCACACCACATGGGTTGCCACTAACAAATTTTTGTTTCATTAAAATGGGTTAAATGAAGACCGGTAAAAACATGGTCGATGAGCTACTTTTTGGGTCTAGATCTTTCTCAGTTATTTTATTTGGTGTGATATGTAAGGTGTAAACTTATTTTCTAAATCCTATTGGATTTTGACCTTAATTGGAAGTCCAATTGCATTATATGGGCTAGGTCCTCTTTCTCATCCATAATAATACATCTTATATATGTAGAATATTATGGTTGGTTTGCCCTATTAATAGCTACCGTATAGGACTTGGAGAGGGTGAGGGTACGCCTAGTCAAGATACGATTAAAATTCAACGTGTCGATTATAATTCGATGATCATGATCAATTACAACAATAAACGGTACGCAATTTTATTTTACAGTCGTATTTAAATATCTGATATTGATCCAATCAAGTTTAACAGAAAAACCAAATGCAGCTTGGGTTTTAAAAAGGAATGTACATGCAACTCTATCATTGTAAGATCAAGCTTCAAAATCAAATTACTCCCCTTGGTTTTCCTGTCCTGAGCATTCAATATCATTATCCTACTATATGACTAAATTGGAGGCCTCCACGTGGCATTTTCTGGATTGAACCGCTGCAACACGAGTGAAAAGGCAATAGCAGTGTGCGATACTTTTTCCCCAAGTCGTAACCATTGCTTTTTATGTCTCATGGCCTTTCAAAACAACCCATGAATACAACGGGTATACGTACACAAAGTCATTTGTACTAACGGTACAGATTTTTTATTTCAAGTCCAATAACTAGAAATAAATTTTAAGTGATAAAAAAAGTTGAATTTCATTTTTGTTTTGTTTTTAACTTTGTAATGTGAAATACATGTCCAGTATCTTTGAAATTCAAGACTTTAATTATTTAGACACGGGTTTCAGTATGAATTTCTTGTTTCATTCACATTCTCAATTATGGTTAATAGGAACTTATTTTCTCCAATAAATGTAAGTTTTCAATCGAGTATTTTTTTTGGCCAATTTTGAGTGAGACAAAAAAGGATACGTAGAAAAAATGCACATGTTCATGAATACATGCAAAGAACAATACCTAATGGCCTTCTTATTTTGAGAGCTCTACGTTATTTTAAATCCTTAATTTATTATGCCATGTCCTATAAATGTTTGTTATATTTATATTTTTGATGTGCTCTTTTACCAACATATTCAAATTTTTGAAAATAATTTATTTGCATTTATATTGTTATTTTAACTGCATATTTAATTTTTTTATCCTTCTTTTCAATATTTGCACGGGTAAGCATTTAGATTAGTGAACCTGAAATTTTAATTATTTTATTATTGCTTTATAGATTTTTATACTGTCATGTTTTGATTTATATAACTTATGTTATAATTCCATATTCGTACTTATGCACAGGATTACAATCTTGTATTTTACTTTTTTTATAGGCCAAAAGAATGAGGTGACACAAATTCATAGACTAGGGTACTTTTATTTACACTTAATATTTAGTCAAGCGATCCATATTCTCTTTCATGTTTTAAAAGGTATTTCAAGCAAATTATTTATTTTGTATTCTATATATGAAATTTGATTGGAGCATAGATGATTTGATTTCCAAGTGTATAAATCAATTGACGAGCGATAATTTGAAAGTAAATGCATCTGCCTCATGCATAAATGTCTAAAGCACATGTTATAAATTATGTTTATTACATAGTACAGTTCATGTAACGGGGATAGAAAATACAGCCACTATATAGTATAATTTATGTTGCAGGATCCTTCCAGTGAGATATAAAATAAAGCTTCTACAAAGTGTATAGATGTGACAACAACATGATAAATACATAGAAATATAGTACTAGTTTGATATTGCATCATAATTGTCATTATATATGTGTTTGTTGTGTGTGGCTATATATATATATATATGCTTGGTCCACCTTTCCGAGGCCGAAAAAAAATTTCTTACTTTCAAAATCTCTTCGACTCTATTCGGCATAAATTGGATGGCTAGAAGTCTAAAATTTTGTCCCAGGTGTGAACCCCCATTTTTTTAGATATATATATATATATATATATATATATATATATGTATATATATGTATATATGTATATGTATATATATGTATTTATTATCAATATAAAATAATGATATTTTAATTAACAATTGTATGTGAAATTAAATTGCTTGTGTTGATGCTTTCTTATAGAATCAAAATTCTTGTCTAGTTAGAAATCTTAATGATTTTATGGTAATTACTTTGGACTAACTTAATGTCTAAATACATTTTGCTTTTGGAAAATAAGTCTTTTTCCAATTAAATGATAATTTATGTTCGTAATCGTAATTAAAAATGGTGCAAATTTTCAGCCGCTTTTAGTTACCAAATAAATATGGGAATTGTAGAATTTTTAGCTAACTTTTATGAATTAGAAGTTGGAGACTTTTGGGAGTAAAATAAGTATAAATAGGGGACTCTATAGGGTAAAGGAATTATTTTTGCCAGCTGAAATTTGAGCCTTGGAGAGAGGAGTGTTCGTGCACACTACGAGTTCATCGTGTATCAAATTCGGTAAAAATTTTCAACCAAAATTTTTTCAATAATTCTGTTTTCATTATTTATGTTTTTTGTATATGGAATATCATGCTTGGGATTATAATTTTTCGTTAGTATTACTACATTTAAACAGTGACTTTGAATAGGTTTGATGTATTTTTAAATTTGGATTATTAACTTTGAAGTACAGAAATTTATTTTGAAAGTCATTATTATTTTTCTTATTAACTTCGTATAAGGGTTATTAGAAGTAATAAACAATTTGGTTTCTGAAAGTTATTTCCACACTTGGTATTGGAACAAGGGTTTGGAAATTTAAAGGGAGAAGAGTGAGGATCACCGACAGCCATGTTGCGGTTGCCAGTGAGATTTCCGGTCACTGGAAGACGTGGTGGTTGGTTGTGGTTGCCGTTGCTGTCTTTAGACTACTGTTGCACCGCTGCTCCTGCTACTATGATGCGGCCGTTGCTGTTGCTTCACGATCAATAGTGGTTATCCTTATTCTTGGTAATTGAAGTATGATGTGTGGTTGTTGGTTTGGTTGTTGAATTTTGTTAATTGTCAGTAGCTTAGGAGCAAGTTGAAAGAGAAGGAACTATGGCAATAGGGGGAAGGTAAAGGAATATTTTGAAAGAATTGAATAAAAAAATATAAAGAATCAGAAACGAAATTTGGAAAGAAAGAAACATAAGTATATAATGTGTGTTTCGGTAGTTCATATGTTTCATATGTACTTTCGTTAATTATATCATAGACACCTAAAGTTATTTATTTTATGATTTCAGGCTAAATATGTTTATATAGTTTTGACATAGGTAGATTATATGAAATTAAAAAGTTATTTTTGTAGCAACCAAGTAAACTACTTTTGAGACATTAGTAATAATGATAATATTTTTGAAATGTTATATTCTTAGATATATATGTTTGGGAAAAATAATTTTCTTGTAATATCAAGATGGTTAAATATTTTGATACAAAGGACTAGTACCCTTGTAGAATAATCTGTAGTTGCCATGATAGTTTATATATGAGCAGTGTTGCTTTTCATTTGTACATAAATAATAGGTTATGAAATTTTGTATAGGAAATTAATTGGAGTTTGCTCTGGTTTGTGTTTTTGCTACTTCAAGGTAAGTGGTTACTATTCCTTTGTAATTTTGACGTCTAAATACTATTTTTGTCAACATATTATTTTAGTTATTACACTTGGACATTACATGGATACTTGAGTTGTTTTAAATTACATGAATTTGTATAAGTGGCATTATTTTAAACTTTGTATGGTTATTTTGCATGTGTATGTGCTTAGAATATTTGTTTGGTAATTAATAATGGACCAAGGCTCTTAAAATAATCATGAATAGTTGGAAGGAACTAAAGTTCTACACTTTCTGAACTACCAGATAAGAAAACTTCTGGCCTCCGAACTCTAAACTCTAGCTAAGATGGTTATCACGAGACCCTTTAGCAACATTTTCTAATGGGGTCTCTTAGAACTAGACTAAGTACTCAGTAAGCCGATGATAGCGTGTTTGTTTTATGAGTCTATAATGAACTATTCATGATTATTTTAAGAGCCTTGGTCCATTATTAATTACCAAACAAATATTCTAAGCCTGTGAAATGTTGATTTTGATTAAGATTTTGGATTTTCGATCTTTGTGAAATATGTTTTGCAAAGTTTTGATATGATGCAAGTTGCTTGTCTAGAAGTATGTAAATATTGTTTTGAAATAACATTGTAAAGGAATTTTTGTTATTACGTGGGTTAAGCTATTTTTTTTTTCTTTTTTGCTTCGATTGTTGATAAAAAAAAAAATCTTTTCGAAAATCCCTATGTGTCTGTGTGATAAAATTTTGGAAAATATGTACTAATATATGTAACTTGTTTGGTCCAACAAAGGTGGTGTTAGTTACTTATTGAGCGATTTGTCACTTATTCCATTTCTTGACAATTTTGCAGAGTTAGAGAATTTTGAGGATACACAAGTTTAGCTGCGCCAAGGTCTTGGAGAGTACCAGTTAGGAGTAGCTTGCGATTGAATAAATTATTGCTTTGTTTAGTTATTTAATTTGAACTTATGTGCCTTAGGATGTATGGATTGACTTAGTTTATATTAACTTTCCGTGTTAGTGAGATAATAAAAATTATTGTTTATGTATGAATTTCGCTATTATTTAATTGAGGATTATGTTCGACTGTTAAGTCTTCCCTTTTGCCTTGGACAAATAACTTTTAAGGGTACGGCAATTGTCACGTGTAGATGTACGTGGACACGGGACGTAACAGTTTAAGCAGTATCAAAGCCTAGGATAGCATCCATATAAAAAAATTGAAATTAATTGCTGGAGAATTTGAGTATGACTTATGGAATTTGATTGAAATAAGTTGAACTAATCGAAATGTCACCTGTAGGTATCATGGAAAGATCAAGACCCATCTTATAGGTTGACTGAACCCTACAATTGTCCTGTAAACATTACTGGGTGTGAGATACGACACCTGTAAGATTACAAGCAAGAGCTTACTCATAAGGCGAACCATTTGGAGGCACAATACAAGACACTGAAAGAGATGTGTGATGACTGGGAAAGCGAATTTTGCCACATGTATAATAAATATGAAGACATGAAGAGCAAAATGGAAGAACTTAGCAACAAAAACAAAGAACTCACCGATGAATTGAGAATGTCTGAAGGAAGAATTTGTCAAAGAACTTATAGGAAATATTGATGTTGCTATCCACAAGTGTGAAACAAATTGGCCAAAATTAATAGAGGACCAAGAAGATATGCCTGAGTTGGTAGAGATAAGCGATTCTAAAGAAGGGAACCATGAAGAGCAAGCAACGACATTGGAGGGTGAACAAGAGGGACCCCAAGTTGAAGTGGAAGATATAGAACTAAATGATGAAAAATACTAAAATAAAACTTGGTAATTCTTTAACAATATGACGACATCCGAGGAGGTTCGAGAGGATGATCAAGAATGAATAATTAGGATTTATGACATTTTATGGTTTCTGGAATCCTTTGGGAAATAAATATTGTTAGAAGAATTAGTTTAGTTTTATTTTAGTATTTTTCATCATTTATTATAGTATTTAACTGGAATTGATTGCCTAAGAACCCTCATTGTTATTTTGTTATTTGGTTAATCAAAGAATCCATACCACATTCTCAATTATTGTAATTGTCAATACTATTTGTGAAATTCAGTTACTATATATAAATGTATATATTTACTTACTTTTGGAAATATATTTTAATTCTTGAGTAGGAAATGGTGCGTGGTACAAGATCCACTACTTCCAATGCTAGAAATTTGAGAAATTTCAAAAATTTGGAACGAGAGAATTCGAACATTAATCCTAGGAGTGCTAGCAGAAGTGCTAGTAGGTTTAGAACTCAAGAATAACCACCCCAAGTCAACCTATCCCCTGAATTCATGAATGTCATTACCAGCTTGGCAGAAGTAGCTCAAAACAATAACAATACCCATGGACCACCCAAATTGCATGTTCACTATGAGAGGATGAAAAAGGTTCACGTTCGAACTTATGATGGGACTCCGAATCCAGACATGGTTGAGAAATGGCTTCGGGAAATAGAAAACAACTTTCTAATGCTACAAGTGCCCGAGGAGTTTAGCATGAGTTTGTGAGGCCCTGTGAGTTCTAGTGGGTGAAGTTGAGAAATGGTGGGATGTCATTTGACCTATTATAGTTCCACCGGTGACGTGGGTTAAGTTTAAAGAAGAATTTCTAAAAGTTTACTATCCTACAGCTATCCGCTCTCAGAAGATGGAGGAGTTCGACTCTTTGAAACAAACCCCAAATATGTTAGTATTGGAGTATGTGAGCAAGTTCAATATGCTTGGAAGGTTTTCTCCTATTGTGATGGCTGACTCGGAAACAAGGAAAATGAGGTTCATCAAGGGACTAAACAGTAAGATTAAGTCCAAATTAGTGAATATAGATGTGGGAGACTTTGGGAGTTAGTTAACGCTAGCATTAATGCTAAAGCTTATTTTAAGAAACCAGATGAAGAGCTTAGAACTAAGAGACCTCGACCTGTGGAAATGCCCGTGCAAATTGGAGTAACCATGCCCGCAATTCTAGCTCCGCTTAATAAGAAGAGACGTGAGGGTTTTCCACCCATAGGACAACCAAAATCCCCTTTGTGCAACAATTGTAATAAAAATTATGCGGGAGAATGTCGGAGAAAGTTAGGAGCATGTTTTAAGTGGGGGCAAGTTGGACACATGATTAGGGATAGCCCAAATAACAAAGAACATGACAACAAGAAAATCAAGCTAGCTGGATTTGTCCCTAGGGCTAATGCTTGAGTCATGCAATGACTGATTATGAGGTCGAAGGGGAAGAGGACGTGGTGACAGGTATGTTGCTGGTCAACTCTACTCCTGCTTATGTGTTATTTGATTGTGGAGCATCACACTCCTTTGTTGCTAAGAAATTTTTTTAAACTTTTACATGTCAACCTGAATAGCTACATGATCCTTATCGAGTTACGACTCTAGGGGACCGGATTTTGGTGTCTCATTTGAGATTCTATGATTGTATTGTGGAATTAAATGGCAATGAATTTAAAGCTAACTTAGTTCAAATTAATATGAGTGATTTTGATGTTATTTTGGGAATGGACTGGTTAGCCAAGTATAATGCCAAGATGGATTATAAGAATAAGCGAGTAACCCTTAGTGATGCGGGAAGGATGGAATTGACCTACCAAGGTAACTCGAATAGGAAAAAGAAACCGTGAAAAATGTTATTGAGTGTAGCACAAACATTTAAGGCTTTGAGAAAAGGGTGTGAGGGATATTTAGCTTGTGTTGTTGATACCCAAAAGTATGGAATGAAACTTTAGAATATCTCGATAGTTAGAGAATTTCTTGAGGTTTTTCCTGACGATTTACCGGGCATGTCCTCGGATAGGGAAATCAAGTTTGAAATAAATTTGGTGCCTAGAGCTACATCGATATCAAATGCACCATATAAAATGGCCCCAATTGAATTGAAAGATTTAAAGGATCAATTGCAAGAGTTGCTAGACAAGAAGTTCATTAGGTGAAGCGTCTCTCCGTGGAGAGCACCTATCTTGTTTGTAAAGTAGAAGGAGAAGTCAATGGGAGTTTGAGGTTGTGTATCGATTATCGGACAACTTAAGGGTACAAGAGTGTTCTCTAAGATTGACTTGAGGTCTGGTTATCATCAATTAAATATTAAGGAGGACGATGTACCCAAGAGTGGTTTTAGGGCACGTTATGGGCACTATGAATTTTTGGTGATGCCATTTGGATTAACTAATGCCCCCGTCGCATTTATGGCGTTGATGAATAGGGTTTTCAGGCATCGATTTGACAAATTTGTGGTGGTAGTCATTGATGACATTCTAATATATTCTCTGGATGAGAAAACTCATGAAGGACATTGGAGAGAAGTTCTTGGTGTTTTGAGAAAGCAAAGACTTTAGGCCAAGCTTAGTAAATGCAAGTTTTGGCTGTCAAGGGTGACATTTTCGGGGCATGTAATTTCAGCAGAAAGTCTCAGAAGACCCTAAGAAGATTGAAACTATTGTCGATTGGCCAAGACCCACTAACCTTGTGGCTGTCTCTGTTATGGAAGTAAGGAGCTTTTTGGGTCTAGCTGGTTACTACCATAAGTTTGTTGAAGGATTCTAAACTATTGCGATTCCATTAAGTAGATTGATCCAAAAGAAGATGAAGTTTGTATGGTCACTGGAATGTGAGAAAAGTTTTCAAACCTAGAAGGAGAAGTTGACTACCGCCCAATTTTGGCGTTACCATCTGGGATTGGAGGGTACATGATTTTTAGCGATGCATCCAAGGATGGTCTAGGATGCGCACTTATGCAAAATGAAAAGGTTATCACTTACACATCTAGACAACTCAAGCCTTATGAGAAGAACTACCATACTCATGATTTAGAGCTAGCTGCTGTGGTTTTTGATATAAAGATATGGAGACATTACTTGTATGGTGGTCAATGCGAGGTGTTCACAGATCATAAGAGTCTTAAATATCTATTTACCCAAAAGGAATTTAATATGAGAAAACAAACGTGGTTAGAGTTGTTAAAGGATTAGGATTTGACCGTAAAGGCTATCACCCGAGAAAAGCAAATGAGGTAGCTGATGCTTTAAGCCGCAAAAGTGCAAATGGAAAAACTCCTATGTTGGAAAAATGAATGGAGGATTTTGAGTTGGAATTGATAGAATCAACGGAGCGAGTTTTGGCTGCCCTAGTTTTACAACCTACTTTAATGTAAATAATTATTGAGGCTCAAGGAAAGGATTAGGACTTGGTAAGGATTCAAAAGAAAGTGGACATTATTGTATAAGAGGGGGGGGGGGTGAATTAGGTTGTCTCAAAAAACAAACCTTTTGAAGTGCTTAATGAAAATACAAACTTTGTGCAACAAATGAATACTTAAGCACAAATGATCAAAAATAAATAGTTAGCAATCAAAGCTTAAAGAACAAATAAAAGATTGAGATAAAGAATATTAAACCAAACTTTTGCAAGCTTAAAGCATGCTTGGAGTACATCCACAGGTCGAAGTTTAATGTCTCTTCAAAGTTGTCGTGAGATAATAACCTTCTTGTACACAAAGTAGGCTCACCCTTGCACCAACTAAGTTGTAAGAGTTGAGCCAAAGGGTTTTACACTACAACCTCACTTTTGTACACTTGTATCCCTCCACTCTTACACTTGAAGATCACTCACTGGTCTACTCTTGCTCACACTAATTCCCACTAGTTGAGCTAAGAGAACTATACTACTCAAACCAATACAACCCACAATATTTTAGCCTATTTCTCCCCAAATAGCTCTTACAAGTGTTTGTATTGAATGTAGTAGTTTCTTACATCATTTGGAAGTCCTTGGGCTATTTATAGATGAAAGATGTGCTGAAATTTGAGCTCTAACGGTCAAAAACTAGTTAAAAACTAGCCGTTAGGGGTTTAGACGGACGGTGGGTTCAGTACGAATTCTTGTTCATGCGTCCTACATTCTTGGTTATGAACAGTGTCTCGACGGTCATATGCGTCCTACAGCTTGATGAACAGTGTCTCGAGACGGTCATATGGCGTCATACGGCTTGATGAACAAAAAGGTCTCGGACGGTCATATGTGTCATGAATACATGCAAAGAAACTTAATGGCTTCATTTTGAGCTCTACTTTTTTAAATCCTTAATTTATTATGCCATGTCCTATAAATGTTTGTTATCTCCTTTCTTTTGATACTTGGCTAACCCTGTCTCTTATACACATCTAGATGTGTATAAGAGACAGACCGTATACTTGCGGGATGCCACCTAGTTAGTAGTTCTGATTTTCTGCACACTTGTTTGCAAACCATTAGTATGATTTGGTCATCGTCAAAACATGATTAACATAACTGGGGTTCAACAGTGAAGTGATGCCTTTACACACCTAGTTATAAATTTATAAAATACCTAAATCCTACTACTAACTAGGTGGCATCCCGCAAGTATACGGTTGTCAACTAGTAGTAAAGGGAAGTCCGGATCATTCCTTTCATGTTTTAAAGGATTTGATATTTGTATAGTTAAGGGAATCAAGCAATAAATGATGGAACTTAGCATTGTCTCCTGCTTTGTCAAGAGTACATAATGTATTTCATGTGTCACAATTAAAAAGATATGTGCCTGACCGGAGTCATTCGTGGAATTTCAACCACTAGAAGTCAAAGGAGATTTAACATATGAGGAACAACTGTTGAGAATTGTGGACCGCAAGAATCAGGTGTTGCGTCAAAGAACGATACCATATATCAAGGTACAATGGAGTAATCAAAGTGTGAGGGAAGCAACATGGGAATTGGAGGAGGACGTGAGAGAGAATTACCCGTCTCTTTTCGAAGATGCGTAAGTTTCGAGGACGAAACATTTTATAAGGAAGGCAGAATGTAAACCCTCATTTTTTAGATATGTATATATATATATATATATATACATATTATACCAAATGGCATCATATGTATATATATATATATATACATATTATCAATATAAAAAAATGATATTTTAATTAAACAATTGTCTATTAAATTAAATTGATTGTGTTGGTGCTTTCTTATAGAATCAAAATTCTTATCTAGTTAGGAATCCCAATGGTTTTATGGTAACTGCTTTGGACTAACTTAATGTCTAAATACATTTTTCTTTTGGAAATTAAGTTATTTGGCAATTAAATGATAATTTTTGTAATTAAAAATGGTGCAAATCTTCAGCCACTTTTAGTTTCCAAATAAGTATAGGAATTGTGGGATTTTTAGCTAACTTTTAGGAATTAGAAGCCGGAGGCTTTTGAGAGTAAAATAAGTATAAATAGAGGACTCTATAGGGTAAAATAATTATTTTGGCTAGCTGAAATTTGAACCTTGGTGAGAGGAGTATTCGTATATACTAGGAGTTCATCGTGTACCAAATTCGGTAAAAATTATCAACCAAAGTTTTATCGATAATATATTTGTTTTCATTATTTATGTTTCTCGTATATGGAGTATTATGTCTGGAATTATAATTTTTTGTTTGTATTTCTATGTTTAAATAGTGATTTTGATTAGGTTTTATGTATTTTTAAATCTGAAAAATTTACTTTGAAGTATAGAAATTTATTTTGGAAGTTATTATTATTTTTCTTATGAACTTCGTATAGGGTTATTGGAAGTAATAAAGAATTTGGTTTCTGAAAATTATTTCCACATGGTATTGGAACAAGGATCTAGAAATTTAAAGAGAAAAGAGTGAGGGTCACCAGTAGCCATGACAGGGTCGCCAATGATATTCCCGGTCACTGGCAAAGGTGGTGGTTGGTTGCGGCTGCCGTTGCTGTCTTCAGACTGCTGTTGTACCGCTGCTCCTTCTACTATGATTTGGCTGTTGCTATTGCTTCATGACTAGTAGTGGTTATCCTTATTCTTGGTAATTGAAGTATGATGTGTGGTTGTTGGTTTTGTTGTTGAAATTTAGTTAATTGTCAATAGCTTAGGAGCAAGTTGAAAGAGAAGGAACTGTGGCAGTAGGGGAAAGGTAAAGGAATATTTTAAAAGAATAAAATAAAATAAAATATAAAGAATTAGAAACGAAATTCGGAAAGAAAGCAACATATGTATATATTGTTTATTTCAGTAGTTCATATGTTTTATATGTACTTTCATTAATTATATCATAAGACCTAAAGTTATTTTTTTTTATGATTTCAGGCTAAATGTTTATATACTTTTGACATAGGTAGATTATATGAAATTAAAAAGTTATTTTTGTAGCAATCAAGTAAAATACTTTTGAGGTATTAGTAATAATGATAATGTTTTTGAAATGTTATATTCTTAGATATATATGTTTGGGAAAAATTATTTTCTTGTAATATCATGATGCTTAAATATTTTGAGACAAAAGACTAGTACCCTTGTAGAATAATCTGTAGTTGGCATGATAGTCTATATACGAGCAGTGTTTCTTTTCATCAGTGACATAAGTAATAGGTTATGAACTTTGGTATAGGAAATTAATTGGAGTTTGCTCTGGTTTGTGTTTCTGCTATTTCGATGTAAGTGGTTACTATCCCTTTGTAATTTTGAAAATATTTCGTCTAAATATTATCTTTGTCAACATATTATTTTAGTTATTAAACTTGGACCTTACAAGGATACTTGAATTGTTTTAAATTATGAATTTGTATCTGTGACATTATTTTAAACTTTGTATGATTATTTTGCATGTATATGTGCTTAGAATATTTGCTCAGTAATTAATAATGGACCAAACCTCTTAAGGTAATCATGAATAGTTAGTAGGAATTATAGTTTTGCACTTTCTAAATTGCCAGATAAGATAACTTATGACTTCTGAACTCTGAACTCTGCTAAGATGGTTTTTACGAGACCCCTTAGCAACCTTTTCTAGTGGGGTCTGTTAATACTAGGCTGAGACTCAGTAAGCCGATGATGGCATATTTGTTTTATGAGCCTATAATGTAACTATGATATGAGCCTTTGAACTCCAATTATGAACTTCGAGCTCTGAAATGTTGATTTTGATTCTGATTTTGGATTTATGATCTTTGTGAAATATGTTTTTGTAAATTTTTGATATGATGCCACTTGCTCCAAAAGTATGTAAATATAATTTTGAAATAACATTGTAAAGGACTTTTGTTATTATGTGGGATAAGCTTTTTTTTTTTTTTTTTCTTCGATTGTTGATAAAAAAAAAAAAATAATCCTTTAGAAATATCCCTATGTGTCCGTGTGATAAAATTTCAGAAAATATGTACATGTATATGTAACTTGTTTGGTCCAACAAAGGTAGTGTTAGCTACTTGCTGAGCGATTTGTCGCTCATTCCATTTCTTGACAATTTTGCAGAGGTAGGAAATTTGGGGATATACATGTTTAGCAGCACCAAGGTCTTAGAGAGTACCAGTTAGGAGTAGCTCGTAATTAAATAAATTATTGCTTAGTTTAGTTATTTAATTTGAACTTATGTACTGTTGCATTAGGATGTATGGATTGACTTAGTTTATATTAACTTTCCGCATTAGCGAGACAACAACAATTATTGTTTATGTACGAATTTCACTATTACTTAATTGAGGATTATATTTGATTCGAAACTTGTGCCTTTGACAACAACTTTTAAGCGTATGCCGACTGTCACGTGTCGATGTACGCGGCACGGAATGTGACACCAGGTGTTCAACTTATACTTATCAAGCATGTTCTTTCGGCTATTCCGGTACACATCCTTGCGGTCCCAGACCCTTCAGTGGCGATTATGAAGGAAATTGGAAAATTAATGGCCAACTTCTTTTGGGTACTTCTTCTTTTGCCAATAATCATCATTGGACTCGTTGGAAGGAGCTATGTTTCTCTACCAATAAAAATGGCATGGGGATCAAATAGTTGAAGGATATTGTTTTAGCATTCTCATTGAAGCTTTGATGGAAATTTCACACAATTCTCCATGGTCCTGCTTCATGAGAGGCTGGTACACGACCACTGTACCAGCTCCACAACCATTGCCTCTCGTGTATGGAACCGAATGCTTTGTTCACGGGATCAAGCTGATAGATTTATTTGCAAAATCCCATACAATGGAGATGTTGGTCCCAAAGCAACGTAAGAGGGGGGTTGAATTAGGTTTCTAAAAATGCTTTTAGAATTATTAAGATTTTCCAAATGAAAACTGATGTAATCAAATCAGTGAAATAGTGAAGTAAGAAACAGAGAAAATTAATCAGCCAATACTTCCAAGCTAACGAGCTTGAAGTATCAAATCACTAAAATGCTTCACACACTTGGTGAGCCAATAATCTTTACAAAGTAGGGATATTCTTGCTCACACTAAAATTCTTTTAGTTGAGCCAAGAATCTTACTTACAACCTCACTTTCGTACAAGATTATCACTCCACTCAAAGTTGAATTGCACTCTAAACTGCACACTTATACAACAAAGCACTATAGCCAATTTGTACTCAAATTGCTCTTCTCTAAGGCTTGTATTCAATGGTATTTGATGATCTTTACAGAATATCAAAGCAGTTATTTATAAGAGCAATAAATTGTGGTTGCAACTACTTCCTAACGGCTAAATAATAAATGCACAAAAAGTAGCCGTTGGGGTTTCGGACGTCTGAGATAGATGGGATGCGTCTGACACAGCGTCTGATCCTCATGCAGTTAGTGAAGAACTTCGTTCGGATGTCCGTGCGTGCGTCCGTGTCATCGTCCGATAGAGGCTTCGGACGGTATGTTCGTTCGTTTGGAGAAGCAGTAGGATTCTTCTTTCTGCTTGTTCGTTTGGACGGAGGAATGCTTTCGAGAGGCTTGACACAGTTTGGATGGTACAGTGCGTCGGAAAACCCTATCTCTAGCAAAACAAATAACAGACCTGCAAAAACTTGTTGACAGAGTTTAGTGTTTATGTTATCATCAAAATAAGGTTTGGAAAACATCAATTTCCCCCTTTTTGATGATAACAAACGTTCGTGGAGTAATTATGTAAAAACAGTCAGATATGACTAATATTGTATTTTGCAATATAGATGACTACTACCCCTTTTGACCTAATCAAATAAAGCTCCCCCTGAGAATGTGCAAGTATTTCAACAGAAATGCATAAACCAAAGCTCAAATAATCAACGTAAATATTAATTAGTACTTAGTTCAAGTATTCAACAGAAACACAATACTTAGTTCAAGGGAATACAAAAAAAAGGAAATCTGAGAGCAGTCCTAACTAAAAATAGAGAAGTGCTAAAAACTAAAAACAGATGTCAAAGGAACTAATTTGAGTCATTTTTCTTCTTGAAACGCTTTTCAGTCTTTGGTGTTTTGAAGGAGCATCTTCATCAGTGGCCTCACTATCTTCGTCTTCTCCAGTGCGGCGTTGCATGATGAAATTGAACGTGTCGTCAACATCCTCATCGTCGCCTTCATCGTCATTGGCAGCACCTTGAGTATTGGCATATTCTTCGTCGTCCTTACGAACATCCCCATCTTCATTGTCCTCACTGTCGTAAGATGAGTCAAGTGGAAGAGGCTCAAATACTGTGATTGAAGGTTGACAAATTGAACCTGAGCCGAAGCAGACATGCCAAGGCTAAGGGCCTCTTGGAGAATCACCTGAGGAGTTTCAAGTCGTTTTAACTTACGATTTGTGCGACGTTGAAATGAACTGACTTGGGTGCTCAAGGAAGTGAGAAGGCCGCAGTTATGAGAAAGGGAGGGTTTAGAGGTAGATGGATGAGGATCATGGAATGGTGGGGGTCGTTGAGGAGGAGGAGAATGTCGTATAGCGAAATCAGAGGTAGAGGCATGGGATTGTGAACGTGCAATATCAAAAGCTGCCTGAGTTAACCATTGATCATTGAAAAACCGGAGGCCTTTTCATTCAATATAAGATTTGTTAAAATAAGGGGGAAATTGTTTGTTGCCGCTGAAAGGAACCTCGAGGAAATCAAAAATTTTGGTGAGGAATTTTCCAAAGGGAATGTTTCTTCGGGTATCAGTAAGAAAGAGTTCCCACAAGGAACAAAAGAGATACCCAAAATCAAGACTGGAATGCCCTTGAAAACACAAAAAAACAAGTAAAGCTGCATTTTTCTGGGCTCAGTACGATGCCCGTCAATTGGCAATAACAAATTCGTGACAAGAGTGTATAGAATGTTTAGTTCAGGAGTGAGCAATGTGGTTTTGGCTTCTGAGGCCTGTTTGAAATTGATGTTAAAAATAGCCCTAACCTCGTCAATGTCAAATCGAGTATCAACCTGCCATTTATCTAAAGAAAAGAAATAGGAGAAATCATTCGGGTTTGAGACTTCACATTCAAAAATAGTGTTAATGATGTTGGAGGAAATCTCAAGATTGGTACTGTTTACACGAGAGATTAAAGGGCGAATAGTAGGGCCTTTCCGAAGATTGGCGGTGAATTGAAGCACCATGTCATGATATACGGGTAAATCAATATGCACTAGGTGACCCCAATTTTGTTTTTCAAAGCAGGATTTGACAATAGGAAGATTATACTCATCAAAAAGACTCTGAGATGCAGGACGTTGAACGATTATCGAGATTTACTCAGAAGAGATGTATACCGTTCGGATGCCTTGGCATCGATGGATTTTGGCAAGGTTGGATTTGAGGAGACTTGGGGATTAGCAGACGATTCTCCACGCACTGGAGCTTTCCCTTTTGTTTTTCGTCCACGATTTGCTGTAGAAGATCCTCCGCGGGATTTAACCATTGTGAAGGAAAAGAAGGAAAAGGAGGAAAAATTTGATTTTTTGAAAGATTTGGGAGAATTTGATGAAATGAGATGGTAGATGGGGGAAATTAGATATGATAATGGTGAGAAATACTTTGGAGAAACTAATTTTCCAATCAATTTGTGGATAGAGGGAAGGAATTTGGAGGAGTGGTTGAGGGAAAAATTTTGCCAGAGGGTTTTCGGGGGTGAGGTTGAGTCTGAAAAGGGGGAAGAAGGATGGTTTTCATCGAACAGAGTGAACGTTCGGACGGCCGAACGTTTGGTATGCGTCTGATAACGCGATCGACAGCTGATGTTCTTTCGGACGAAGGTACAGCGTCCGGAAGAATTTCCAGAGAGTTGGTGAAGAAAGTGAATATCATTCGGACAATTATGAGCATCCGAGGAAAATAGGAGTATTCAGACGATAGAGAGCGTCCGAAAGAAATTGTGGCTCGGACGATTGAGTGCGTCCGAACGAAGTAACTGTGCCAAATTCATCTGTAAAATCCCCAAACATTTTCTGAGAGATTCAAAGCGATGTAGAGCCAAGGGTTTTGTAAAAATATCAGCCAGTTAATCTGAAGTGGGCATGAAATCAACATGAATTTCCTTTTTACAAACAAGATCTCTAATAAAATGATGCTTAACATCAATGTGTTTGGTTTTAGAGTGCATAACAGGATTTTTTGTGAGATTAATTGCACTTGTGTTGTCACACTTTATAGGCACACAATCAAAAAATACACTAAAATCTTTCAGAGTATGTTTCATCCAAAGAAGTTGAGCACAATAATTTCTAGTAGCAATGTATTCGGCTTTAGCCGTAGAAAGAGAAATAGAATTCTGTTAAGTAAAGTAGGCTTCCGATCATACCTCTATATGTTTTTCATCAACACCATTACCTCCTTCGTCTTTATCAAGTTTGGTTGAAGTGCACATAGGCGTACCAACTTGTTTGCAATCTTCCATTCCAAATCGTTTGAGTCCTTTGTATACTTGACTTGTGTAATAAACGTTCCTTCCTTTGTTTGGTGAACTTGTAATCCGAAGAAAAATTGTAACTTGCTCATCATACTCATCCTCTCAAACTCTTTTTGCATTAAATGTGAAAAGTCCTTGCACAAATTTTCATTAGCTGCTCCAAAAATAATATCATCAACATAAATTTGAACAATTAACAAACCATTTAAATCTGTTTTTGTAAAAAGAGTGGTGTCAACTACACCTCTTTTGAATCCATTTTCTATCAAGAAACCACTTAATCTTTCATACCAAGCTCTTGGAGCTTGTTTCAATCCATATAAAGCTTTGGAAAGTTTGAAAACATATTTTGTAAGATTTTTATTTTCAAGCCCGGAGATTATTCAACGAAAACTTCTTGATCAATAAAACCATTTAAAAATGCACTTTTGACATCCATTTAAAATAATTTGAAATCATTGAAACATGCAAATGCGAGAAACATGGGAATGGATTCTAATCTAGCCACGGGTGCAAAGGTTTCATCAAAGTCAATACCTTCTTCTTGAGCATAACCTTTTGCAACAAGTCTAGCTTTGTTTCTTATGATTTCACCTTTGTCGAATTTTATTTGTTTCTAAAGACCCATTTAGTTCCAATAACGGGATGAGAAGATGGTCTTTCAACCAAGGTCCACACGTTATTTTTCTCAAATTGACTAAGTTCATCTTGCATGGCATTAACCCAAGATTCATCACTCAACGCAACATCTACATGTTTAGGTTCAATGTGAGAAAAGTAATGCACAATTACTATTCAAAGGTTTATGAGAACGAGTAGTTACCCCATCGGATAGATCACCTATGATTAAATCTTGAGGGTGACTAGAGACGAATCTCCAAGCTTTCGGAAGATCTTTTGGAGTATCCTCATCCTTTTCATCATCTATTTGATGGTTGTTGACATCATTACTTGATGTGATCTCTTGATAATCTTCGTGAATAACGAGCTTTTCGAGCTCCTTTAGAATACCTACATCTGCATCTTCACATAAATTCTTTGAGATAACATCATTAGTTTCATCAAATGTAACATGCACAACTTCTTCAATCAAAAGTGTTGTTCTATTGTAAACTTGGTATGCTTTCTTGTCACTAGAATATCCTAGAAAAATTCCTTCATCCGATTTTTTTTTAACATTTTCCAAGGTTTTCTTTGATTTTTAAAATAAAACATTTGCAACCAAAAACTTTGAAATAGCTCACAACGGGTTTTTTGCAAAAAGGGATTTCATAAGGAGTTTTGTTGAAAAAGGATCTTAATAAAACTCGATTCATGACATAACAAGCCGTGTTAACCACTTCAGCCCAAAAGTATTGTGGTAAGTCGCATTCACTAATCATAGTTCTAGCGGTTTCTTGAAGAGTCCTATTTTTCCTTTCGACAACACCATTTTGTTGAGGGACTCAAACAACCGAAAATTCATGAAAAATACCGGTGTGATCACGAAAGTCGGGAAAACCTCCAAATTTAAATTCGGCACCATTGTCACTTCTTAAACGAATGATTTTTAAATTCAATAAATTTTGAATTTTGGAAAACAATTTTACAAATTTTCAAAAGCCTCATGCTTTTGTGAACAAGAAATAATACCCAAGTATACCTAGAATAGTCATCTACAATAACAAAGGCATATTTGCAACCACCAAGACTAGCATATTGAGTAGGTCCAAATAAGTCTAAATGCAACAATTCTAAAGGTTTATGAGTAGACACAAAATTCTTTGGTTTAAAAGAAACTTTGACTTGTTTGCCAAATTGGCATGCATCACAAATTTTATTTTTCAAAAAATTTAGTTTTGGCAACCTCTAACCAAATCCTTCTTAGCAAGTTTTCCAATCAAATCCATATTGAAATGACAAAGTCTTCTATGCCAAAGCCAAGGATCATCTATGGAAGCGGTAAGACATTTTACATTGCTATTGCTAATTTTATTAAGATGAATCACATAAACATCATTGTGCCTAGTGCCCTTGAATAAAACAACATGATTTTTATCAAGGATAAGACATTCATGCTTGGTAAAAAATACATATAAATTTTTGTCACAAAGTTGACTTACACTTAATAAATTATAGTTCAAATTATCAACAAGAAGCACATTCTTAATTAAGGTTACACCATTTTTACCTACATCACCAATGCCGATTGATTTTGCTTTATTGTTTTGTCCAAATATGACTTTTCCACTGTTTTTGGATATGAGATTTGTGAAGAGAGAGAAGCATCACCCGTCATGTGCCTTGAACATCCACTATCTATGAACCACTTAGTATTGTTGGTGATGTTAAGTACCTCATCATCTCCAATGGCCATAAAGGCCATTTGTGCCGACTCCATTTCTTCTTCAACTTCTCCTTCGGAGTTGCAATCATCCCATGTGATTTGAAAGTTATTGAATCTAGGTTTTCTTCCTTCCTTCTTTTTCTTGGAAGGGCACTCATTTGCAAAGTGTACGAGTTGACCGCATTCAAAATATTTTTCATTTTGCTTCTTCATTTCAAACCTTGTCTTTCCTTTGAAATTATTTGAATTTGTAGCTCCGACTCTTCTCATTCTTCGTTTGTTGATGAGATAATGTTTAAGAAATCCTTTGGTGATGAGTGCAAGATCTCCTTCATCAAGATCTTCATCTTCTAGATTGATGGAGTTGTTTTCATCTTCTTCTTGAGAGGTCTTTAGAGCAATGCTCCTTCTTGGCCTTGCTTCTTCATCATCCACTACTTTGGCCTTCAACTTCAATTCATAAGATGTAAGAGAATTGATTAGCGATTCAATAGGCATTGAATTTAAATTCTTGGCTTCCTCTATAGCAATTGTTTTGGCATCCCATTCTTTGGAGAGAGCATTTAGGATTTTTCTATTTTTTTCACCCAAAGAATACTCCTTACCCAAGGCTTCAAGATCCTTAATGATGTCATTGAACCTACAATACATTTTGTCAATATTTTTATGTGGTTCCATCTTGAAGGACTCATACTTGGTAACAAGTAAGGATTTCTTTTGCTCACGAACATCGTCACTCCCTTCATGTATTTCCTTCAATTTATCCCAGATTTCTTTAGTTGAAATGCATTGTCATCCCTTCACGCGAGTTGATTCATTTGCATCCAAGGCGTTATATGGCACGTTCATGGCTTTTGCATTTAATGTCAAGTTAGCCTTGTCTTGTGGAGTGAGCTCATCCCTCGTCTTTTCTCTTCTTCTATTTGTGTGATCATCAATGATAGTAGCTTCAAACGGACCTTCATTAACAACATACCACAAGTCAATGTCAATAGATTGCAAAAAGATTTTCATACTATCTCTCCAACTAATAAAATTTGCCCCGTTAAACATAGGGGGCCTAGTAACGGATTGACCCTAAAAAAATAGAGCATTATTGGTTGCCATAATAGTTCTTTTCTCAAAAGCAATTTAAGCAATAAAATGAGACCAAGCTCTGATACCAATTGTTGGTCCCAAAGCAACCTAAGAGGGGGGTTGAATTAGGTTTCTAAAAATGCTTTTAGAAATATTAAGATTTCCAAATGAAAACTGATATAATCGAATCAGTGAAATAGTGAAGTAAGAAACAGAGAAAATTAATTTATCAGCCAATACTTCCAAGTTAACGAGCTTGAAGTATCAAATCACTAAAATGCTTCACACACTTGGTGAGCCAATAATCTTTACAAAGTAGGGATATTCTTGCTCACACTAAAATTCTTTTAGTTGAGCCAAGAATCTTACTTACAACCTCACTTTCGTACAAGATTATCACTCCACTAAAAGTTGAATTGCACTCTAAACTGCACACTTATACAACAAAGCACTATAGCCAATTTGTACTCAAATTGCTCTTCTCTAAGGCTTGTATTCAATGTATTTGATGATCTTTACAGAATATCAAAGCAGTTATTTATAAGAGCAATAAATTGTGGTTGCAACTACTTCCTAACGGCTAAATAATAAATGCACAAAAAGTAGCCGTTGGGGTTTCGGACGTCTGAGATAGATGGGATGCGTCTGACACAGCGTCTGATCCTCATGCAGTTAGTGAAGAACTTCGTTCGGATGTCCGTGCGTGCGTCCGTGTCATCGTCCGATAGAGGTTGTCTCGGACGGTATGTTCGTTCGTTTGGAGAAGCAGTAGGATTCTTCTTTCTGCTTGTTCGTTTGGACGGAGGAATGCGTCCGAGAGGCTTGACGCAGTTCGGACGGTACAGTGTGTTCGAAAACCCTATCTCTAGCAAAACAAATAACAGACCTGTAAAAACTTGTTTACAGAGTTTAGTATTTATGTCATCATCAAAATAAGGTTTGGAAAACATCAGGAGAGTTATTGTTTTGGCATGATAATTGGCTTGGGTTAGGTAAATTAATGGATGAATGGTCGGATCATCCTCGAGTTTAGCTAAAGGATATTTTCTCTCATGAGTGCGGCTGGTTGCAGTGTTCCTTTGTTGATATACCATATTCGATTAACAATCAGGTCTTCAAATACCATATTTTTCCTATAGAGTGATTCGATCGTGTTGTATTGAATTTCTTTCCCTTGGGCTGCTTCTCAGTCTCTTCGACAATGCAAACAATCCGCCTAAACATAATATTAGGTGCTTACATGTAATACATTTGGAGTAGTAGAATCCTATATAAAATTTCAATCTTCATATGGCAAATCATGAATGATTATATCCCATTTGTGGATAAGCTTACGGAGTTTGGCTTCCAGCTTCCACCAAAGTGTTTCATCTGTGAGTCAAAGGAACACTGTGCTTTTGTGCTCTTTAGCTGATGTGGCGTGGCATTGTTTTGAGTATCTCATGGGAGTCCCTCACTACCATGCAGACTCCATTTTATGCTAATCTTCAGTCTTGGTGGATTTTTTCATACTCCTCATTTGAAGGTCAGGTTATAGATCTTTTGCCTTCTCTCATTTGTTGGAGTTCATGGAAGGTGTATAACTCGTTCTTCTTTGATGGCATCATTGCTTCATCTCGGTGATAATCCAAAATGTCCATCAATGGCTCGTGCATTTAAGCACTGCTATTCCTTTTCGGATTACTTCACCACAACTTTCAACCATATGTTTTCCTATCAAGTTTATAACCTCCAGATCTCCCCAGTCAGTATATTTCTTCTTTGGTATCCTTCCTCAATCGGCAGCTTCAAATTGAACGTTTATGGTTCCTCGCATGGGAACCCTGGTAAAGCTAGGTGTGGAGGTCCAGTCCGTGACCATCAAGGCTCCATGCTTATAGGTTTTGCCAAGAATATTGGCTCTGCTACAAAACTTGAAGCCGAGGTTTCGTACACGAACATAGCCAACAATCTCTATGTTACAATTTAATTACTAACTAGGGTTCATGAAAATTAGCTTTATAAAATATACAAGCTGGTTAGATTTGTTGAGCTATTAACTAGTCTTGAGGGAGGAAAATGCAATTGGAAGAAACTTTGTTTAGTAAGGGCCATATTGTAAATATTTTAGGACTAAATAAAAATATGTTAACCACCAAATAAAACTAAAAAATAATTGAATAGGTAAGCACCTAAACTATGTCAAAATGGCTGAAGCATGACAAGGATAAAACAAGCAAGTGGTGGCACAAAAATCAGCTACTTAGGGTCCCAACGAAAGCAGCTCCTAATTCCAGCTCCTACTTCACCTTATAAGGCTTAACTAAGTACCTAAAAGAACCTTATAAGTAGCATAAAATTCTGGAGAAAAAAAAGGAAAGATAGGGCCGAGATAAAACGAAAGAAAAAAAAATGAGTTGGAGCAAAACAGTGTAGAAAAGAAGAATTGGGGGTTTATCTCACTTGAAAAGGTAATATTCCAACCACTTGATAGATTAAGAACATGTTGTTAAGGATGCTTTGATATTAAAGTCTTGTATTAGCCAAATAATTGTTAATGTGCTTGCTGAAATTAATTCCAGCTTAGTGTGACTTTTCTTATTTGGTTAAAAGTGATTAGAAACAAGGTTTTTATGTATAATCTACTAGTAATATGAAAGATTAGGCTTCTAGGTAAGTGATTGCAATTTGGATAGAATATATTCCTAACTTTAACACCTTAATACACCAAATTATCCAGCTAATGTTCCTTAAAATTTAGGGTTATGTTCGGTCCTCTTGAGCAGCAATATTTTTAGACTGGTTGGACTAGGTTTGAAGGTGATTGCTGGATGATTTTGGCAATAATTAGGGTAGCTAAATTGGGTTGTTATATTGCACCCTAAATGAATGGAAAAACTGGAGAGAAACCATAGCATTTAAATGAAGTATAAGGCTGAAAATACTACCTAATACAAAGAAATATTGACTAACAAATTACATACACATATAATGGTGATTTTTTTTTATGTGAGTTATTAATCTAATAGGCAATGAATTGAGTGGAGTATAAATGAGCTTAAATTTGGACAGATTTAATCTTATATGGAAAAACTACTTAATTGGCTATTTACTTCTATATTATGTAGAAATTTTCACCCCTATTAAGCCTAAGTTAAGTGAGGCTTTGAATTCCTTTGGTATGGTTGTGATAGGAGCTGTTTAGATGATAATATAATTATAGCTTTACATGAATGTTGTTTAGGCAGCTCGTATACATTAAGTTAATACTACAAAGTTTATAAAGAAGTCATTAAGTAGGCTGCCCAAATGAAATTTAGGGATAAAAGTTACTAAATTTTACCTTGGAATGTTAACACTATAATAAGCCTTAATTAGGCTAAAAGGGTACCAAAATTACAACATATTATCTAGCAAAAGAAACTGAAATAAAATCCACTTAAGCAATCTAAACAATTGAAGTAATCAACTAAACTTGCTAAATACTATGTTCTCGAATATAATATGTTATTTTAAATTACATTTTCGGATTATCTATCTTACTCTTCAATTTTGTGTAGAAAATAACCTAAATCTAGTATATTTGGTAAATGAATAGGTTAGGGAATAAAGGAAAGATGAAAGATAATTAGGAACTAAATACCATCAATCGGTGAGTGTTCCTAGCTCTTTTAATTTAGATAAAAATGCTTGTAGTGAATTCATGTTAAAACTGTAAATTTGGATGTTCAAATGTCCTATTTGCTTACTTGAGTCGCACTTGAGTCATATGTTATGGATAATTACATCGAATCATTTCTCGAATTTGTATTCTTTATTATCCCAAGATTACTTGTGCATGATGTACCCCCGGTTGTGTACTTTATCGCGCCGGTTGGGGAAACACTGGGCCATTGTCATATGGGTGCTAGATACGACGAGCTAGTAACGAACTTGGTCGAAACGGTCTACCTTCTATGGCTTTGCAACCCAAACATCTCAGACGGATGTTTTGGGCGTGTGATATTTCTTTCGGTATTCTCGAGTTTACCTTTCTTGTGTGGCCACTTGGTGTTGGGTGTTGTTGATGGAGGTTTATTATTGGAGGATACATACTCATTTTTGGAATTCATTATTACCATGGAGAATAAAAGACTTGGTCTCAATACGAGACCAACCGTATCCACCTTTATGTGACTACTACGTGTTTTATATGTCTTATGTGCTTTTTATTGCTTTATATGATTCATTTTTGAGAAATATGAGTTAATTATGTTGTCGGAACCTCACTGGGCATAAACTCACAATGTTTTTAAAATTTTGTTTTTCCTTACAGAGTTTGGGATTTCCTGAGAAGAATGAACTGATATTTTGGAGTTTTGTACTATTTATATTTATCTATGTTAATGTAATGGATAACTCAATGTACATAAGTCCTTGTTTTGTGATGTAGACTAGAATTAGTTTATATTAGCCTAGAAGTTGTACATGGAGCCTGTTCCAGACAATTGTTTTGCCATATATTAAACACTAAATTTGTCTTAAGTTGTATGCATTACTTATGTTTGATTTTCCAATTTTTTTTTTAGGTTATATGTTATGTATTTAACACCCAGTACTGGCGAGAGATAGGCAGGCCCTCAAATAGGTTCTAGGAGTTAGTAACCTTTCGTGGGGTGTCACAACAATATGCGTTATGAATTTTGCCAAGAATAAATGGGATCTCCAAGGGTTACACTAACACGATTGTTGAAATGGACTCTTAGGTTTTAGCTTGCATGATCAATCGTACAGTTTCCATCCCATGGTCTATTGATGACAGGAAAATTCGCCAAATTCAAGAATTGGCTTCACATGGCACTTTCTCTTTTCAGCATATTTACCGTGAGTTGTATGCTCCAGCAGTCTCTTTAGCTAGCTAATATGGGAAGCTTTTCTTTGGATTTGGACCTCTCTTTTTCTGTAATTAATTGTCCTAGACATGTTTCTAGTTTGGCTAGATTAGATAGTCAGCATTTTTCGTACAGTAGATAGATTTATATGATCAATCATGTACTTTCTACTAGAGCTTTCAGCCTAATCCCGTCTTGTACTCTAATTTTATTATCTAATAAAACTTTGAGGATAGTGTACTTTTATTAAGATTTCGATGATTAGCTAATTAAAAAAAAAGGATATTCAATCTAGTGAAAGGAAATACGATTACTTACTGAGCAATATCAACACTATTATTTTTATTTTGCAGACATTTATGCTAAAGATATTACATTGATCAGTTATCAAACCAATTTGGTTGGTAAACGTGGTTGAAGCATAGCATGGGACCTGCAAATGTTTAGGAGTTATATTAGTTTGGTCGCCTATATTTTATGCTTATATAAGCAATGATTTCATGCTTAATATGTAATATATTTATTAGTGTTTTTTCTTATGGTTTGTTTTACTATGATGGGTAACATATTATTTGTACTTGTGGTAATTGATGGAAGTTAGGGTTCAAATTTAGATATGGTTATTATTAATTTGTCAGTATACCATTACGTAGCATGTTTGAGGTGACCTTAGATGCAGCATATCAGTATTATGGTTTCAGAGCTGACATTTAGTGGTAAGAATACTAAAATTCACAACTCCTACATGGCCAAAATCTTACGGTTGGGGTGTCCTCCAAAATCAACTGCCACATGGCGAAATTTACAACTTCTTTGCACATATTCTGATATGTGGTAACTTCTCTACCCTACTTACCAGTCAAAATGCACTCAACACTGTAGCACCCTGGTGCACATGAAATTGTTATTTACTTACGAGCGTTAACAGCTCACACTGGATCCTCCACTTATAATTAAACCCTTGAATTTAGAAAAAAGCTGAACCACAGCAACAGTCAAAAAACAATCTTGACCCTACAATAGAAACTAAATCGCGTCGAACATAACTTTGCAGTAGCATCTTTTGACCATCCACAACCCTTCATAAAAATATGAGAGAGAGACATGGCCTACTGTCCACTGTACATTTTAGCCTACTATTGGGAGTTTTTCTAGTGATAGGAATGAACTGACAAAACCAACAAGTAGTAAATGGAGTTAATCAAACACTAAACCTTCACTTGTACTCTCATAAATATATGATGTAGAATTATTAGTAGTGAGTGAGTATCATTCTGAGTATTAAAATGTCAATTACTAGATTTAATGGGTCTTTGCGCTTTTTAGACAATTCATTACTAACTATGGGCTTAAATTAGGAAAGAATTTAGGTAAAGGTTAAACTATCCAATTAAACTAGGGGAACAATTAACTAAATTACACTAAGAAAGAAATTAACAATTATCACCGTAATAAAATACTAAACTAGAAAACACAATAAGACCATAATAAGCTATTTAAACCACTCTAGAAAGCAATAAATCAAACTTGTCTAAGAAGCAATTAAAGGCTAAATTAAGAAAGCACTCAAATCTATTCTAATAAAACAATTAAAATTAATCTAGTAAAACAAATAATTTCTATTTTACTAAAGCAAGCAAACTACTATGAAAAGCAAGTAACACTAGACTAAGGAAACATAGATAGAATGTTGGAAGCAAAATAGACTAAGATGGACATTACTACACTTGTGAATGTAGAATTTATCATATTTTACTATATTAGGAAAGTAAAGAAATTTAACAAGTTGGTAATACATAGAAAACTAAGACTAAGAATTTTTAATTATAAAAGGAATTTTAGTAAAAACCTAATGGTCAAGAACAAGAACTTAAAGTTTAAACTAATGCAAAAAATGGAAAAGCATGATGGGCAACTAATACGTCTACTTGAAGATAATAAAAGGCCCACTAATCTTAACGAAACTGTTTCTAAAACTACAAAGGTTTAAGCTTGCAAGAATTAAATAGAAGAATTTTTTATTAAAATGAAATAGATGAAGTCTTCAAAGTTGAAATGAAATTTTAGATGCTAAATGTACTCTACTCCTAAAGGTGAAGGCCAAAAACTACAACAACACCTACTACTATGTGTTTTAGGGATGCATTGTAGGGTAATTTCAAAATCTATTAGTCAAATCGTTGACTTTTCTTCCGTGACCGTGGTTGCCAAAATTCCTTCATGGAACTGGTAAATGCAGTTACCAGCAGTGTTGACCAATCTTCATTCAACTAGTAACTGTGGTTGCTAGATTTTCTTCTTTAAATTTGTGACCACACTTGCCAGCAATGTTGATCATTCATTGTGCAGCTAGTGATTGTGGTTACTAAAATTGCTTGTAGAATCTGGTGACCGCGGTTTCTAGCTCTAGCAGCCTTTCGTTCATTCTACTCATCAAATTGCTGTCAAATTCCATGTAACACATACAAAATACACAATAAATCACTCAACTAAAATGTACTTAAAAATCACCATGTATCCATTGAGTTCAAATTAGTCCATTACCACCGAAATTCCTAATATTATTCTAAAGCTATTAAAGATTCTATTAGACATAGAATTCAAGTAAATGTACATAAAAGCATTTAGAGTGGGACTAGCATAGGCAAAATTGCTTGGCATTTGACGGTAAATTAACTCTATTTAATACAGTTATCACACGTTTAAACCAAACATTTTACTAGTATCGAGCAAAACAAGAAAGCAAAAGAACTAAGGACACCACCAAAGGAAATGAAATTAAATTGAAAATTTTGAACTCTAGAACACTGAAACATATAGAAATGGGGTTGTAACTAAACAAACACAACATTTTCATCCAATTTCATTTTCGAAAAGTGTAAACTAGTTTTAGTTGTAAACATTACTTTGACAATTGAAGTATTGATGAAATGTCAATTCACTTTCAAGTTTCTCTAGAGTAAACAAATCAATTTATCTAAAAAAAATTACTCTAAGTATAGAAAGATAATTAAGACTTGTTTTAGGAAGCACGAAAGATGCAAATGAACTCGCAAGGATATTTATGGATTCCATAAGATCTAACGAAGAGCATCAATTGAAATAATGCCTTACCCCCAAATCTATAAGATTTTACAACCTAGATTAAGGATCATTTAGGACTTCTAAAGCTTGTAATATAGGCTAAGGTTGAGGAATGGATAAATATGGATAAAAGTAACTCAATTCACCTTAGTCATTTTAAACAAACATTTGGACTATTATTCCTCAAGAAAAAATCCCCACTATCATCACGAACCAAGCAATCCATACTTGAGGTACCAAACCCAATTTAACTATATTGAGGAGGTATTTTGAATTGCATTTGTATATAAAAAGTTCGTAGAAATTGAAATAAGTGCAAATTAGTTTTTCTTTTTGCAAGTGAAAATTACACGATAAAGTAAAACTTTACGTTAGTTAATTACACCAAGGTAAATCTTAAACAAGATTAAACATTTAGCTTCAATTCCCAAGCATTTGTTCAAAATGTCTTCAATCCATCATAGAGACTCTAACTACCACATTGAAGAGCCAATACAACTTCTACAATGACTAAGGTGATGAGATGAAGAAAGGATAAAAAAACAAGTGGAATTTTTAAGTCATGTGGTTGACAATGAATTTAGGTTTTAAGGGTCAAGGGGACACTAAAGATACAATTGTCTTAGGGGAGGCATTTTGACTCAAACTGTCCAAGAAATTGCCTATATCTTTTCTAAAATCCGATTATTTAGTTAATAAGAGATTCACACTCTCTCAACTAATGTACTATGCAAAACCTTACGAACCCACAAAATATCCGAATTGGAATTCATGCAATATAACCAAAAATTATTAATTCATCTCTTTCTACACTTAAAGTTAATTTTCAAAGATTTCAAAATGTTTAAACTCAAGCAACAATCAATTGAACTTGACATTAAACCAATATTTATGGAAAAGACAGTAAGGTTTGAGATTAAAACGAGTTGAGATGAAAATGGTTGAAAACATTATTGACTTTAAAGGGTTAAACTCCATTTGCACTTGAAGTATTTCTCAAGTTCAACAACCAATTCAATTCATCCCAAACAAATAAACTAGAAAAGCATAATTCTAACAAAAGACTCTACCACATTTTTCACACTATTTACTTGATGAGTACCACTCATCCATTTACTCACCATTTAGCACAAGAAAATAAAATCAAAACTAATTCTAACACAAGAAAGTAAAATCAAAACTAATTCTAACCAAAGCATTTAAATAGACAATTAAAATGGAATCTTATCAAAATGGTCCATAGATTGTACCAAATAATATAAGGAAATCAACTAGCTTAACTAAAGGTGACCGTGCCAAACTGGCCCAACGGTCATCCTTTTTACCAAAATTAATAGCAATGCTTGTTAGTGTGTGCCTTAAAGTCAATTTGTTTTAGAGATGAATTATACTTTTATATTTATGGTATATTTTGTAATATGACATTTTCCAAATAAAAAAAAAAATATATATATATATATATATATGAAATCATAAATAGTTATAATGTAATTATATTTTATTCGTGAATATCCCTAATCATTATGTTTGACATGGGTTATTGAGAATAAGTGCATCGGATTGACCTGCTAAGAGTATTTCGCATGGATTATTTAAATGCCAATAGATAAATCTATCTATGATAGTTGTGTAATGGTCCTTTGACTTGAGGTCATGAGTTTATCTTGACTGTGAATTATCATACTTTGAATCTATTAGTTGTTACTCTTAATGAGTCACACATACCGTGGAGTTTGAGTATAATATGAATCATGATAAGATAAGATATGACCAATAGAGGATTCACCACTCCTTATAATGGGAGAGTATATCCTAGTATAGCCACTTCTTGAAATACGATTCGTAAAATTTTGCGTAAAGTGGAAATAGAATTAAGAGTGTCTTAAATTCTATTTCAAATGAGCTGTATTATTATTTTAGAAAGACGTAAATTGATTAATTCAATAAGAGTTGACATTATATCCGTACTCTTGAATAATCGGGATATAAGTTGGTGAAAGGATAATAATTACACGTGACCTAAATCATGGATGGTTAATGTCGAACCACTTGACATATCTCAACACTTATGTGGTTGTGATGCTTTACTAGAAGTCAATCTTGATCTATAAGTATAAATTAATTAATTGGAGAATTAATGATAAATTAAAGGTATTTAATTTATCTAATCCTAATTAATTTATGATTATAATTTATACTTATTGCTAACGTGATTGGGAACCTAAAGGGTCACACACTTAAGAATAATTAATTCAGGATTAAATTGATTTTTATAAGTATAAGATACTCATGAGTTAATTTATGAGATAAATTAACTTTTGGGTTAATTGTAATAAGTTATAAATCTTAGGAGCTAATGTGTAATATATGTTAGAAATCCTAATGCTTTTACACTTATGTATATGTCCTTAACTAATCCAAACTGATTAGGATTATTGTAATTCCCTACACTCAATTTGAGTGGAATTCTAGATGATTTTATATGTATTATATTATATATATATGTAGATATATATGGATATGATATATATGGCTAGTACTTAGATATATAGACATAAGTACTAGTACGGCCAACAAAAAAAAAAAAAAAAAAGCCGGAAGAAAAGTTAATAAAACATGAAAATCATGTTTGAAAATTGACGAGTTAGCACTCCGTGGTTTGGGTCAATCAATCTTGTGAAGATTTTTTATTTAATTATTTGTGTGGATACCATTAGAGGCCGAGCACTTGTGTAACTTGTGGATCGATGTCCTAAATATGTTGGAGATTTTATTGCGATTCTAAGGTATAATCTCTATACTTTTTTGTATTACGCATAAATTAATCAAGGTTATCCGTTATAGGAAAGTAAAAAAAAAAATTAAATTTTGTTGTATTAATGGTTATTTACTTTCTTACAGTGGTATCAGAACCACCAATGATTATATTTATTTATGATGTAGCTGTATTTAGTTGTCACGGATATTGAATTGTTCAAACTATATGAATTTTTTGAATTTTATTTATAAAAATATTGGAGGAAGAAAAAAAAAAGTAAGAAATTATATTGCCGTGAATTTGATTCACAGCAATATGGCTTGTCCATATTCGATATGGACAATCCATGATGACTTAAATAATAATGTCATTTTTAGTGACATTATTAATGTTTGTCACTAAAGTATTTAATTGGTTAAATAATTTTTTAGTGACATTTAATTTAATATTTTCATATAAAATATTTTTCTAAATTTGCTTTTTGAAACTACTAATTAATTTTGACAATTATTGTTTAAAATTAATTGTTGATATTTAGAAACTCTTTATTTTAATTTGATTAAAATTTCGAAAGTACAAAACCTTTGAAAATATTTATTTAATTCTAATGAGATTAAAATTAGATGATTTGTTTAAATTTTAGAAATTTATTATGTTTTAATGAGATTGGAATGTAATCTTATTCATGATAAATGTTCAAAAAAAAATTTAGAAATTGTTTCTAACATAATTTTTGAAATTCTATTATTTAATAGATTATTTTCTAATGAGATTGGAAAACAATAATTTTTCTCCATAAAATATTTTCATAAGTAATTCAAAAATTGATAATTTCAATGGAATTGGAATCATGATGTATACTGATTCATGATTAGATACTAAATATGAATTTATGCTTTTATTTAATTATTGAATTATATAATAGCATGATGGATGATTATGGGTTTAAGATCAATGTGATTGTGTTTGATTTATTTGGTTCAAATTCAATGGCTGTAAATTTTTAAATAGGGCATGCATGTCCTTCCTTTCTCTATTATTTTAAATATAATTCTTTTTTCATCTCAATCCCCTTGAATCTAACTTGAGGTTTCTAGACCAATCATGTAATGTACATAGAAGTAGTTTAGAGATAGGACTGGATATCTAAAATGTTTAGATAGAATTATATTTGTAATGTACAAGATGATGGCCTAGACGATGCAAAAGTGCAACCACGAAGGAAATTTTCAAGAGTTGAAGATACCCTTAGGATTTGACGACTTAGTTTCCCTCGTGACTCAAAGAAATTAGTTTAGTAAAATTCGATAATCATCCATGATTTTATGAATGTTTTATTTATTATATGTTGATATGATAATATTTCATGCAATTTTGATGAAACCTATTAAAATAAATAAAAGAAAATCCCTCAAATTAATATTAAGTCAATAAATAAGTTGTCTTCTATTATTATAGCAATAAACAAGAGTTTTTCTTAGATTTAACTTGTTAGGCTAATCCAAGGTTACTCTACGTTGAACATGTTTAAGCAATGACATGAGATCTCTTAATAATGGATATGAATTAATGGAGGCATATAATTTGTTGGGCTCACTCAAGGTTATATGTCTTTGACGCAAAGGTTAGGAGTCACCTAAGATGTGCTATCAAAGAGTTGATACCTAACTATCTAGAAATTACAAAGTGTTGTAATGGGCTGGTAAGAGTTACCTACCTTTAGAAATTATTTTGGTTTGTTGGGTACACCCAAGATCAAAATAATTAGATAGGATCCTAGCCCACTAGGGATTATGTGATAGCTCCCAAATCAATATGTGAGGGTTATTGATTTGAATTAAAATAGTGAAAGCAAAACCAAATTAAAAGAAGTATATATTATATTTTTGTTTTGTTTATGCATAAATAACAAATTCTTATACTATCTTTATTTATATGTTGTAGAATATGAGTAACAACATCAATTTACTTCCCATTTTATGTGATAACAAACTCACTGGGCTAAATTTTCCGAACTGACATCGTAACGTGAGAATTGTTCTCAAGCACGAGAAAATTGGCTATGTTCTTAATCAACCTAATGTTCGAGCAGATGATGCTGATGAAGCAGTTCAGAATGCTTATCGTATAAGCACATAGAGGACAATGATACTGCCTCTTGTATCATGTTGGCCACTATGAGTTCTGAATTGCAGAAACAACAGTGATGACATGGATGCTCATTCTATGATTTTTCATCTCAAGTAGTTGTTTGATGATGAGTCAAGGATTGAGAGATATGAGACCTCTAAAGAACTATTCCCTTGTAAAATGGTAAAGGCTACTTCAGTAGCTGTTCATATACCGAAGATAATCGGACTAATTGAAAACTTAGAACGATTGGGATTTAAGTAAAATCATGAGGTAAATGTTAACCTGATACTGCAATCTCTACCAGATAGCTTTTCACAGTTGATGAAGAACTACTGATTGCTTCATTAGGTGGAATTCAACTTTGAAATGACAAACAAGCAATAATTAACCACACTAATTCACTATACTCTACCTAACTTCCGCAAGTATACAGAATTGATAGTGGTATAGGATGAGTGGGTATCGTCCCACAAGGATTGTTGGAATGCAATTACCAAGATTTAAGGATATTTGTGTAGTTAAACAAAATCAAACAAGGGATGATTGAACTATTCTAGTAAAAACCATAATTAAACTCATTTGAAAGCGATAAAAACTTAATTTAAGGCTAGATTAACTAAAAAGCAAGTAATTGAAAATAACTAATTACGATATTAAGGAACTAATTAAGCTATTCTAGTAAAAGCAAGTAAAGGAAAGCACTTAATTTTAACCTAAATTATCCAAATTAAAACTAAAATTGAAAGCAAGAAAATTACCCAATAAAAAGGGCTACAATTAAGAGACTTTGAAGACTAAAAGCAACCATTTCTAAACTAAAAATTGGAAAGAGTTAAACTAGAAATCTAAGTATTTTGGATTTTTGATAAAAATAAAGAAAGTACTATAAGAATTAACTAGAAATTAATGCAAGAAATTTAAAATGCTAACTAGAAATGCAAGAAATTATCAAGAACCCTAATTTACCTAAGAAACCCTAAATTGCAAGTAAAGAAATTCTTACTAGATTAGACTAGAAAGCGAATAAAAATTATGTCTACGAAACTTGCGATTAACCCACTACGATTATCTCATCAAAATCTTCGAACTCGACAAGAAATGAAAAGAAGATATAAGAGACAATTAAAGTGAAATTTCTATTAAAGAAGAAAATTTGGAGTTCAAGATATCCTAAACTATCCTAAAATCTAACTAAACTATCAGTACATCCCTCTTTTCTATTTCTTAAGTAGCTTAAATAGTGTAGTGCTACACAAGACAAAAATCCAGAGTTGCTGGCTAAAATTTTACCAAATTGCCCTTACAATTTAACTCTTAGCGAGTCGAGATTGCGATATGGAATAATTGAGATCGTGATCTCGACTCTAATACATTAAGACAATTTCCCGAGTCGAGATCGCGATATGGTGAGTTTGAGATCGCGATCTCGACTCTCTTCTCAGCATTCTTTATTTCTTCTATTATTGCAATTTGGTCCTTTGAGTTTTGTGCATTCCAGCTTCCAACCTCTAATTTTGACCTGCATAATATTAACACCATCAAGCAATTAATTAACTAGAAATTTAATAAAAACTTATCATATTTCATGGAATCAAGAACAGAAATACAAACACATATGAAAGAAATTAACTAAAATCTTCAATTACTTACCTAAAATTTGGGATTTAAACTATCAAAATGCTATAATTTAGAGGAAAATAACTCTATAATTTGTGGCTAAACTTGAAGTGGTTCCTACCATTAGTGATCATATACTCTTATAATATGATAACAATAGAGCTATTGCACAAGCAAAAGAACCCAGGTCTCATCAGCGATCTAAACATGTGTCATGACGCAATCATTTAATTAGAGAAATCATTGATAGGAATGAAATCAAGATAGAAAAGATCCCCACGGATAATAACATTGCCGATCTCTTCACTAAAGCCTTATCCTAGAAGAAACATGAGAGTCATGTTAATAAACCCAATTTGATTGGGATTTTAGATGATTATATATATGTAGAGATATATATAGATATGATATGCATGGCTAGTACTTAGATATATAGATAGTACGGCAACAACAAAAAAAAGCCGTAAGAAAAATTAAGAATTAGAAACGTGAAAATCACATTTGAAATTGAGGAGATAGCACTCTGTGGTTTGGATCAATCAATCTTGTGAAGATTCTTGATTTAATTATCTATGTGGATACCATTAGAGGCCGGGCACTTTGTGCGACTTGTGGATCGACGTCCCAAATATATTGAAGATTTTACTGCGATTCTAAGGTATAATCTCTATACTTTTCTTGTACTACGCATAAATTAATCAAGGTGATCCCTGCTAGAAAGTTAAAAAATAAATAAATTCCACTGTGTTATTGGTTATTTACTTTCTTACAATGCTAAGTGGTCAAAACAAGTCACAAGTCACACCACCCGGACTACTTTGCCAAAAACATTATTGAAGCAATAAAACTACCAATTAATTTTCAAAGTAAATCAACTAATAATCTAATTATCCAAGAATGAAGTAAATGAAAATGTAGTGAAAATGAATCTCAAATCTCTCCCATCATGCAACAAGTTAAAGGGAAAGTAGATAATGGGATAAGCGAGATGCAAAGCATGAAACTTAAAAGAAAGTAGAAGATTTGTGCTCCACAGGAAAAATATGAGCTATTGAGTAATCCTATGCATGCTTTGCCCCAAAAAACATTCTACATTGAAACTCTCACAACATCTACGAGCACGTGATCTCAAATATACCGGAGCATCGTCAAGTAGAGCCCATAAGTTTAGGAAAATATTTGTTTGTCAAAAATGTTTCACACTGAGGGGTGGAAAATAACTTATGCTTAGAAGTTACTGAAGTTGTTTTCTTTAAAAAAAAAAAAAATGCCTTCGCCAACTGTCTTTCCATGAATAAGAAATACATTTTCATATAAAAAACTTCAAATTCTAGAGAGCGATGGAGAGACGGGAAAAGATTGTTGAAACCAATGGAGTCAATCATCTCTAATTTTAACGACGAAAAATTCTCCACTTCCGCTAACATTTTCCGGCGACAGAAAAATCTCCACCTTTGGCAACATATCTATTGGTCAGGTTTAAGACATGGTCAAAACCTTTAATTTTAGTTTTTCTTTTGTAACTCTTTAACTTTTTAAAAAAAATCTCCACACATTGGAAATTGGGCCTCTCAATTTTTGGGTTAACTCATTTCTCTTTTGTTGCTTCAATTCCAAAGATTTGCTTTAGATTAAGGGTTTTGTTTTGAAAAATCTTTAATATCTGTTTCCTCAAAATTTTCCCTTTTTCTAGAATTGATCCGAATCCCTTAATATTCTATGGATCAGGTATAAATTCATTACTCCAAGGTCTTTTCTAAAAGTTTTTCTTTGAGGTAAGTGCCCCCAACTTTATGCTTTGTGATTTCTAATCAATTGGTTGTGATTTTGAGAATTTTTGTAGTTGTTCACATTTTCTTTATAGTTTAATTTTTTGGCTAAATTAGTCGTTAGATTGATATGGTTGCAACTGATTCTTTGTGCAGTATAAATTCTAAATGTTACTCTTTTTCATTTTTTAATTTTGGTACAAAAAATGAGAGCTATGCATATAAAGCTATTGGAGTTCTATTTTTTTAAGAAATTTGATTCTGTAAATTTGATTAAATTGACCTCCAAGTTTTTTACTTGTAAAAGACCTTGACATATGCGCAATTAAATCACTAAATTGTCTTTGTAAACTAGCCTGATGGTAAAGTCTCTCAACAGTGGAAAAATTGCTTAGTTGATGGTAACTCCATTTTGTTTTCGGTTTGTTTGGTAACTTTCAACTTGTTATGATATTGAAACAATTTTGCTTACTGGAGCAAAACCAGACTATGTATGAGCTTCTAGTGGTTCGTTTGTTTGACATGTGGCTAGCTATTTTTTTTTGGTAACTTTATTGTAATATGTTGTTTAAAGAATTTTTTGTATGCTTTTTAGTGGGAAAAATGGAAACTTCAAATGATATGAAATCGATTTAATAGAATGCGAGCTTTTATGCTCTTGAAATCAACACTATTTTTTTTCCTCATTTTCTATTTCTTTTCTTTACTTGTCTGTTGTTCGATAATAAAATAATAGGAGAGATTCTAGTCTTTTTGCAGTTTCGTGGTAATACAAGAGAGAGTCTTTTTTGCAGTTTCATGGTCTATTACAGTCCAGACATGTCGTGTAATCAGGGACATGTGTAATTAGGGACAGACATAAGTCAACTCATTTTACATAGCTTGAGTACAAGTATACAACAGTAGGAGACATTAAGGATTCAATTAATTAATAGCTTCTTTATATGATTGGATATTATTATTCAAGAACCACAGATCTTAAGCACTTATAAGGACCATATGCCAGATTAAAACACTAGTTTTTTCCATTTGAGTCCTAACTCCTTGCATTACTATGTAAGAACAATAAACTTTTTCTTCTTTTAATGTTTCTTGCTATTTTTGGTTCTTTAAATATTTGTCGGATTCAATTTCATAGCTCTTTTTTGCTTGATATTGGAATGTTTATTTATTTTGATATCTGAAATGGCATCTGTCTGGAGATTGAATGGTGTCTCTTATATTTTGTTGAAATGTTCACAATAACTTTAGAATCAAACGTGTGTACAAATTCTAATTCTTTGACAAATATATATGCTGCTTGATTTTACATATTTGCATTTCATATTTACTTTTGATCTTTGCTTTTTCGGTGGAGCCTTAAGTAGAAATCAGTATTGTTGGTTGGACCTTATAAAAGAATTAATTATTATCTGTGTATGCAATTTTTTTGAAAGCTTGAATCACTCATGCAAGGCTGCTTATAGTAGGATTAGAATACTTGTCCAAAGTCTCCATATACAGATATTGGAATATTTACATCATTGACTGTTTTATGACAATGGATAGGACAGGAATAGATCTCATTATTGCAAACTTTTACATCTATTCAAATGTGATATTTCTCTAGAATAGTATTTATTGAAATATTGTCAGTCTGTGTCTTTTCTGATGTTCACTTTGAACTTCTCTTAAATTCTCCCGAATAGCAGATTTAATGTGGTTCTATTCATTGTATATTGTTAGTGCATGTCTTTTCCTTATAGTAGTGGTGCGATATGATATCAGCAACATTAACTCAATAATTTCATTGTATCTGAAGGCACAAGATGAGCATTTGTATGATAATGCATATAAGCCTGATTTAAGCAACTTCTATGATATAGAATTTGAGATAGGGATAGTCTTCTTCTGATTAGGATTACACATATTCTTGGGGTTTCCAATTGCAACGTTTTGATATCAGTACAACTTCAAAACTAGTTATGTTCATCAATTTTTAGAGCTACCCATAATTAATGGAGGTTTTCTACCTGAAATAGGTGATCACATGGAGTTTCCAGAATTGAGTGCATGAAAGCTGAAAGACCTATTTCAGCATCGCTTTATGCAGTGAATTGAATGGCGTGCAAGTGTATACGGAAATTGGTTGTGATCCCATTGAAACTCTTGGGCATAATACTTATGTTCCTTTAACTAGTTTAAGGGAAAATTAAGATTTGTGTTGCACAACATTTTCATGCATAGTGTAAATAGTTAGTTGTTGCACTTTTAGGCATAGGAGCAAACACATTTGAACTTATTCTATTTTTGTCTATTAAATACAGACCAAGTCTTGGATAATTAGGTGCAGTCTTTTGTGGCATTTACGAAATTTATTTTTCTCATCACTATTTTTCTATGTTTTTTTTGTAGTCATTGAGTATAAAGGGATTGAAGTAATTGACAATGAATGCAACTTAGATAGTAAGACATTTCCTTGTGATTTATGGGTCATGGTTTGAGTTACTAAGGGAGACGTTTCCTTATGACTTATTGGTTTGGAATCGGCAGGAACCTTCGATTTTGTAGCTGCGACCGGATGTAGGCTCGATCCTGGTCCTGGTTTCAATGGTGGTCGTACCCAATTTTATTTATTCAAAAATAAAACTACATGAGGAGGACATACCACCTTGCCTCAGATAGTACAAAGAACCTTTTTTTTTTTGTTAGCTAACTACCAATACCTCGGTAGGGGGCACTACTTCCAAAATTTTATTATTTTAGAAAATGAATGTACATGGAGGGGGACTAGCAGGCCAATACTTCCTTTTGAAATAACAAATGACTGAAAAAAATAGTAAAGAAAACCTATTTCATTGTAAAGTACTAAAAGATACTTTAAAGAAATATTAAATGCAAAAATTACATTGTCCTACTTTAGAGGCTATAGCCTATAAGACTATAAGAGGCTAAGCTCATTAAGAATTTCTTCAATGCCCGAGTTGGCGTCACTTGTAAAAGCAGCTATGGTGCTCTTATCACTCTTGTTCATATCTACTTCAGTCTTATTCTCGTTCTCCTTGTCCCTTATACTTTTGTCATGCCAATCTGCTAATAATGCTTGAATCTCCAAATGATCAAGGCCAATTGAGTCTGTCTCTCATCCATCCCCGCATTGAAAGCTTGTTCGACCACTACAGTTGACGCCGGTGTTGCTAAAATCTGCTTTGCAATAAGAGAAAGGATGGGGTAAACCTTTGATTATTACTCTACCATTCTAGCACCGAGAATTCTGTGCCTCTCCCAAGGTCCTGGCTGTCATCATCTTGAAACTCGAAAGAAGTGGTTAGATAAATATTAAGTTCTGTACTTCTAGTGCCATCCCTTGCTTTTTACAAAGTATGTAATATTATTTTAGACGAGGAGGCATTTATAGTACTAGTAGTATTCCGTTGAGTACTACTAGCACTACTACTACCGGTACTAGTATGCAGAACTTTGAGTTTGATAATCACTATATAATACACAAATAAACTTTTTAGTCATTTCAACAACTTCAAGTGGATCTATGTTGTCTTTGAGAACAATATATTCTAACATTATTTATTATCATATAATGTTTTTTCAAAAATTACATCAAACCATCAATTTTAGCATGAGGATCTAAAATTGAAGTCATTTTGACAGGTGAAATAATATATAGGTGAAATATAATTATAATAATTAAGCCATTTTTATAACATATCAATAATAGCACTTTGCAAAATATTGTCATTTAAAGTATCTTCTAAAATACTAATTATATCATATGATTGGGGAATATAAATAAATGAGATATAGGAAAATACACACTAGATAAAGTAAAATTAGAAGTTTTAAAATTATGCAAAACTTCTACCATTTTTCTACAAGTTTCCCATAGACTAGAACAAAAGTTAAAGCTATTAGGATATCTGTTTCTAAAAAATTCGCATAATAATCATTATATTTTAAAGAATTATTAAGTAAATCATAAGTTGAGTTTTAAGGATTAGGAACATCAGAACAAATTTTTTAGGTTTTCTTCCTTTCTTGGTACAAAATTTAGCCCATATAAGAGACATTATTTTTGAGTGCCCAATTAGGTAACTAATTGCAACTTTAATTGGTTGAATCGAAGCATTAAGTTTTTTCAAACCATCTTGAACACTTAAATTTAAAATGTGACATGCACACCTAATATGAAAAAAATTTGCCACCTACTTGTGGTTCACAATAATTTTTTAAATCTCTAATCGATGTAGCATTATTAGTAGCATTATCAAAACCGATTGAAAAAAATTTATTTACCCAGCCATATTCATCTAAAATCTCTTTAATCATATTACTTATATTTATGGTTGTATGACTTTCATTAAATGTATGAAAAGAAATTATTATTTTTTGTATAATGCAATTATCATCAATCCAGTGAGCAGTTATGCCCATGTAAGAATTCCAATTCCAATGATCAATCCAAATATCACCACATATTGAAATACGACATTCTAATTTTGAAAAAATATCTATCAAAATATTTTTTGTTCTTCATAATATTTTGAAATTTCACGTGTAAAAGTTGCTCTAGGTATACGTTTAACTTGTGGATTCACAAACGTTTGTTAAAAATGTACATATTTTTTTCACCAAAACTAAATAGTAAATGTCTCTGCAAAAAAAAATAATTAATTCAATTTTATATTGTTGATCAGAAAATTTAAATAAAGGATTATAAGATTAAGATGCATACCCGGGCATTTAAGTTTGCATCTTGTCAATGTGGAGTTCTTTCGTATGTTCCTTTATCAAGTGCTTCGTGCAGTATTCAGTATCTGCTCTCTTTTCTCCAACTATAGCTAACTTTGCAATAATTGCACACTGCATTAGTAGGATTCCCTTTGTTATCGAATTCTTTTGAAAAATGTTTGATAAATATTTTCGCCTTTAGAGCCTTAGAAATAGGAGGTTTTATTGATTTACTCTTGGAATTGGGAGTTACTTCAACATCAACTCCAATATTAATGAAAAAATTATCAAAATTATGGCTATCCATTTGAAAATTTTAATTTGAACTTTTGAAAAAAATTATAATAAATAACTAATAGAATTTATTAAAATTGGAGAAAATAAACCAAATTATTGAATAATAGCAAATATAGAATTTGAAGAAAATATAAATCGCACTTGAAAATAGTATAATAATAAAAAAAATTGAGATTATATTTATATGGATAATAAATAGAAATTGATAAATAATATTGCAGATTGTAGTTCGAGAGTATTTGAGAGAATTAGAGAGGATTAGAGAGATTGAGAGAATTGTGTATGTATAAGATCTGTTAAAAATAGTAGGGGGACATGTATTTATAGGTAAATTTGCACTTTTTTAAAAAAAAAAAAAAAAAAAGAGCAAAGATTGGAGGAATGGTCAATTGATTGTTCCTCAACCAACGGTCAATTGACTGTTAAGACAAGTGGCAAGCTAATAGTCATATTTTTTTGCCTGTTCTGATTTCAAAACTGTCGATTCCAATTCTGATTTTGGTTCCTAAAAATGAAGAACTAGAATTGGAACCCTATCATGGTTCTTGTTTTGGTTTCGAAATGGGAATTTCCAGTAGTCTGGTTTTGGCAGTTGTAGTTCCAGAGCCAGAACCGTGGTCAGCACTAAATGTGAAATCATATTAATTTGTGGATTATAATATTTATTTTATGTAGTTGGCTTAATTTTTAACCTAATTTAATTTAATTTAATTACTAGAAGAATAGTCCAATTCCAATTGAAAATATAATTCTAGATGTTAAAGGAATAAATAAGAATTAGTAGTTTGAAAAATCTTGACAGTATTTAGCCCCTATAATTTCCATTGAATATGATATTTTCAAGGTAAAAAAATATTTTCATATTTCAACCAAGCACTATAAAATAGTTTGAAAAATATTTTCAATTTGTTAACCAAACACCAGAAAATTATTGGAAAATCACTTATTTTCGTAGAAAATAACTTCCATGTAAAATATTTTCCCTAAGAAAATATTTTACATCCAACCAAACGCAACCTAAATGTTTGTTAGGATATACATAGGAATATATGTTTATGTTGGCATATGTTTGACTATTGCTTTGTTGTTCGTATTTACTTTACCATTCATCATGTAGATTAAAGAAGTGATTATGAATTGATCATTGATAGTTTTTGATGCTTTTCGAAACAAGTATTGTTTCATTGTTCTTGATGTGGTAATGTAAGAGTTGAAGTGTCATGTCAATTGTGTATGTGACTAGTATAATGGTTGCAATAGCAATGGATATTGACACGTAAAAGTTGTAAGAGATTGGTGTACCATTGTTGTAATAGTCAAAATTGGTTTGTGGATTATCGGTATCTGATATAAAATTGTCTACGGTGCTATTGTCAAAGACAGAAAGTAGATTGGCAAATTCTTATGTTAAATGTGTATGTTCTTTCCATGTCGTGCTAAATGTGTATTTTACTTTTAGATGTCGTGCTTTAAAAATTTATAATTGCGAGAACAAAATTTATTTATGTGGCTTGTGATACATTTTCACATTCATCGGTTTCTAAGTTCTCCCATGCCAAAAGCTGTTTAGATTACTGCATCTATAAATTGTGGTAGTGGTTTTTCATGTTAGGTAATATAACTAGTTTTTAGTTTTCCATGGTGGTTAAATGAGTTTGCAATAAATGAAACTGATGATTGGCCTATGAGAATTGAAGAACCCCAGTTATGTTAATCATGTTTTGATGATGACCAAATCATGCTAATGGTTTAAAGACAAGTGTGCAGAAACAGGGAGGTTCGGACGCAAATGATCGGACGAACAAAACAACCACAGAGCTTGGCGAACCTGCGTCCAATTGAAGCAAAGATGTGTATAAGAGACAGTTGCTAACCTCTTGCGTCCGACACTGTTTCTTGGTTAAGTCTATACGTTCGGACGTCCGAGGATGGTCTGTTCGACGCACTCTTGCCGCATCGGCCGTCTGAAGGTCCAACGGCTAGTTTTCCAAGAGAGAAAATAGCCGTTGGGAAGTTGTTGAAAGCAGATATTTGGCAACTATAAATACCCCAAGGTCTGAATTAAGTAAGAATAAGGACTACATTCAATACAAACACTTGTAAGAGCTATTTGAGGAGAAATAGGCTAAAATATTGTGGGTTGTATTGGTTTGAGAAGTCTAGCTTTCTTGGCTCAACTAGTGGGAATTAGTGTGAGCAATCAGAATAGACTAGTGAGTGATCTTCAAGTGTAAGAGTGGAGGGATAACAAGTGTACAAAAGTGAGGTTGTAGTGTAAAACCCTTTGGCTCAACTAGAGGAACTTAGTTGGTGCAAGGGTGAGCCTACTTTGTGTACAAGAAGGTTATTGCCTCACCTTCTTTGAAGAAGCACTACTAGTGAATGTACTCCAAGCTTGAGAAGCTTGGGAGTTTGGTTTGATATTCTTTATCTCATTCTTATTTGTTCTTTAAGCTTAAACTGTTGAATATCTATTATATTCATTTGTGCTTAAGTATTCATTTGTTGCATAAAGTTTTGAATTTCTATTAAGCACTTAAAAAGGTTTGTCTTTAGAGATAACCTAATTCACCCCCCCTCTTAGGTTGCTTTTGGGACCAACAATTGGTATCAGAGCATTGGTCTCTTCAAATAGCTCTTACAAGTGTTTGTATTGAATGTAGTCCTTATTCTTACTTAATTCAGAACAAACTAGCCGTTGGACCGTTCCCATGTTTAATGGCATTAATTTTGTTTTTTGGAATGAGATAAATGAATTTTTGTTCAAACTCCCAATATTGAATTATGGTATATTATTTATGAAGGTCCTATTGAGGCAAATATTTTTGATGAAAATACTAATAGATTAAGGCCTAAAACTAGATTTGAGTTAAATGCACAAGATAAAATAAATTTATCTTTAAATGCTAAAGCTATTAATATTTTGTATAATGCTTTGGATGCAGATGAGTTTTCTAAAGTAAAAGGTTGCATATCGGCCAAGGAGATATGGGACAAATTGAAAGAAATCCATGAAGGAAGTGAAGATATTAGAGAGCAAAAGAAGTCACTTCTTGTGGCTAAATATGAATCCTTCAAAATGGAACCTCATGAGAACATTGACAAGATGTATTGTAGGTTCCATGATATGGTAAAGGATTTGGAAGATTTGGGTAAAGAATATTCCTTGGGTGAAAAGAATAGAAAAATTTTGAATGCTTTACCTGTAAGGAATGGGAACCTAAATCCATTGCCATAGAAGAGTCTAAAAATTTAAATTCTATGCCTATTGATTCTTTGATCAATTCTCTAACCTCATTTGAATTAAAGTTGAAATACAAGCTACAAGATGAGGAGGCAAAGGGTAAAAGCACATACTTCATATTCTTCTTCAACTCCTCCATCTTGTAATTGTAATTCTCACTTCAACAACTTCCAAATCACTTGGGATGATTGCAATTCGGATGGAGAAGTTGAAGAAGAATATGAGGAGGCTCAAATGGCTTTTATGGCACTTGGCGATAATGAGGTAACCTCTAGTTGTGATTCTTGTGATGATTCATGTGATGATGATAATGATGATGTTGAATCATTTATTTTAAAAATGCATGAATGTTTGAAAGAATCATATGCTAAGAACAAAGAGTTAAAAATTAAAGTTAACACTTTATTGAGTGCCAACTCAAAACTTGTGCATAAAAATAATTCTTTGACAAAAGAAAATGCAGTTTTGAAAGAAATTTCGTTGGAAAAACCAAGATCATGGAAGATACAAGCTTCATTGAAGAAGAGATTAGATGATCTTGATGTTACTTTAAAAACAAAGAAAGAAAATGTTTTTGAAAAGAAAAGAACTAGAAATATGTTTTTGAACAAAAATCTTATCACCTTTAGAAAAATGATTTATACTAAAATAATCTAGCAGTAGATCTGTCTTTTATGGCAATAAGAACATTACTTGTAATCATTGTCATCAACACGGCCATATAAAGAAAAATTGTTATGTTAAAAGAAATGAAAAATTAGGAATAAATTCTATTTGGGTGATTAAGCATGTTACTAATCCAATTGGACCCAAGAAAGTTTGGGTACCAAAAGTTGTTGCTTAACTTTGTATGTAGGTATGCTTGGAGTGCACCAAGGAATTCAAGATAAATTATCTATGAAGGGTGCTCAAGGCATATGAGCTAAGATCATATTGAAATGGGTAACATCTAAAGTTTTGTGTGCTTTCAAATTTATCAAGTTGAACTATGTTCTCTTGAATATTACCCATCTATGTGTTCAAATTTGTTTAGAATGCTAGGATATTTGTATCCCCAAATTTTGACTATAATAAGTCACTACTTGCAAAAGAAAGGGGGAGCATTTGTGTTTTTATGGATGTGTTTCTACAAGAATTGCATCACACATGCTTCACTGTTCAAGGGGGAGAATAAACTTAGGGGGAGCTTTAACTGCATTATTCTTTTTTATGTTTTGATAATGCCAAAGGGGGAGAAATAATGGACTAATGAACAAATTCTCTTGTGTAGTTTTTTGAATTGTCCAATTGATTTGTCATCATCAAAAAGGGGGAGATTGAAGAACCCCAGTTATGTTAATCATGTTTTGATGATGACCAAATCATGCTAATGGTTTAAAGACAAGTGTGCAGAAAAACAGGGAGGTTCGGACGCAAATGATCGTCCGAACAAAACAACCACACAGAGCTTCGGACGATGGTAATCGTCCGACACAAAGATAGAGACAGTACTCATTGCTGGCATCGGCCGTCCGAAAGGTCCACGGCTAGTTTTCCAGTAGACAGAAATAGCCGTTGGGAAGTTGTTGAAAGCAGATATTTGGCAACTATAAATACCCCAAGGTCTGAATTAAGTAAGAATAAGGACTACATTCAATACAAACACTTGTAAGAGCTATTTGAGGAGAAATAGGCTAAAATATTGTGGGTTGTATTGGTTTGAGAAGTCTAGCTTTCTTGGCTCAACTAGTGGGAATTAGTGTGAGCAAGAATAGACTAGTGAGTGATCTTCAAGATTGTAAGAGTGGAGGGATAACAAGTGTACAAAAGTGAGGTTGTAGTGTAAAACCCTTTGGCTCAACTAGAGGAACTTAGTTGGTGCAAGGGTGAGCCTACTTTGTGTACAAGAAGGTTATTGCCTCACCTTCTTTGAAGAAGCACTACTAGTGAATGTACTCCAAGCTTGAGAAGCTTGGGAGTTTGGTTTGATATTCTTTATCTCATTCTTATTTGTTCTTTAAGCTTAAACTGTTGAATATCTATTATATTCATTTGTGCTTAAGTATTCATTTGTTGCATAAAGTTTTGAATTTCTATTAAGCACTTAATTCAGATTGGGGTATTTATAGTTGCCAAAGATCGGGGCTTTCTTAAATTGACACATTGTGTCGGCGATTACATGTCGTATGAAGAAGTCTCTAGTACGTTGGAATGTTCGGACGGCCATCTTACGTCCAACCTTCAGACCTTGGGGTATTTATAGTTGCCAAATATCTGGGCATTCTATCACTAGACCTCCCATGTTTAATGGCATTAATTTTGATGTGTATAAAAGACAGCTTCCTTCAAAATGGAACCTCATGAGAACATTGACAAGATGTATTGTAGGTTCCATGATATGGTAAAGGATTTGGAAGATTTGGGTAAAGAATATTCCTTGGGTGAAAAGAATAGAAAAATTTTGAATGCTTTACCTAAGGAATGGGAACCTAAATCCATTGCCATAGTCGCTTATACACATTTAAATTCTATGCCTATTGATTCTTTGATCAATTCTCTAACCTCATTTGAATTAAAGTTGAAATACAAGCTACAAGATGAGGAGGCAAAGGGAAAAAGAAGCATAGCATTTAAAGCTTCATCAAAAGGGAGAAAAGACTCAAGGAAGCCTCACTTCAACAACTTCCAAATCACTTGGGATGATTGCAATTCGGATGGAGAAGTTGAAGAAGAATATGAGGAGGCTCAAATGGCTTTTATGGCACTTGGCGATAATGAGGTAACCTCTAGTTGTGATTCTTGTGATGATTCATGTGATGATGATAATGATGATGTTGAATCATTTATTTTAAAAATGCATGAATGTTTGAAAGAATCATATGCTAAGAACAAAGAGTTAAAAATTAAAGTTAACACTTTATTGAGTGCCAACTCAAAACTTGTGCATAAAAATAATTCTTTGACAAAAGAAAATGATGTTTTGAAAGAAAAATTCGTTGGAAAACCAACCTAATCATGGACGCTCATGTAACATTGTGAAGAGATTAGATGATCTTGATGTTACTTTAAAAACAAAGAAAGAAAATGTTTTTGAAAAGAAAAGAACTAAGAAATATGTTTACATTTGTTTTTAAAGTTTCTTTCAACATCAACAATCTTTTGTTAAACTAAATTATCTTTTATGGCAATAAGAACATTACTTGTAATCATTGTCATCAACACGGCCATATAAAGAAAAATTGTTATGTTAAAAGAAATGAAAAATTAGGAATAAATTCTATTTGGGTGATTAAGCATGTTACTAATCCAATTGGACCCAAGAAAGTTTGGGTACCAAAAGTTGTTGCTTAACTTTGTATGTAGGTATGCTTGGAGTGCACCAAGGAATTCAAGATAAATTATCTATGAAGGGTGCTCAAGGCATATGAGCTAAGATCATATTGAAATGGGTAACATCTAAAGTTTTGTGTGCTTTCATTTATCAAGTTGAACTATGTTCTCTTGAATGCAATTACCCATCTATGTGTTCAAATTTGTTTAGAATGCTAGGATATTTGTATCCCCAAATTTTGACTATAATAAGTCACTACTTGCAAAAGAAAGTCTCTTCTATTTGTGCCAACAAAAAAATGTGTTTCAAACAAGAATTGCATCACACATGTTCACTGTTCAAGGGGAACAATAAACAAGTGTGATGCAATTCTTGCATTATTCTTTTTTATGTTTTGATAATGCCAAAGGGGGAGAAATAATGGACTAATGAACAAATTCTCTTGTGTAGTTTTTTGAATTGTCCAATTGATTTGTCATCATCAAAAAGGGGGAGATTGAAGAACCCCAGTTATGTTAATCATGTTTTGATGATGACCAAATCACATGGTTTAAAGACGATCATTTGTCTTTCAACAGCGATTCCCATAATTTTGAGATCTGTCTACTGTGTGTTCTGACAGCTTCTCTTATACACATCTTGACAAAGTATAAGAGACCTGTCTCTTAGAGATCATTCTCACGAGCTTGCTGGCATCGGCCGTCCGAAAGGTCCAACGGCTAGTTTTCCAGTAGACAGAAAATAGCCGTTGGGAAGTTGTTGAAAGCAGATATTTGGCAACTATAAATACCCCAAGGTCTGAATTAAGTAAGAATAAGGACTACATTCAATACAAACACTTGTAAGAGCTATTTGAGGAGAAATAGGCTAAAATATTGTGGGTTGTATTGGTTTGAGAAGTCTAGCTTTCTTGGCTCAACTAGTGGGAATTAGTGTGAGCAAGAATAGACTAGTGAGTGATCTTCAAGTGTAAGAGTGGAGGGATAACAAGTGTACAAAAGTGACGGTTGTAGTGTAAAACCCTTTGGCTCAACTAGAGGAACTTGTATTGGTGCAGGGTGAGCCTACTTTGTGTACAAGAAGGTTATTGCCTCACCTTCTTTGAAGAAGCACTACTAGTGAATGTACTCCAAGCTTGAGAAGCTTGGGAGTTTGGTTTGATATTCTTTATCTCATTCTTATTTGTTCTTTAAGCTTAAACTGTTGAATATCTATTATATTCATTTGTGCTTAAGTATTCATTTGTTGCATAAAGTTTTGAATTTCTATTAAGCACTAAGAGACAGATACAGTCCTTAGATGATAACCTAATTCACCGCCCCCCCCTCTTAGGTTGCTTTTGGGACCAACAATTGGTATCAGAGCATTGGTCTCTTTATTTTTGCTTAAATTGCAACTAGCCGTTGGACCTTGGCAACCAATAATACTCTGTTTTTAGAGGGGCATTCTATCACTAGACCTCCCATGTTTAATGGCATTAATTTTGTTTTTTGGAGGGATAGAATGAAAATTTTTGTTCAATCTCATTAATATTGAATTATGGTATATTATTTATGAAGGTCCTATTGAGGCAAATATTTTTGATGAAAATACTAATAGATTAAGGCCTAAAACTAGATTTGAGTTAAATGCACAAGATAAAATAAATTTATCTTTAAATGCTAAAGCTATTAATATTTTGTATAATGCTTTGGATGCGAGATGAGTTTTCTAAAGTAAAAGGTTGCATATCGCCAAACAGAAATGGGACAAATTGAAAGAAATCCATGAAGGAAGTGAAGATATTAGAGAGCAAAAGAAGTCACTTCTTGTGGCTAAATATGAATCCTTCAAAATGGAACCTCATGAGAACATTGACAAGATGTATTGTAGGTTCCATGATATGGTAAAGGATTTGGAAGATTTGGGTAAAGAATATTCCTTGGGTGAAAAGAATAGAAAAATTTTGAATGCTTTACCTAAGGAATGGGAACCTAAATCCATTGCCATAGAAGAGTCTAAAAATTTAAATTCTATGCCTATTGATCATTTTTCTTTGATCAATTCTCTAACCTCATTTGAATTAAAGTTGAAATACAAGCTACAAGATGAGGAGGCAAAGGGAAAAAGAAGCATAGCATTTAAAGCTTCATCAAAAGGGAGAAAAGACTCAAGGAAGCCTCACTTCAACAACTTCCAAATCACTTGGGATGATTGCAATTCGGATGGAGAAGTTGAAGAAGAATATGAGGAGGCTCAAATGGCTTTTATGGCACTTGGCGATAATGAGGTAACCTCTAGTTGTGATTCTTGTGATGATTCATGTGATGATGATAATGATGATGTTGAATCATTTATTTTAAAAATGCATGAATGTTTGAAAGAATCATATGCTAAGAACAAAGAGTTAAAAATTAAAGTTAACACTTTATTGAGTGCCAACTCAAAACTTGTGCATAAAAATAATTCTTTGACAAAAGAAAATGATGTTTTGAAAGAGTAAGTCGTGTCTTCTCATGGTCTTGGAAGAACAAGCTTCATTGAAGAAGAGCATTAGATGATCTTGATGTTACTTTAAAAACAAAGAAAGAAAATGTTTTTGAAAAGAAAAGAACTAGAAATATGTTTTTGAACAAAAATTTTATCACCTTTAGAAAAAATGATTTATACTTTGTTAAATCTAAATCTTCTTTTTATGGCAATAAGAACATTACTTGTAATCATTGTCATCAACACGGCCATATAAAGAAAAATTGTTATGTTAAAAGAAATGAAAAATTAGGAATAAATTCTATTTGGGTGATTAAGCATGTTACTAATCCAATTGGACCCAAGAAAGTTTGGGTACCAAAAGTTGTTGCTTAACTTTGTATGTAGGTATGCTTGGAGTGCACCAAGGAATTCAAGATAAATTATCTATGAAGGGTGCTCAAGGCATATGAGCTAAGATCATATTGAAATGGGTAACATCTAAAGTTTTGTGTGCTTTCATTTATCAAGTTGAACTATGTTCTCTTGAATATTACCCATCTATGTGTTCAAATTTGTTTAGACTAGCTTGTATGCTAGGATATTTGTATCCCCAAATTTTGACTATAATAAGTCACTACTTGCAAAAGAAAGGGGGAGCATTTGTGTTTTTATGGATGTGTTTCTACAAGAATTGTCACACATGCTTCACTAGTTCAAGGGAGAATAAACTTTCATAGCAATTACTTAATTCAGACCTCAAGATTTACACGTTTCTCTGAGTGTGTTGTGTCGGACGTAATTGGACAAATTCTCTTATACACATTTTTTGAATTGTATTGATTTGTCATCTTCAAACAGGATTATTTTTAACTGGGTTCTTCAATCTCATGTTTTGATGATGACCAAATCATGCTAATGGTTTAAAGACAAGTGTGCAGAAAAGCAGGAGGTTCGGACGCAAATGATCGTCCGAACAAAACAACCACACAGAGCTTGGACGATGGTAATCGTCCGACACAAAGAATTTGAAGCAAGCCTCGGACGAAGAACAGCGTCCGATAAATTTCCGAAGACTCCTCGACGAAGAAACGGCTATTTTCTGTCTACTGGAAAACTAGCCGTTGTCTACAGAAAATGGCCGTTGGGAAGTTGTTGAAAGCAGATATTTGGCAACTATAAATACCCCAAGGTCTGAATTAAGTAAGAATAAGGACTACATTCAATACAAACACTTGTAAGAGCTATTTGAGGAGAAATAGGCTAAAATATTGTGGGTTGTATTGGTTTGAGAAGTCTAGCTTTCTTGGCTCAACTAGTGGGAATTAGTGTGAGCAAGAATAGACTAGTGAGTGATCTTCAAGTGTAAGAGTGGAGGGATAACAAGTGTACAAAAGTGAGGTTGTAGTGTAAAACCCTTTGGCTCAGACTAGAGGAACTTAGTTGGTGCAAGGGTGAGCCTACTTTGTGTACAAGAAGGTTATTGCCTCACCTTCTTTGAAGAAGCACTACTAGTGAATGTACTCCAAGCTTGAGAAGCTTGGGAGTTTGGTTTGATATTCTTTATCTCATTCTTATTTGTTCTTTAAGCTTAAACTGTTGAATATCTATTATATTCATTTGTGCTTAAGTATTCATTTGTTGCATAAAGTTTTGAATTTCTATTAAGCACTTAAAAAGGTTTGTCTTTAGAGATAACCTAATTCACCCCCCCTCTTAGGTTGCTTTTGGGACCAACAAGAATGACATCACAAACTTTCATGATTGTAGTGTTGTTCGACATGCTGGAAATTGGTAAAACATAGACAACTATGACAGCGACATATGCATATGTATTAGTTGAGTCAGTTATTTGTTGTGTATAGGTAGTAAACAGTTAAATTTAAAATACACCATTGTAGTTGTATTGATGTATGATGTCTACAATTGCTATACATATTAGGAAATTGAACACTCTCTAGATGCCCAAGTACTAAATTTGTAGCTTTGATTGCTTTGGTGTCACTATTTAGTATCAAGTTGTAATAATTATCAACTATTTGTTGGTTGGGTGCCAAAGAAATAAAGGTGGGAAGCAAAAATAATTTATGGAAAATTCAAAGTCTAACTTCTTTTTATTTCAATGTCACGTAATAGAAATATAGAGAAACTAGACATTTTTACTTTCAAGTCCTTGCACTACCTAAAATGGAGCAAAAGAAAATGAAAGCTTTTGTCGTCTTCATCATTCTTTCATCATCCACATCATATGCAAACCACAAAATTGCACCCAACACTTTCATAGTCTCTTCTTGAAGTAGTTAAACAACTGCATTTACAGTAAAGATGAGATCCAGCTTCTTGGGTAAAAAGCCCTTGATTGAGGAACAAAGCGCATAATTGTCTAAGCCATCTTGGAGCAAAGTAAAGATGGAAGGCCTAGAAGAGTGTCCATCAAGGTAATGGCTTCTTCAGTCTCAATATCAAGATAAATAGTTATTCGAATTTGGCATCAATCGAAGCGTTATTTTGCAAACAGTTTGGCTATTGATGTATCATCCAATGCTCACTGGATAAAGATCAAGGTCTAATCCTTCTTGATCCTCAAAAAGTTGGAGGTGTACCTCTTTATCGATGCATAATATCTGATCAATGTCCACAGCTTTGGGAATGGAAAAATTAACACTATAATGAAGAATCAAAGAAAGTGCAATCAGATCATATTCAAATGCTATAAAGCCTAAGTTAACTGCTAAAAATATAAAATCAAAACTGCACTTTTGCTTATTAATGATTGACTGAGGTACAATCAGCACAAATCCCATGTTTATTGATATCTGCAATCAAATCCATATTGATGAAAAATGAGTTTTCACGACAAAAACATATTACCTTCTCCTAGAGAAAAATGATCCTTTGCTTACTTGCCAGAGAAAAAAGTTTAAAATGAAAGTTATGTTCTTGGTTGCCACTTTATCCAAGGCATCATGCATCATGTAATGAAGAATTTTCAAGAAAAATAGGAAATTTTCCTTTCAATTACAAGGAACCAGCCAAGATAAAAAGTAAGAATCATGATGTTTGTACACTTAAAACAAAGTTGATTACATACAATAGAGGCTATTAAAGCATGCTTAATTAACAATGTACTGGTAGCTATTTGAGCAAAATGGCCCCAGTCTGAAATGAGAAAAGAAATTTTCATCCATCAAAACAATGTAAAATCACATATTCAGGTTAATGATGTTGAAGTTTTGGAAGCAGCTTCTTGTGATGGTTTTGATATCCGATTGTCATTCCAACCACCAAATAGTCCAACATTACTTCTTGAAGAGGGAAAAGTTAGTTTAAATTCCACTTCAGGAAACTTTAAGAAGAACCGAAGAAGAGAACATAGGGTTCTCTACCCGGTTATCACTTTTTGTTTTATTTTATTTTATTTTTTTGTGATTGAGTCAAGAAGTAATCCCCACTTTTTATTATGTTTGTCAAAAAGTTAATTGGTTAAAGAATTCATATTGGGGGTCTGGTTGATGTGTTTGAGATTTGTCAAAGGGGTAAGTTTAGAATTTAAACTCAAATTTTCATTCACTTTTGGGAAGGTGACGATTATTTTGGAACCTCCCAAAGTAGAAAGTGTGACAACATAAATGGGACAGAGGAGGTATATGTCACAGAATTCTAGCGTTCCTATAAATGTTACTATGTTATCCAAAAAAATTGTGGAATGAATTATAGTGCTCTATTACAATAATTGAGCTAATTTAGATGTCAACAATAGTAAATTTTGGTGCATATGAGTAAATATAACATGTCTGTGCATCTATGAAAATATAAGGCTGTAGTATTTTTCCTCTTATGGCAGAAGTATGTGTGCGATACTTCTTTTGGAGAATGAGTTTGCCATTGAACTTTCTTGTTTGAGAGTTGATTTATTGTAGCTTTGTTATCTTTTCAATTGTTTGCATGGACCACAAATGTTGATTTTTGAATTAATTAGTGACATGAAGCAAAATTTGTAATAATGGTAAATGAATGTGTGTAATATTGTTGGAGAAGTAGGATTTTTTTTTAATTAGCTAACCACCTCTTTGTTGGTGGGGGTGGGAGGCTACTCCCAAAATTTTATTAATGAATATAATTATTTCAAGAAGGGGAACATAAACCAAAACCTCCAAGAGTATAGATTTTTCATAAACAAAAAATCTAACCCTAGACTATTTTTTCATTCTAATGTATTTACGTCCATCCCTATCTAAAGTAGCAAGAGATTTGGCATAATTGGGCAGATTTGTATGATTGAAAATCATAGTACATTGATTATCACAAGCCCAATTTGCCAAGAATTTAGCCAATGCATTTATTTCACTATAAACATGATGGAAAGTTGCATTGTTCTTAAAGCTTAGTTGCTAGATTTGTTGAATGTACGATTAAATCTTCCGTGGAGTTTTGAGTGATTTGTTGATAGCATTGACTAGAACTTGTGAATCAAATGATAGTTCAACCTCTATATTTTTGTATCCATTTTTATGAATTAATTGAAGGCCTTGGAGAAGTGACAAAGCCTCTGCCTACATATTTGTACCTGCATGGGTGAAAAGGATTGCAAAAGCTAAATGAATGTTACCTTGCTTATCACGTAATGCTCCTCACATTTCCTCTGCAAACTCCATCACAATTAAATTTGAGTAGGAAATAGGTAGGTGCATTCCAGTTTATAGCCATGATTGAAGGTGTTTTTGTTGGAGTGCTAATTGGTATCCATAACTGATCTAGTAATTTTTTGTCTGTTGGAAGACAAGAAGCAATAGGAAAAGCAGTTAGTATTAAATGATTGGATGATTTGATTGAATGAATTAACTGATGAGCTGTGATTGAGAGGTTTTGAAATAAAGCTTTGTTTCTAGCCTTCAAGGTTTCCCAGTAGATGACATAAGGAAGTAATTTGTACATGAGACCAATGCAAGACTTCTTTCTAGAATTTATCCACCACTATTGAGGACAAAATTGATGGGTATTATCAGTCGCCTAATCCTTTGGAAGAATAGTTTTGAAATAATTCCAAGTAGCAGTAGCTATTTTGCAGTTAACAAAAACGTGATCAAGAGTCTCTTCTAAACAACACCCAAAATGGAGATCTTGTTGGGAAGGCTATTATCCCATTTCATGGTTCTAGAGAAAAGAATATCATTACCTTTTGTGATGATCTTAATAGCAGAGGTGACTGAAAACTTACTAGTGGTGGACCTTTGCCAAACAAATACATCTTCTCCTGATGAAAGGCAGATGATTTTGTTGAGAAGGCAATTTGTTTGGAAATCAGGGTTGCTGGCCTCGATGTTGTGCATATTCCATGAATCTCCATTCCATGCTTGACTGATAGTCATGTCATATAAAGGTTGATCATTGAGTTGCAGCTTCCCATCTCCATCCCAATTTTCATACCAAAATGAAGTATTACCTCCTTGGGGTAAAACAATGATGTGGTCTTCAACTAAGTCTTTAGCTTACCTTTATCATTATTTTCCAAGTTGGAGACTGTTTAGCATTGTGTTGGATCATGGTTGGATGGATAGCATTATGACCATATTGCTGAGTCATAAAATTATTTTAAAGTGACACCCTTGTTCTGTAATTCCACCATAGTTTCACTGACATTCCTGCTATCAAACGGTCTAAACTGGGAATACCAAGGCCATTGCTATCTACAGGTTGAGTTATGCAATTCCAAGATTTCCTATGAAGCTTGTTTCCACCTTCAGTGTAACCCCAAAAAAAGTTGGCCATGGCTCTACTAATGTCTCTCACAACTGCTTTTGGAGGTAAGATAACTGAAATTAGATATAAAGGGATAAACCTAAGAATATGTTTAATGAGAATAAGTCTCCCTGCAATACAAAGAGTTTTAGTCTTCCATCCAGCTATAATGTTGGTGATTTTGTCTAGCACAAATTGGAACATGGTTTTATTCTTCCTTCCTTTTTTCAAAGGGCAACCCAAGCAGGTGCAAGTCAAAATCTTTATGAGAAAAGCCAGTAATCCTAGTAATCATTCTTACTTTGGAATACCTCTCTTTAGGTAGATAGAAACTGCTTTTGGAGCTATTTATTTTCTGACTAGAAGCAAGCTCATAGCTATGAATATAATTCACAAGATGAGTCCTAGTCCTTTTGCCCCCATTAGTGAAAATGATAACGTCATCAACACAGGTCAAATGGGTAATAGGCAAAGCATTTCTGCTGGTGTGATAGTATTCCATCTTACCTTCCTCAAACTGCTTCTTAATACCTCTAGAAAAAACTTTAGCAGTAATAATGAAAAATAAAGAAGAAATGGGTCACCTTGCCTAATACCTCTAGCAGATTCAAAAAGACCCACTGGACTTCCATTGACCATAATTGAAAACCAATTATTCCCAATAAAATTTTGAATAATGTGAATGAAATGTTGAGAGAATCTAAATTTTTGAAGCACAGCAACCAAGAAATAACAATATAATCTGTCAAAGGCTTGGGCACAATGTGACGTTTAACAATAATGTTACCACCTTTGGTCTTCTTATCAATAAATTATCACAGATGTTTCTACCTTTACTGAATGCACTTTATTCCTCAGAAATAAGTTTAGGAAGAAAAGATAGTATACAGCTGGCTAGCATTTTAGTGAAGACCTTATTAGCAAAAGTGCAAAGACTAATAGGTCTGAATTCACTAAAGGAAGAAGGATTAGTGACCTTGGGAATGAGAAAAATAATAGTACTGGTAATAGCTTTAGGAAGTTGCATGCCTTTGAAGAAATCAATAGCAACTTGAAGTAGTTCTTTGCAATAATATTCCAGCAGGATTTGTAAAAGATTCCACTGTATCCATCAATAACTGCAGTACTATCAGCATCAAGAGAGAAGACCACCTCTTTTGATTCCTCCGTAGTATTAGGAGATGGTTGTTATCCTCAATAGTAATACAAGATGGAATAAAGTCCAATACGTTATTTTGTATATCAGTTTTCTCAGCAGTAAGGAGATTTTGAAAGTGAGAAACTGCTTCTTGCTTCAAAATGTTGTGATCTTCAATCCACTGATCATTGGAATCTTTTAGTCTTCTGATATAGAGTTTATTTTGTTTGATTTTCATTTGAGCATGAAAAAAGGAAGATTATGGTCACCTTCCTAAAGCCACTTAATTCCAGCTTTTTGCTTCCAGTAACTTTCCTCTTCAACTAAGTATATGAAGAGATTAGCTTGCTCTTTAGAAAGATTGATTTGGTTCTCAAATAGATGGATTGTTCTGAAAATTCAACTCATGTGTTTTGACTAACTCCTCAGCATCTTTCATTCTTTGGAAAATATTACCAAATAAGGCCTTGTTCTAGATCTTCAACTCAAATTTTAGTCTTTCCAACTTAGCACTGAACTACTACAAAGGAGTACTAGGACAGAATTGATTCCAACTTTGTTCAACCAAATGATGGAAAGTTAGATGAGTCATCCAAACATTAAGGAACCTGAATAATCTAGGGTCATTATTATTATTATTGATTATTTTTCAACGTAAATAAAAGGGAAGAATGGTCAGAGCAAGTTCTGTTCAAGTGAAGGACAAAAACATCTTGAAAAGTTTCTATGAGCTTCTGATTACACACAATTCTATCTAATCTTTCCCAAAGAAATCTACCATGCCTTCTGCCACTCCATGTGAAAGAATTACCAGAGAAAGGGATGTTGTTAAGGCCACTAAGATTGAGAGTATCAATCATCTCATAAAATCTTCTAACAGGTGAAGACCTTCCCCAATAATCTGAAGCTTCCATGATAGCATTGAAGTCTCCTCCAACATACCTAGAATTGTCACAATTATTAGAGAATTTATAAATAGAATGCCAAAGACTTATCCTACCTTGAGTTGTTGTATTAGCATATACAATGGAAGCATATATAGGAGCATTTAAAGAATTGCAATCCAAGGATAAATGAATCACCTGATCTTCAATAGAAACATTATTGACTTGAAGAATATGAGACCAGAAAATCCAAATGGAATAGCTTTTGATATTCGAGACAGAATAATGAAACCCTAGTTTTTTTTGAACCTCTTGGAGTTTATCCAAAGTAAGCATAGGCTCCAGAAACACCACAAAATGTAAATCCTGCATATGAATAAGCTTTTTAAGTCTTTGAAGAGATGGTTTGTTACCTATACCTCTGATGTTCTAGATGAGCGTATTCATTTTAAAGACTTCGTGGTAGGAAGCACTTTGAGTGCATTGGCTGCACTTCTTGTGGTAATATTAGTTCCTACATTGTATTGTTTCTTCTTTCTTCTTTCCTTTCTTTCAAATAACAAGTGTGAACGAAATCTTGATTTGGGAAAATAGTGTTGTTGGATAATTGAGCAGCAACTCGTTTAGAGGCTGCCATGTGTTCCTCCTATGTCATGTGCTCTTCAAAAGAGATATCTGCTTTAGAAGCATATTGCATGTTATCATCTTGAGCATCATTGGTATACTTCAAGGCATCAGCATGATCATCTATTAAGATGTTCGACAATAAGTTTCCTTGTTGTGAACTAACAAAATCAAGTTCCAAGGGTATGGGAAGAGAAGCACTATTTCTTTGATTAATATTGCATGGTCCACTGTCCTTGTTAGTTTGCAAATTAGGCTATAAAATTGTAGGTTGATTATCTTCCATATTTGGCTATAAAGTAGTCGATTGATTATCCTGAGGCATGATGAAGGCAGTAGATGCATGATTCGTGTCCGATTAAGTATTCCTTGATTGTAGGGATGTACAGTTTGATTGAGCAATCATAGTGATTGGAAATTGGTCAGTGTTCGATTGATTAACTTTCCTATTAGATGATTCTGGCTTATCTATTGGCACCATATCAGGAAAATTTCTAAAAATATACCCCTTTTTTAATTTGTTCTTCTTTTGTACCTATTGCAAAATGTATTTCCGAACCAGTGTTCCAGAAATTTTTTTTTTAAAAAAAAAAAAAAAAAAAAATTTCTCCGACTGACCTCGCATTCCGAATGCAAGGTCTTTAAATTTTTTTTTTTTTAACCTCAAGATGCATTTAAAAAATGCATTGTTGTAATGAATTTTTTTTTTTTTTTTTGATTTAGCAAATTTGACTATGTATATTGCGAATGGAAATCGTGCACTATTACAAAAATAGAAAAAATGAAGGATTTAGCAAATTTGACTATGTATATTATTGTGCACTATTACAAAAATAGAAAAATGAAGGATTTGACTGTAAAATAAAATCATTTAGATACTAAACCGTAAATTATAAACTATAATATTAACGAAGTAGTACGATATTTGGGAATAGTAAACTATTCGCCTTTAAATCATAAACTATAACATTAACGAAATAGTACGCGAATGAAATGTGTAAACCCACAAATTTATTAATTTATCGTATTTTTGATAAAATTTTGACATAACCTCCCCTATTTTACGAACATTCTAGATGCCAACAACCACAACCCAACAAGTTTAACAAACATCCATAAAAGACCGATAAGGAATTTTTTTTTTTTTGTATTTGGGGATTTATCTTCTGTGAGGCCAGAAGGCCTCGCAGAAGATAAAGGCCTTCTTGACCTCGCATTCCTGGAATGCGAGGTCAATTTTGACTGACCTTGCATTCCGGGAAAGCGAGGTCAATCGATTTTTTTTTTTTTTTTTTTTAAATTTCTGGAACTCGCATTCAGAGAATGCGAGTTCCACTGGTCCGGAAATACATTTTGCAATAGGCACAAAAAAAGAACAAATTTGAAAAGGGGTATATTTTTAGAAATTTTCCCACCATATCATGACCTTCCCTTTATGGAACCTTTCTCCAAACTTGTTGAATTTTTCCAGATTTTGCTCTTTCTATTACTCCTTCTTTTCCGGTTTCCATTTGAGCAATGCTTCTCGATCTGTCATGGTGGATCACCTAATCTTTGCTTTTATCTTTCTTACCAAGATTGTTCTTCATGCATTGATCAGAGTTATGGCCTTGTTTTTTGTGCATATTTGACAATATGATGGAAGATTTTCATAGGTAATCGGTTGATAGAATATTCACCCTTAATCTCTTAAATGAAATTTTGATGGAAGCTCTTTGGTGGTATTCATTTCAACATAAAACCTAGCAATGCTAGGTTTATTTAATGGCTTACCAACAGCTTGAGCAAATGAAAATAGCATAGATTTCTTGAATAAAATCCATGGTAAAGCTTTAAACGAAATCCAAATAGGCATGATTGAGGGTTCTACATCAGACCTCAATAATGGATGTCATTTGAGGACTTTCAAGTAATAACCATCCAGGAACCATGAACCCTTTATCTAGCACCTTAAGAAATCCCCTTCAAGTGAAAATCTCTTATAAGTACATGCTTATAATCCATTCGGCCGAGGGTGTATTCTCCTTTGAATCAAATTGTTGGAAAGCTTTTTTACAGATTCTCCATGCTTGGTAAACCTCTCGGGAATTTGCCTATCAGTGCAAGTTGAAAAGGTTTAGACAGATCTTCGATTTCTTTATCAGTGAAACTTAAAGATGGCTTCCATTTAAAAGATTGGATAGGTTTCAAAACCAATCACTCATACTCTTCCTTGTCGACATCACCTATGCTATGTTGCTTTTTTCCTTGTAGAACCTGGGCGAAAGTAGGATGTTTTTCCCCTTCAGCCACATTTTGCATTGCCATAGCAATGCTCGGCCAAGAAAGATTTTTACAGAGAGAAAATAGACTCTAGAAAGAAGGCCGAGAAAAAAAATCAACAAACGTTACTAGTACGTGACTTTCTCTCAATGTGAAATGAGTTTGAGATGCAGGCTTAGGTCTCAAATTTGTGTTAGATACACATGCTACTATAGTAACGTTTGTTGATTTTTTTTTTTTTTTTTAATCAATTTTGTATTCAGTACATTATTTTGTGTGCATTAAATGGTGGGCAATTTTGTAAATAATTACGCTATAGGGAAAGAAATAGTTTACAAACATTTGCATAGCATATCATTTGTAATTACATGTAGTAATTTAAACGACGTGTATTTACTTGAGAGTATGGAAGTCAAGTGTTTCAAACCGGTAGACGACGTTTGTATCAATGTTGTTTAACAGTTGAGATTTGTTGTAGAACAATTTTTGATGAGGACTTTAATGTAGTAGACTTTCTTGCTCTAGCTAATGATATGTATAGTTTCCCGTGGGAAAAAACTAGCTTGAGTAAATAAATTCTAACATTTTCTAACATTTTCTAACATTTGGCCCTACACTTTGTTTATGCTTCTTCCATAGGACAAGCATAGAGGAAATAGCATTCTTTACGAATGTGAATCCAACTTTGTCCTTTAGTGCAATATGGAAAGATATTCTTTGAATAAACATGCATCACCATTTATAATGTCCTGTTGTAATTTTAGCATGTCTGACGTTTAATTTACACTGATTGATGATAATATGTGTTCCATTGCATAGTCCTGAAGGAGGATCTATATTTCGTCATAAAATTGCGGGAAAATTAAGTTTCAGTAGCAGCTCATGGGTTGGTTTGCCAGAAGGACTAATGTTGTTTAAGAATTTGATAGGGTAGGCTAAACTTGCACAATGATGCATCGACAGTGTCAAAACTAGTGTACTTGTTAGGAGGAACATGAAAGGAGTTAATGATTGTGTGGTTGACGGTGTCCACCGCATCGTTTTATATTGGCAGTATAGCTCGAAGTGTAACAAAAATTTGTGTCCATGGAATTTCCTTTGAAACTAGGGAAAATGATGTTGATTAAGTCTTTGATTGATGTCGTCATCTGTCTATGGAATAACCATGGTTGCAAAATTTGTATATCTTCATCTAATACAAATTTCGTGTGACCATTTCCAATTCTTAATGCGTAATCTCTAAAAGTAGGATCCTCTCATCTCGTGTTTTCAGTTAGTGATATATTTTCCAAATGTCACCACAACTCAAATTCTAATAAACTATTGCTTATTTGTTTAGATCGTGATCTTTTATGAGTCATAGGGAGGATTTTTCAGAAATCTCTATCGAAAATGTGTTGTTTGGATTAGATATCCTACAACAGATGGTAAATATTTCAATTATTTTTCATTTAGTGACTCATTAGAACCTCATCCCAAACTATTAAATGTGCCTAACATATCAGTTATGTTTTTGTACTTTGTGTAAATATGTGGCATATTTGTTACTCGTCAGTGTCAATTTCGAAAAGTATGTGATAGGCTCGTAAATGTCGTATATTTTTTGTATTGCTTACCTCGTTTTTAGTGATGAATAGCAACAATTGAGTAATTATGACCTAAAATGGTTTATTTTAAGTTTTTTAGGATTTGAGTGAAGAAAGAGTTGAAATTGATCACAAAATTGGAGGAAAATTACAAAATTACAATTTACATGCACCGGTGATGATTGATTTTGACACAGTTTAGTAGATTAAGCATAACTTGCATGTCCAAGCTCCAATTGGGGTGATTCAAAATGTTCTGGAAATATGAGACATAGAACTGCAACTTTCATATTTTGAGTGTTTCAAATTCGGCCTGCATCATGGTCAAAATTGAGGAAAAAATTGAAGTTGGTGCTGCTAGTGGCGCCCAGGCAAAAAATCTTGCAGTGCTAGGCACTGAAACCAGTTTGGTTCCAGAAACGGCACCCAGGCATGACAAAATTACAGTGCTCAGGCGCCAATCAACAGATAGGTCATAAAATTTTGCTTATTTTATAAGAAAAGTCCTCCCTGGGCCCATATGCGTGGGAAATAGTGAACTTATCATTCCGAAGCCCAAAAACCGTAAAAACACCTGTAAATATACCAAGAGAAGGCGTGGAAGCAATAATAATCATCAGCCATCATTAGTTTCTTAGTTTTCAATAGTTAGATCGATAATTTAGCCGTAGCTTAGATTTTCTCAAGTTTTCGAGCTCAAATTTTGTTCTCCTGTCAAGGATTCAAGATTCGACGAACATCAATATTCATTTTCACTACAATTATTGAGTTTGATTTATTTTTATCCAATTGAATTTTGTTTTCCTTCCATTCTTGTTCTTTAGTTATCGTTCTTTTTTTTGTTGATTTTAAATTGTTCATTGCTTCCGTAGTTTAGTAGTTAGGGTTTTTGTTGGATCATTTTTAATTGCTTTTATAAGGTAGACTAATTTGAATTCTTGTTGTTGATTAAATTCTCGCAAGTTGCGCAGATTAAATTAGGGTTTTTGTTAATTATTTTCAATTGCTTTTCGTAGAGTTTTAATTTTATATTCTTGTCTTTATTTTCATTTCTTGTGATTGAATTTAGTTAAAAATTCATGATTATTTCGTCTAACTAGTAAATTGGCTTGTGAACCTAGTAATTGTTCCAATAGTTCTCGCTGAAACGATCCTTACTCATCCGATATATCAACTCACCTTGTATACTTGTAAGTGTGTGGGAATTGATTATGATAATTAAGGTTTTTATTACTTGTTCATTGTTCGCAAAAACCTAATCAATATTCTACCAAACAGTCTGTTGCTTTTCATCGCCCCTACCTCATATTGCGTGACCGTCAGTATCCTCTCTGTAACAATAAGGCTATGATCAACTCGAACAAATCTTTTGGCAGCGACATCTCTACATCACAGCCTCAGCCTCTACCTCTTCCTGCATCACTGATGCAGATAACGAGTGTAGGGATGGGGAAAAAGATTTGATAGAAAGGCAAGGTGACCTGGATGTGAACATAGTGATAATCCTTACAATCAGAATCATTCTCCTCCTACTCATCGACTGTGAGAATGGCTTTACAAGTAAGATAGGCCTAGACCTAGTCTGCCATCAGTGCCATATCAAGATCGTCGCGGAGGTAATTCACTACATCCTCGATGTTCACCTTCATTCCCATTTTTAATCTAAATCTCGTGTAAGTTTACTCCTTTTCACACCTTCATTTATGTTTTTAATCTAAATCTCATAGTAATTTAATTAGGAACGGTAAGTGGGAATCTCTAAGGACTGGTTCAAAGTTTCTATAGAAAATTTCCTACTAATTTATTAGCGAGACATAATGTTCTGACTTCATTTTGATGTGTACTTGGAGAGGAAAAATGAGTTATTTTTAAATTTCAAGATCTGAATTGAAATTATGCACTTAGTTTACAGATTGTATATATCTATTGAATTTTCTAGTGTGACACCAAAAACTTCTTATAAGAAGTACATCAGGTTAACCTCTATTCTTGAGAAAATATCTTTCTATATATGTTACTCGAAGGTGCCACTAGTTTTTTTTTTACTACTTATTTGCTAAGTAGTAATTGGTGTGCATTTTTTAATAGTTAAACTTTTAATGGAAGTGCACTGTTTATCTTCTTTTTTGTGCCCCTTTACCTGTAGGAGTACACCTTGGATCTGTCGATTATGTTATGGCTGGAGTCGGGGGACCTGAGAGGCGGTGGTTTACCCTGCGATATTATATGATATCTAGTTGTATTATTATTTAGTTTAAATGTATATATAGGTAGTGGCTCATGATGGATTATATACTTTTACTTAGATGGTAATTCGCAGTTTGCAACATGGAGAATATATAACAAGGAAAAAAGACCATTTTTGTCCCTTATTATCAGAAGAAGTTAATTTAGTCTCTTGTCTTTTAAAATGTTGTCTAACTTGACTTGGAATTTGAAGGAAAAGTTGGAAAAATTAATGGTAGAGGCCACGTGAACATCAAGTGGCTTTAAAACATGAATGATGAATTTTGCTACATTAATTTATGTCATTGAAGATTTCTTGAGAGAAGTCGGGACAAAATTAAGGTTAGAGAAATGAGAGAAAAGAAAAAAATGTTGGGGTAGTGAGAAATAAGACTTTTTAATCTGAACTTGTTTGTGTTTTAGTGGCCACATTACTTTCACTATTAATTTGTCTAACTTTTTGGTCAAAAACCCTACATTAGCTAACATTTTGAAAGATGAGAGACTAAATTGGTTTATTATAATATATAAGGAACCAATTAGTGCATACCCCAAAGATAAGGGAGGAAAATGATATTTTTCCCTTATTATATTGTATAGAGCAGAAAAAAGAAAATTTCGGTTTGGTAGGAAAAATCAGATAAATATGGAACATTAAATATGCTACTAGCTCATAAGCAAAGATAAGTTGTAGACAAGGTTCATGGGTTACAAGCATTCAAATAAAGATGCATTTACAAATTTTTGTTCAGTTAAGTTACCTTTTTCATATGTAAGATTTGGATTACATATATATATAACACCCACACATTTTCCGTGAATCCACATTCTTCAAAGTATACATTAAAGTCCATTATTATGTTTGATGACCATTTTACCTTTCCTAGTTTCTAGTTTAACACTGGGATCCTTTCTTTTTCTTTAATTAAAACAACCTAAAAGGTGGTAGTTGGACACATTTTTTATTAACAAAGATAAACTGTACAAAGGAGAGGTGTTAGGCCAAAATCTCCTAAAAACAATTTACCCCATACATCTCTAGGGTACCCTTATTTGTTAGGATTATGCAACTTTGGATTGAATGAATAATACTAATTTGGAAGTTCGTGAAAACTTTTTGTTGACATTTTATGTGTCCTTGGCTGATCTGCTGAACCTTTACATCTTCTTCATCTCTTCATTGTGATTCTTTTAAATTGCATTGACTCCTATTTGTTTGTTGAGCCATTGACTTCAATTTCCTCCCTACCATTTTGCTAATTATTTGTAAGTCTTGCAGGGATAAAGGCACTATTTCTCTTGGAGACTCCAAATCTGAAAAGAAAGGAGTAAAATTAACTGGTTGTCTAAAACATTTCACTATTGGCTCCTCTCTTGCCTCAAAATTGAAAAATGTCCACTTATTTCACATCTCATTAATTAGTATCCTGTCAGCTGAGTCGAAAGGAGATTCCTTATGTTTTGTCTTGTCTTGTCTAGCTTGTTTGAATTAGTAATTGTGAAAGAGGGGTCCATGCCTAAAACAACTTGTGTAGCCTGAGAATGTGGGAAAACTTGAGCTAGCTGAGCATCTTGAGTTTGCAAACGTGATTAGCCAACTTTTGGGAAGTGTAATTTGCATGGCTATTGTTTGAGGGATAGGACTGGGAAATTCCAAAACATTGCTTGAATGAGCATGGAAGGACCGAGGTTGGAGGGGTTTCACAACTTGTTTAGCTATCATCCACTTGATGGGGATAACTAAGTTGCTAGAAGTGAGGGGGTTTGAAATTTTAACATCCACCTTGCTAGCGATTTGGCCATCCACTTGGATAGGTTGCAACTCCTCATCTCTAGCAACTTGTGAGTCATTCGTTTCATCAACTTTCTTAATTGTTGGGAGTTGTTGGCTGCTTAAATCAATTTGAATTTTGTGAATGTTTGGATCATGAATTCAATTTTGTGGGGAAGACAGGTTCACATGTTTAAGAAGGTTGTGGATCCAGGTTTTTAGTTTTTTGGACCCATATTTGCTTCTCGTTTGGTGGCTGAACCACCCCTACTTGGTGGTTTGATGGCCCATCAGCTACCACTAATTTTCCTTATCCTTGCTGAACTGGTGGCTCATCCTCTAATACAGTTTTTCCTTTAGCTCCTCTTCCATCAACCGGGCAACTATGATCACCAAATATTTTTACATTTGGAGCAGAATTGTAGTGCATCTTCATACGTGATGGTTTTCTAGTAATCTAAAATCATCAATTTCCACATGGGGAAAATTGCCAGAATAGTCCCTCAACTTTTGCACTTTAGCCAGAATAGTCCCTCAACTTTCTTTTTAGCCAGAATAGTCCTTCAACTTTTTTTTTAGCCAGAATAGTCCTTTAACTTTTATTTTTTAGCCAAAAAAGTCCTTTTATGGTGTAGTCACCATAAATTTTTTTTTTTTTTTATAAATTTCACATGAAAGGACTATCTTGGCTAAAAAATAAAAGTTGGAGGACCATTTTGGCTACAAAAAAGTTGAGGGACTATTTTGGCTAAAATAAAAAAGTTTAAGGACTATTTCAGCGATTTTCCCTTTCCACATGCATCGACGAGGCAAAATAGATTGCATGTTAACCTCAACCCAAACTTTTGTAACACCTGTTCTAGTAAACGTTGGGATCCTTTCTTCTATTTATTCTACATGGACTACTGTAAATGATTGCATGTCCATTTATATTCAACCTAATCCTCTTAAAACACTCATAGATATCTCTTTTTAGCTTCATCTGCCGAATGACCATTTTACCCTTTCTAGATTTTTCTTACTCGGCGGGGCAAAGTGTAATTTTACGAAGCTTGAGGGACCAAAATATAATTTTTGAATTCAGTTTTTATAACCAATGAGGAAGCTTAAAATCTCTCATTTTCTTCTTCTAATACCCAAAAAATACCTCAAAATCCCTTAACGTCTTCCAACTTTTCCTTTTCAACTTTCTTCAATTTTAGCTAAGAAACTTGTTGATTTAAGTGATTTGAAAGCTCAAAAAGTGTTCTTAATCAAACCGTTTAGCTTAATAGGTATGTTTTGATGAATTATTATACATTTCTTGAGCTAGGATTTGTAGATTCTTTTTTAGGAATCAAAAGTGTTCAAAACTTGTTGTTTGTGATTGTTTCCTGCTACCAAAATGTTCTTAACTTGTTTAGCCTTGAATTCTAGTTAGAAACACTAGGGTTTTGAATTGGGGTCGTGGCTTCCATGTAATGTTTGCATGAATCCTAGGATTAATAGTATAAAGTTGGTTAGGATTTCTTAGTGTTGAATCTTGTTCTAACTTGCCTAGAATATTCCCAGCTTGTTTCCACTTGTTCTAGCCCTTGTTATTCATCATTTGGAAGGATTGAGGAACCTCAGAACAACTTACTTCAAGTGCTTGTAGGATTGACCAGTCATCTTATTCATATTTCCCAAAAAACTAAGTAACGCCAAGGTGTTCCATTTCTCTTGGATCTTAGAGCTGCGGCATTTATCCCGTATTCCAGATTTTTTATTTCATTTTCAGTGGTTCTTAGCTCAATCATGTAACCTAGTCCTACACTATTATGTGGTATTGCTCTCCCATGATTTCAGGTTGTGGAGGCAGGGTTTCCGACTGAGGAAAATATAGGCGAATCTTCAAGGTAAGTATTTCTTAACCATTTTTATTGATTGTATCATATATGACTACTTTTGCAATGATATTTTCCATTAAATGAAGGCAAGTAAGAATGGTTATGGTGGCATATGTTGTGATTTTGCAATCATATACTTCCATGTTGCTAAGTTACGAGCTTAAGATTGTTCATGTCAATACTTGATATGATTTTATGATTTCTATTATGTGAATAAGTGTGAATGTTAAATCATTAGATTGACCATTGAATTTCAAATTGAATTGAAGTACTCATGAATGTAAATGTATCTGTTCATGGGAACACTTTGTCATATCTAATTGTGAACAAGCTATGTGTGAAGCATTGCATTATCACTCATTTTGCATGAGCTTAGTGGGTCATCTAAGTGGACTTGGCTTTTGTTTGAGTGTATTATAGATCATGGAGTAGTCTGCCTTGAAATGTTCTACCTAGTCTGTCGGGAAGAAAAGTGATAGACACTTTGTGATGCCTAGTCTATTCGGGCTGATAATAGATAGACTTAGATCCAGTGGCTAAAAGACTTACTTGGACCATGAACTGAAATCATGTGATTTCATAACATGGGTTTGATTGCATTGTGTACTTTTGCGCTCGAGCACTCTGCAGTGGTTATAGGGGCTTAAGTACTATTTGTTGAGCATTGTTTTGCTCATCTCATGTTGTTAATCTTATTTTGCAGTTGAGGTGTTACTTGTGTGCTTTTGCTAGTTTAAGCATGGTTCCGAGTTGGGAAGTGAATCTTGGTAAGAACCCTAGTTATGGGAGCTAGGGCATTGTTGATCATTTAGTGTGAGGTTTACCTGTTTGTTTGGCCTGGGTGCCAATGCTGTATAGTTAGGGTTTGTTTTAGCTATTGAACAGTATGTTACCATTCTTTGGACCTTTCTTATCCCTTAGTTGTATATAAGTATGTTTGCATAAAAGAATATTACCCTGGTTATGTATTATGTTTTGGTTGGCTGAAATTCAAAGAGTTATTTGAGATTATGGTTATTCGATGCTCTTGTTATCGAGTCTTGCATGCTCGAGATAAGCCTGGGTATGACGTGTCATGGTCCCAGTTTTGGTGCATGACAACATATTTAATTGTTCACAATTTGGAAATAACATGCATTGACTTAACTACCTAGAATTCAGATGTAACCGATGCTTTGTTCTTTCTTTAATGTTTTATGCTTCCTGAATCCTAATCAAATTTCTCCATTTCATATTGTAGTGTTTATATTTTTTTGTGACTAGGTGAAGTTTCAAGGTAAGATACATGTTATTATCAGATTTTTCTTGATCTTTGCAATTCTTTACTTCATGTAACTTAACATGTCATTTTATTGCCAGTATATCACATAATGATGCTTTTGTAATTTTTGGATTGGGTTTTAGAGTAGTTGCCAACTTATATGAAGAACATGTTTTCAGTGTAATTCAACTAACTGAAAGCGATGAATGTGCCCATGAAGAAATAATTATGCATCTCCCACTATGCCCTATTCCAAACCCAAAGAAGGATAGTCTAAATTTGAACCTAATATAGAGTTCAAATAGAGTTTCTTGTTGTCCTCAATCCGTTTGGATTTGCATATGACCAAATCTGCTACTATAATGGGTAATGTTAAATTGGAGGGTCCTAAATGCACATTGTGATTGTGTAAACACTTTATATTCTTGAGCTTTGGATGAGGTAAATGGTTATGTAGTTGATCCAATTTGATTTATGGAGTATTCTTTTGTTACTTATGCTGTCTATTCATTTTTTCTTCGAGATTTAAACACGGAATCTGCTTAGCATCAATGAGTAGTTACTATAAGCTTGTTCTTCCAATTTGTTTAGGATTGCTGCAAGTTTAGTTGTGATTGTGTGGAATTTACCGTAGAAAGTGTACAAAGATGATGAGGTGGGAGAAAATTGTTGGCTTTACCAGACTCCTTAAATTGGATTGCTGTTTTAGACACTTGATGAACAATTTTGATGATATATACTTTATCACACCATCTTCCCACGCTAATCCTCCGGGCCTCTGTATTTGTTTGTGTCCAAGTTCTTATCCTCCATGGAACCCTACATAGCGAGTTAGCAAATGCTTTTATTATCTTGTGTTTTATATTTTAATTTTTCAATCTTTTCTAAATATTCGTAAGTTTTGGACATTGGAGGACAAGGTGGCATCCTGCAAGAAACGGCTTGTCATTCTTCGAATGAGCATACCTGTGAGATTGATGGATGGTAGCTGACTCTTTTCTATTTAAATTCATTGTCTTTGTTAAGTTTCATCGTATTATAATCAGAGATATCTTCAATTATGCGTGAAATTACATTAACTTAGCTCTCTTCAAAAATTTCTTTAGTGCCACAGTACCCTTTCCTTAGAAAATGCTGTAGAGAACTAGAGACAATTGTAACTGAAAATTAGCAACACTGTTTCACGTTTTTGTTAACTGCCACACTGTTAATTTTTAACGTGCATTTACTCTTGAAATATATCAGTGATTATGTTTACACTTTTTGTCAGCTTTCAAGTGACAAAATTTCTTTTCATCGTGAAAGATTTTATCAACAGATTACAATTTGTATTGGTCCCGGCATCTTTCTTTACTTTCTCCAAATTTTGGTCACGGTGGAGTGGTTTGGTAGTTTTGTTTCTTCCTTTTGTTTTGTGCACTAGCATGATGGAGTTAAGAGGTATGTTCCGTCTTTAATCTTCATATCGTGCTTCTCCGAGTTAACAGATTTTGAAGCATGAGTTGGCTTATCCTAACATCACTCTTCAATTTTTGAGAGGTGATTTTCTTTTACACCTTGTATGGAGGAGTTCTTCATCGTGTATTTTATTCCAAGAAAACTTATGCTTCATAATGAGATGTTAACGTTTGTTGTTTCCTATGGTCAATTTTGGGGATCTCTGCAAGATGTATTGCATTGAGATGTATAACATATTCATGGTCAATTGCAATCTAGTTCTACATTTGAATTTGAGGCTGTTGAAGTAATTTTCACTAGGTCTCATGTATGTAATTGGTGCTTTTTTTAAGGCTTTTTGATTAATTATTTCTACAATTTGGGTGTGACATGTTCTATCTGCCAATTCCCAAAATATTTGTTGTTTTCAGGCAATCTCCTACTTTCTACATTGACGACTTCTGGAGCTTATGTCAATGGTAGCAACGGGGAAAAGGTAATTTACCTTGTTTATATATCTTGTTATCTGTCTTGGTTTTAAAACTTGTTGTTTATATAATTGCGTAGTAGATGTGATAGAAAATTAGGTTATTGAGCATTCATGTATGTTGAACTTCACTTTATCATCCATGAATCCAATTCATATATCCTAAATACTGATATTCTGTTATGGGCAATCCACAGTGGAGGATGTGCATGAAGAGGCTGAAGAGATATTATGTATTACCTGCTACTTTATCATGCAAGTTGTAATTAATGAGTTAATGTAAGTTCTGTTGGGGGAGCGATGTCTTTATGTGTAATTTTTTATGACTTTTTACGGTTTTCTAAGATGTTGAAAAAGTTCCACGTATTTTGAGTAAACCTTACAAAATTTTGATACCTTTCTCATGAACATTATGTAATGAATTATAACTATTGTTAAATGAAGGTTTATTTTAGATATAAGAATTGTTGTATAATTAAATCTTGTAACGGATTTGGATATTACTGTCTAATATGAGGCATATATGCATTTAATAATTTATTGTGTGGTTTAAGGAAAAGAGAGCAGCAAGATAAATCAGAATTAATAAACAAATCTAGAAGCTGTTGGTTGATGGACCTGATGGTTTAATGTAAAAAAATAATTTTTTGATATACAAATTTAGAGTGATAAAATTATTAATATAATTAATTACTCGTTTCTCTAAACTTGGCTGTCACAATAATATATTTGACACTCAATCCATGTCATATATAGATGTTTATGACTTTCTATTTAAAAGTAACATAAATGTTTGAATTATCAACTTGTTATTACAATCAAATAGATGTCACAAAACATAATTTCATGTCACAATTACTCCTATAACTTATAATTGAGAGTTACCAATTTGTTTGTAATTTTTAGAGTGTGACTCTATTTTCTGATTCACAAAAGGATCACAAAAGATTTTGTGACTAGAATTTACATTTTATAGATTCAATTTTTTAGTCATGAAAGTCCTTTTTCTTGTAGTTTATGTTGGGGCATTTAAATTTGACTGTGATACAGGGATGTTCAGTTCTACTTCTATCTCACATGTTAATTTTTCTCTAAAACTTTCTATTTGGGAAGGATTGGAAATCGTAATTATTTAAATATTTTGCCATGGATTTCAAATGCTCGCTGATATATTTAATGTTAGCTGTAATATTACGGAGGAACTTGAAGGGGTTTTCCGGGCAAAACCCTCTGATAAGTTAGCGTAGATTTTTTCCCAAAGTACTCTCGATTTATAGCATTGGCAGTAAACTAATATGGTGGCAAAGAGTGGAAAAAATATGCAAGACATTTTCAAGGTTGAGGCTTCTTCAAGAATTCTTCATTAGAATTATTGGACTCCAATATCCCATACTTCTAAGTGGTTTCATGAATATTTGTGGATGGTTGTTATTCATTGAACAAATATGCACCTCGTATGTGATTTAAAAGAAACCTATTTAGGTATTACCTTTCACCTTTTAGTGTATTAGCACCAGTTTTTCTACCAATACAACCACCTTTCTGCTATATGGTCCATGTCTTGTTGTCTTTGTGCCACACATAATGGCTTGGGAACTCATAATAGAATAGAAATTTTGCATGAGCATCTATTTTATTGATTGTGAAATATTCGGTGAGCATGGTCTTTGTTTAGAAATTATTAGTTATTACTTCAAGTATATTCTCACGTGAGTTCAAAGGAATGTGTTGCATATTTTGAAGATGTAGTTGTAAAGAAATAACTGTGTATATCTTTTCAATTTTTGCATGTTGTTAATATCAAATTAAAATATTTTCCTTGTTGCTTTAGGTGAATAAATCCATCTACCTTTTTGGAAATTTGTGATTTTGTCGACATTCTAGTCGAAATTTGAGGAATGTTGAATGCAACACAATCATGACCTTTGTGAATGTATTTCTACAGGTATTTAACCACGTATTGTCAGAGCAAATTTCAATAGGATTCATGTGGTAGTCAAAGAAGATATTGAATTGTTACGAACAACCATCTATTATCCGATAATGCACCATTTGTATTATTTCTCTTTTTCTGCACCTATGATATAGTGACTTTTACTATAGTTATTCCTTGTACAGGAATTTGTTGGGTTTACATCACCACAAGGACCGTATATTATATGCTTGATTACAACATTGAACATATATGGGTTTGTTTTGTTCTCAGGGATTTAAGCACAAGCAAATCTGCCGAAATCTTGTGGGCATTGTATTTTAAGGCAACATTTTAGAATTAAAAGCCAATGTCTTTGTGGTACGCCATGTCATGCCCTAAAATCGGGATTGCAATATACCGCATTTTAGGGTACAATCTCAAAATACAAGGCATCAATATCATGACCAACTAAAACTTTCATAAAATATATTTTGAGATCCAACATTCAAGTACTTCACTAACACACGAACATTCAAAATCAAATAATATTAAATCCAAAAAAAAAGGCCATAAATAATTATAAAATTATTACAATCTCATAAATTACTAAAGAGTCTAAAAAGAATATTATCAAAGTCTGGCAATAACTTCTTATAAATAATCCTATCAACTAATCATCTATGCTTAAGTTGAGTCACTCTCATCAAGTTAAATGGTTGGACTTATCCCCATGATCAACGACTTCCATATTATCTGCAAAACAATTATAAATAATGGGGTGAGTAAACACTTGCCCTATAAGTAGTTCATATTCTTCTCCATTGGACCGAGCATGTTATTATATAATTAGATTAAAAACCTGTGTGCAGAATCAATATATGCATATACATATATATATACTTAAAAAGATATTTGTAATTTGATCCTTTGAAAAGCCATTAATTTGTTAGAAGGATAAGTGGCAATCATTGACATATTTTTTTAAAAGCAATAATTCAAAACAATTCCATATCACACGTAATCATTCACATTCGATAGGTTCAAAGACTTACTTAAGCATTATCAGCAATTAAAGATATCTTGTCCTAACTATTATACTCGCTAGAGTAGGCCACAACACTAGCCAGTTGTATCCTGCTAGACAAGGACAGCTCACTGACAGGAATTTGCTCCCTACTGACTCAACCAAAGTTTATACAATGAGCCAAAGTGATACAAAACACATCAATCACATAGTCATTTATGTTCAAGAGTGCCATTTATAATTTCACATAAATGAAAACATTCAAATACACATGCTTGAACCATTTTATATATAAAATATACGTTTAGAAAATATTTATATAGTTATAAAATAATTTGCAAATATGGAAGAGAATAGAACCACTTACCTCTTAAACAATTCCAAATACACGAGTCTAATTTAGGCAATTCGAGATTTGCGAATCCTCACCCATAAAATATAGAACACGCAATTCTCCAAACTAATTCTTAAAATACTAAATAACCAGTTTCTTAATTAAACTTGAAGAAAAACCGAACATAACCCCAATTATCAGAGAGCCGACTAACTACTTAATGAGATGAGAGCATAACAAATTCATCAACAACCTATATTTGATGATGACATCATCATAATCAATTCAAGTCTTCCATCCAAATTTGAGGCTTGCATACAAAATTGAAATAGTCATTCTGTTTCTATTTTACTCAACACATTATCATTATTAAATTATTGAATAGTCCTTCCATCATTATTTATTTTCTTGCCTTAACAACACTAGCCATCCATGTATTCATATGATTTACGGTTGGTTACAAAAATATTTGGCAAGTAGCAAATCACATGGCTTAACCCGTGCGAGTGTTTTTTTTTTTTTTTTTTTTTCTAAAACAAGTTCTTGGCTCTAATTCTTTCTAAAATTACAAATGAAACTCAGCTAAACAAATATTAGAATTTACCTTCCCCGTCGATTGTTGAAATCGATCGACTCCTTATTATTCCTTCTGCTCTCACTCCTGAGGACTACAAACCTTTTTTTCAGTATAATATGTCATATAATTGTCTAATCCTAGATACATATAATAATTCACACAACTTTTAATATTTAACAATTAGTCCTTTGGTAGCATTTAATTACATATTAATCCAACCTACTACCTTGTGGACTCAAAAACTACTACTATCTTTTATTGGGCCTTAATTAATTAGTATCAATAAGTAAATGGGTTTGGGTTTTGACATTCTACCCCCTTGAAGGAAGTTTCGCCCTCGAAATTTTACACATTTTATGCATCTCCCAATTTCTAATGCACTACATCTTCAATCGATTCAATAGTTATAAAATCTCACTCTTACCCCCTACATATTACTCACACATACCTATTTTTTTTTTTTCCTACAATCTTCTAAGTGCATAAATACAAACCAATCACTAAGACAATTAAAATTTACCAAAATAGTACTTAACATAGCATCATTACCTCCATTCACTTCTTGTTGAGTCATGGAGAAAACTCTTGAGTTCACCTTATCCTTAAACTCCCCGCGTTCACCTTTTGCTCATCTGACTTAATCATACTCATTATAATGATTCGATGCCTAACTGCTAAAAGTTGTCCAGGTTTCCTATTATGAGAAGGACCTGTTTGTACGAAGAACTGATCTTGTTTCACTGACTGAGTTTGCACGTTATCTGGTCCTTGAAGTTGCGTGAACTTCATCTTCTTATTTCTTTCCTCATCTGCTTTGTGTTTGATGGCTGCTTCATTCTCCACAGCAACATCATACATATCTTTGTAGGTCTTAGCATGTGCTAGAACAATCACAAACTGAAGATCACTCTGAAGACACTTTTTGAATTTATATGTCTTAAGTTTATCATCCTTCATTATAGTAGGTAGAAATCTCTCAAGGATCTGAAATTAGTGAGCATACTCAACCACAGACATTCCACTTATCTAAACCAGGTTATGGAACTCAACAATCATTTAAGAGCGCAAGCATAGTGGAAAATAATTTTCCAAGAAAGCTTCCTTGAATTTCACCCATGTAACTAGTTTTCCTCCCTCCATGAGAGCAAGCTCAATGCCTTCCCACAAATTGGTACTGCCTCGCCAACCAAGAATGGCTGTATAATCTCTGACCTTACTTTTTCAGGTGCCTCAAGCAGAACGAATTCCACTCCACCTCACACAACCATTTTTCTGCCTTAAGAGGATCTGGTCCACCTTCAAATGTCGGGGCATCAGAATATTTCATTGCCTTATAATGGACTTTGGTCCTTGAAGGCACTAGTTGTTGTGGAAGTGGAACTTGTTGGTTTCCTTCTTGCAGAAAAGCTTGTGCCACTGCTACTGTTATTTCCCCATACTCAACAAGTGGCACATGGACATTGATTCATGGCCTTTCCTTCACAAGGTAATAGAATCTTTTGTCTTTTCTCAAAGTGGATTTCTCTGGTCCACAATGCAATTGGAGACTGTTGGTTCTCTATATTGATTAATGAAATGCCTAAAGATTTTTCGATTCTTCAAAGGGGATCAAACAAGGAGATTCCTTATCCCCACTTCTCTTTATTTTGTTAATGGAGTTTTTCAATAGAGGATTAAAGAGTAATAGTTTGATTGTAGAAGGATTACCCCCTATGTAGTGTCTAGATCTTGTATCCCTATTACCTACATTACCTTTGCTGATGATGTTGTAATATTCACTAAAGGAGAATCAAGGTATCAAGAATCTGACGGCTTTGCTTTCTCAATTTGAAGCTTTGTCTAGTTAGATTGTTAGTGCTAAGAAGAGTTCATTCTATCTTTCCTCCAAGAGTCCACTTTGTAGACCTAGATTGATCCATCATATTACTGAATTCACTAGAAAACAGTTGCCAATGCTTTATCTTGGTTGCCCAATTCAAAATGCTAAGAAAATGAGAAGCTTGTATAAAAATATGACAAAATTCATGCAAGGATTTCAAGCTAGACACTAAAAGATCTTAAACATGTCCTAGCAGTATTCCTAGCCGTATTCCTAGTTACTTGCTAAATGTGATGCAACCTCCTATAGTAGTTTTAAACGACACTGAAAGATCTTTTGCAAACTTTTTCTAGGGTTCATCTGTAGAATATGGGGAAAAGAAGCATTGGTTCTCTTAGGAGGCCATTTATCATCCTAGTCAGAGTAATGGCTTGGGAATTCACTCATTGGAGGATATAGCTCATAGTTTGGCTATCAAGCTGTGGTTTAAGTTTAGAGAATGGAAATCTCTCTGGTCGAAATTGCTAAAGTCTAGATACATGTAGCATGATAATCATCCATTGAATTATCATTATGTGGGTCCTTCTTCTTCAGTTTGGAAAAGGCTGTTGGCTATTCATGAAGAGGCTAAAGAGTCAATTTTTATCAAACTCATAAATGATGTAGCTTCCTTTTGGTTTGATAATTAGACAAGAGATAGTCCATTATGCAAACTTGTTCATCAAGTCCTAGTGCCTAAGATTCAAGTTAGGCAATTGTAGTATGATGATCATTAGAACCTTCAAGCCTTGGCTAGCCTTCCAGCTGCTAAATACAATGTTTTAACTTCTTTTCTAGAAGATAAGAATAGAGCTTTAGTGGACTCAAAAAATATGAGATTGCTTAGACCTTGACTTTGGAAGGGAACTTTTCTCTTAAATCAATCAGGGATTGTAAAGATGGTGTTGTTTTTTCTTTTTATTTTTTTTCTAGAACCATGATTTGGAATTCTAGGATTCAGTTGAAGGCTTCAATTTTATGTGGGAATTGTTGAGCCACAAAATACCCATGGCTGATGTTCTGGCCAGACTAGGATTTCATATGGTTTCAAGATCTTCATGTGGCATGGCTTTTGAAAAAATCAACCACTACTTCATTTCATGTCCTATAGCTAAGGAGGTTTGGGGTTTTTTGAGTCTTTATTTGACATGCAGTACTCAGATAGCTACTGTCTTCATACATACTTAAATTCTTGGTGGATTAATTATACTTCTAGTTTTATGATTGGAATTTTCCAGAAAGTAATTCCTACTTTGCTTTGCTGGAACCATTGAAAGGCAAGGAATTCTTTCCTTTTTGAAGAGGTGATTGTTAGCCCAAAACTTATAATCACAAGGGTTATTATTTCTCATCTAAGGAATATTGGAGATGCTTACCCTTTAGCAAACAGATTGTCTACTGTAGATAGTACTCATCTAGCAAATCTCTTTTCGGTTTAGCGGGAACTTGATAGCCTTAAGAAATTGGGGTTATTCTTATTCTTTTTCGTATAGTTTTTCCACTAGTTTCGGCACTTTTAGGTTTTATGTGTTTATTTTCCTACATCTTTGTTTCTTTGTGTTAATATATGTTAATTGTAGTGTTTTAGTGTTTTAACTTATATTTATGCGTTTATGTGTTTAGGATTGTGTTTAGCTTATTTAACTAATTCTTTCCCAAATTAGAGTTCTTTGTGCATTTTTGTTCATCATTTGTGTTTAGTCTTATTAAGTGTTTAAGTGTTATTTTGGAGTTATATTATAGATAATAATGTCTATTTTTGTTTTAGGGTCATGTAGGAAAAGGAGGCGCATCAATCAGACATCGGACAAAGATTTAGAAGCGAAATGGTGAAGCAGCTCAGAGTGCTAGAAATCGCACACATGTTTGGACATTGTTTTATATTTTGGGCATAACTTTCTTGTCTAAGCTCGGATTGAGGTAATTCAAGATGTTTTGTAAAGCTAAACGAAAGAGCTACAACCTTTATGTTTTCCATTTTTCCAAATTCTTCCTGCGTCGAAGTCCACATTGATGTGGAATTTTGTACATGTGCATTGTAAACCGCGCACATGCACGAGAAACCTTGCACATGTGCATAGATTCCTGAATCAAAGTTCTAAGATGATCCTCTCGTGCCCATGTGCGAGTTCCCAACTGCATGTGCATGCGTTGTGCTTGCTTATGTTGGGCTGCTATGCGATTTGGTATTTTCTAGGGTTCCGGATGTCCGTTTTGGACTCGTAAATATGTGTTTCGAAAATTATTTAGAGCCTTATGCTATGTAACATTTAAAAACTATAAATAAGAGGTCTTAATACCTCAAAATCACAGTTTTTGTTTCAACTTCCCTTTGGGGGCTGCAAGAGTGTTTAGACTATGCTTTTCTTTATTTGTCAAGAAGAGATAAAGATAGGTTCAAGATTGACAACCTTAGATTGAAAACTTGCTACTCTTTATTAGATAAGCATTCTTAAATATTTTTAAATATTTTTTGCACCATTTAAGTCTAGTTTTATTGTCTTTTTAATTGCTTTCTAGGGTTTAGAAGTATTTTTCTGTACCTTAAATTTAATGTTTTCTTTAATTGCTTTTCATAGATTAATGGTAGAGTAGTTTATTTGTTTTCATAGATTAATTATAATTTTAGTTCTTAGATTAATTTTAGTTAAATCTCTTTTATAATGATTTCTTCAAATAACGTTTCTGTCAAATAACCAGTACTTGTTAAACCAATCCTTGTGGGTTCGATCCCTACTTGCACTATATACTATTGATCCAGTATACTTACAGTATGTTATCTAGTTAATAGTTGGATGAGGAGATTATAAATTTTATAACTAGATATTTCACATATCAAGTTTTTGGCGCTGTTATATCTGGTAGAGATTAGGTCTTTGGCAATATCGGTAAACTTTGACAAGATTACACTTTGCAGTGTAAATTGGTTTTATTTGTTTTTGTTTCTTGTGTGTTTTCAATATTTTGAAAGAAAAAAAAAACAAAAATGATTTTCCTTTTTTGTGGTTTGTGTCACTTTTATTAAAAAAATTCAGAAAGATTTTCTCTTTTAATGGATAGTTTTGGCTTGTTATTAGTCTAAATTCTCCCATTTTTCTTGTTTTTGTGCTTTTGTATTAGTACTTGTTTGTGTTCTATTTTTGTGTCGCTCTTATAAGAACATGCAAGGAATGAATTGGAATAACTCATGCCAAAGATATTATCATCCTCATGACTATGGAAGCATGACCAATGAGCATATTTCTTATGATTATCCTCCTTACTCTTATGAATATCAAACGAGATGGTCAAACTATCCAAAATCTTTCTCAAGTTACCAATATTATCCCTAATCTTTACCAACACCTATAAAGCCTTTATATGCTTAATCAGAGAGCCCCAATTCTTTCAACCATCAATCCAAGAGTATGATGAGGCAAGATCAACAGACATCTGGATTGAAATTCAAGAACTTCAAAAATCAAAAGCTAAACTTCTAGAATCCATCAAAAGGTAACAAGACAAACATGTCCAAATTTAAGGAATGATAAATGGTGAAGAACATTGGACTCCAGCACTCCTACCAATGGATGAAGAACTGGTACATGAGGAACCAATTGAAAATGATTTGCAAGAAACTAGTTTCCTAGAGCCTCATGAATTTGAAGACATAACAACCGGGATGCTCAACATTTATGTAGAGGAATCACCAACTTTTCCTTTTCATGACTATGAAATCATCCCAGTTACAATAAAGGAAGTTCCACTTGGAGTGTCCATGGATGAAGAACCAAGTGACGGGGTAGAAGAAGAAGGATACCTTCTAAAAAGAGTGAGGTAGAAGATAATGAATACATATGCCGAAGTTTTATCTATCCTTGGGAATTTTTGATGCCCTAAGTAGTGGAGCACATTTACTAAGGATTACAACATCCTCGACACGACTCCTTGGCTTTACTAAGGAAGTATTTTCTTTTAATTCAATTTTTTATTTATACTTTAATTTATTATGTGCTTTAGTTTAAGAACTCAGTGGCGTAATAAAGGTTTTGAGTCTCGTAATTAGTTAAATTTATGTGTTTTATATTGTGAATTGCTTTAGTTATTCTTATGTAGCTGATGACAATGATGGTACGTTATTCAAGTATAGTTATGAGCAGTTCACTAGGGTTAGCTTTGAAAAATAAAAAGGAAGAAAAACAAAAACTTTCCAAAATAAAATCCAAAAAGATTTTCTTTTCTTTTATTTAGTGTCTTAATGGAAGAGAGTATCAGTCTTGAGGATTTGACTATTTAAAAGACTCCCTAACTACTGTATGGCAGCCTTTAGGATTTCTATATCCTTTTTGCCTAAAGTATTATAGAGGGTTAAAAAAAGATTTCTGTTTTTAGTAGTTGTTTTGAGTTCATTAACTTTTGTGATATGTTTCAATAATTTAAAAATGTTTCAAGGAGACTATGTGTTAGAGTATTTGGATTAAAAGTGTATATAAGCTTCTTTGATTTTTGATCCCTTATGAAAGTGTTATCACTATACACATCCATATTCCCTTGAGTGCAGGTGTAAAAGTGAGATATTTTTCATTGAATGTTAATAATAATTTCCTTGTGATAATTGTTTTTCTTGTGACATTCGTTGGAATTGTATGTGATTTTTAAACTTGTGAAGTATGAGTAAATATTAGACCAAGGAAATGAATTAGGCAAATTCTTTTGACCGTTTGAGCCAAAAAGCTTACGCAAATGTCATTTTATTCTTAATGTTAAAAGCCATATTTCTCTGTTTAACTATGTTATTTAGCTTACTTACTTCTTTTATTTTATCCTTCTTTATACCCATCACCTTAGTAGTTAGTGTGGGTGGTGCACAACATCAATACTATGTGTACAATGTTATGGAATGGTTGTGAAGATGTATTGTGTTTGTTGGGGAAAAAATCTATTCCATGACTTTAATATTTGTAATAATCTCCTACGTTAAGTAATGTTTTGTTGAAAAAAAAGGGAAAAAAAAAAGAAAAAAATGTTGAAAAAAAATGAGAAAAAAGAAAAAAATTACAAATAAAAGAAGGACAAATCCAAAAAAGAAGGACAATTCCTTCAAAGTTGTGTTAAGTGTTATGAATAAAGAAGGACAATTCATTCCAAGTTGTAATAAAAGAGGTATATTTTTGCCTTCTCAAGTGGTAGTTGGATAAATACTACGGTTGTTTGGTGAATGCTCTAAAGGATTATGGTTCGAAGTGATTCACTAATGTATCTAAGGTGATATGAGCTTCTTTTGTCCAAATACAAATCCTATCTTTATCCCCAGCCTACGTTACAAGTTTTAAAAACCTATTTGATCCTTGGTTTGAGTTCATTTGTATTAGTGAGTACAGTGTCTGCTAATTTCTTTCAACATGTTTGGCAGATACTTGCTAAATTTTTGTTCAATGGGTTTTTCATCGATTAGTGAGCGAGAGATGTCTGCTTTCATGAGTGGAAAGATGATCACTTTCATGGTGAATTGGGGTTGATTATCAAAGTTCTCTTATATATACATGTTTGCTTCATTTACCTGTTAGTATAGTTTTTCTTGTTAAGATTGTTGATACATTGAATAGACTAAATGCGTTTTGTGTCTTTTTTTGTTCTGTTTTGCTCGGAACTAGCAAAACCTTAAGTTGGGGGGTGTTTGATAGCCTTAAGAAATTAGGGTTATTCTTATTTTTTTCGTACAGTTTTGAACTAGTTTTGACACTTTTAGGTTTTATGTGTTTGTTTTCATACATTTTTGTTTCTATGTGTTAATATATGTTAAGCATAGTGTTTTAGTGTTTATTTTATATTATTTCACTTATATTTATGTGTCTATGTGTTTAGGGTTGTGTTTAGATTATTTACCTAATTCTTTCTGGAATTACAGTTCTTCGTGCATATTTTGTTCATCATTTATGTTTAGTCTTAGTTAGTTTTCAAGTGTTATTTTGGAGTTATATTATATATAATAATGTGTATTTTTGTTCTAGGGTAGCATAGGAAAAACGGCACATCAATTGAACGTCGGACGGAGAATTTAGAAGCAAAATGATGAAACAATGCAAGTGCTAGAAATCGCCCACATGTTTGGACACTGTTTTATATTTTGAGCATAGCTTTTCTGTCTGAGATCCAATTGACGTGATTCAAGATATTTTAGAAAGTTAAGAGAAAGAGATAGAATTTCCATGCTTTGTATTTTTCCAAATTATGCCAGTATCGAGATCCAAATCAATGTGGAAATTGGTATGTATGCACTCGAATCTGCACACATGCACAAGAATCCTTGCACGTGTGCAAATTCCATTATCAAAGTTCTAGGATGATTCTCTCGCGCACATGTGCGCACATTGTGCTTGCCTATGTTGGGCTGCTATGTGATTTTGGTGTTTTCTAGGGCTCCCGAGTATCCATTTTGGGCCTGTAAATATGCGTTCCAAATCTTATTTAGAACCCTACGCTATGTAACATTTAAAAACTATATATAATAGGGTTTAGGACCTCAAAATCACAGTTTTTCTTTCAGTGTCCCTTTGGGGCTGTAAGATTAGACTAGGATTTTTTTTATTTATCAAGAAGAGTTGAAGAGAGGTTCAAGATTGACAACCTTGGATTGAAAACTTGTTATTCTTCATTAGATAAGTATTCTTTAATCTTTTTAAATATTTCTTACTCCACTTAATTCTATTTTTATTGTCCTTTTAATTGCTTTCTAGGGTTTAGAAGTATTCTCTCTGTGCCTTCAATTTAATGTTTTCTTTAATTGCTTTTTATTGATTAATGGGTAGACTAGTTTATTTGTTTTCACAGATTAGTTCTTAGATTAATTTTAGTCAATTCTCTGTCATAATGATTTCTTCAAATTGCGTGTGAATCAAATAACCGGTAATTGTTAAACCAATCCTTGATATCTGTGGATTTGATGTTCGGTAGAATATTGATTAGATTTTTGAGAACAATGAATAAGTAAAAAAAAAAAAACCTTAATTATCCTAATAAACTCCCACACATTCGCAAGTATACGAGGTGAGTTTGTATATAGGATGAGTAAGGATCGCTCCCATGAGAACTATTGGAATAAGTACTAAGTTCACAAGCCTATTTACTAGCTAGACAAAATAATCAAGATTTTTTTATTAAACTTAAACTATATTTAATAACATGAAATTAAAATAAAGACAAGAATGTAAATTACTATTCCTATGAAAAGCAATTTAATATAATTGAATAAAAACCTAAATCAATCTACCCTACTTGAAAGAATTTATTCAAGAACATGAAATTAAATTAATCTACTCTATAAAAGGGATTAAAAACGATGAAATAAAGCCCTAACTACTAAACTAGGAAAGCAATTAAAAATTTAAAAACAATAAGACAAGAACAATAATTAAAGAACAAGGACACAATGAAAAAAAAAATTTAAGAATTGCAATAAGATAAATCAAACTCAGTAATTGCAGTGAAAATCAATGTTGACGATCGTTGAATTTTGAAATCTTGACAAGAGAATAAAATTATAGTTTGAACACTTGAGAAAATCTACCCTGTTGGTCCCAAAGCAACTTAAGAGGGGGGGTGAATTAGGTTTCTAAAAATACGTTTAAAAATATTAAGATTTTCCAAATAAAAATTGATATAATAGAATCAATGAAACAGTGAAGTAAGAAAGAGAGAAAATTAAACAGCCAACACTTCAAAGCTAACAAGCTTGAAGTATCAAATCACTACAATGCTTCACACACTTGGTGAGGCAATAATCTTTACAAAGTATGAAAATTCTTGCTCACACTAAAACTCTTTTAGTTGAGCCAAGAATTTTACGTACAACCACACTTTCGTACAAGATTATTACTCCACTCAAAATTGAATTGCACTCTAAAATGCACACTAATACAATAAAGCACTATAGCCAATTTGTACCAAATGAATTGCTCTTTTCTAAGGCTTGTATTCAATGTATTAGATGATCTTAACAAAATATCAAACCAGTTATTTTAGGAGCAATAAATGGTGGTTGCAACTACTTCCCAACGGCTAAATAATAAATGCACAAAAAGTAGCTGTTGGGGTTTCGGACGTCCGAGATAAGTAGGATGCATCCGACACAACGTCCGATCTCCATGCAGTTGGTGAAGAACTTCGTTCAGACGTCCGTGCATGCGTCCGTTCCATCGTCCGAAGGGTGCTTCGGACGGTCATGTTCATCTGAAAGAGACTTCGTTCGGACAGTTGTGTGCGTCCGTTGGAGAAGCAGTAAGATCCTTGCTTTCTGCCTGTTGGTTCAGACGGTGGAATGCGTCCGAACACCTTGTCTCCAGCAAAACAAGTAACAGACCTACAAACTTGTTTACATAGTTAAGTGCTTATGTCATAATCAAAATAAGGTTTGGAAAACATCAATCTCCCCCTTTTTGATGATGACAAATATTCATGGATAGACTTAACAGGCTATAATTATGTAAAATCAATCAGATATGAGTGATGACCAATCATTTTGCAATATAAATTACTACTCCCCCTTTTGACATCATCAAACAAAGCTCCCCCTGAGAATGTACAAATATTCAACAGAACTAGAGCAAAAATTCATAAAAAGGATTAAACCCCAAGTATTCAGCAGGAGAAAACCCAAATATTCAACAGGACTAGTTCAAGGTAATACATAAATTGGTAAATCTAAGAGCAATTCTAACTAAGCAAAGGAAAAAACAAAGAAATGCCAAAAACTAAAAAATAGAATATTAAAGGAACTAATTCGAGTAATTTTTCTTCTTGGAGCGTTTTTCGATCTTTTGGCATTTGGAAGGAGCATCATCATTAGTAGCCTCACTGTCTTCATCTGCTTCAATACGGCATTGCATGATGAAATTGAAGTGTCGTCAACATCCTCATCATCGCCTTCATCTTCATTGGCAGCACCTTGATTATTTGCGTCCTCTTCGTCGTCCTCACGAACAAAGCGATCCCCATCTTCAGCATTGTCATCACTATCGTCGGTAAAGGAGTCGAGTGGATATTGTGATTGAATGTTGGTAAATTGAACCTGAGCAGAAGTAGACATGCCTAGGCTAAGTGCCTTTTGGAGAATCACCTGACAAGTTTCAAGTCGCTTTAACTTACGATTAGTGCGACGTTGAAAGCAACTTACTTGAGTGCTCAAGGAAGTGAGAAGGCTGCAGATTGAGAAAGTGAGGGTTCAGAGAAAGATGGATGAGGATCATGGAATGGTGGAGGTGTTTGAGGAGGAGGAGAATGTGGAATTGCCAAACCAGAGGTAGAGGCCTGGGATTTTGAACATTCAATATCAAAAGCTGCCTTAGTTAACCATTGATCGTTGAAAAAATGGAGGCCATTTCGTTCAATATAAGATTTGTTGAAAAGGGGGAAATTGTTTGTTGCCGCTGAAAGGGACATCAAGGAAATCAAACACTTTGGTGAGAAATTTTCCAAAAGTAATGTTTCTTCGGGAACAGCTTAAGTTTAAGAAAGAGTTCCCACAGGGAGCAAAAGAGATACCCAAAGTCAAGAGGAATGCCCTTGAAAACACAAAAAAATAAGTAAAGCTGCATTTTTCCGGGCTCAGTGCGATGCCCATCGGTTGGTAACAGCAAATTCGTGACAAGAGTGTACAGAATGTTTAGTTCAGGAGTTAGCAATGTGGTTTTGGCTTCCGAGGCCTGTTTGAAATTGATGTTAAAAATAGCTCTGACCTCATCAATGTCAAATCGAGTATCAATAGCGGGCCATTTATCTAAGGAAAAGAAATAAGAGAAATCATTTGCATTTGAGACTTCACATTCAAAAATAGTGTTGATGATATTGGAGGAAATCTCAAGATTGGTGCTGTTTACACGAGAAATTAATGTACGAACAGTGGGGCCTTTTCGAAGATTGGTTGTGAATTGAAGCACCATGTCATGAGATTAATATACACTAGGTGACCCCAATTTTGTTTTTCAAAGCATGATTTGACAATGGAAATGGATTATATTCATGAAAAAGACTCTGAGAAAGCAGGACGTTGAACAATTATAGACTTGCTCAGAAGAGATGTATACCGTTCGGATGCCTTGACATCCATGAATTTTGGTAAGGTTGGATTTGAGCAGACTTGAGGATTAGCAGACAATTCCCCAAGCACCAGAGCTTTCCCTTTTGTTTTTCATCCACGAGTTGCTATAGAAGAGCCTCCACGGGATTTAACCATTGTAAATGAAAGGAAGAGAGAGGAGAAAAAAATAAATTTTTTTTTTGAAAGGTTGGTGGGAATTTGATGAAATGAGATGGTAGATGGGTGAAATTAGGTACAATAAGGGTGATGAATATGTTGGAAATGACAATTTTCCAAACAATTTATGGAGAGAGAGAAGGAATTTGGAGGAGATTTTGGAGAAAAATTTTTGCCAGAGAGGGTTTCGGGGGTTAGGGTGAGTTCAAAATGGGTAAAATTGACTATTTTAATCGAATAGGGAGACCCTTTCGGACGGCCAAAGACCGATGATTGGTGTGCGTCCGATGAAGCGTCCGAAATCTGATGAACGGACGGCCGATGGAAGAGCCAGTGCGTCCAATGTTCTTTCAGACGGTGGTAAGCGTCCGGAAGAATTCCAGAGAAAAAATGAAGAAATTGAATAGCGTTCGGATGATTATAAGCATCCGAGGAAGAGAGGAGGTTTTCGGATGATAGAGAGCGTCCGAAAGATAGTGTTGTTCGGACGAGCGAGTGCGTCCGAACGAAGAGATTATGCCAAATTGATTTGTAAAATCGCCAAACATTTTCTGAGAGATTCAAAGCGATCTAAAGCCAAGGGTTTTGTAAAAATATCAGCCAGTTAATCTGAAGTAGGCACAAAATCAACACGAATTTCCTTTTTACACACAAGATCTCTAATAAAATGATGCTTAACATCAATGTGTTTGGTTCTAGAGTGCATAATAGGATTTTTTGTGAGACTAATTGCACTAGTGTTGTCACACTTTATAGGCACACAATCAAAAACAACACAGCAAATTCTTTCAGAGTATGTTTCATCCAAAGAAGTTGAGCACAACAATTTGTAGCAGCAATGTATTCGGCTTTAGCCGTAGAAAGAGAAATAGAATTTTGTTTTTTGCTAAACCAAGACACAAGACAATTTCCCAGGAAAAGACAGATACCACTGGTACTTTTTCTATCAATTTTACACCCATAAGAGTCAGCGTCAGAATAACTAATTAAATCAAATGTAGAGGATTTCGGATACCACAAACCAAAATTCATTGTACCCTTCAGATATCTAAAAATTCTTTTTACAGCTATCAAGTGCGATTCTTTAGGGCAAGATTGAAATCTAGCACATAAACAAACAGCAAACATAATATCTGGACTACTGGCTGTTAAGTAAAGTAGGCTTCCGATCATACCTCTATAGTGTTTTTCATCAACACCATTACCTCCTTCGTCTTTATCAAGTTTGGTTGAAGTGCACATAGGCGTACCAACTTGTTTGCAGTCTTCCATTCCAAATCGTTTGAGTAGCCTTCTCCTTTGTAAACTTGATTTGTGTAATAAACGTTCCTTCCTTTGTTTGGTGAACTTTTAGTCCTAGGAAAAATTGTAACTTGCCCATCATACTCATCTCAAACTCTTCTTGCATTAAATGTGAAAAGTCCTTGCACAAACTTTCATTAGTTGCTCCAAAAATAATATCATCAACATAAATTTGAACAATTAACAACCCATTTAAATCTGTTTTTGTAAAAAGAAGGGTGTCCACTACACCTCTTTTAAATCCATTTTCAATCAAGAAACCACTTAATCTTTCATACCAAGCTCTTGAAGCTTGTTTCAAACCATATAAAGCTTTAGAGAGTTTGAAAATATGATTTGGAAGATTTTTATTTTCAAAGCCCGGAGGTTGTTCAACGAAAACTTCTTGATCGATAAAACCATTTAAAAATGCTCTTTTGACATCCATTTGAAATAATTTGAAATCATTGAAACATGCAAATGCGAGAAACATGCGAATGGATTCTAATCTAGCTGGTTTCCACGGGTGCAAAGGTTTCATCAAAGTCAATACCTTCTTCTTGAGCATAACCTTTTGCAACAAGTCTAGCTTTGTTTCTTATGATTTCACTTTTGTCATTTAATTTGTTTCTAAAGACCCATTTTGTTCCAATTACGGGATGAGAAGATGGCCTTTCAACCAAGGTCCATACGTTATTTTTCTCAAATTGACTAAGTTCATCTTGCATGGCATTAACCCAAGATTCATTATTCAAAGCAACATCTACATGTTTAGGTTCAATGTGAGAAAGTAATGCACAATTACTATTCAAAGGTTTATGAGAATGAGTAGTTATCCCATCGGATAGATCACCTATGATTAAATCTTTAGGGTGACCAGAGACGAATCTCCAAGCTTTCGGAAGATCTTTTGGAGCATCCTCATTCTTTTCTTTTTCATCATCTATTTGATGGTCGTTGACATCATTGCTTGATCTGATCTCTTGATGATCTTCATGAATAGTGAGCTTTTCGATCTCCTGATATTAGAATACCTACATCTTCATCTTCGCACAAAATTCTTTGAGATAACATCATTAGCTTCATCAAATGTAACATGCACAACTTCTTCAATCAAGAGCGCTCTTCTATTGTAAACTCGGTATGCTTTCTTGTCACTAGAATACCCTAGAAAAATTCCTTAATCTGATTTTTTGTCAAATTTTCCAAGGTTTTCTTTGATTTTTAAAATAAAAAATTTGCAACCAAAAACTTTGAAATAGCTCACAACGGGTTTTTCACAAAAAAGGAGTTCATAAGGAGTTTTGTTTAAAAAGGATCTTAATAAAACTCGATTCATGACATAACAAACCGTGTTAACAGCTTCGGCCCAAAAGTATTGTAGTAAGTCGCATTCACTAATCATAGTTCTAGCGGTTTCTTGAAGAGTTCTATTTTTCCTTTCAACAACACCATTTTGTTGAGGGACTCTAACAACCGAAAATTCATGAAAAATACCTTGTGATCACAAAAATTGAGAAAACCTCCAAATTTAAATTCGGCACCATTGACACTTCTTAAACGAATGATTTTTAAATTCAACAAATTTTGAATTTTGGAAAACAATTTTACAAATTTTTCAAAAGCCTCATTTTTGTGAACAAGAAATAATACCCAAGTGTACCTAGAATAGTCATCTACAATAACAAAGGCATACTTACAACCACCAAGACTAGCATGTTGAGTAGGTCCATATAAGTCTAAATGCAACAATTCTAGAGGTTTATGAGTAGACACAAAATTCTTTGGTTTAAAAGAAACTTTGATTTGTTTACCAAATTGGCATGCATCGCAAATTTTGTTTTTAAAAAATTTTAGTTTTGGCAAACCTCTTACCAAATCCTTTTTAGCAAGTTTTTCAATCAAATCCATGTTAAAATGACAAAGTCTTCTATGCCAATGCCAAGGATCATCCATGAAAGCGGTCAGATATTTTACATTGCTATTGCTAATTTTATCACGATGAATCACATAAACATCATTGTGCCTAGTGCATTTTACCTTGAATAAAACAACAAGATTTTTATCAAGGATAAGACATTCATGCTTGGTAAAAAATACATATAAATTTTTATCACAAAGTTGACTTACACTTAATAAATTATAGTTCAAATTATCAACAAGAAGCACATTCCTAATCAAGGTTTCACCATTTTTACCTACATCACCAATGCTGATTGATTTTGCTTTATTGTTGTCTCCAAATGTGACTTTTCCACTATTTTTTGATATGAGATTTGTGAAGAGAGAAGCATCACCCGTCATGTGCCTTGAACATCCACTATCTATGAACCTCTTAGCATTGTTGGTGATGTTAAGTGCCTACACAATAAATCAATAGATAACTTTTGGTACCCACATTTTCTTGGGTCCATTTGAGTTAGTGAAATTGCTATCAATCCATGTCACTTTCATTCCAAGTTTTTCATTCTTCTTGAGATAACACATATTCTTAACATGTCCATGTTGTTGGCAATATCTACAAGTAGTATTTTTATTTCAACACATATAAAGATGATTTTGATTTTACAAAACATAAGTCATCCCTTCTAAACATGATAAAATTTTTGTTGATTAATACATTTCTATTTCTTTTCAAATCAACAACATTTTCTTTCTTTCTAGTCAAGAGAACATCCAAATCATCCAATCTTTTCTTCAAGGAGGCTTGTTCTTCCTTGACCTTTGATCTCACATGCATTCTTTTCTTCAAGTCACAATTTTCTTGTGATAGCCTATTATTTTCATTCACAAGTTTAGAGTTAGCATTCAATAAAGCATTTGATTTCTTCGCTAAGTCCTTATTTCTAGCATATGATTCCTTTAAGCTATTATGCAATTTCAAAATGAAAGCTTCATGATCACTTTCATCATTTTCATCATTAGAGTCATAGTTAGAATTTAACTCATCATCTCCAATGGCCATAAAGGCCATTTGTGCCGACTCCATTTCTTCTTCGACTTCTCCTTCGGAGTTGCAATCATCCCATGTGATTTGAAAGATAGCTTGAATCTAGGTTTTCTTCCTTCCTTCTTTTTCTTGGAAGGGCACTCATTTGCAAAGTGTCCGAGTTGACCACATTCAAAACATTTTTCGTTTTGCTTCTTCATTTCAAGCCTTGTCTTTCCTTTGAAATTATTTGAATTTGTAGCTCCACCTCTTCTCATTTTTCGTTTGTGGATGTAATGTTTAAGCAATCCTTTGGTGATGAGTGCAAGATCTCCTTCATCAAGATCTTCATCTTCTAGAGCAATGCTCCTTCTTGGCCTTGCTTCTTTATCATCCACCACTTTGGCCTTCAACTTCAATTCATAAGATGTAAGAGAATTGATTAACAATTCAATAGGCATTGAATTTAAATTCTTGGCTTCCTCTATAGCAATTGTTTTGGTATCCCATTCTTTGGATAGAGCATTTAGGATTTTTCTATTTTTTTCACCCAAAGAATACTCCTTACCCAAGGCTTCAAGATCCTTAATGATGTCATTGAACCTATAATACATTTTGGTGTCAATATTTTCATGTGGTTCCATCTTGAAGGACTCATACTTGGCAACAAGTAAGGATTTCTTTTGCTCACGAACATCGTCGCTCCCTTCATGGATTTCCTTCAATTTTTCCCAGATTTCTTTAGCGGAAATGCATCCCTTCACTTGAGTTGATTCATTTGCATCCAAGGCATTGTATAGCACATTCATGGCTTTTGCATTTAACGTCAAGTTTTCCTTGTCTTGTGGAGTGAGCTCATCCCTTGTCTTTTCTCTTCTTCTATTTGTGTGATCATCAATGATAGTAGCTTCAAAAGGACCTTCATTGACAACATACCACAAATCAATGTCAATAGATTGCAAAAATATTTTCATTCTATCTCTCCAACTAATAAAATTTGCGCCATTAAACATAGGGAGCCAAGTAACGGATTGACCCTCAAAAAATAGAGCATTGTTGGTTGCCATAATAGTTCTTTTCTCCAAAGCAATTTAAGCAATAAAATGAGACCAAGCTCTGATACCATAATTGTTGGTCCCAAAGCAACCTAAGAGGGGGGAGAATTAGGTTTCTAAAAATACTTTCAAAAATATTAAGATTTTCCAAATAAAAATTGATATAACAGAATCAATGAAACAGTGAAGTAAGAAAGAGAGAAAATTAAACAGCCAACACTTCCAAGCTAACAAGGTTGAAGTATCAAATCACTAGAATGCTTCACACACTTGGTGAGCCAATAATCTTTACAAAGTAGGGAAATTCTTGCTCATACTAAACCTCTTTTAGTTGAGCCAAGAATTTTACGTACAACCACACTTTCGTACAAGATTATTACTCCACTCAAAATTGAATTGCACTCTAAACTGTACACTAATACAATAAAGCACTATAGCCAATTTGTACCAATATTGCTCTTTTCTAAGGCTTGTATTCAATGTGTTAGATGATCTTAACAGAATATCAAACCAATTATTTATAGGGGCAATAAATGGTGGTTGCAACTGCTTCCCAACGGCTAAATAATAAATGCACAAAAAGTAGCCGTTGGGGTTTCGGACGTCCGAGATAAGTAGGATGTATCCGACACAGCGTCCGATCTCCATGCAGTTGGTGAAGAACTTCGTTCGGACGTCCGTGCATGCGTCCGTTCCATCGTTCGAAGGGTACTTCGGACGGTCATGTTCGTCTGAAAGAGACTTGATTCGAACAGTTGTGTGCGTCCGTTGGAGAAGCAGTAAGATCCTTGCTTTCTGCCTGTTGGTTCAGACGGTGGAATGCGTCCGAGAAGCTTGACATAGTTCGGACGGTGCAATGCGTCCGAACACCTTGTCTCCAGCAAAACAAGTAACAGACCTACAAACTTGTTTACATAGTTAAGCGCTTATGTCATCATCAAAATAAGGTTTGGAAAACATCATACCCTACTTATAAATTATTATTCTAACTATTGAAAACTAAAAACTAATGACGCATGCCTGGGCACTGTGTAACTATCATGCCGGGGTGCCACTTCCAAAAATTGAAGATTTGACCTATTGGTCTTCCACGCGCCTGGGCGCTGCAAATTGGTCGCGCATGGGCGTGGCTGGCAGCTCCTACTGTATATTAATCCTCAATTTTAACCATGATACATGTTGAGTTTGGATAATTTCAAAACATGAAAGTTGTAGCACTACGTCTCATCTTCCCAAAACATCTTGAATCACCCCAATTGGACCTAGGACACGAAAGTTATGCCAATCTACAAAACTGCGTTCACATTGCTCCTCGCCAGTGCACGTAAATTCCAATTTTGTGATCAATTTTAACTCTTTCTTCACTCAAACCCTACGAAACTCAAAATAAACTATTTTAGCTCATAATTACTCAATTCTTGCTTATGCATCACTAAAAATGAGATAAACGATACATAAAATATACAATATTTACAAGGTTATCAACTACTCCACACTTAGTTTTTCATTGTCCTTGAGCAAAATATATAAATAAATCCCAAACATACTCAACACATCTCATCAATTATCCACATGAATAACCATGAACCAAACTATCATATAGGGATAAGAAAAATAGTCAAATGATAATAAATCCCTATATATCAATTCCAGTGTAGGTTTGTGCCTAGTCATACAAAAATAACTTTTAAGACACTCAAATCAAATCATGCAAACCCTTTGAATTTTTATAAACACTCTATAGCTTACACTTCTTACATTTCTCCACAAATGTAAACAATTGACTCGACTTAAATTAGATAGGACTTTTAGCTTGTAATGTAAGGCTAGGGTCTTGACTAACAAAGAAAGGAAAAAGGATAAAGAAATAAGAATAAGAGCTTTAAATTTCAACCCTACTAACCAACACTTTGTAAAATATCTCCCTTATTTTTTCCTTTGAATCGGAATGCTACTTCATTTTTTATCTTTTTTTTCGATTACCCAAAATGGTTACCAGTGGTAGGCACTACCCGCAAAAAAATCTATGCAGTTACCAGTGATAAGTACTACCTGCAATGGTCAACGCATCTCTTTTTTCTCTTTTCTTTTAACATCCCTACACCTTACTGTAGCACAACCATTCTTTCTAACACTCTCACACAACTACCTTCCATCCTTATATCCCCTTAACAATTAATGTGGTATTAAAGCTCTTATGTACCATTTAGGATAGCTCATAAAAGTAGATAAAAATAAGTTTGAAAAGAAAATGAATGACACTTCTGTCCATTCAAAATAAATTAAGGCTCGAGTAGGGTTCGAAGGATAAATTTTACAATAAGGTTGGCCTGAAAGGCTCAAATATCCAAAGAAATGCCTACTCTCGTCTTTAAATCAAATCAAATTATCTAAAATTTCACATCGAAAATGTAATAAAGTAAGTGTTTGGAGGGCAATATAAGTGAATAGACACAATTACCTCTTACTACCAAAAAGCAACTACATTGTAGGGCTGTTAGTGCTCAAAAATTAGAAATCATACTAGAAAAATATTAACACCGACTACCCTACTCATGACAACTTAGCTCAAAAATTATCTTGTAGAAAATAAAAAAATAAAAAACATGCTAAGCAATTTGTTGAATAGAATTTTCAAAAATTTGAAAAGCTCTCAAATCAAAATCTAAGCTATAAATATGAAAGAAAAAATTGAATGAAACGAACAAACAAACCACCAAACAAATCGAATTTAAGAAAACTCCCCCACTCCACACTTAAAGTATAGCATTGTTCCCAATGCCAAAATGAAGAGTAAAAAGGAAAAAAAGGAAACTTCTCTGTCAATGAAAAACGTTTGGTGCCGTTTGTGTTGAACTAAATACCCTTGAGTCGAAGTCGAAAACATAAACCACTAAACATAACAAAACAAAACATAAAACCCTTGAGATATTAAGAAAAACAAATCAAGAAACTAAACCAAAAACATAAGAAATAAAATTAAGAAAAAACATGGGTTGCCTCCCATGTAACGCCCTTGTTTATAGTTTTAGGCTTGACTATTGCAGTCCCAGTCATGTGAGACATGCTAGCGTGGTTGGCTACCCCTTTCTTTAGGCCTACCATGGAAAAGTTTAATCCTACTCTTCTTACAATACTATCAATTCTTGATTCCCAGCTTTTCCTTGAAAAAATCCACATTTCCTTGTAGTCACCAAAGCCAATGTCCTCATTAGCACGTCCGATTGTTTTTCAAACCATTTTCTCTTCTTTTTGTGTTCTTTAAACTTTTGGACATCAGAAACTTTTCAATGCTTTGTATAACTTTCTTGATCCTTTCTCACCCCTCACACATCGATGGGTGGATTTGATTCTTCATTTGATTTTCCAATAGAAGGATCAAGTGAATGATTAGCACATTTCTCTTGAAAAATAGGAAAATTATCATTATAATAAAAAACATCAATTTCAACCGATTCATTTTCAATCTGTAAAATTAACTTTCCTTTATTAACATATATCAATGCATGTGTGGTTGATAAAAATGGCTTCTTAAGAATCAACGGTATTTCATTGTCCTTGCCGATGTCCAACACCAAGAAATCAACGGGAAACACCAACTTTTCTACTTGAACAAGCATGTCCTTCAATAAGCCATATGACTGTTTCCTTTCAATCAAGTCCGCGAGTTGGAGTGTAACTCTAGTCAATTTGGCGTTGGTGATTCCTAACTTATCATAAATGGATTTCGGCACGATGTTCATACTAACCCCTAAATCACAAAGTGAATGATGCAGCGTTGTTCCTCCAATATTCACTAGTACTGAGAAGTTACTAGGACCTTTGAGTTTTGGGGGTAATCTCTGTTGAAAAATTGCAGTACACTTGGCATCGAAATAAATTTTCTCACCATCATCCCATTTCCATTTCCTTGCAAATAAATCCTTCATAAACCATGCGTAGTTGGGCATTTTGTTGAACACATCAACCAAAGGAATGTTGACATTAACTTTATTGAACATGTTGATGAATTGTTGAAATTTTTGTCTTTTTCATCCCATCTGAAATTATTGAGTCTTTGAGGGAATGGAACCTTTACGAAGCATGGAAATTCAAAGGCTCCACTACGTACTTCTTTATCAACTCTTTGTTTTCATCCATTTTTAGATCATCTTGTCATCATCACAACCATCTTTATTCTTCTCCTCAATCACCTTGGAGTTTTTCTTCTCTTCTTCTTTACCATCCTCTTGTTTTTAATTCGGCACAACTAACTCTTTTCCACTTCTTAGTGAAATAGCATTGCATTGTTGTTTCAGGTTTGGGATTGTATAACTTGGCAATGCTCTAACCGGTCTCTCATTGTTTTGTCGAGTTATTTGTCCCAATTGTAACTCAAGGTTCCTCATGGTAGCCCGCAAATTTTCATGCTATCTTTGCAATCTCTCAAGATCTCTTCTCAGATTATCATCATTGGGTGTATCATGATTCACATATACAGGATAATTGGATTTTGAGATGGTGGTCTTGGTGGTGGAGGTTGGTATACGCTATTTTGTTGAGGTAGAAAGTTTTGGCCATACCTTTGATGTGGTGGTTGATATGGTCTAGATGATGAGGTTTGGTTGGAAAATTTTTGTTGTGGTTTGTTGGTCTGAAATGAAGGATTGCTTTTACACATTATTTTGGTTAGTCCAAGAAAAGTTTGGATGATTTCACTAAGGGTTTTATGTAATTCCATAGTATGTGGGCTGATTATGTGAGTTAGAATTTTGATTAGAACCGTATTGAACCGGCAAGCATCACTGAAGTCTCATAAAAGCCATTTTGGTTATTTCCTCTGTAGAAATCACAACTCAGGATCCCTTGAGATGTTGAACCAATAGAGTTCACCGAACTCTTTCCCATGTTCTTTACAGCCTTGGTCAAGTTTGTAACGGCACTCATCATTATGTTCTACTGAGATAAGAAAGTATCATAATTAGGCAACTTCTTGGACCTTGGCTTGATTTATTTGCTGTTGTTGTCAAACTACAAGAGTTAGTTATTGCTCCATGATAGTAACGAGTAGATTCTATTCTCTCGAACAACTCTTGCGCTTCTTTCAGAGTCTTGTAGGGAACCGAACCTCCCACACTTGCATCAACAATCAATCCCGTCTTTGGAAATAGTCCTTAAGATTTTAGAAGGTTTGAACTTGCAGCCATGGAGGTATAGCATGGTGCAATCACTTCCTCAACAGTTCGATGAAGTGGTCCTACGCTTCGCCTAAGATCTTTTCAGTGATTTGTCTAAATGATGTGATCTCGTTTCGGAACTTAGCAGTCCTAGATGATGAAAAGTGTTTGGCGAGGAACTCTTGAGCGAGTTGGTCTCATGTTGTGAAAGTATCTTGTCTATATGACTGCAACCATGACCTTGCCCTATCACGTAAAGAAAAAGGGAATGATCTCATCCAGATACAATCGGGGTGGACTCTATTGTATCGGAATGTATCAATGACCTCCTCAAACCTGATTAAGTGCTCATAAGGATCTTCATTGGGTCCTTTTGCAAACATAGCGTGTGTTTGGAGAATTTGTATCAGTGCAGGTATAATTTCAAAGTTATTCGCTTGCACGGGCAGTCGAGCAATACTAGAACTCGCCCCCTCGAAAATAGGTATGGCATAATCTCTAAGATGTCGGGTCTACGCAATGGTTAGCATTAGCATTACCATTGTTTCCTGCAACCTCGTCTTGTTCATTCACAGTTTGGTTTGGATTCTTCATTAGATTGTCACCTTGGGTAGAGTCTTGTCGTTTACGATTTCTACTTATATTCTGTTCAATCTCCAAGTCAATCAGATAAAGTGGTTGATTGGACGAATGAGCATCTATCATAAACTACAAAAAAAAAAAAACAAAAACTAAAGAAATAATCCAAATAAAATCTAGAGAACAAGCAATAATTATAAATAAATAACAAAAGAAATAAAAAGTCTAATCTAGTAAGACTTACTATACCTAATATTGTTACCAAACAAAAATAGTCCCCGACAACGGCGCCGAAAATTTGATCGGTAGAATGTTCATTAGATTTTTGAGAACAATGAACAAGTCATAATATAAAAAAAAACCTTAATTATCTTAATCAACTCCCACACACTCGCAAGTATACGAGATGAGTTTGTATATAGGATGAGTAACGATCGTTCCCACGAAAACTTATTGGAACAAGTACTAGGTTCACAAGCCTATTTACTAGATTCACGAAATAATCAAGAGTTTTTAATTAAACTTAAACTAAATTTAAGAACGAGAAATTAAAATAAAGAAAACAATGCAAATTACTATTCCCACAGAAAGTAATTAAATATAATTGACTAAAAACCTAAATCAATCTACCCTGCTTGCAAGAATTTAATCAAGAACAATAATTTAAATTAATCTACTCTATAAAAGCGATTAAAAATGATGAAATAAAACCCTAACTACTAAACTATGGAAGCAATTAAGAATTTGAAAGTAATAAGATAAGAACGATAATTAAAGAACAAGACCACAATGAAAACAAATATTGAATTTCAATAAGATAAATAAAACTCAGTAATTGTAGTGAAATTCAATGTTGATGATAGTCGAATCTTGAATTCTTGACAAGAGAACAAAATTCTAGCTTGAACATTTGAAAAAATCTACCCTACATCTAAATTATTGTTCTAACTATGCATGAAAACTAAAAACTAATGATGACCGATAATATATTCTCTTTTCTCCCCTTGTCTTGGTATATTTATAGGTAAAATTAGGATTTTAGGGCTCTAGAATGATAAGTACATGAATTCTCACATAAACGGACCCACGGGAAGAATTTCTTGTAACATAATCACACCCATGAAATCTGTCCTACGACGCACGCCTGGGCGCTGCATTACTATCACACTTGGGCGCAACTTCCACAAACAAAGATTTGAGCTACTGGTCTTCGCACTTGGGCGTTGCAAATTAGTCACGCATAGGCGCGCCTGGCAGTATCTGCTCCAAATTCCTCCTCGTTTTTTACCATGATGCATGCCGAATTTGAAAAAATTCAAAACATGGAAGTTGTATCACTATTCTTTGCTTTCCAAAATATCTTGAATCAACCCAATTGGAGTCAGGACAAGAAAGTTATGCTTAATCTACCAAACTATGTCCACATTGCTCCTTGCCCGAGCACGTAGATTCTAATTTTGTTTCAAGTTTCCTCTAATTTTGTGATCAATTTTTACTCTTTCTTCACTCAAACCCTACAAAACTCAAAATAAAACATTTTAGGTAATAATTACTCAATTCTTGCTTATGTGTCACTAAAAATGAGGTAAACGATACATAAAATATACGATATTTATGAGCTTATCATTCGACCCCCCTACTTCTACTATATACTATTGAACCCGTAAACTTGCGGTGCGTTATCTAGTTAATAGTTGGATTAGAAGATTATAAATTTGATAACTTGATAATTCACATATCATAACCTAAACGACCAAAAGTTACATCGGTCAACTGGATAGCTCCTCAGCATCGCTGGTTTAAACTTAATATAGATGGGGCTTCAAAGGGTAATCCTAGACCATCATCAGGTGGAGGATCATCAGGGATAATTCTGGCTCTTTGGTGGCTGGTTTCTCAAATTTTTTTGGATATACTACAAATCTGGTTGCTGAAGCAAGGCATTATCGGATGGTATCACTTTGTGAAGAGTATCAACTTCCAGCTTAATAATGTGGGAATTGAATTAGATTTTGAAGTATTGGTTAACATTCTCTCCAAGTCAGAAGGTACTCTATGGTAGATCGATAATTTCATTCAACTGATCTTGAACAAAATTCAAGCGTTGAACTTCAAAATCAAACACATTTTCAGAGAGGCAAATCAAGTAGTTGATTTTCTTGCAAATGAAGGTTTCTTAAATAGTACTTATACCTTGTACAATCAATTATCACTTCTTAGAGTAGCCAGTAGTTTTACATTATTAGAGAACCAAGGTTGTCCTTATATTAGAAGGTGTAAGTAGATATGTTTTTTGCACTTTGGTTTCAAAAGGTTTTATGTTTTTGAAATATTCTTATTTGTTGGAGGTCAAGGTTATTATGTTCCCCTCCTTGTATTATTCATCATTTTATTAATAAAAATCGAGAGTAATGCCCTCCCCACCAATATTCTAGTGGTTAGTTAATTTTTTTTTTTAAAAGTTAATTCTAGTCTTAAAACTAAAACTGCCTATCCTAATAGTCAACAATAAAAAAAAAAAAAAAAATCTCTTTTTCGTATGTGGACATCTAACAGTTGAAACACATAAACATGGTACCGCAACTTATCCAGAATACAGTAACAACAGGGAAAATGTTTCATGTCCCGAACACTATAGTTACAAATTATAAATTCGACAAATTGCTCAATCTATCATATTGCATGCTATCAATCTACTGCAACAATATATTGTCTGACATGTATATTAAAATCGAAACAAATCACCTGGACTACTATAGGCTTTATCAAGACATAATTCAAACTGAATTATATCAAGGTCTTATAAATAGTATTCTATTCGCATGCTATATTTTTACCCTCTTAATTCCTTGGTGCCAAACCGATTCCCCAAATAGAATAAGTACAGAATATTTTACTGATCATAACAGCCGTAGAATTGTGAAATTCAATTTCTATTTTCAGAGCTGCCATGTACAACAAGGTATCTTCTAGTGTGTGATGTGGAGATGGACATTCATCTAACAATATAACTGCGACCAAAGAGGCACTTGGAATATTGTTCCCTTTGTGACCAGTGTTACTAAAGATCAATATTTTACCTTTTCTGACCACATTCATGTCGTTTAGCGGTCAGTGGAAAGATGAGTAGGGGTTCATGCTCAATATTTCTGCAATAAAGCTTGTGATTTCAAGTCGTAGATATGGCAATGCTTGTAATCAGTTTTGCATTTTGTGCTCAATGTTGAAGAAATACAACTAAAGATGTTTTGGAACGTCTTCTTTTGGAAGCGAAATAGTGATTAAGTGATACATTTGTGCTTACACTCCGAATGCGTATGCACTTTTGTTCCTTTCAAGGAATTTTGCATCTGTTTATATAAAGATGAATGAGTTGTTGTAAGGTCGAATGAACTTCATAAAATATTTGTCATCCTCCTCGTTAATATTTAGTAAATGTTGCAACACTGACGGTGTAGCCTGCAACGGCAACTGGGGCTGTAAATGAAGCCGAACAACAAACGAACCGAACTGTTCGCGAGCAATTCGGTCAAAAACTCAACTCAAGATCGAGTTGACCAAGTTCGAAACTCTTGACGAGTCGATCTCGAGTATATATATTATGTTCAAGTGTTTGTCGAATTTTTCGAGTATTACATAATTTTTTAATTTGTTTATTATATGTAAAATTATTAAAATTTTTGTACTCCTTAGAAAAATTACAACTTTTACTTACAAAAAAATCGAACTACTCGAGTTTGAATTCGTTTCACTCATCTTCGAGCGAGCTCGAATCGAGCTCGAACTAGATCAAATTTTTTTAGCTCAAACTCGAACTCAAATTTTAAAACGAGTTCGAGTTCGAGTTCAAGTATCATAAAATGTTTTGAGCTTAAATTCAAGTAAAGTACTATTCATGCTCGATTTAACTCGTTTACTCCCTGAATGACAACACAGTCTTTCCATTCCAGCAACATATTTGAAGCATTCATGAGCAAATCATTTAGCACCACAAACGCATATGCATATGGTTATGTTGGGCAACAATTTAGTAGAACGGGGAACATTTTCGCTATTTACGAAAGTGAGTATGCTGATATTATTTGATATCACATTGATCATGTTACCCAACTAATAACCCCATGAGATCTATAAGTAGAACCATAGATCAGACCTGTGCAAGTATTTTTCTTTACGTTGATGTATTCAATCAATGGTTACATATAGTTAATTTTTTTTCCTATTCTTTTAAGTGACTGTTAAATTATTCTCGCAGATGCAATTTTTCAAGAACAATTTGAATAGTTGGAGATCTAGATTCCAAAGTTTAGCACTCCTAGGTATTTAAATACCATAATTCAAAGTTCATGTAGACCAATATGCTGTTGTATAAAATTGTAAAATTAAGGCTGGTATAGTTTGCCAATGTAATAGATATTAATGGCAAATTAATTAAACTAATTACATGAGATGGGCCACTACAAATCTAACATATTCCTTTCATCAGATAATTTATTTGGGGCTAACTTTCGAACTATTTAAGTTGTTTATCACAGGAGAATAGTATATGTACGTCTTCCATTTGAAATCGGTAACTATGCTCAATGGGAAATTCTGAGCATGATCTACATATGTATCATCTTGAGCTATTTGAATTAAAAGATTAATAGTTAATACTCTAGTATTCTAGATTTTTCAACATGTCAAAGTTAACATCTTCTTTTGTAGATTGTGTAATAGATTGTTGCAATGGAGATCAAAGGAACTGCAAGAAACAATTGTAGCGAATTCCAAAAAACAAATGCAAATGATTTTATTGTACTTACTTTTTGATGAAGAAAATTAATTCATGGGAATTACCTAAATTTTACTAGAATTATTTGATTTACACAAGTCAAACAAAACAAATCTCACTTGGCGTAGCAATTTATTAATGTTACATTCAATAGATTGAGGAATGTTTAAGGATAGTACAAATTACTTAATTAACTAATTAAGTTTAAGTGTAGTTAAGAGGAAATAATACCCTCAAACTGATTTTTAAATGCATCTGATACTGTCAAGGGTCTTCTTTGAGTCCTTTTAAAAATTGTGATCCGCATAGCCACATGATTGACACCAATTGAGGAGACATGTTAACAGAAGATCCCAAATTGGGAAAACTAAATGATGCCTCCTTGTATTGTGATTAGGCTTCAGATCCTTTAGTCAACTGTTCTTCTATTGCAACGTAATGGAATAAAGGTTTTTCCCCTTTAGTTTATAAGCCATCAGCATACCAAATTTTTTGAAGTGAAACTTTTTATTCTGGATTCTTTCAAAATTTTTAATTTCGTTATCATTAGATTATGACCCATGTGTTATGATTTTTATCATAATATATTGTATTTTATTTGTATTGTATATGAGTATCTCCCTTTGTATTGCCAATCATTTAAATGTATGTAAACCTGTACGTTCATAAATCTCTTAATTATTCGTCCATACAAGACTATATCAACTTTCCTATTAGAAACAAAAACAATTGGTAATTTAAGATTTCTCACCAAAAAAAAAATTATGTAAGGTAACATCTTTAAAAGGATTAAACATTTATTTAAGGCTTCTTATTTCAATCAGAGTGCTTAAGCGGTAAGCTTCCATTAAAAGTTTCAATGGCAAATGCAATGAACAAATCATGGGTTAGGTTAAGAAAACTACCTTCACACGTGCATAATGAACCGCGGAGATTATTTCTTTGCTGTGATAATGGGTGATAACTCAAGTAAAGAGAGTTGTTTTACCTTCAAATATCATGCAATTTTTTTCACGTTAGTCCCATTCTAAATGCTTTTATGTAACTTGAATTCCATATCTAATAGGGCCTTTAATAGTTTTTAGAATAGTATTAGGAATTTTGGAAGTAATTATGCACAAAATTGAACTTCATGGCTATGTGGTGATTTTAAGTCCATTTTAATTGAGTGATTTATGTGTATTTTGTAGGTGTTACTTGGAATTTGGAAGCAATTTGTTGAGTAGAAAAAACCAAGTACTAATGAAATGCAATTAGAAGGAGATTGAAAGACAAGAGTCCAAAGGTACTGGAGCTAGAAACTACGATCACCAGATTTCAGAAGCAATTTCAACAACTGCAGTCACTAGTTGAACAAGGAATGGTCAACACTACTGGCAGACACTGTTACCTATTTAAAGAAGCAAATCCAGTAACCGTGGTCACTAGATGAATGAAGATTGGTCAATGCTGCTGGTAACCACGGTCACCAGTTCTATGAAGGAATTCTGGCAATCGCGGTCATGGAAGAAAAGTCAACAATTTGACTTGCGGATTTTGAAATTACCCTATAATACACCCTAAAACATATAGTAGTAGGTGTAATTGTAGTTTCTAGCCTCCACCTTTAGAAGTAGAGTACTTTTAGCTTCTAGAATTTCATTTCAAATTTGAAGACTTCATCTATTTCATTTTAATCAAATTTCTTCTCTTTAATTCTTAGAAGATTAATTCTTTTTAGTTTTAGATTAGTGGGCTTTTAATTATCTTCAAGTGGATAACATATTAATTGCCTATCATAACTTACATTTGTTTTACGTACAGTGCCTAGAATATTAATCTCGCTTAGAAGAAAAATCCTTATTTTTTTTATTTCTTGCATTATCCACTAATATAAACTTTAAATTCTTGTTCTTGACCATTAGTATTTAGTGGGTTCTTACCAAAATTTATTTTATAATTAAAAATCCTTTGTTTTAGTTTCCTATTTGTTACCCTCTTTTTAAATTTTCTTATTTATTACCATCTTTTTAAATTTTCTAACTTCTGTAATACAGTAAAATATGATGAAATTTACATTCACTAGTGTAGTACTGCCTATCTTAGTTTATTTTGCTTTCAACATTCTATCCATGCTTCCTTAGTCTAGTGTTACTTGTCTTTTATAGTAGTTTGCTTGCTTTAGTAGAATATAAATTATTTATTTCCCTAATTTAATTCTAATTGCTTTATTAAAATAGATTTAATTGCTTTCTTAATTTAGACTTTAATTGCTTCTTAGACTAATGGTTTTATTAATTGCTTTCTAGAGTGGTTTGAATGGCTTATTATTATCTTATTATGCTTTCTAGTATAGTATTTGGTGATAGTTGTTAATTGCTTTCCTAGTGTAGTTTCATTAATTGTTCCTCGAGTTTAGTTAGATAGTTTAACCTTTACTTAATTGCTTTCCTAGTTTAAACCCGTAGTTAGTGACAAACTATTGGTGAATTGTCTAAATAGTAGGCCCATTAAGTCTAGAAATTGACATTTCAATCCTTGTAGGAACGATACTTGCCTACCACTACCTACAATCCTACTTCGTATACTTGTGAGAGTGTGAGTGAAGGTTTAGTGTTTGATTGAATCCTTTTTACTTGTTGGTTTTGTTAGCTCAATCCTATCAGTAGAAAATCTCCCAATAAGTTTTTGCACTATTGCCGAGAATTTAGACTAATGGCAATATTAGATACTTTTGGGTCGTACTAGACTATGCACTTCTATTTATTTAGTGATTAATTGTACTTTACTCATTCAATGATGTTTTCTTATTTATGTTTGATTTTTGCTTTTTGGGTGCTTCATTATGTGTATTTGACTTGTATCTTTGTTTTCATGTGTAGTTTATAGATCTTAATAGAAGACCGTTACTACCTTTAGACTTGGAAGTAGAGAGAACATTGATAAATATCTAGAAGGATAAGAAACAACAAATAACAAGAAAGTCTTGAAATGGCAAATCTACGAAACAATGCTTAGGGTGCTTAATGAAAATCTTGGTAATGAAGATGGGTGCAGTCAGCAATGGATTGGGTGGTCTTGGTAACGGAATAGGGGCTAATGGTAATGGTGAAGTGCGTAAAAATGGAAATGGACATCATATCAATAGGAAACTACTTCGGGATTATGCTATGCCCAATTTTAAGGGATTAAACTCAAGTATTGCTAGGATATCACTACAAGCCAATTACTTTGACATTAAATAAGCACTCATTCAAATGCTAAAATCACATGCAATATTTGGGGTGGTACAACTACTCAATGAAGACCTTTACACTCATTTAATGAATTTTGAGGAAGTCTTGTATACTTTTAAGTTCAATGGGGTTCACCCAGATTGCATTCGTATGAGGCTAGTTCCATTTTCTTTGAGGGACTGAGCGAAATAGTGGCATCAATCACATGAGAAAGGGATGTTCACAATACGGAATGGGCTTGCACAAGAATTCCTAACCAAGTATTTTCCCCTATCTAGAACCGCTAGAATCAGGAATCAGATAACATCTGTTAAACAAGATGTGGGAGGCTTGGGATCGGTTTAAAGAACTTCTTAGAAGGTCTGAGTGAACCTTGGGATTGGTTTAAAGAACTTCTTAGAAGGTGTTCCCACCATGCCATTTCATTGTGGCCCCAAATACAAACATTCTACAATGGAATCTACCAAGAGACAAAGTCCATTATAGATGCTTTGGTGGGGGGATCCTTATTACTTAAAACACCGGAGGAGACCCAAGGCTTCTCAACATGATAGCCTCGAATTATTAACCAACATGGCCCTATAGCTCAACTAGTAGCTCAACCCGCAGGCCAACAAAAAGTGCAACAAGTTCAAGCACAAGGAGGGGTATTGCAATTGAATCAACATGATGCACTTTTGGCATGAACTTGACTAGAGCCTTGGAGAATCTTGGTATGGGAAACATCATAAATGCCATATTTTCATCCCCTGAAGGACCTCTAGTATTTGATTTTTGCTCCAATAAACACATTAATGATCAATGTGAAGTGTCAATAGGAGTCAATGAGCAAATGAACTATGTTTCCCATCAAAGCTCTTCATCAAGGAATTCTCCTAATGTGTATGCAACACCTATAACCCTTCTTAGAGAAACCATCCCAATTTCGTCTGGGGTAGTCACAATTCGCAAAATGCCCCTCATCAATCAAACTCTCACCAATTAAACTTTCAAAACCAAGCTTCATCTTCCACATCCCGACCTTATCAACCTCCTCATTAATGAAATTTTCACCAACCTCAAGCGAACTCTTCATATCCAAATTCTCAAACAAATACCTCCTACTTCCCTCCTCATAACCAATCCCATCCAATGTGCAATAATCATTATGTTCCAAGGGATGGGGATAATTCTCATAGTGAAAATCTTAGGAGGGACCATGAAGCTTTGAGGAGGGAAAATGAGACTATGAGGGGAGAGCATGAAATGCTAAGGAGAAAACATAATGCTTTTGTGAGGAATCAAGGGGCATCTACAAGGAGCTTGGAGACCCAATTGGGCCAAGTAGCTAGGCAAACAAATGAGAGGCCAATGAAAGCTCTTCCAAGCAATACAATCCTTAACCCTAGTGATCAAAATCCAAGGAATCACAATGGAAGAGAACAAGTTCAAGCTATCACACTTAGAAATGGGAAAATATTGGATGCTAAGGTTGGAGAGAGTTCAAATTCAAAGGCTAAGAAGGGTGAAAAGTGTGTGAACAATGATGTAGAAGAAGGGAAGTCTTCAAAGGGCAAGGGTACAATGATTGAAGAACCTATTAAATCATTTAACCAACAAAATGAAGGCAAGGATCCACCATTTCAATTAACCAAGCAAGTTAGAATTCTATTTCCTTAGTGGTTGAAGAAAGACAAAAAGGCCAAGAAGTTTAAGAGGTTCTTGGAGGTGCTCAAGAAGATTGAAATCAACATCCTATTCATTGAAACAATGGAAAACATGCCGAATTATTCAAAATTCATAAAGCAAATAGACACTGGCAAGAGGAAACTCATGGGAATGAGATATTGTGCTTAAATGAGGGATGTAGTGCCATAATCTAGAAAAATCTTCCTCCAAACTTGAAAGATATAGGGTCATTTTCTATCCTATGAGAGATCGGGGAGGCTATGTTTTGATAAAGCTTTGCATGACCTTGGAGCTTCTATTAATCTCATGCCACACTCCCTATACAAGAGGCTAAGAGGATGAGGGCTGAAACCCAATAACGTATCACTCCAAATGGTCGATCATAGCATCAAACATGGGCATCATTGAAGATTCTGTCTCGTAATTGTAAAAGTTGGGAAAGTTTCCTTGCCAACCGACTTCATCATACTTTAGATGGAAGAAGACATTGAAATGCCCATGATCCTTGGAGGCTCTTCTTAGCAACAGAAGGGCAACAATCGATGTTCAAGAATTTAAACTTCAACTTCGAGTCAATGAGGACATAGTTTCCTTTAATATTTTTTACTCTTTGAAATTCCTCTATATATGATGATGTGATAAGGATCAATATAATTGATGAAATTGTGAATACATTTTTTAGGAACACATTCAAAGAACCTCCCATGGATATGTCCTTTATGCAAGGAGATGAAGAAGTGGAGCATTAGAAGAACAAGAAAGAAAGCATTGACATGCATATAGAGAAATTTAACTTGGAAAGAAAGTAGTAAACAAAAAAAAGAAAAGAGGTAAAGGGAGGTCTCTGACCAACGAACCCCTTAAGGTTGAGTTAAAACCCCTCCCTTTGCATCTTTAATATGCATTTCTAGGTGATAATGATACTTATATAAAAACATCCGGTAATTGTTAGTGCATTACTTTCTTGTGATGAGTTGTCAAAATTGTTTTGTGTACTAAAAAATATCGCCAGATACTTGCATGGAGCATTGAAGACATTTGGGGCATAAGCCTTACCATTTTCGTGCACAAGATTGTCCTTAATGAGAACTTTAAACTGTGTAGACAACCCCAATACAAGTTGAATCCAACCATGAAGGAGGTAATTAGAAAGAAGGTTATTAAGTTTTTAGGTGTCAGATTATATACCCTATAAGTGATAGTGAGTAGGTGAGTCCAACTCAAGTAGTACCAAAGAAATGAGAGGTAACAATTATTGTAAATGTGAAGAATGAGTTAATACCCTCTAGGATAGTGAACGGGTGGTGGATATGCATTGACTTTAGAAAGCTCAATGAGGCTACTCAATGAGGCTACTAGGAAGGATCACTTCCCCTTACTTTTATTGACCAAATGCTTGAGTGCGATTTGGGAAATGCTTTTTGTTGCTTTTTAGAAGGTTACTTCTCTTCGGGTTACTTTCAAATAGTGAGTCCCCAAAGACATAGAAAAAACCACCTTCATTTGTCCTTATGGCACATTCGAATATAGGAGTATGCCCTTTGGTTTGTGCAATACTCTGAGCACGTTCTAATGATGGAAGTTTGCAATATTTTATGGCATGATTGAAAAATTCATTGAAACTTTCATGGATGAGTTTAGTGTTTTTGCTGACTCATTTGATGCTTGTTTGAAAAATTGACTTGTGTGCTTAAAAGGTGTGCAGAGACTAACGTAGCCTTGAATTAGGAGAAATGCCATTTTATGGTAAATGAAGGAATTGTCTTGGGGCATAGAATCTCTTCTAAGGTATTCAGGTAGTTATGGTTAAGGTTGAGATTATTGACAAATTTCAACCTCCAACTAATATGAGGGAGATTAAGAACTTTCTAGGTCATGTTGGGTTCTACCAGTGATTCATTAAGAATTTCTCTCTAATGTCTAGACCTCTTTGTGCTTTGTTACAAAAAGTATCACATGTGCTATTTTATTTCAATGATAATTGCTTGCATGTCTTTAATTTGTTGAAAAAATGCATTGGTTACCGCTAGGTGATAGTTGCACCCTTTTGCGATTTATACTTTGAGCTGATGTGTGATGCAAGTGACTTTTCCATTGAAGTGATTTTGTTCCAAAAGATTAATAAGGTGTTGCATGTAATTTACTGTGCTAGCAGTACTTTGAATGAAACACAAATTAACTACTCTACCACTCAAAAAGAACTTCTTGCAATTTTGTTTGCACTTGATAAGTTTAGGTCTTATCTTATTGGGAACAAAATGATTGTTAATACCGATCACTCGGCTCTCAAGTATCTTCTTTCAAAACAAGATACAAAATCTACACTAATCCGTTGGATATTGTTATTGTAGAAATTCGTTTGGGAAATGGTGGACAAAGACGGTATTGAAAACATCGTGTCTTATAACCTTTTTACACTAGAAAGACCCGTAAATTAATGAGGATGTACCAATAAAAGCAATCACAGAAGAGCTTTTCGGAGGAGCAATTGTTCATGATTAGGGGGTTCACACCATGGTACGTGGACATTGTGAACTATCTTGTGGCCAATGTGATCCCTCCCACCACGGATTCAAATCAAAAGAAGAAATTCCTCTCAGAGTTGAAGTATTCCATATGGGAAGAGCCCTTCTTGTACTGTCGGTGCAAAGCTCAAGTAATCCAGAGATGTTTCCCAGAATAAGAAGTGGTGAGCATTCTTCACCACATTCCTTACCGATGGGAGGTCACCACAGCTCTCAAAGAATGGCAGCGAATGTCTTGCACAGTGGTTTCTTTTGGCAAAGCTTGTTCAAGGATGCAAGAGACTTTGTCATCCAATGCAATGAGTGTCAATGGGTAGGGAACTTGTCTAGGAGAGATGAAATGTCTATGAACAACCTCTTGGAGTGTGAAGTATTTAATGTGTGGGGAATAAATTTCATGGGGCCTTTTCCCTCATTGCACAAGAAGTTTATCTTGGTGGTGGTGGATTATAGCATTTCAAAGTGACTAGAAGCCACGACATTACCAACAAATGATGCCATGTTGTGAATCGCGATTTGGAGTGCCTAAAGCCATTATAAGCAATGGAGGGACTCATTTCAAAAATTCACTCTTTGAATTCATGTTATCAAAATATTGTTTGAGCCACAAAATCTCCCTTGTTTATCATCCCCAAACATCCAGCCAAGTAGAAGTGTCAAACCGGGAATTGAAAAGGATATTGGAGAAGAGAGAGAATTCGTCAAGGAAAGATTTTCCAAGAAGTTAGATGACGCTCTTTGGGCATATTGAACCACCTTCAAGACTCCTATAGGAATATGCTCCCTACAGGTTGGTGTATGGAAAACCTTGTCATTTATCGGTAGAACTAGAGCATGAGGCATAATGGGCCTTCAAGAATCTCAACTTTGATTGGAAAGATGCTACTGCAAAAGGCCAAAGGAAATAATGAACATGATGAGTTTCGTAGAGAGGCATAAAATAACTCTAAACTGTCCTGTAAGGAGAGGACAAAAGCTTGGCACGATAAACACATTTCAAGAAAGGAGATCAAAGCCAGAGATTTGGTGTTGCGCTACAACTACCGACTCAAGCTATTTCTGGGAAAGCTAAAGTCAAGGTGGAGTGGTCCATTTGAAATAGTGCAAGTGTACCTGTTCGGAGTGGTAGAGTTGAAAGGGAAAAGAACAAATTTCAAGGTGAATGGACACTGATTGAAGCTCTACTATGGTAGAGTAATAGAAAAATAATTGGAAACCGTTCATTTCACCACAACTTGATCAACTCATGGCCATAGTCAAGCTAATGACTATAAACAAGTGTTTCTTGGGAGGCAACCCATGTTTTTCTTTCATTTCCATATGCTTTGTTTGATTTCTTCACTTTTAGTTAACTATATTTTTAGTAGTGTTAATTAGCTGAAAAATAGGCTTAATTTGATCAATTGCTCAATTTTAGTTGTTTTGACGGAATTGCAATTGAAAAGATCTCTAACATGATCGTATTTTTGTGATTGTAAGTGAATAGTTATTCAATGTGAGAAGTTGAAGAAAGCTGAAAAAAGTGAACTTTTTTAAGTACTAGTGACCTCAGTCACCAATTTCAAAGAGTAATTTCAGTAACAGCGGTCATTAGAGGACCAAGAGCCTGAAGATTTTCTAATTGTTGGTAACTGTGGTCACCAATCTACTAACCATGGTCACCAACAAAACTTTTCTTAGTATATTTTTACCTCGCTCCAATGACCACAGTCACTTCGCAAGGAAAAACTTTCTCAGTGTCACTGAACCCGGTCACCATTTTAATGAAGAAAAGTCAATGACCGCGGTCACCAGAAGCTTTAAATTTTCAAAAAATTTCCTCAGTGCCAGAACCGCGCTCACCAATTTGGCAACCACAGTCACCAACATAACTTTGCCCTTTGGAATGTTGACGGCACCCTAGCGAAAGCAGTCACCAAGGGTCCATCAGGAAAAATTTTCTAAGCAGTGGTCATTGTGGTCACCATTTCAAAGAGGAAATCCTTCTAACTGCCCCATTTTTTGAAAACCCTAATTCACCTTAGCAACCGCAGTCACCAGTTTCATAAAAAAAATCTAGTGACTGCGAGTGCCACTTCCAGCCGAGCATAAAATGATTTTTTTCAACCTTTTTCCCATTCTTCACCTCTTCTCAAACCTTCTAATGGAAAAAACCCTTTCCCTTTCTCCTTTTTTACACGAAAAAAAAAAAAAAACCATTTTTTCCACAAAACCCACCACCAAATTACTCCAACCACATCAAGCTTGTTTTCAACACATCTTAGAGGTTCGATTATTCAAAGATTCAACTGTGAAGACTTATCAAATTGCAACTCCATTGGGTAAATTCATTCCAAATCATACAATTGAGGTTGTAAGTGTTGCATTTCACACAAGTTCACGTTTGGATTTTTGAGAATAAATTTTTGGGATTTTAGTTTGATTTGTGGTAAACTTAATTGCTTGTTTGGGAATATTTTTGGAGTAATTTTAGTTGGTTGTGTTTATTTCTATGCACTCTATGCATTCTTGGCTAATACTTGTTGGCTAACTAAAATGGTTGGACATAAGGGAAAAAGTTGTGGTTGCACCCGCAACTGGTAAAAAAGTAGCCAATTTAGGAGCAGTGGTAACACTAAAACTTATGATTATCACATTTTCGTGAGTGTTAAGGCTAGCAATGTGTACAAGAAAAATGTTAAGCATAATATAATATAGGAGAGGGATTTGGATCTTTCTATGAGCTGGGGGAATTTGAGAGGTTGCACAAGGAAATAGAGGTTCATATTAAGGACTGTGGTTGGGGGCTTTGATGCTAAGGTTCCGTCTGGTTATATCAACACTGTTAAAGAATTCAATTGCAACCTTAGTGGAATAAGAGATGATAAGGTTTATGTTTGGGGGAAATGGGTGGATATAAGTGAGAAAGAAATTAATGTTTTCTTTCAACTTCCTAATCTCAAGGGTAGTGGCTATGGGAACCTAATGGATCCGAATCACAAGCGGGCAGACTATCACCAAAATTAGTACATGGGCTTGTGTGTGAGGGTAAGCCACGGTGGTCAATAAATTTTGTTCACACCAAAATTTTGGGTCTTGATAAGCAATACTTACAACTCCTACCTAAAATTTGGTTATACTTTGTGTGTTGCCGGATGCTTGGGACTACTTTTTTGTTACCTAGCCTCGTTACTAAGCTTTATATGGATGCAAGTTTGTGAGATTGCCCTGGGCATGAAGGAGATGCATGAGAAGGCGCATATTGATGGCAAATATGTGCATAACACATTCAAGGAATACAAGTGGAATTATGCGACAGCAGAAATATCGATTGCACCACCTCCGCAAGCCCCTCTCATCAATATTCCAAGTGGCTACATCTACCATCCTCTCCAAAGGAATGATGAGTGAAATGAAATGTAATCCTATTGGACATATAGCCAATTGATCATCCATCAAAACTTGGCATTCAACAGTAAAATTCTCCACACTACAACTCTGAACATGTGGATTCATCCGAGGCCTCCACCACTAACTTATGGCATTTGTGACCTCCTCACAAGTAACCCTACTTCTAACCCCAAGGAGAACCTCAAGCACAACCGCAAGGCAGGGAGAAAGAAGGAGCAAATGATGGGGATGATTTCAAGAAAGATCAAGGTGGTGATGAGGAAGGAGTCCTCGAGGACGCAAGTGATTCCATGGATTAGGATCAAGGAGATGAAGAGGAGGACGACAATGTTGAGGAGGAGGATGATTGAGCCTTAATCCTGACATGTCACAATTTTCAAACATGATAATGAAGAATTAATTATATGGAATTTATTGTGTTATTAAAAGTTTTTACCTTGTCTATCAATTCCATAAGCTGTGCATAGTTTTGTGGTGTATTTTGTAAGCTTCCTCCCAAAAAAATGTCAATATGATAGTGTTGTCTCCATCTATAATGTCAACTTGTATTAGACATCTGGGTTTCAAGTTGCATTTGTCAGTGTCACATTGTGGGTAATGTGAAAATGTCATGAATAGAGCAGTAATGTGCTTTATTGCAAGCATTGAATGCTAGATACCAAGAGCATTGTTTTGGATTGATTTTAGTAACCCACACTTTAATCAAGCATGTGCTCTTTATTGGCTAGGAATAAGAAATGATAAGAGACTAGGGTCTATTTGTTTCAATGTAAAATGTATTTCGAAAAATAATTTCCGCATTTTCCTGTGTTTGGCATACACATATAACTTTTAAAAATGACAACAACTTACTCCTTCCATCCCAATGAAATTTTCATGTTTCTCATTTTTACTTTCCCAAATTATTTTTCAGGTTCATAAAGTCAAAGCATCATCCTTACCCCTTTTCCATTTCTATCCTTTGTCTTTTTATGGACACCTATTACACACCATTCAAATTTTTAATTTTCAGTTTAAATTTGGAAAGTTTATGCAATTATCACCATCAACACACTCTTCTTAAAAAGTTGGATTCTTGAAAAACGTTGTCAATATGGGACAGATGGAGTACATAACAGCCAATACATAAATCAAGTTCAACTACAGTATTTTTATTATTATGGACGTTGCACACGTACTTACACAAAGTAATTGCATTCTAAAAAACAATTTGCTGAATGACAATCAACTACAACTTGCTTGTTGAACAACAATCAACTGTATCACACCAACTAGGGGTAAGCGCAAACCTGATTACTTGTATTCGCAACCATTTCACTTCCAAATCGAAATTTCAAAATTGGTTGGTAGGAATTTGGTTAATAAATTGGTCTTTTGGAATTTCAAAATTAGAAATTGATTACAAAATTGGAATTGAGTTTTGAATTCAAAATTAATCGATTTTTGAATTCAATTCGGTATTTGACGAACTCAAACCTTTCAAGGAAAATTTTGAAATTGGATAATAGGAATTCGATTAATAAATTGGTCCGACTAAATTCTAAAACTAGAAATTGGTTATGAGGTTGGTATTGAAATTGGAATTTGAAATTAACTAATTTTCGAATTCAATTTCGTATTTAATGAACTCCAAGCTTTCAAGGGAAATTTTTTAGTACTTACCACTGGAGCAAGCTAAAAGATTGCAACTTTACATCTCTTTCTAAGTAAATATACTTTTTATATAATATGATCGTACAAACTAATACTACAATTTTCATCTAGTGGAAGCTGATCAAGATGTGAATAGCAACCCCTACAACCTCGGTCCCCTCATGCAAATTCATGCAAAGTTTCAGCTATTCCCATGCAAACTTTATCGCTAACTTCCCCAAGTAATTGCCATGCAAATTCCACTCTCCAAAGTTTGACAAGCACACCCTTGCAAACTAAAACTGCTCAGCTAGCTTAAGTATTCTGATATTCTCGGGTTACCCAAGTTGTTTTAGGAATGGATTCATCTTCTTTTGATCCAGTTGAAAGAGCACTAATTAATGAGATGGCAGATAAATGGATATTACTAAATTTTGAGGCAAGAAAGGAGCCAGCAGTGGAATGTTTCAGACCACCAGTGAATTTAACTCCTTGCTTTTTGGATTTGGAATCTACCCAAGAGAATCAGTGCCTTTCTCCTTAGAGGACATGTGAATCATTAGCAAAATGGTAGGGAAGAAATTGAAGTCAATGGCTCAGCAAAAGGAGAATATGCAGTTTAAAAACATCCATGCAAAGAGAGGAACAAGGAATAAAAGTTTAGCTGATGAACCAAAGACACAAAATGTCACCAAGATGTTTTCATAAACTTCCAAATTAGTATTAATAATCCAATTTTTTCAATGGCAAACATTACGAAGTGTTTTGTTCAATCTCAAGTTGCATGTTCCTAGCAACTAATGGCACCCTAGATATGTATGGTGTAAATTATTTGTAGGAGGTTTTGACTTAATCCCTCTCCTTTGTATAATTTATTTATCTTTTAATAAAAAAGGTGTCCACCCCCACCTTTTAGGTGGTTTTAATTAAAAATATCTAATACTATAATTTTACTTATAAATATATGGTCGTCGCACAAATGATATTATGTATGCACACACGAAAGCAAACACCCATTCAATGTATATAATTTATGTATATAAGGTTTTAATCACACACATATATATTAAGAAAATATTGCATCCATTCAAGTACAATATAATTCGATGATATGGATTTTATAGCTAGTTGAATTTTGTTTTAAATAGTTTTTCAGTTTTTTTATAAAGGATTTTAATCCAATGCCAATGGAACTAATTGGGGAATGTGGTTAATTGAATTCGAAACTGATAACCAAATTCGAATTTGGTCAACTGGATTTTATTCTAAATTCAATTTGAAATTGAAATTGGTTAATGATTTTAGGACTCATTTCTAAATTTTGACTGAAATAATTGACCGATGACCGATCGGTTAATCGATGTTCACCCCTAACGTCAACAATTAATTAGGAAAAGCACAACAAGTGTAAAAATAAATATAAAAAAATGTGATTTTTTCTTTATTTATTAGTAAGTGTATAAACATAGAAGATGTATTAATTTATGCGTGAAATGTACCATTAGTATACCTTTTGTTTTAACCAGGTTCCCATAGCTTGGTGGGGGTAGGTTGTTAATCATTTTCCATTTTATCAGCTATCACTTATCTTTGTATAGTTATATTTGTTATACTTTGTATCTATCTTGAAGATGATTTGAATTGTACATTGTAATCATGATATTACACTATAAATAAAGATGACAAGCAACCCTTTTGGGTATGTGAGCGTATTATTCTTCATAGTGTCAAGAACATTACAGTTTCTTGGGTTCCTATAAAAAAAAAAAAAAAAAAAACCCTTTTTTTCTCTTCCTTCCATCATCATGATTTCCGTCTCTACTCCCAGTCAGATCTCTCAACAGCTTAAATTATCTATTCCTTCTCATATTCCACAGATCTCCAACATCAAAAAATTTATCCCCTTTGAATTAACCTATACAAATTTTCTTACTTGGAAACATCTTTTCACTACATTTCTTAAAATTCAAAAGGTGCTTGCCATTGTTGAAAGATCTCTTCCTTGTCCAAATCCATCAAATGAATCATATGATCTCGTTTTGGGTTCAATGTGATACCATTGTTCACAGTTGGGTCAATGCTACACTTTCCCTTGCTGTTCTATAAACAATTCTCAATCATGAATGTGAAACTACTTCTCATGCGTGGAATACTTTGGAACGTCTCTTCCTTGACCATGCTACATCAACTATGATGCACTTGAAGCATAAATTTTAGAATTTCAACAAAGGTGATTTGAAGATTGAGGAATATTTCCAGCAACTGCACTCCTTAGCTTGCTCTCTCATAGCTATTGGAAAGTCAGTATCAAATGAGGGTTTAGTAGTTCAAACCCTTCTAGGACTTCTAGTTATGCTCCTTTCGTGACCGTCATGAATGCTACTTGTCCTTATCCCACCTTTTCTTCTCTTTGTCCTATTCTTCTTAGTGAAGAAGATTGCATTTAAAAAGTCAATACTGCTGGTGATGTTGTCCCCTTTTCTACTCTTTTTTCATCCACTCAAAAAAATCCCACTCCTAAACCAAACACACCAAACACTTGACCAATAGTCCTGGATCACAGGGATTTTCCAATCGTAGGGGGGCGTGCATGTGGACGTGGTAGACAAGGCCATGGAAATTCATTTGGACATTCTAACAATAATCAATTTGTTTAGAATGGTATTCTTGGGAAGCCTCTAGTGCAGAATATACGGAATACTTCATCTCTGCCTTGCCAAATCTATGGATACATGAGTCATATAGCCTTATAGTGTGGAAACAAATTTAATCGTGCTTATATTGCCCCAAATTTGCATCATTCCCTTGCTACATCTCATCTCGATCTTGCTTCATCCACTAATTGGTTTCCAGATACTGGTGCTTCCGCTCATATGACAGGTAGTCCTCATTTATTAAATTCTCTAGTTCCTTATACTGGTCCAACTCAAGTAATGGTAGGAGATGGAACACTTCTTCCAGTCACTCATACTGACTCAACCTCAATTTCCTCATCTTTTGAATCTCTTAATCTTAAGAATGTCTTACTAGTTCCTTCACTTGAAAATAACAATTACTTTCAGTTCAACATTTTGTGCTAATAATAATGTCTTTTTTGAATTTATTTTTCATGGATTCTCTGTGACGGATTCGAGAAAAAAGTAGACTATCCTTCAGTGCAGTAATACTAGAGCACTCTATCCCATATCAATTCCATGCGCTACCTTTTTCTCATCTTCTACGAGTGCTCCTTCAAGTCTAAATTCCTCTACAATCTGGCATTAGCGTTTAGGACATCGTACTACACTTTGTTAGATTTTCTGTCTAGGAATAAATTTATTCAATATAATAAGCAATGTCATTGCTCTTCCTGTAATGTTTGTCATTTAGGCAAACAAACTAAATTACCATTTGATAATTCAATTTCTACTTCATCTACTCCTTTCTCATTAATTTTGTAAGATGTTTGGCAATCTTCTACTACTTCAATTTCTAGTTTAAAATATTATGTTGTTTTTATTGAAGCATGTACATGATTCACTTGCATATATCTTATGAAAATAAATTTTGAAACATATAATGAAAATTTTCTTCTTTTGTATACAATAATAAAAAATATTTTTCAAAAATCTATCCAAGTGTTTCAATCAGACAAAGGTGATGAATTCCAAAAGTTGATTCCCTATTTTAATCAAAATGGCATTCTCTATCGTTTCTCTTGTCCATATACTCCTCAATAAAATGGTGTTGCTGAAAGTAAATACCGGCATATTACCAATGTGATTTAGTGTTTATTGTTCCAAGCACACTTACCTTCTTCATATTGGACTAAAGCTACTTTATATCCGATATATCTTATTAATCATTTGCCATAAAAAAAGTTAAACTTTAAATCACCTTAACAATTTTGATTTTCCACCATTCCTTAGTCTAATTAAATTTTTTAGGTGTTTCTGTTATCCAAGTATTGTCGAGAACAATACACCAAAACTAGTTGTCTGTCTACTCCATGTATTTTCCTGGCATTTCTACCCATCTACAAAGGATTATGCTGTCTAGATCCTTCCATACACAAAATTATCATTGTATATCTAGGCATGTTTACTTTGTTGAACACATATTTCCCGCTCATTCTTTCTTATCTTCATCTTTTCGTCCGGATCAATTTGAAGTTTTTAATTCAAATTTTAATGCTGACAATTTGAAATCTTTTTGACTTACCTAATTTTATTAATATCCAATCTACTCCTACACTAGCTCAACAACCTAGATCAATCCTTCCTAATCGATTCTTATCACAATCCTTCTCTAATCTATCTCAACCACCTGGGTCAATTCTTCCCAGTACATCCTTATCACAAAATCTTATTCGGTTGAGAATTCTTGTCCTAATCCCAACAATTCCTTATCTATACAATCCCAATCTTTATCACCTAATAACTTATCCTCATCAAGATGTTCAAATTTAAATTCTTTGTCCATAGCTTCTCCACAATCTCACTCTTCCACAACCTCATCATCATCTCCTTTGACCACTAATGAGATTTCTAATTCTAATCAACGTACTCATTCTATGATTACCCGTTCAATGACATGTTAGGAATCATTCAACCAAAAGTTTATCAAATATCCTGAGTGGAAGGCAGCTATGAGTGACGAATATAATGCTTTATTGGATAACCAAACTTGGGATTTGGTTTTTTTTCTACCCTTCTCAAAATCTTTTTGGTAGTAAATGGGTTTGTCGAACTAAGTTGAACCCTAATGACTTAGTTGCTAAATTCAAAGTTCATTTGGTTGCTCAAGGGTTTAAACAACAAGCAGGGATCTACTTTGATCAAACATTTTCTCCTGTTCTTAAACCCACAATTATTCGGCTTGTTTTGTCAATTGCATTACAAAATAATTGGCCTGTTCAACAACTTGATATAAAAAAATGTTTTTTTCCATGGAAATCTTTTTGAGATGGTCTATTAAAACAATTACACAATTTTTTCCATCCTGATATCCCTGATCATGAATGTCTTCTTAAAAAAGTTTTGTACAGATTAAAACAAGCTCCGGAGCCTGGTTTCACCGATTTTCTAGTTTTTTATTTAATCAGGGTTTTGTCAACAAAGTAAATTGGATGCCAATCTTTTTTATCTCCAGAGCTCATTCTACACACTTTATCTTCTACTTTATGTGGATGATATAGTTATTACAGGGTCTTCTTCCAATAATATTGAGAATTTTATTCAACACTTGTAAGCAAAATTTTCTATAACAAATTTGGGTGCCCTACATTATTTTCTTGGGATTGAAATATCCCGAACAACTTCTGGCTAGTTTTTATCTCAGAAAATATATATATTCGTGATCTCATCAATAAACATGGTACGTTTAATTGAAAAATCTGTTCGTACTCCATTATCTTCCAAATACAATTGGAATTCCAAGGATGCAAATCTTCTATCTAATCCTCAAGAGTACCATAGTTTAATTGGAGCACTTCAGTATTTACAATTTACATGACCGGATATCACTTTGCTGTGAGTATGGCTTCCCAATATATGCATCAACCTTGTAGACATTATCTTCAAGGGGCTAAATGAATTCTCAAATATTTATTTGGTACTGAGTCTTGACATCGGTCTATTTTATACAGATCTTCAAAATTATCATTGACCTTTTATTCTAATTTAGATTAGGCCAGTTGTCCTGAAACTCAGCATTCAACATTAGGATGCTGTATTTTATTTTGCCAAATTTAATCTCCTGATCTGCAAAAATGTAACTAACAGTAGCTCGTTCTGGTACAGAAGCAGAGTATCAAGCTCTTGCTGCACCCACAACGGAGGTTACTTGGATACAAAATTTGTTACGTGAATTACATGTTTCACATCCATCACTTATTTATGCATTTTTGGATAATATTGGTGCCACCTATATATCTCAAAATCCTATCTTCAATTCAGGGACAAAGCATATTTCCATAGATTACCATTCTGTACATGGAAAAGTTACTCTTGGACAATACCCTCTGTGTTTATTTATATATGATTGCTGCATATAGCTCTAAATGCGCAAATATTATGCATTCTTTATTAAATTGTTCACTTAGCATGCCTTTTTTTAGGATAAGTTACCTCTCTATTTTCATTAAACCCCCATATGGTATACCTATCTAACGCATAACCTCTATATATTTTGGAAATAATATGCATTACGCCTCAATGCGATTTGGACTAAAATATAAAATGGATGGAAATCATCTAAATAGATGGATTTCATTACAATTACTTCTCTATCCCTAGCCATTGACCCATTTTCTACAAAATCACCTAAAACTCTAAAATTACTTGAAGATATAAGTGGTGGTGGTGGAGTGAAAATAGTTGGAGAGTGAGGATAAAGAGAAGGAGAAGTGCTACGGGAGAGAATGGGGAATGGGATGGACTTTACAAGAAAGGGTAGAGGGTTGGGGAAAGGCAGCAATTGGGAGGAAAAATAAATGATTTGTGGTTGTGGTTGTGGTTGTGGTTGTGGTTGTGGTTGTGGTTGTGGTTGATGATAATAGTAGTGGTGGTGGTGGTGGTGGTGAGGAAAAGGCGCAAGGAGGGATAATGGGAAAGGGGATAGACTTTACGAGAAGGGGTAATGTCTTAGTAGTAAGTCTTGCTAGGCAAAGGTTGCAATTGAGAGGAAAAAATTGATTTGTGGTTGTGGTTGAAAGTGGTCCTCATGTGGTGGGGAAAAGGTGCAAGGAGAAAGGAAGGGAAGGGCCAGTGCTACCGTAAGATAAGGGAAGAGAGGGAGAGATTGGGGCTGAGAGGAAAAGTAGAGAATGAAAGGATTGGTGGTGAAGGGGAGAGGTGGTAGAATAGGGTTTTCTTTTGAAAGATAGATATGTAATAAGGGTATTTTGGTTATTCAAGGTAAGATTTTTTTTTGAGAGAGGGGATAAAATTTTTTGTTAAACACTCGCATATGCCACGAGTGTTGTCAAACTTCGTTAATTTAGATGATTTCCATCCATGTTACCTTTTCAGTCCCAATCACATGGAGCGTTAGCTATATTTCCAAAATATATGGATGTCAATGGGTCAGAAATGCATATCATATTAGAGTTTATTGTAATCTACACTTTTTAAAATAGTATTCCTAGATTAATTTTGGATTTAGGATGTGCAAACAAATTGATTTGAGTTCGAGTACCCCTTATCTCTAGCTTAGCTGGAGGAAAAACAATACAGCAATCTAGAGGTTGACTCGAGTAACCTCGAAAATAATTGATTGAGTTCAAGTTCAGGCATAAATGACCTCACGTTACATAAAATAAAAAAGTCATTACATGATAAGGAATAAATGAAAATAGACACATACACAGAAGCCCATGAGCAAGCGCATCTCACACTTAGAGCTCAAGTTTGGCAAACACTAAGCACGAGCCAAATTTTCATCGAGCAACTGAAGAGCTCTTTGATGCTTGATTTAGGTAGAGTTCAACTTTAAAAACAAACAAGCAATAATTAACTTCACAAAATCACTATACTCTACCTCACTTCCACAAGTATACGGAGTTGATAGTTGTTTAGGATGAGTGGGTATCGTTCCCACAAAAATTGTTTGGCAAGCAATTACCAAAATTTACGGATCTTCATATAGTTAAGCAAATTCAAACAATAGTAGTTGCTACAGAATGAAACTACACTACTCAAAGGCATAATTAAACTCAAGCAATTAAAACCTAATTCAAGCTAAATTATCTACTAAAGCAAGTACATCAAACTAAGCAATTCCAAAATTGAGAAACTATCTACTATATCGTAATAAAAGCAATTAAATAAAAGCACTTAATTATACTCAAAATTAACCAAAAGAAAACTAAAATTAAAAAGCAAGTGATTAAAAAGACTACATAAAAGAAGTTTTGAAGACTAGAAGCAACTATTTCTAAATAGCATTTGGAAAGAGTTAAAATTGAAATCTAAATATTTTTTTATTTTGATAATAATAATAAAGAAAGCCCGCTAAAAATTAACTAAAAATTAATACAAGGAATTGAGAATTCTTAACCAAAAAGCAATAAATCAACAAGAACCCTGATTTCTCTATGAAATCCAAGAATGAAAGCAAAGAGATTATCACTAATATAAACTAGAAAGCAAGGAAACATTATATCCACTTAAAGCTAATGATACATCAGCTTAACTCACTACAATTATCTAATCAAAATTTAAACTTGCAAGGAAACTAAAACTAGATCTAAAAGATGATTAAAGAGAACTTTTCATTAAAAGGAAATTTGAAAGTTAAGCTATTCTAATCTATCCTAAAAATTACTAACTACCTACTTACTCTATTCCTACTTACGTCTCTATTACATCTTTAAAGTATCTTAAATAGTGATTATTACACAAGAAAAAATCAGAAATTGGTTGCTAGAATATTACAAAATTGCCCTTACAAGTTAAGCTAACGACGAATCCATGTCGCGATCTGGAAGAAATGAGATCGCGACATGGACTGTAAAATAAGTTGGCCTATTCTCGTGTCTAGATCGCGATCTGGAGTAGTCCAGATAGCAATCTGGACTCTCCATTCAGCAAATCCTCATTTCTTTTGTAATTGTATTTTGGTCCTTGTACTTTGCTTATTCAAGCTTCCAACCTCTAATTTAGACCTGCATAGTATTAACCCAATTAAGCACCAATATTAATTTAGCTAAAATTTTAATAAAAACTTAACATATTTAAAAATAACAAAAATATTAACACATATAAAGAAATTAACTAAAATCTTGAATTAATTAACCAAAGTTCGAAATTTAAACTATCAAAATGCCATAATTTAGAGTAAAATAACTCTAGTTTACTAGAGTTATCACACACCCAAACTTAGCGTTTTGCTAGTCCCGAGCAAAACAAAAATTAAAAGAAGCCTACTAACACTTAGACACATGAACACCACCAAAATTGACAAAACATTTGATGAATTGTGGATTACTTTGAACAATTAAGAAACCTCTCATGAAACTTTCAATACTATATGATAAGTGAAGTGTTTAAATGAGTCAATCCAAATTTGTAATTTTTCTACAAAAAAGCACACGTTCATTTACTACACAAGATATCAAGTCACCAAGATTACTATTCTCAAAAAGAATTACCGCCAAACGTTTTAGTTCTATCTATTTAAAACATCATTACTTCTCAAACTGTCTCTTCACAAATATTATGGAGTTAGTCAATTATCCCAACTAGGCCTCATGAAAATAGAAATTCATTTAGGAATCTACTTAAATGCAAATGTCACATATTTTAGAAATAGACCTCTAACACGGAATAAGTAATATGAGATCAACGATAAGTATTACAAACATTTATGCCTTAACTTATTGATATACTAAAACGCAATTCCTAATGGCTTAATTCAGAGAAACAATATGGGTACATGTAGAAATCCCGTACTCACCTTATTACTACTCTAATGGCTTATTTCGGAGAAACAATATGGGTACATGTCAGAATCCCGTACTTGCCTTATTCCTAAAAGCAAAATATTTTTATTCTTTTATTTTTATTTTTTATTTTTTACTTTTTAACTGACTCATATACTAAGGAAAAGGAGTGAAATGTACATCTTATTAATCTCAAATACCAATTATTCACAAATTAGAAGAACATTCCCTATACAAACACAAAAAATGTCTCAAAATTCCTTCTATTTCGATTTAGCGCACTTTTTTCCAAAAGATAAATCGTCTAACAAAATAATATAAGTGATTTGATCAGAAACAATATTTCAAATAAATTTTTCTAAATTTTCAATAATTCTTTTTGAAAAATAGTAATGCCAAATTTTTAAAATCTTTAGGTTGTAAAAGAACAACTCACTCTCACTTAAATCCATGAAATGACCCAATCACATACTTCAATCATATATTATTGTACGTCAAAATTCATCATCATCGGGTACTCATTTGATCACTTTTTCATCCATTATACATCAAGTAAAATCAATATGCACAAAATAACCATTCCCAACAGGAAAAATAAAGACCCCCAAACTTGTCTCTTTTATTCATGTTGATGAATTAATCATCCTTCCACTCACCCAAAATCCAACATAAAGACATGTCTACCATTAACAAGAACTACTCAAACTACGACACAATTTTAAGCTAACAATTAAAACTAAGTAAAAGTGCTAAGAGTATTTAACCAAGCCATGATAAGGCATCTCATCAATTAAGCTCCATCAAAATCAACATCCAATTCAAATCATCAACAATTGCAAAAATGGCATCAGCTTAAGACCCTTAGCCAATCTACTCTTATTAGTCAATAAATATGACCAAAAAGCACACCAAGTATCCAACAAGAAATTCTCAAAAAGATTTAATCCATGAAGCATCAAAAAGATATCTACTTGGCGTCAACTTAAGGCCATTAGCCAATCTACTCAAAAAAAAAAAACTAAAATATTCCAAGTCAAAATACCGAAAATAACAGTAGTTACAAGTCAAGATGCTAAATCATGAAAAATAGAGAAAATGTTCATCTTCAACAAAGTGCTTTAATTGCTCCCGTTATAGATCATCAAAGTTCATTGCAGTTGGTTGCATCAATCTTCTTGTTCCATCTCCTCTCGACCCTCCTCGGTATCACTAGATTGTGCTTTTTCATGATTGTCATCTTGAGCCCCTCCGATCGCACCTGTTTGGCTGGATCCCTCCTAATGTACTGCATAAGCTATAGGTGGTATGTAATATTGTCCACAATATGGACCAAAATGCCAAATCAGAGGTGGTGGTGGTCGAACCCATGTACCGAATGAGATTGTCTTGAGGGCTTCTCCTATCAATGTCAAATTGTTATGCATAACCAACTGACTGTATGTCCAATACCCTTAAAATTCATTTCTTTCCTCTTTACTAGCTGATGCATTCAACACAAATCCAGGGGGCATAGGAATATAGGAGGTACTCTGAGGCGGTGGTAGCGGTGGCTGGGTAGGATTTTCTTCTTGATGGTGCTTTTCATATTATCTCACCATTCTGTAAATATACTCCTGATTAATCCTGCCTCGGGGATATGTCATTGGCTCCGCAAGATCAATAGGACAACCTACCAAAGTGCACAAATGGTGAATCAAACTAAGGGCATAAAAGATATGTCGCTCGGACCTTCCACTATCCAAGAACCCCTGTCTAACAAGGCTACCGATATTTACTAATACCCTTGCCATAATAGCAGTTACACCAAGAGTACTTTGTCTCTCTGAATATAACTCAAAGCATTGGATCCCCAAATTCAACAGCTAATAAAATAAAACCATAATTTTGCCACCAATGAGAGCCCCTGACGCAAAAATCTCAATTCAGCATTAGAGGAAGCACTCCGAATCCAATCAACATAAACATCACTAATGGCATTTTTAATCATATTCATATCTTTCTCCTTATCATTCAACAATGCCAAATATTGATTGGAAGATACAGGGGGTATGTTAAAATAGGCATTAATCAATTTTGAACTAAAATCCACTAATATCCCCTGTGCTCTCACTTTGTCATCCTCCAATTCACACAAATTACAGTGAAATTCCTTCACTGGCTGAGAAGCCCCAGAGTAAATAGGAGTATTAAAGCCTTCCCAATGCCTTGACCTAATTTGCTCTTCTATTGCTTTTCTAGCTTCTTCCTAAGCACCGCAATGCATAGATAGGTCAAAGTTTCTTTCCCAAATCACCTCATGCTTCTCGGTGGGCATATAGAACTACATTGTTTTTGTACAACTTCTATGCTCTATCACTAGAGAATTGAGGTTCTATATGCCCACCACCCTCAAAAGGTTGGTCTATGCCCCCTTCTCTACTCGTTTCCTCTCCGGCCTTTCTTCTCCTTGATCTCGTTCCTCTTTCCCTAATTCTAGCTCTTCTCTCAGCACTTCCATACACTCCCCTCATCATTTTCACTGCAAAATTCAACCAAGTATTCAGACAAGCACCAACAGTTTCAAGAATAAGGCCAATAAAAATAATTTACCAAATTCTCAACACAAATTCACAATTTCTCAACAAAAATCAATCCAATCCAAATCACAATTCTGCAATTCAGAGAATTGAGCAATTTAATGTCATAATTTTTCTCAAAAATTCTCACCTATTTATTGCCCAAAAATCAACAATTTTCTAGCAATAATTCCACCACAAATTCACTCAAAAATATCCAACATTTATCTTCATTAATTTGAACAATTGGAACCACAATTTTAAGGAAGGATATTACCCGATTATGGACTAAAAATTTTCCAAAAAATCTTGTGTGTAAATCCCTCCTTGATGTTCAAACTTCTCCAAGAAATCCCCAAAATATCCCCGCTTTGATGTTCCTAAGATTGGGTAATATGATGTTAGTGGCGGGTTATGATGGCTGGAGTGATTTTGAAGAGAAGAAAGTGGAAGATTTTGAGGGCTTGGGGAGGGGTTTCTTCATCTTAGAGAGAAAAATGTTAGAAAATTGTGAGAAAACAAGAAGAAGAGTTGAATAAGAATATGTTTTTGCTTGTCGAGATTGTGATTTGGGTTTTCCAAATCGCGATCTGAATTGATCTCGAGATCGCGATCTCGACTTGAGATCGTGATATCGATGGAGTTGAGATCACAATTTCAAATTTGAGATCACGATCTCGACTCGGATGAGAATTAGCCTTTGCAAAAATTTGAGTTACAAATCACGATTTGGGTTTTAAGATCGCAATTTTTGAATAATGACGAAAATAACCTCCGAAAAGACCTGTCCATATTGCGATCTGGAATTTGAGATCGTGATTTGGAGTTGAACTTCTGCAAAGTGTATTTTCAACATTTAGCCAAAAATTTTCCACCCTTTATCACTTTTCTCCAATTCCATGCACAACCTAAAGGCACAAAATTAACAAGTTAAGATGACGATTTCTCTCATTCTTTGGGACCATTATTCAATTTAAAAACATATATTTTTAGACTAAAATTCTAACCTAATTCAAACCAAATTACTCAAAATCAAACTAATTAAAAAATCTCACCAAAAGAAAACAATAACAACTAAATTAAAGACTTGGGTTGCCTCCCAAGAAGCGCTCTTTTATAGTCACTAGCTAGATTATGGCATGGGCTTCATTCTTGCAAAAATTGGATGATTTCTCGTCTGCCTTCAATGATTCGTCCAAAGTAGGGTTTGAGCCGATGACCATTAACCTTGAACATTCCCTCTTTCCCTTTTATTTCTATTGCTCCATGAGAAAAAGTTTGTCTGAAGTCAACCACTTCAAAGGGGCCACTCCACCGTGACTTGAGTTTTCCCGAAAATAGTTTGAACATGAATTGTAAAGTAGCACCAAATCAACGACTTTAAATCCTTCCTTAGGGTAAGCTTGTCATGCCATGCCTTAGTTTTCTCCTTATAGATCAAAGAATTTTCAAATGCTTCCCTCCGAAATTCATCCAACTCATTCAAATCAAGCATCCTCTTTCATATGCTTCCTTCAAATCAAAATTCAAGTTCTTTATTGCCCAATATGCTCTATGCTCAAGTTCCACCGGCAAGTGACAGGTTTTTCCATAAACAATACGGTACGAAGACATGCATATGGGAGTTTTAAATGCCGTTCAATTGGCCCATAATGTGTCATCTAACTTTAAGTGCCCAATCCTTCCTAGCATTATTCAATGTCTTCTCCAAGATTCTTTTCAATTCTCAGTTTGAAACCTTAACTTGACCCGATGTTTGCGGATGATAAGCTAAAGAAACTGTGTTTCACCCCAGTACTTTGTCATCAAGGTCTCAAAATGTAATTTTTGCAGTGAGAGCACCCATCACTAATAATAGCTCGAGGCACTCCAAACCGAGAGAAGAAGTTCTTTCAAAGGAATTTAGTAACCACTTTGGCCTCATTGGTTGGGGTGGCGATTGCTTTAACCCAATTTGACGCATAGTCTACTGCAACCAAAATGTATTTGTTGGAATATGAAACCGGGAAAGGCCCCAAAAATAAATTTCCTATGCATCAAATACTTCCAACTCAATAATGCCATGAAGGGGCATTTCATGTTTCCTTGAAATATTACCTACCCTTTGACATTCATCACATTTGAGCACAAATTCCCGGCAATCCTTGAACATAGTTGGCCAATATAAACCACTTTGAGGAACCTCAAAAGCCGTTCATTGAGCTCCACGGTGCTCTCCAACCGGAGATGAATGACAATGTCTTAATACGTCAATTACTTCACATTCCGGAACACATCTCCTTAGGACTTGATTATTGCATTTCCTTCGGAATAAATATGGCTCTTCCCAAAAGTAATATTTAAGTTCCGCAAAGAATTTCCTTTTCTCATTGACATTTAGCATCTTTGGTACTATCCTTGCCATAAGATAATTCACAATATCTGTATACCATGGACTTACTTTCTTCACCTCAAACAATTTCTCAATTGATGATTCTTCATTGATGGCTCTTTCTTCTTGATTGACAAGTCTAGATGCTTCAATCCTTGACAAATGGTCAGCTACCATGTTTTCCACACCTTTCTTGTTCACCACTTTCCAATCAAACTCCTGCAATAAAAGTATCCATCTCAATAAACGCGGTTTGGCATCTTGTTTAGAAAATAAGTATTTTAATGCGGAGTGATCGGAATGCACAATTACCCTTGATCCAATCAAATATGATCTAAACTTATCAAATGGGAAAACTATAGCAAGTAGCTCCTTTTCCGTTATAGATAATTAAGTTATGCATTATTTAAGGTCCTACTTGGATAGTAGATGAAGACATGCAACATTTTATTCACCTTTTGACATAAAACGGCACCTATAGCATAATCACTAGCATCACATATAAGTTCAAATGGAAGAAACCAATTTGGTGCTACAATGACCGGTACAATGACAAGAGCATGTTTTTTAACTCATTGAATGATTTCGAACTAGAATCATCAAAATAAAAAGGACAATTTTTTTGAAATAATAAGCACAAAGGTCTAGCAATATATGAGAAATTCCTAATGAATCTTCTATAAAAACCCGCATGACCTAAGAAACTTTTTACCCCCTTAACATTAATTGGAGGAGACAATTTTCAATCACCTCCACTTTTGCCCTATCAACTTCTATTCCCTTTGATGAAAACCTTATGACCCAAAACAATCCCTTCTTCACCATTAAATGACATTTTTCCCAATTGAGAACCAAATTAGTTTCTACACACCTTTTTAACACATTGGAAAAATTTGCAAGACCATCATCAAATGAGACACCAAATACACTAAAATCACTCCATGAAGGTCTCTATGCTCTTTTTAACCATGCCATGAAAAATGGCAAACATACAACATTGAAATGTGCTTAGAGCATTGCAAAGCCCAAAGGGCATTCTCCTATATGCAAAGGTACTAAATGGGCATGTAAAAGTTGTTTTATCTTGATCTTTTGGACAAATGACAATTTGAAGATAACCGGAGTAACCATCAAGGAAACAATAATATGCAAAACCAGCTAACCTCTCAAGCATTTGATCAATAAAAGGTAAATGAAAATGATCCTTTCAGGTGGCCTCATTCAACCTGGGAAATCAATGCACATACGCCAACCCATAACCAATTTAGAAGGGAGGAGCTCATTGGTTTCACTTATTATTACGATAATACCACCCTTTCTTGGAATGCCTTGAGGGGACTAACCCACTCACTATCGCTAATAGGGTAAATAATACCATTTTTCAAAAGCTTGATAACCTCCTTCCTCACAACCTCTTTTAAAGTAGGATTCAATCTCTTTGAGGGTGAGGTTGCCTTACCGGTTTATTTCCTTTATTCAACAAGATTTTATGCATGCATATGGAAGGGCTAATTCCCTTAATATCATCAAAAGAACAAGCAATGGCATCCTTATGCATTTTGAGCACCACAATTAATCTTTCAAGTTGCTCACTTGTCAAAGATGCATTTAAAATCACCGGGTATGTCTTATTTTTACCAAGATATGCATACATTAAGAGCGTAGGAAGAGGTTTAAGCTCCAACTTGGGGGGGTTTGTCGGTCGGAGACCCCCCTTTACCTTTTTATTGATTCTTCTCATCTTCCTTTTACAATAAGGTATCATTCTCCAAGTGATTCACATTCCTCATCCCTTCTTCATCATCTTGACTTAGAGCATTTGACTCTAAGATCACTTCCTCCATTGAGAAATTCTCCATTGCATTCTACAACAATCATCAATTAGATCATCTACTACATTTATATTTATGACATCTTCAAAAACTGAAGGAAGCTTTAATGAACTAAAAGCACATTAAATGTAACAATTTCATTATTTATCTGGAATTCCAACTTCCCTTCTTGAACATCAATAAGTGCACGGCCAGTAGCAAGGAAAGGCCTCCCAAGAATGATTGGCATCACTTCATCCTCTTCCATATTGAGCACAATAAAAACGGCCAGAAGGTAAAGTTTGTCAATTTTCACAATCACATCCTCAATGATCCCCTTTGGGAACTTTATGCTATGATCTACAAGTTCCAATGAGACATTTGTTGGTTTCAATTGTCCTCCATTTAATTTCTTGAATACCACATAAGGCATTAGATTTATCGAAACTCCTAAATCATACAATGCTCTCCCAAATTGTAAATCTCCAATCTCACAAGGTATGGAAAATGACCCGGGATTCTTGAGCTTTGGTGGCAACCTCTTTTGTAAGGAGTGCACTTCAATTCTCCGTTAAACATAAGATTTCATCCCCATGCAATTTCCATTTTGAAGTAAAGACCTGTTTCATGAATTTAGCATAGAGCGGGCATGTTCTCAAGTGCCTCCATGAATGGAATGTTAATTTCAAGTTTTTTGAATATCTCAAGAAACTTTTTGAACTTCTTTGCCTTTTCTTCATCTTTTAGCCTTTGAGGAAAGGGCACATTAGCGTGCTTTGGCTCATGATAATTTGGATACTTGCCTTCATTGCTTTCTAAGTTGGGCATAGTAGACTCATTCATCATTTTGCCTAACCCTATTGAAGACTCCCATTTTTCCTTCTCTTCATCCTCGACTCCTTTTTCTCCATTTTTCAACGAATGTCTTCCAACTCTTTCTTCCAACTCCTTACCACTTCTAAGGGTGATGGCCTTGCGTTGCTCCTTGGGATTTGGAATGGTATCACTCGGAAGCACCCCTAGAGGTCTTCATTATTCAACCTTTCCAATTGCCCCAATTGAATTTCTAAATTTCTTGTTGAAGCTTTCAAATTCTCAAAATTTCTCTTATGTTCTTCCTTTTCCCTTTCCAACTCACTTCTTAAACGATTCTTCTCGACTTCTCTTTTCCAACCATCTTTCACACACATTCTCTCTTGGAGCATATTGGTCATGATACATAGGTTGAGAAGAATTTTCCTATTAGAAGGAAGGTCTTGGTTGTTGGTTTTGAAATGAATGGTTAGGGAAAGATTGATATGAGTTGGTTTGGAAATTTCTTTGATGTGGCAGTTGATAAGGTCGAGGTGAGGAATTTGAAGCATGATTATGTTGGAAATTTTAAGGTGGGGGATTTGGTTGATAAGGAGGATTGGATTGATTGTTGGTGTTGCTCCACGAAAAATTAGAATGATTCCTCCAACAGGGATTATATGTGTTCCCATAAACTCCGGATAGGTTCCTTTGAAACGATGACTGATTAGATACATAGTTGAGTTGCTCATTGGACCCATAAGGCATTTCACATTGTCCATTTGCATGACCACCTCCACAAAAATCACATACCATGCTTGGTTGGGTTGGAGAAGAAGACTTGCATTCATACTACTCGGTTTTCCCTAAGTTCTCCAATGCTTTTGCAACGTTGTTCATCACATTCATGAACATACTTTGTTGTGCTAAAAGAGCATCTTGCATGTTCAAATTCAACACTCCACTATGTGCATTAGCTTGATTGGTTTGGGGTTGAGCCAACGGTGGAGTCATTGGTCCATGATAATAATGATTGTATGCCATCCTATTGACCAACTCTTGATCTTTCTCCGGTATCTTGGAAGAGATGGAACCATCGGCGGAGGCATCCACTATTGATTTTGTCTCTTGAGTCAAACCATTATAGAAAGTTTGGATTTGGAGCCACAAAGGAAGCGTATGGTAAGGACATTTCATTAGCAACTCCTTACACTGCTCCCAAGCTTCTCCTAAACTTATACCAATATCTTTCTTAAAGGAGGTAATTTCATTTCTCAATTTGGCAGTTCTTGCGGTTGGAAAATACTTTGCCAAGAATTCTTGAGCAAGTTGATTTCAAGTAGTGAACATTCCTTGGGCGTGAGTGATTGAAGTCAAGATTTTGCCCTATCCCTTAGAGAAAAAGGAAACATTCTCATTCGTTCATAATCCGGTGCACACCATTGAATTTAAACATGTCCAAAACTTCCTCAAAATTCATGAGATGTGTATAGGGATATTCATTAGGACCACTCCCAAACATTGCATGAGTTTTTAGCATTTGTATCAAAGCGGGCTTAATTTCAAAATTGTTAGCTTGCACAGACATTCGTGCAATGCTAGAATTTGCCCCATCGAAGTTTGGTAAGGCATATTCTTTCAATGGCCTTCCATTCCTATTCATGCCATTCCTATTTCCATAACCACCTATTCCATTATTCCCGACAACCTCTTCTTCAACGTTCTCTATGTTCAAATTCCTTTGATTTTGATTAGCATATGCCATTTCAATTCTTTCTTGCTCTTGTTGTACTCTTCTAAACTTTTGGATTTCACTTAACTCTTTTTCTCTTTTCTTGTCCAAGCAAATAAACAGCCCTTTATCTCCTCTTACCATGCACTACAAAAACCAAAGCAAATAGTCAATTCAAGTGCCAAGATAATTCCACAAGACAAACAACCAACATAAATGAATAAACAAAATTAACAACTAAATTAAACTAAAGTACTTAATCTAAACGACCCGTAAAGCTCTTAATATTGCCAAATACTAAGGATAATCTCCGACAACGGCGCCAAAAACTTGATGCTTGATCTAGGTAGAGTTCAACTTTAAAAACAAACAAGCAATAATTAACCTCGCAAAATCACTATATTCTACCTCAATTCTGCAAGTATAAGGAAATGATAGTAGTATAGGATGAGTGGGTATCGTTCCCACGAAAATTGTTTTGGCAAGCAATTACCAAAATTTACGGATCTTTGTATAGTAAAGCAAATTCAAACAATAGTAAATGAAACTACACTACTCAAAGGCATAATTAAACTCAAGCAATTAAAACCTAATTTAAGCTAAATTATCTATTAAGCAAGTAAATGAAACTAAGCTGGAAATTTGAAATTGAGAAACTAGCTACTATACCCTAATAAAAGCAATTAATTCTACTCTAAATTAATCAAAATAAAACTAAAATTAAAAAGCAACTGATTAACCAAATTAAAAATACAACATAAAAGAAGTTTTGAAGACTAGAAGCAACTATTTCTAAATAGCATTTGGAAAGAGTTAAAATTGAAATCTAAATATTTTTTTATTTTTGATAATAATAATAAAGAAAGTCCGCTAAAAATTAACTAAAAATTAATACAAGGAATTGAGAATTCTTAACCAAAAAGCAATAAATCAACAAGAACCCTGATTTCTCTATGAAATCCAAGAATAAAAGCAAAGCGATTATCACTAATATAAACTAGAAAGCAAGGAAACGTTATATCCACTTAAAGCTAATGATTAACTCATTACAATTATCTAATCAAAATTTAAACTTGCAAGGAAACTAAAACTGGATCTAAAAGATAATTAAAGAGAACTTTTCATTAAAAGGAAATTTCAGAAAGTTAAGCTATTCTAATCTATCCTAAAAATTACTAACTACTTACGTACTCTATTCCTTCTTACTTCTCTATCACATCTTTAAAGTAGCTTAAATAGTGGAGTGTTACACAAGGATTTGCTAGAATATTACAAAATTGCCTTTACAAGTTAAGCTAACAGCGAGTCCATGTCGCGATCTAGAAAAAATGAGATCGTGTCATGGACTGCAAAATAAGTTGGCCTATTCCTGTGTCCAGATCACGATTTGGACTCTCCATTCAGCAAATCCTCATTTCTTATGTAATTGTAGTTTGGTCTTTGTACTTTGCTCATTCCAACTTCCAACCTCTAATTTAGACCTGCATAATATTAACCCAATTAAGAAATTAATTTAGCCAAAATTTTAATAAAAACTATTCATATTTAACAACAACAAAAATATAAATACATATTAAAGAAATTAATTAAAATCTTCAATTAATTAACCAAAGTTCGAAATTTAAACTATCAAAATGTATAATTATAGAGTAAAATAGCTCTAGTTTACTAGAGTTATCACTCTTTTGAGCTAATCTATTCATATGTACCATTATTCTAGACAACATGTAGATCAAGAGGGTGTTTGGTTATGGATATAATGGTAATGAATGGTGTCAAAATTAATGGTACCTATACATATTATTTTGAACACTAAGTGAATTATTCTATAAAGAATGAAAGTATTATAAAAATACTCCATTTCAATCTCTACTTGTGTCTTGCGATTCAAATTTATTACTTGTATATATTATAAAACCCATTACTATTTCAAACAAAACAAATAAGACATGATATAAACCTATACCTATAGTAGGGTTCATGAGTGTGATTCTGATTCTGACACATGAATTCAAACCAAATGGATCCTAAATACTTTACACATCAACACTAAGGAATGGGAAATGCTACAGGAAAGTTTCACGTTCGGTAATCAAAATCTAAATAGAAATCATAAACTTCATAAATTATTATCAAGTTTAAATCATATTGAATCCTTCTTACTTCATTAATTTGAAACCCAAATAAGTTTGATCACATTAATGATTTAGAAATCTAACTCAAAAATAGGGAATGAAACAAAACATTTTTACCACTTATATATGTATAAAATGATTGGTATAATGTTTAATAATTAATTAATATGTATGAGTATCATTAAATTTAATTTTTATTTGTGACCAAAATACCAACTAAAATCTGATTGATGACTCTCATACTCATAAACCAAATATCTCTAAATTACTAAAGCAAAATTATTGTTGTACATCAAATTTTTAACTTGGAAGAAGACAAAATTGGTCCCTTATCTATCATAAAGACCAATTTGGTCTCCCTCATCATTAAAAAATTTAACAAATCGAAAGCTTTTAATGGAAATTATGAACAAACAAAAGCATCCATTTACAATACATCTACTACAATTTTGTTACTTTATCCATAATTTACTTTAAAACCTTCGATTTGTTAACTTTTTTTAAGGATGAGGGACTAAATTAGGTTTTTAAGATAGATAAAAGATCAAATTAGTCAATAATCTAAACATAAGAGACCAAATTAGTTTTTTTTTTTTCCATTTTTAACCAATACACCACGCTAACACTGCGTTTGTTTCGAAGGAAAAGAAGGGAAAGTTAAGGATTAGAAAGGAAAAGTACACTCTTTCCTTCATTTGGGAGTTTGCAGGAGAAAGAAATAAAAGGAAATGGAGAGGACTAAAATCCTTCACAACATTAAAAGTTTTCCTCCCAAAAGTGAGAAGAAAAGGAAGGAAACTATAAACTCTTTTATAAATATTTTCAATATTCCAACTTTATCCTTAAAAAACTAATGCAACCAAAATTTATTTTCGTATAAATCCCAAAATTTTCCACTCATTTTCTAAACTTCCAAACAATATTCAAATCCCTCGCTTTCTCTTCTCTTATCTTATCTTCTCTTCTCTTCTCTTCTCCCTTATAGTTCTTTTGGGAGTGAGGAATTTGGGAAGAAAAGAAAGGGAATGAAGGGAAAGTTGAATTCATCTATTTGAGAGATTTTTTTAGGAGGAAGGAAAGGAGAATGGAAAGGAAATGGAAGGATACTGTAGCTACTACAGTTTAAAAATTTTGCCTTCCAAATTAGAAGGAAATGAAAGAAAAATTACTTTTAAACTTATTATTGAAAATTTGAAATTATCAACTTTATTCTCAAAAGACAATATAACCAAATTTTATTTACCTTCATATTCCAAATTATTTCATTTCTTTTCTTAAACTCCAAACAACATCTAAATCTACTCTATTCTATTATCTTCCCAACTTATTAAAAAAATTTCCTTCTTTTCTCTTGCTTTCTAAACTCCCAAACTTCTTATTAAATTTTTCCCCTCTCTTCTTTTCTTTCCTAAAACTCCCAAACAAAGCCTAAATTCTAAATAATACCTGCCTCTTGTCCAATGCCGTCAAGCCCGACGCTGCATAAAATTTGGGAACTACTTACTACATAGGGCCATCTCCTAAAATTGACAGAGCCCCCCAGCCTTGCTAGAGATAACCGATTCCCCTCACCCCAGACGACGCCGTCTTAGCCTCTATTCGTTTTCTCCACATACTTGTGATATCCTTCTTCGTATGTGTTGTACTATAAGAGTTTGAATTAGTTTTACTTCAGCTTTTTAGCTTTATATATTTTGTTCACTGAAAGTGTCTTTTTTGTGGTATTGATAAAAGACTACGAATTTAGCCTTGTTCAGAGCTGCCCAGTTGATTTAGACGCAAATTCTCAGGAGTTGATATACATAAAATTAACAACAACAACAAAAATACAAAATTTTGTTGCGTTGGTTTTTGGTTTTAAAAAGGCCATCACCAAATTAGATTTTATGAAGAATATGTTAGTTAGGCGTTTGTGTTGATTTTGCTTATACCTGAATGTCAGTGTTTGTTCGACTATAGATAACACAATGGGAGAAGTTATATTGGGAATGCCAGGACCTTGGGCCGATGATAATTATGAAGTCGCTGATCACTACAGTTAACTACAACCAAAATTGGAGGACTTCCTGTAAGATATTTTTTTTTTTAATAAGTTCAGACTTTTGGTCATGGAAGATTGTGCTGTGCTTTATTTATTTATTTATTTATTGTTTCTTCTGAATAGGACTGGCCAATTCCTACTATTGCCAAGCCTGAACTACTTGTATGTCGATCATGTGAAAGCAATCTCTGTCTTCTTGCACAGGTTAAGATTTTGAGTAGTTTGCCTTGTTTTTGTGGATAATAATCAGCTCAAAGTTTCAGGGTCAGACTGCTTTCTTTCTTCTTGTTTTATGTGTTTTCTGTATTACTCAGGTTTATGCTCCGATTTCAAGTGGGAGTTTGACAATTGAAGAACGTGTTATATATGTCTTTGGTTGTCTAACGGCACAATGTGGGAGCAATCCTTCAAGGTTTAATGTTTATAGTTTATTATACTGCTATTAAAATGCTGAAGTCGTATTGGTTATAATTATTGTTACCTTGTGTAATCTTATTGTTTCTTTACATATGTAGTTGCAGAGCTCTTCGAGTTCAGAAGTCCGTCAGCAGTGAAGAACCAGTCCTACCCAGTAATGATGCTGCCCCTTTGCCGTCAACTTCTCTTTCAGCTCCAAAAAATGACTGGCAGCAAGACTTGTGGACATTCGAGTCTAGAGAGGACGATGATACAACTCCAGTCTTACTTTGATCTAGAGGACTTGCGTAGGGCATTTTCTAAAGCTGCAAGTATGTCTTCCAATTCAAAGAAACAAGGTTGCGATCCTGAGGTTATTGTCAAGCCTTCAACTATAGACCAGAAATCTAAAGGATATGATAAGAGATTTCCAGGTATAGCTTGTTTGTGTTTTTGAAAAACACTTGAAATATTCTTTTGTGCAACCCGCTGGTTACTGTGAGGGAGCTTATCTGCACTGTAATGTTTAGATTGCAGCATTTCAAAATGTGTGAAAACAATTATAACCATTCCACGAAAACCATGTTCTACTGCAATCTGATGATACCTCTCCCCTCTGAGTGGCAGGCCCCCTGCTCAGTTAGTGTTCAATTTTGTATGGAAATGGAAGGGAGTGGGAGGGGCGAGGTCTTGGGCTAGGATAGGCTTTTTCATTAGTTGCTATAATTCCCTGAAATAAAATCCTAACAAAGTCACAACTGAAAGTAACAGATGTCATACCTAAGCTTTTCTACTTTCAAGAAATGAATGAAGAGAGTCTGTGGTTTCTATGAGTTGTCCGCAAACAATCATATGGACCTAAAGCCTTTCACTTAGGTGATTGTTTAAGTTCAGCAATCAGTTAAATCTGTTGAGTAGTGAAGATATGCGGTAGATTATTTCCTATAAGGAAGCATCGTTTACACCATTATAACTTAAAATGATATTTCTGGCTGTGAGTTTCTCCACACAATATTTCTCCTTGTGTTTTGCTGAGGAATCTTTTGAGAGATTTTATTTCAAATTTTATGTTTTCTTGGTTGCAGTTTTGCCTTGTTTCTACATATATGCTCAGGAGGAAGAAATTTTCAAAGTCAGTCACTTCTTTATGCTCAAAATACAACTCACTGTCTATATATGGGAATGAAAATGATCTTGATGATCATACACATGAAGAGAAATGGGAAGAGGAGAAGTATGAATATGATAAAGCCTTGAATGCAGACAGGATTTACCTCACGTTCAAGAAACGAATTGATGCATACCCAGAGCAATGCTTCAGGTGAATTTATCTGAGTTCATGTAGTAGTCGTGATAATCGTTATCACCATCCTGTATAATTTTTTTTTGCACTGACACATATAGTTGATTGGCAGGATCCGAACCTAGATTGTTGTTACAGAAACTTTTGAGTAGCTCTTGTTTGGCTGTGAGAGGTGACTTTTAAGCCAGGGGGAGGGGGATTGTATAGCATATCTGTGGCTATTAGGAAGATATTTTGACTGGTAGCAGAACTTTTTGATCTTTTGAAACTCACTAGGGAGAGGTTCCAGTTACATAAAGGCCAACAAAAACTTTTTGATCTGATTTGAAACTCACTGGGGAGAGGTTCCAGTTATCTTTGAGGGGAGTGATGGATGGCTCGAATTTGATTGCTAGATAAAGGTCAACAAAAACTTACTTATTTTCTAGTGATTGAACTGTAGAGATTTTATAAATAGAATTTAATTTATTTTGTTACCTTCCTACTTCTTTAATTCATAGCAAGTGTGCTATATATGGAATTATGGGATACCATATGTTTTCAGCACTTTTTGAGAGGGTTATCAGATTTTCATTAAGGAAGAAAACCAACTTCCCATACCCCTTCAAAAGGAAACCTAAATAAGAGCATGTAGTTGCTAGTTCCATGTCATCCTGTTTATTAGGATACAACTTAAATATTTCTTAGGACTGACTTTACCCAATTCTGATGTTCTACAGTGTCTTTGTGCTCTCAGATATTCATATGGTGGGAAGCCACTAGTGGCTTCTTTAGATAAGGGAGATGCTAGCAGATGTAGCCTCTGTGGTGGGTCAAGGCAATACACGAAATGCAGCTGATGCCGCCATTATTATATTTTTTACAGAAAGCAACCAGTATCCAACCAAACAATTCCTTGGAGAACTGGAACTGGATGACTCTGATCATCTATACCTGTTCTAAGGTGAGACTCTAAAACTACAAAACACCAAGTGGATATTGGAAGCAAATATTTTCTACCTATTTATTTTTCTAATTATCTTGAATGTCTCGCAAACGTAACGTTTGCTGCTAGCCTGCTTTAGCATAAACTGGTAGCTGAACATAATTTCTCTAATTTGTTCAGTTATTAATACAGCCACACTCCAATTCCCATCCATCCATCTCTCTAAGAAAGGGGAAGAAAGGGAACAAAAATAATGATTTCTGTGGGAGAGAAAGTTAGAACAAACTCCTTAGGAAAGCACATTACATGGAGAATTACGATTGTATAGTTCTTTCCATGGTTACGACTTACACAACTTGATCTACTTTGTATGAAGAAAGTGAAACTAAATTGAGACAAAATAAATCTGAGAAAGTGAAACTAAAGTGAGACGAAATAATCTGAGAGATCAAATTTGAGTGCCTTTAATGGGTGACTAGGGAAATTTAAGACTCTGGGTCCATTTCATTGAATGTAAAAGGTTTTCCTCAGGAAAATATTTTCCTTGGAAAACATTTTACATGAAAAAATCTATTTTCAATACAATTTTCTAGTGCTTGGTAATAATAAATACTTAGAATTATAATTTTTCGATGTTTTTCATCTTTGATTTTATCAATATGAGTTTAAAAGACTTGTAACCATTGTAATAAGTACTTCACAACTAATTGTGATCAACAAAAGATTGATTTTGTTTAATATTAAATTCTAATATAATATAATAGTAAAATATGTATAATGATAGTTATATTATCATGGCATCCACAATGAAGAGAAAATGAATGACAAGAATTGAAAACAAAAATCAGTTTAGTAATTGATGTCATATGTTACATAGGAAAATATTTTCTAGTGTTTGGCTCGAGAGAAAAATTTTGGAAAATATGTTCAACCCAACCAAACGGACCCTTGAGCTTGTTTACTAATATGTATGCTTGTTTTTCTGTGTGTGCTTATTGTCCATTTGCATAGTCATCTGATATCATGTCCTTTGTTCCTTTTAGAGTTGTGCACAGTCAATCCATCTAGAGAACTCCGACAATGAAGGCTGGGTGGTAGCAGAGGAAGCCATTGTTGTACAGTTTGAGTGAGATTTCAACTCAAAATTGTACTTATAGATGATAATACAGCACGTGTTTTTTTTTTTTTTTTCTAGGAGGTGGCTCTCTCTCTCTCTCTGGGTTTCTTTTATTTTTGTTCTGGTTGGCTATTTTTGAGCCATGGGTTTTCATTTTATGTTTTTTCTTTAGGTGGTGAGGTTAGACTTATGGGAGTACTTTTGGTTGTATTCTTGTTACTGTTTCAGTGGGTATACTATAAAGGGAAAGAATGAAGCTGTGTAATTGCTGCTTGAAACAGAGCCACAATACAATTTTGGTCAGTAATTGGGGCAGCAGTAATTCAGACCCAAATAATAGGTTTATCTGATGCTGAGTTGCATCAGATACTTGATGTTGTAACAAAGAAATAATTTACCATATACAACGATATCCACTACAGAAGAGAAAGATTGTACCATTGTTTATACATCTGTTGTAGATTGTTTGATAATCATCTAAGTGTTTAAAGTTAATTCATTAAATATTTTTGGTATTAAGTTTGTTTGACAACAAAATTTTCTTACTTCTGAATATGTGTTATTTAATTTTTATACGAAATTGTAAATGAAAGGTTTATCATTTAATTTGTTTAATTTGTTGAATTCTTTACTAGTATAATAAAAATTATATATATATTTTTTATTTCACATTCGCATACTCGGTAACATATACTTACTAACAAACACACATTATATTAATTCTCTCTCACAGATAAATACACATGCTTACATTATATTTCTTCTCTCTTACATACAAATACACTTAAATACATTATAGACTTTCTTCTCTCTTACATAAACGTATACTTGCATACGTTATATTCCTTTCTCACATATAAAAATATACTACAACATATAACATTCATTCTCTTTCACACAAAAACACACTTGCATACACTGTATTCCTCCTCTCTTATACAAAATCATATATTTACACACTATATTCATTCTATGCCAGACAAATACGTACTTGCATATATTGTATTCCTTCTCTCTCATACGAAAGCACACACTTGCACATAGTACGTCTTTTCCTTACACACACACTTTAAATTAATAGACTTTTTCTTTTGGTAAAACGGAACAAAAACATAAACAAAGTTAAGTGCTAGTTACAACAATTGTTGGGAGGTAAACTCTCTAATTGTCATGCCCTGTTCTCAAGGTTGCAATATACAGTGCTCTCACCTTCTCACGAAGACGCCACACTTAAAATCTCAAATTTCTAATCACTTGTCTTGAAAAAGCTACGAACACTTGCAAAATAATGTTATATAACAGGGTTAAGCAAACACTTGTCCCGTAAGTAGTTCATTTCCTCTCTCACCAGATTGACCATGTTATATAGATATAACTTTACAAACCTGTTTCACACATTGGACATGTGTATACATATATAGATATAATTTTATAAAAATCATAAGTTCCAAACAATTACATATACGTAAGTGGCAAATAAAAATGAACATTTCATAGCCGTAACATAGAGTAAAATCAAATAATAACAATACGTATTCATCATACATACTTATAACATTAGACTCAAGGGTTTCCCAAGATTTAATCGGCAACTTGAATAACCAATGCTAAATATTATTACCCGTTAGAAAAAAGTTAGACATAGGCCATTTACCCTCCACTGAGTGAAGTAATAAGGAACTAGCTCCACCGACGTCACCAAAATTATTCCAACAAGCAAATCATTTTTATATCAAAATAAGAAATCAAACACCACAAATCATTGTATTTAGTCAAAGTGCCACTTACTAAATTCATATTAAGATAACATTAAATTAACCATACTCAATCTGAATTTTGTACGTAACATAATACTTTGCAAAAATATAATTGTCATAGAAAGACTTTTTAAAACATGAAAGAGGTTAGAACCACTTTCCTATAAATAATTCAAAGTATTTGAGTTTAACTTAAACAATCCAAAACCCATGAATTCTTTCCTAACATTAGATTATGTGAAATCACAATTTGCCGAATCGATTTTCTAATTCTCTAACTTATTTTCTAAATAAGCTAATGGCTCATTAATTCATCTATGTTTTGCAGCCTTTCTTCGGTGATCAAGTCATCATCACCAATTCAATTTTGTCTAACTTGGCAACAAGTATAATTGAAATCGTAGTTTCGTTTCCTTTTTTGTTCCATTTCTCCCAAAAACGGCGGTAACCCTAAATCTCAATATAATATATCGTATAATTGTTTAACTTTAGGAATATAAATAAATCTCAACTTTTAATATGTAACAATTAGTCCCTTGATAATACTTAATAAGTATTATTTGTTAATCTTACTTAAATAACTTGTCGGTTCATAATAATTATTAGTCTATTACTGGGCCTTAATTATTATCAATAAGTGTACGGGTTGAGTTTTCGCGTTCTATCTCCCTTAAAGGAAGTTTCGTTCTTGAAACTTCACAAACCACACTTCCGCTGCACACTCTAATTAAAACTTATAATTACTAATGTTCATTATTTAGACTGCCCGAATCTATTAGCTCCAAATAACTTTCAGTTGTCCGTACTCTAGTCCAAAGTAGGGGTGTTCATCTTGACCCACCGAACCAATCTGATCTAAATCGGAAAAAAAGAATACCCGAACTGCATTATGAAACCTGGTTAGTTAGAGGGTCAAATTACTCAAGTTGATGTCAGGTACTGGGTCACATTTTTGTGACCCGCCCGGTAACCGATCCGATCTATTTCAGGGACAATTTTGTAAATTTGGTTAATAGACTTTCATTAGAATTTAATACTTACTATGATTATTGGCAGCCTCTCAGGCCAATAGATACACATTTTTTTCTTCAGTTCCTCGTCTTTCCTCTCTCTTCGTCGTCTTCCCTTCCTCTTCCTCCTCAATCACTTCTTCCTATTTCCTGTCTCTTCCTCACATCCTCATTCTTTACACTCGTGTCTATTGGGATGTATTTTGTGACTTAATTATTGTTGCTATTGGCCTGTTGCTACTTGTTTATTTGTTATTAGTGGATGTATTTTGTAACTTAAATTTAATCGTTGTTGACTTAATTGTAAAATTAACTTGTCTAGCTATCATTATTTAAATTTTTCATATTTTGTTGTCAATGAGGGTCGGATACCCGGCCAACCCAAAATTCTTTTGCGGGTATTCGACCTATTGAGTAGACGATTTGTATGGACTGAGTAGAGGGTCGAATTTTCTTGACCAGGTCAGTGAGGGTCGGGTACCTTTTTTATTTCATAGACCAGGTACCTTATCCGTGAACACCCCTAGACCAAAGTACCACAAGAATTCAAATGTTTGTTGGCCAATCCTTAAGAAAGATCATATTAGGTCCTAAGTTTGTTTAAGCCAAAAGGATCTAATTTAACCTATGACTTTCTGAAATACAACCAAAAAAAAAAACTTATATGTCAAAGCTGTAAAACCACATATTTACACCTATCATTATGTGAATTTAGAACTACTTACCTTTAAATAATTCAAAATATGTGAGTTTAACTTAAATAATCCAAAACTCGTAAATTCTTGCCTAACATTAGATTATGCAAAATCAAAATTTGCCAAATCGATTTTCAATATTCTGACTTATTTTCTAAAGAAGCTAATCGCTCATCAATTCATTTATTCTTTGTTGCCTTTCTTCAGTGATCAAGTCGTCATCATCAATTTGATTTTGCCCAACTTGGTAGCAAGTATAATTGAAATTGTTGTTTCATTTCTTCTTTTTTTCCCTTTCTCCCTAAAATGACGATATCCTTAAAACTCAATATAATATGCCGTATAATTGTTTAATTTAGGGATATATATGAATCTCAACTTTTAATATTGAATCTTTAAAGATTAGTCCTTTGGTGGTACTTAATTATCTATTAATCTAACTTAATAACTTGTGGGCTCAAAATATCTATTAATCTATTACTGAACCTTAATTATTATCAATAAGTGTATGTGTTGGGTTTTCACATAATGTCTTCTACCAAAAGATTCCTAATGAAACTAGGGGAATCATCATATAACAGAAGTCTTTATTGCTACTTTGTCCCTACTTTAGCAAGCTGATCAGCCATCCTATTGGCCTCCTGATACTCATGTTTGAAGGAAATGTTCTTGATTTGCGTTGATAATACTCTATAGTCACATGTTACAGCATACCAAGCATGATTATTAGTTTTCAGATCAGAGAATAATTCCAAAATAAATTTATAATCATATTCAACAATCATAGAATGAAAACTTTTATCTACAGCAATTTGTAGACCATCTCTAATGGCCTGTGCCTCAGCAAAGTAGTTGATGGCAAATCCAACAGCTCCGTTGAAGCAATATATCCATTCGCCCATACCTGTCTAAACGATTCCTCAACACTTCACCAGCTCTAGCTATCCCAAGTTACCATTTGATGTTCCATCAATATTAAGTTTTAGAATTGAAATAGGTAGAGGGTACCAGGCGAAAAGAATTTCTCTGTATAGTCTAGAAGACTCAGAGCATGGCCCAATGAAGAAGAATTATGCAGTTGCATTCACGCAAAACTGAGAAAGATTTTTTAGTCTATTACAAGGGTCGAATAGAGATTTCTTTCTATCAGTCCATAGGTCCTAACAGACATAAAGAAAAAGAATAGTCCAAGGGTTTTGATGATAGGAAGATCCAGATGTTGGTAACCTTTTCTAATCCACTCCATGAAGTTTAAAGACGTATCATAAGTTGAAAAAGATAGGGAACCCTAAGGAATCCCAAAGAGCAATAGCTTTATGATAGTTCCTCAGCACATTTTCTATATCCTCCAAATGGTGGCCACAAAAAGAACAGGTGCAACTAAAAATATTGTTTCTACTACAACGAAGAAGCTAGCCCATAAAAAGGTTTTCAACCTATTAGAGACCTTACACTTCCAAACCCAAGAATGACTAGAATCACTTTTAGAAGGTAAATTAGCCCTATGAAAAGTAAGGTCATAGGCTTCATTGGACTGAAATTATCCATCGAGGGCTTGACCCTATCTCAAAATATCCTCAAAAGTGCCAGTGTTCAGCCTGAGGGTAGGAAGCACATAATTGAGGATATGGTAAAGAAGAGAGAAGGAGGAGACAGTGGTCAATTTAGATGAGTCTGGATTAGGTCACACCTGATTAATAGTAATTTGATCCTCATTCCTATTGAGAGGACCTTGGATTAGCCACCTTAAGGGAATAATAGAGGTCCAATTATTGGTCTATAATCTAGCTATAGAGCCAGATTTATTATTCTAGACAATGCCCTCATTGTACAGGGCATTCCTATACCTAAGACTACTCAAAATCACTAAACCATTCCCTTTCTTGAGGCTAAGATTCCTGTTGGTTTAAGACATCATATCAGTTCTGATTTTCCAAATATTTAATAGTCAGAACTTGGACCAAATCTTATCCTTCTCTTGAATCATTTTCCAATTCAATTTAGCAAGGCCCCCTTGATTAGAGAGTCTAGCACTTCTAATACCTAGGCCTTCTTCAGCTTTCAGTCTAATAACTCTACTCCAACCTACTAAGCTCATCTTATTTCTAGGCTTAATCCCTCCCAAGGAACTTCCTATTAATCTTATCAAGTTAATCATAAGTGGCAGTAGGGAGAGGAAGGCATTGCATATAATAAGATGGGATAGCAGTTGTAACTTGTTGAATAATAGATTTCCTACCAGCTGAGAAAATCATATCCACTTGCCAATTAGCAAGTTTGGCTTTGACTTCGTCAACAATGAACTGAACATGTCTCTTAGAAAATCTACTATGCGCAATAGGACAACCCAGCTACTTGCCAAGATCATCAGTAGCTCTAATTGGTAATTGGTTACACATAGCTGATTTAGTATTCTCAAGGATATTTTTGGTGAAAAAGACTGGAGATACTAACTTTCTCAAGGCTAATGACAAATCTAGAAGCGCTACAGAACTCTTGGAGTATAGTAATCAAGTTAGACATAGTAGAAGGTGGATTCTTAAAGAATAAAATGATTCATCTGCAAAGAGACAATGAGAAATGAGGGCCCCCCATTGCAGACCCTAATAGGTTTCCAAGATTTGTTAATGCAAGCCATAGAGATCTTATGGGACAACAGTTCTTTATAGAGGATGAATAGATAGGGGGACAGAGGGTCCCCCTGTCTAATACCCCTAGAAGAAATCAACCAATCAGTTACAAAACCATTATGAAGGATGACAATCCTAACCAAAGTGACATAGGCCATAATAGCATTAAGCAAAATAGGGGGAGGGAACATTAAAAAAGATCAGAGCCTCTCTAATGAAGGACCATTCTAACTTATCAAAGGCTTTCTCAAGATCCAACTTAATAGAACAAACTCCATTACCACCCTTGAAATTCCTAAGCTTATAAATCTGTGGCACCATTTTTTAGATTTTGAAAAAATTGAAATAATAAGAAATAAAAAGAAAATAATTAGTATAATATAATAGTACAAAAAGAGGTTCTAAAATGGGACTTTTAGAAAGCGACATTTTGAAGATTCTAAAACAATCTAGAATTGAGTTTTTTAAAAATAGATAAATAAATAAATAAAATAATAGACTCGCTACCCAGTATGTGAAGTGCATCGGGACACTAAATTTAAACCTAAAGGCAAGGGGTAATTTGTAGTGTTGAGGAAAAGAAATTTAAAAAACAAGATCCAAAAATTAGAAGTAAAATAGATAACTAAAATAACTAAGTAAATTAAATACTCTATTTTAGATGACTCATAATCTAAGAAAACAGAAGAAAAGGATTCGGGAGTCTTATTGAAGAAAGAGAAGGCTAGACTACTCTAAGGTTAACCTAGGCACCTTTTCGCCCCGGTAAAATTGGTTGCAAGATTTAATTCATGTTTTCAAGGATTTACTTAAATTTGGATGGACTAAAATGAATGGAAAATAAAAATAAAAAGCAAGGTGTGTAAAGTGAGGGTATGGGAAACTAATTATGCCAGCGTTTAAGATGAAATCATGCACTAGCATTGGACTAGTGTAGAGTGCAAAACAATAAAAAATATACAGAATCAATGAAAAGTAAATAAAGCACATAAAACATAAAGCATAATATCTAACTTGCAAAAACTAAATAAAGCAGTAAAACATGTAGCAAATAAACCATATCTATTACAACTAACTTAAGCCTTTACATGAGATAAATAGCATCAAATAATAAAAGAAACAATAATAGTAAAAATTAAAGAAGTGGTTAAAAAATTAAAACTGAATTCACATTTCGTATAATAGGGTTTAGATCTCTAGGATCAAAACTTTAAAATGGGCATTCTAACTTTTAGGTTTAAACCATGAACAAGCACATTAGAGTACCACAAATTTTATGCAAATAAAATCCTAGATCACCCTATTAAAATAATTTTCAAGCACATACTCAAAATTAGGATATAAACTTGGTTCAAGTCAAACCATTCAATATGATTCTCTAATCAAAAGTAACTCATACCCAATAGTCTTAAAGCAATAATTTTAGATTATTGTCATGCTACTAGAATGCTCAAATATATTAAAAAATGGATGAAATAAATTATAAAAATTTGTCAGATTTGAAGATCAAACGAAAATTTAGAATAAAAATCAACAAATTGTGTCAAATAGATCACCAGAAATTCAAAAAATAGGCATTTTGCTCCAAGTCCAGTCAGTGATCACTCAAAACATCATAAATCACAATCTCGGCATTAAAACTGGGTAAGACCAATTGCAAACGAAATATTACTTAAAATTAAAGAACTTTTCAATTTTGACCTCAACGAGATTCTAAATACAAGATCTTGAAAATCATATTCAAAGTGACCACATGTGCAGATGTTTCTGTTTGTAACCTAATTAGCTAAACAGTTTTGAAAAAAATTAGATATCGCTAAGGAAAACTTCGAATGCCTTGATTCCAAAATTTGCTAGATGTAAATAAACTTTATATTTCTATTTGTTATGAAAAATCAGTAAAAAAAATTCCATTTATTGATGAACCTGAATTAGAGATACCTACTACCGGCTGTCAATAGAAATGCAGTTGATGATGTGGATTAGTAACACATATAGATTCTTACCTAAATTGTTCTAGAAGTGCCTACGTGGCAGCCTCATTAAGGGCAATTATGTAATTCAGCTTCAGCTGAGCTAGCATAGAGATAGCCTTAAGCCTCCTCCTGTAAATCTATAAATAAGGGGCTTGAGTGCTACTAAAAGTGATACACAATTCAGAATCCAATCCAAAATTCAGATACTCAAACACACACTTGCAACTCGGATATTCCACTTTCTCTCTCCTCCTAGAATCTATTTCTAGTTTCATCAATTGGCGCCGTCTGTGGGAATCGACAGATTTTTATCACTTTCAATCAATTCTCAGTCATCTGAATCGTTTGTTTTTGTTTTAAGGATGATGAAGAACCGTGGAACACGCCGAATGCTGCTAGTAAGGATGCCGAGACGAGCAATTAGCACCTCGTAGTGCATACCGACGAACTAGAAAACGCCGGAACATCAACTGAAGCTCAACAAAAGCAAAACGATGTCCTGAAGTACATTGCTGACCACTTCGAGTCTTTCTGAGCATTCGTGGAACAGCGCGAGAGCAAAACCCCGACTGAGCGCTCGAACCGAATAGCTACTCCACAAGCTGAACAGAAGCACGACCCCGGCCGACGAGCTGGCAAAGAACGGGTTGATGCCATGAGCCCAACCGATTTACGTCATAAACTAACAAAGTCGCGCTCGAACGAGCAATCGGATGAGTCACACTCATCCGCAAGTGAAAAATTACCGATGCACGAGAGACTCGGTGCCCACTCTTCAAAAAAATTAGGATCAAGAGGACCCTCCTCGATTGTTTTAAAACAGCTCGAGGAGCAGAGCCTCAAAAATAAGATCCAAGAGATTTTGAAAAAAAAACAATTTGTTCCTGAATACTCCTGCTATGGCAGTTGAAGATTGATAGAGATCCATTCACAATCTCTATCAAAATTGAACCTCTTCCAACGCAATTCAAGTTGCCGGACTTAGACTGCTACAAGGGAGAATCTGATCCGTCAGATCACTTACAACACGTGGTGGCAATCACTAGCCTTTATGGCTACAGTGACACGACCCGATGCAAGTTGTTCGCAACAACTCTTCGAGGCCTGGCACAAAAATGGTTCCAGGAATTGCGTACAAACTCAATTGCTACTTTCCATGACCTGGCAAAGTCATTCCTGGGTCACTTCAAGAGTAAATCAATACTACAGAAGGACACATCACACCTCATTAACATCCGACATAGGTCCTATGAGTCACTTAATAAATTTGTGGACCGCTTCAATGATGAGGTGGTCCAAATAAAAAATATTGATGAAAGAATTCTACTGGCTGCTTTTTGCAGCGGCATCCGACCAGGTGTCTTCAATGCCGAGTTGGCCAAAAGAATGCCGAACTCCTATTCTGAACTTCTAGAAAGAGCATCGCAACTTGAGATAGAGTTCATCCGGGGCGAAGAGTCAAACAGGACAAAAAGGGAACTCTACGATACACAAAGAGAAAAAGTCCTGAAAACCCCGAACCCCTCATCCTCGAAAAAACTGAGGGTCGCTGACAGGCTGAACTATTCCAGAGCCACACCTATGGCGAACCGGGTGGTCTTTCCGGGCAACAACATCGGGAACCGACCTCCCAAAATAAGGAGCCATCCCGATGCTGACTTCACACCCCTCAATGTGTCGAGGAGGGAAATATTATACCAAGTGCAATACCATGGTCTCCTAGAGCCACCTCCTCGGATGGTTTCAGCCTCGGATAAAAGAGACCGGTCAAAGTATTATGCTTTCCATGGTCAACACGGTCATGATACCGAGGCATGCAACCATTTGAAAGTTGAAATTGAGAAGGCCATCCAGGAAGGACATTTGCAGCAGTTCATCTGCCTCCTCGGCAGAGTTCCAAAGGAACAGTGCCAACCAAGGAAATCTGGCGCAACCTCGACCTCCACCTCGTCGCTCTAACAGATCTGAGGCGGCCAGAACAGAAACAATCCCGCGGAAAATCAAGATGAACAAATCTGTGTATCCGGGGTGATAAACACAATTGCCGGAGGCCTGGCGACCGGGGACTCAAACAATGCCGAAAAAAGTATGCCCGGAACTTTCCTTCAGGAGAGGATCTGGAAAAGCGACTGAAGCCATTTATGAGCCTCGGATACACCTCTGAAGACCCAGTCCCCAGCCGAATGCCACACAATGACCCCGTGGTAATTCACGTAAATGTGGCTGGATATGAAATGCCCCGCGTGTTCGTAGACACCGGAAGTTCGGCGGACATAATCTTTTGGGATGCTTGGGTCAAAATGCATATGGATCATTCTTTGATAAAACCTTTCAAGACTCCGTTGGTGGGCTTCACTGGAGACTCGGTCGTTATGTGTATAAAGACAGCTTCCACTGTCTCTCTGACTTGTCATGGGCAGAATTAAGATGACCAATTTTGTCATCGTCAAAAGGGACAGCTCCTACAATATGATAGCTTAGCTTTATCGGCCGACCCATGCAGTACACCTACAGAATCCTTCCCTCCATATTCCATATTGGGATAAAATTCATATTGAGGGATGGGTCTGAAGGAACGGTCATTAGCGGCCAACGAGAAGCCTGAGCCTGCTATATGATGTCCTTGCGGTCCCAATAGCAAACGATGTCCATTGCAGACAAGGCTTACTTGGTCTCTTCGATGCCTCATCCACCTGAGATGGCTTTGAAGAGCCCATGACAAGTCAGAAAGAGAGGGAAGAGATGGGGGGCCCCCGCTGGGAGTTACTGAGATCCCCGAACCTCCAGAGCATAAAGGAAAGGGCAAGGCAAAGATCGAGACCCAAGACGAGGTTCAAATTGAGGAGATAGCTTTAGATCCGAGCCTCCCTGATTGAAAAATCAAGATCTGTGCTACTCTCCCAGCAGAGTTTAAGGCCCTTCTCTTCAGGCTTTTAGCTGAATACAAGGACGTGTTCGCCTGGACCGTCGAAGACATGCCCTGCGTCCCTCGGGAGATAATTGTTCGAGCACAAACTTGGAGTGGACCCGGCATACAAACCAGTGACGCAAAAGAAGCGCCTCTTTGGTCCAGAGCGTAGCTTAATAATCGAAGCTGAGGTGGACAAACTCTTAATAGCCAGATTGATTAGAGAAGTATTGTATCCCACATGGCTTTGTAATCCTGTCCTTGTAGCAAAACCAGACTCTTCTTGGCGAATGTGCCAAGATTTTACTGATCTTATTAAAGCTTGTCCAAAGGACAGTTATCTGTACCCCCGGATTGATACAGTAGTAGATTCGTTTGTTGGATTTTACATTTTACATTTTTTAGATGCATTCAAAGGCTACCATCAAATATACATGGCTAGAGAAGATGAAGAGAAAACCTCTTTCATCACCGACCGAGGCACGTACTGCTACACTACAATGCCATTCGGACTCAAAAATGCCGGAGCTACCTATCAGCGCCTCGTCAATAAAACCTTCAAGTCCCAAATAGGACGAAACATGGAGGTATATATTGACGACATGGTCGGTTAAAAGCCGAACATATGAGGAAACCCTGGAAGATCTCAGGGAAACATTTGAGACGTTAAGATCCATCCAAATGAGGCTGAATCCCAAAAAATGTACATTTGGGGTCCCCTCGGGAAAATTCTTGGGATTTATTGTCTCTCACCGAGGAATCGAGGTGAGCCCTGAAAAGGTGCAAGCCATAATTAATATGAAAACTCCCACCTCGGTGAAGGAGGTTCAAAGACTAACTGGTAGAATGGCGGCCCTAAATCGATTCTTATCCAAATCAGCAGAAAGGTGCCTGCCATTCTTTCAAGTCATAAAGAAGACTGAGGGTTTTCAATGGACTGAAGAAGCTTCTAAAGCCTTTGAAGAGCTTGAAGAATACTTGGGCACCTTACCGAAGCTCGCTTCTCCACAAAAAGGTGAACCGCTATATCTGTATATCTCGATTGCCGAACCGGCAGTAAGCTCGGTTCTCTTGAGGCAAGACGAACAGGGTAACCAGTGCCCTGTGTATTTTGTGAAGTAAAGTGCTTCAAGGTCCAGAGAAGAACTACACCCCTATTGAAAAGACCGCCTTCTCATTGGTGGTGTCGGCTCGGAAGCTGAGGCCTTATTTTCATATTCACAAAATAATAATTTTGACCAACCTTCCTTTGAAAAATATCTTGAACAAACCAGATGCTTCAGGCCGAATGCTAAAGTGGTCTATAGAGCTGTTTGAGTTTGACATAGAATTCAAACCTTGGACAGCAATCAAAGTTTAGGCTTTCGCTGATTTCATTGCAGAAAGCTGTGACATCGAAAAGGTTGATCTCATCCTGACAACCGATCCAGTAAAAGAGCAAAAAATGAGGGAAGACCTTGCATGGGAGCTTCATGTTGACGGAGCTTCGTGTGAGTCCGGAGCCGGGGCAGGGATAATAATCCAATCTCCAGAAGGGGACTATCTCACTTATGCCTTCATATTCGGATTCAAGGCAACCAACAACGAAGCTGAGTATGAGGCCCTTATCTGTGGGATGAAAATGAGCCCACCAGATGGGTGCCCGAACCTTAAAGATATTCTCAGCTGGTTGTGAATCAAAGCCTAGGAAATTACGAGGCTCGAGGCGTGATTTTGCAAAACTACCTAGTCGAGGTCAAAAGCTGGATTGAAAAATTTTAAAAAGTGGACATCATCAAGATTACCCGAACGAGAAATACGCACGCCGATGCTCTGTCAAAACTAGCCTCGGCAATATATTCGCATTTAACGAAAGAGATTTTGGTAGAACTGCGAGAACGCAGATTTGTAGACATCTCTGAAAGAATCTCTTGTATCCAACCGGACCTCGGTTGGATGGAACCCCTGATAAGTTATTTGAATAATGAGAAGCTCCCCGAGGATCATGCCGCAGCTAGAAAGGTCAAATACCGAGCCACCAAGTATACACTTATTAACGGAATCTTATATAAAAAGGCATACTTGTGCCCCTTGCTAAGGTGCCTCACGCCATCCGAAGCTGACTATGTTCTACGCGAGGTACACGAGGGCATATGCAGCGGAAGTCATGTCATGTCGGTCCTCGGAGTTTAGCTCGCAAAGTCTTGCTAACTGGGTACTACTGGCCAACCTTACATTCTGATGCAGATACTTTGGTTCGGGCGTGTCATCAGTGTCAAGTACATGCTCCAATACCACGAAGACCAGGCTCGGATATGGTTCCTATTCAGAGCCCGTGGCCGTTTGTCCAGTGGGGGATTGACATTTTGGTCTCACTTCCCCGAGGGATAGGCAAGCTTGAGTTTTTAGTAGTAGCGGTTGACTATTTCACTAAATGGATCGAGGCCGAGCCCCTGGCAACAATCTCGAGAAAAGCAATAGAGAAATTCTTTTGGAAAAGCATTGTCTGCCGATTCGGTATCCCTGCGGTACTTATTTTCGATAATGGAAAACAATTTGAAGGAGAACCTTTCAAGAGCTTCTGCGCTAAACTCGGTATCAAGCAGCACTTCACCTCGGTCGCTCATCCTCAAGCAAACAAACAGACTGAAGTATGCAACTGAACCTTGTTGACAGAGAGACTCAAGACTAGACTTGAAAGAGCCAAGGGCGCTTAGGTTGAGGAATTGCCCAGTGTCCTCTGGGCATACAGGATTACACCTCGAACGGCTAACAGAAATACTCCATTCAGTTTTACCTACGGGTCCGAGGCTGTTATCCCTGCCGAGATTGGGCTACTTTCGGCTCGAGAATCCTTCGGTGATTTGGAACTAAACGATGAGGCTCCACGAGCCAACCTAGATTTACTTGAGGAAAAGAGGTTAGATGCATCCATCCGGGAAGCCAATGGCTAAACACTACAACGCTAAAGTGAAGCATCGCTACCTTCGGTCCGGAGACTTGGTACTTCGGAAGAATGAAGCTAGCCGTGTAGAGGGGACTAAGAAGTTAGATCTGAACTGGGAAGGACCCTATCGTGTAATAGAAGCTCACACCTCGGGCTATTACAAGTTGGTTGACATGAAAGGGGTCCTATACCCAGAATGTGGAATATTGTAAATTTGAAAAAATATTATCAAGGAATATTTAATGAAAGTCCCTTCTCAAATGTCAGATGTTCCAACTGCTCCAACTCTAAGAGTTTCAGATCCAGTTGAACAAAAAAGCAAATGATTGAGGGCCGAGGCTTAGCAGTCTCCCCCTCAAGGGCCGAGGCTTAGCAGGCCTCCCAAACAAAACAAAGCAGCGCCAACCCTCAGAGGTTCGGACAAGGCACTGTCAGATGTTCCAACTGCTCCAACTCTAAGAGTTTCGGATCCAGTTGAACAAAAAAGCAAATGATTGAGGGCCGAGGCTTAGCAGTCCCCCCCTCAAGGGCCGAGGCTTAGCAGCCCCCCCAAGCAAAACAAAGTCGCGCCAACCCTCAGAGGTTAGGACAAGGCACTGTCAGATGTTCCAACTGCTCCAACTCTAAGGGTTTCGGATCCAGTTGAACAAAAAAGAAAATGATTGAGGGCCGAGGCTTAGCAGTCCCCCCTCAAGGGAAGAGGCTTAGTAGCTCCCCCAAGCACAAACAAAGGTGCACCAACCCTCAGAGGTCTGGTAACACACCAAGCTCAGAGCAATTTTAAACTGTTCCAGCCCTCAGGGGTTCGGAACAAAGTTCAATAAAAAAGCAACATAGGGAGCCGAGGCTGAACAGTTTCCCCGCAAGGGTAGAAACTAAGCGACCCCCTCTATGCAAAATGAAATGGAAGAGTTTCCGATCCGCAAAGATTCTTGAGTAACCTGCTGAAGCAAAACATTACTCTTGGGACTTTGGAAAGCTTGACTCAAATTAAATGGCTAAGGCAAAAACAAGGAGCCAAGCTTGGTCCTTTTGCCTCAGCCCAGAAGGGTCCAAACAGAGCCTAAGCTCGAAACGAAAGCATTCCTTAGACAATTTTTTATGTTGGAATGCTTAAGCATGGAAAGTTGTTTACCTACTTATATCATAAAATTTTTGTTTTAAATGCAGGAAATAAAGAGATTGAAAAGCAAGTAAAAAGGCAAAAACAAAGAATGCTGAGGCTCTTATCAAGAAGACAAAGTTATCCGAACTTAACAATTTCATTAAAACTTTCCTCATAGGCCCTAACTATTACAGAAGAGGTTCCTAACTATTACAGCAAAATCACATCAGCTTGAGCATCAGAAGAGGAAGGCTCGGCAGTGGAGGTGGAAGCCTGGTTCGCGGGATCGGTCTCGACTTTGGGGTTCGGACCCTCGATTAGCAGAGTCGCTTCGGAAGTTTCGGGAATCAAAACAGGAGCTTTGAATTGAGCTTGTAGACCATTGATGACCTCCTCGGTGACGGAAGCATCGTACGGTAGCCCCTCGTACAAAGCAAGGTTCTTCACCAAGTGGTCACAGGCCAGTGTGAACCCCATGGAGAAGACCTTCTTCGTATATTCCTTTAGCATTTCATCTGCTTCAACCGAGGCCACAAATTGATTCCTACCCTCGATCCGAAGCTCCACCTCCCGAGACGCGAGCTTTGTGTCGGCCAGTTGAGCTTCTTCTTGAAGTTGAAGAACCCTTTGCTCCAGATCCGTGACCTACTTGTCTCGGTCGCCAACATCCACTTCAAGGGTCTTCAGGTACATTCTCCAGCTCGGATTGCTGAAGCTTGTCCCTCACCTCGGTTAGCTCGGCCTTCCACTCGTCACATTTTTTTCCCTCCTCGATATTGCATTTCATTTCATTGGAGTTCACGGCCTCCTTCACTGCCTGATTCATGCTGGACTTCGCATGGGCTAACTCTTGCTTTATAGAGTTAAAGGCAGAGTTGAAGGTGGCCTCCCGATCTGCGATGGCGGGCAAAATTGTAATTGCCTGCAAGCAAAGGCAAAATGATTAGTTGTGTGAGTTGAAGTATGAGGTGCAAAAGATTGAAAATTCACAAAGGGTTAGATAGTCTTACGTTCATCAGGCTGACGTAAAGTTCGTCCACCCTCTGTTGAGGGGTGAGCCTTTTGACATAGGCCACATCCTGAGGCAAAGCCACCATTTTGGCCTACTCCCGAGCCACCCTCAGAAATTGGGCTCAATCATTAACATCGATCGGTAGGGTGGGTCGGAAGTCAGAGCTCCCCGAGGTAGAAGGAACTGGCAGAGCTGGTCAACAGACAGCCGACCCCAAGGCACATCCTGTGACCCAGTAGATTTCCTCTCCTCCTAGGGAGTGTATTTCCTATCACCTGAAAAATCTAAATGTTAACTCACAACACTGAAGAAAGGTTAAGGAATGGGAACAAATGAGGTCCGGTTATACTTACCATATGAAGTGATGAGTTGTTTGGATAAGGGGGCGTTGCCTGAGCCAGTCCCCGGGGTCCGAACCCTCGCCACTAGAATAATAGACCTCGGGGGCAATGACGAGGAAGAGAGGGTCATTACGGAAGGACCCTCCCTGAGGCCAGCAGCCTCCCTAGTCCTCTTCCTTGTAACCCGAGTTGGCTCGGGTTCGGCGGGGCGAAGAGCCAGAGTAACTTTCCCGGAGAACTGGCCGCCTCAGTTTGAATCATACAGGTGCAGAGGTTGAAGGCGTAGCCTCGGCACTCCCTGATGGGGTGTTGATGGTGGCAGATGAAGATCCGCTTACTGATGAAGAGGGCTGGTTTGAAGTGCCCGAACCGGTGGAACGTCCAGGTGTGGTGGACACCAACCCCCTAAGGAATGCTCCGAGCTCTGCATAAGATGTCTCTTCAGAACATAATAAAAAAATGAATGAATGATGAGTGAAGTGAAAATGATAATGACCTTGTTGAGGGTCGTAATTCGGCAGGATATCATGGGAAGGAAATAGTCCTGCTCAGGCCAGAATGTTGTTTGAAAGGATGGCCGGTTGGTTATTGAAGTTTATTCGGAGGTTCGACGCGACGAGCCTCTGGGCATGAAGGGAGTCCGGTGGAGAGGCATTTTTGGTTTTTAAGTTTTCTTTTAAAAGGTTCCATGGACATCGGGGCATTGGAGGGTCGAGAGACACGAAGAAAAATGACTTTTTCCAGTCATGAATAGATGATGGGTTACCCGAAGTGAGCTGTTTGCCCGCAGTTTGGGGAGAGATGTAAAAAAATCCCTTTGTAGGGGATAATTTTAGCATCATCCTAAATGTGTCTAAAGAAAGGGGGATATCGTGTAATCTACATAAGAATATGAAGCCAGTGCCAATGACCCAAAGTGCGTTTGGGGTCAGCTGGGATATACTGATATCCCAGTGGTTCGATAAGTTGACTAAGAGAGGGGCTATGGGGAGCCTCAGCCCCACCTCGAGTTGTTCCTGGTAGACTGTTAGGCAACCAAGTGGGGGCAAATGGCCTCGGTCCTCGGGAGTTTTATGTGCACGTTCTTCAGGAAATGGCACCGATCCCTAAGGATTTTGATATCCTCGGGGTCAAGGGAGTTCGATATACTTTGGGTTTGAAGATTAGGGTGTTCGTTTTGTGGAGGTTCGGAAAAGAGCGGATCGGGAGGAAAGTTTAATGGCACTGCTGCCAGAAGCGCTTCGTCGAAAAGATTTAACATCCTGTCAAAGGCGTTTACCGGAGAAGGAGGAACCAGTGTGCTAATAAGAGAAATGGGAGTGAACGTAACGGCCATAGTCTTCAGTTTTGAGAGCGTGTGGGAGTTTTAAGAAAGAGCTCCTAGTGGTGTCCGGTGGTGGCGTAGAGCGACGGTAACGAAAATCGGCAACGGTGAAACCGCAGAGGGTGAAGGAAGAAAAAGTTATGTAAGTCTCTGGGGTAAGTCTCTGGAGGATGAGCGCAGAAAGGAAGAAGGAGGGAGCGTAAGTTTCTGGGAAAAATAGAGTAAAATTGGGTGAGGGGAAGGTGAGTAAGAAGAAGAAAAGAGATTTGGGGGTGAATGGGGGTATAAATAGGAAAAGTTTCTTCCAGAATGTTCTGTGTTTCTGGGCCAAAAATTGATGGTTTCGAAATGTAAAAAGGCTTTAGGCGGGAAAGGCGAGGTGTTTTGGCGTGAAAATCGAGACGTAGTACTGGCGTTACGGCGCGGAGAACTAGGCATTTTGGCGTGAAAATCGAGACATGGTACTGGCATTGCGGCGCGCAGAACGAGGCATTTTGGTGTGAAAATTGAGACGTGGTACTGGTGTTACGGCACGTAGAACGAGGCATTCTGCAGCAAAATCGGAGTGAATAATGCAGAGCAATAAATGCGAAATCAGTGCAGTTGGGGACTCAACAAAAATGTCACCCTTGAGAGTTAATGCTCAGGTACGACTCGCCGAGGATCCAAGGATCGTTACGACCTCGGATAGGCAGAGGTTACGAAATTGTTCCGAAGGTTTCACCTCGGATCGGTATAACACTCTTGCTTTTGGTCTTCGGTTGGGGACTGCGAACAGTCATTTTTGGCTTGGTCCCTATCCACTAGGCTCGGCACCAAGCCGAGGGGACTAATGATGATGTGGATTAGTAACACACATAGCTTCTTACCTAGATTGTTCTAGAAGTGCCTACGTGGCAGCCTCATTAAGGGCAATTATGTAATTCAGCTTCAGCTGAGCTAGCATAGAGATAGCCTTAAGCCTTCTCGTGTAAATTTATAAATAAGGGGCTTGAGTGCTACTAAAAGGGATACACAATTCAGAATCCAATCCAAAATTCAAATACTCAAACACACACTTGCAACTCGGATATTCCACTTTCTCTCTCCTCCTAGAATCTATTTCTAGTTTCTCATCAGCAGTCTAGACATTGTTGTACAAATATGTGCCTGAAATGACACACATAGTTCCAAATGATGTGTTTCCAAATCTCAATAAACATATCCTTCACAAGAAACATTTTGTTTGAAAACCTTAATGTTATTACTACCTCACGCAATTGAACTTAGAACTTAAAACCATATAGCAAAAATCAATCTCTTTGTGGTTTCTTGCACAACATTGCATTCAGAAAGCAGAACTCGAAATACAAATATCTAAATACTATGAAACTACAGCATTAATAAATTCAACTAAAGTTTCAAGACATGTTGAGTTCAAGAAAACTTCAAATAGCACGTTAAGAAGCTCAAAATTAAACTCTAAGGGGAAGGATTTGACAAGTCAGGCAATTTAGACAGAATTGTGAGCTTCAAGGAATAACTTTGATAAATTTTTTCTTTTCACATATAAACCATAAAGAAGCATCTGATATATGTATGGAATGAGATTTGAGTCTAGTTTCACATGAACATACTAGTAATAAAATCACAAAAATAGATACAGTAATGAAAAACATACAAGAGTAAAGTGCTGCCGGGATGAATTGTAGCAGTGGTAGCTTGGTTCCTCTTGTCTATAGCTTTCCTCCTCCTTTTTCTTTTCTTTTTCTTCTACTTGTATGTGTGATGAAGTATTTTTTAAGTATATATTTAGCATTTTGTGTGTGTTTATAATACAAAAAGTGATATGAAAAGAGTTTCTAAGAGTTTTGATTGAATTGTGTGCGGTGTGATTGAGGAGATGAAAAGAAATGAAGATTTTTTTTTGTTTGTTGAAGGGGAGGTGAGATGGTGTGTATTTATGAGAAGAGGAGGTGCATATGGCTCAAAAAAGGTGTGGGAAGGAGAGAGAAACATGTGGGTAAAAGAAGAGATTGAGTGTCTTTTGGATAAAAGAGTGTGATGAGAGAAATAGAGGTTGAGTGAAAAATGAGTAGAAAAAGGCGAAAAGATGTGAGATGATATTTTTGGGGGACTTTACATGGCTCGAATAGGACTCGATAAATCAGTTCGATTATTATCTACCAATGCAATTTATATTGATTTTGACAACAAGAAGAGAAAAGTAAATTTGTGAAAATGCTCAAATATTCACCGAGAACACATAAATATCACAAAAAATATATGATTTTTTTGTTTGAAATATTACTTGAAAGGCTATACCCATGTTCGAGACTAAAAAATATTTAATTTTAGAAATTTTCCTAAAACTGAATCCAAAAGTTACCTAAATTCTAATGTTCAAAAATATGAACTTGAATTTAGTAATCTTAAAAATCGTAAACAACACATAAGTACAAAAAGACCATTTTACCATTACCTTCCAAAAAATCATAAAAAATGATTATTCAACCCAAAGAATGCAAATCTTTTTGTCAAATTTGGACTACCTTAAAAAGAGAAAAAATTTAAAAGTTTGGTCCAATTTGGCACTTAACATCAAGAAACGCGTCAAAATTTGATGTCTACAGCTTCCACTTCTTTGTCAGAAGCTGTGGAAGATGTTCCAAATAAAAATTCTAGAACACCAAATTTTGACTGACGCGAACCAAAAAAAACTGACACAAAAGGACATACCAGATAAAGTGAACGTTTTTTCATTTTATGAGAGAAGGATTGGCAGAGGAAGCAGAATCACTGCACCTGGAGGATCTTGTCACTACTACTACCACTGTCACTTCCACTACCTTATATATTCCTATTTAGTACATGAAAAACCTACTATTACATTATAAAAAGAAAGATTACAATGAATCACAAACGAAACCTATTCTATGCTTCCAGTGGTAGACTCGTGTTGATAAGGGTTGTTCACTAGATTTTATTAAAAAAACTCACACGTATGAAGGTTGTACTTTCAATAAGTAGACTTGTATCCACAAAAACTGCTTTTCTTGAAATTGAGAGACCTATGCTCACGAGGCATTTGAAACAACTGAGATGTTGGACTTATACTCGGAAAATCTTGAAGAGATGACTAAGTTGTAGGGCTCGTACTCAAGAATACCAAAGAAATTGAGTGGCAGAAGTGTGCTTATGAAATCTGTCTGTACAACTATTGCAGATCATCTTTCAAATTTTTTTTTTCTTTTTTTTGGTGGGCTTGTGCCAAAATCTTGCAAAAAGGGACATTAGTTGTTAGGTACAAGAGGAATATAAATCGTTGGGATTGATCACATGAAACCTGAACGCATACTTGGATTTGTACTCACAAAATTCAGAAACAAAATGACTGATAGGGTTTGTACTAATGAAACCTGAGATAAAATGTAGAATTTGTACTCACAAAATTTATAAGGAAATGACTTCTTGAATTGTTCTCATGAATTCCAAAATGATAATAGGGATTTGTACTCACGAAATCCATTAAGGAAATGATTGTTGGGATGATCTCAAGAATCCTGAGATGCAAACATGGATTTGTACTCAGAAAATCCATAAAGAAAATGATTGTTGGGATTGATCTCATGAATTCCAAAATGCAAATGTGGATTTTTACTCACGAAATCCGCAAAAAAAATGACTGTTGGATTTGTCCTCACGAAACACAAATAAAATGACTTGTTGGGATAGATCTCACAAATCCCGACATTCAACCATGGATTTGTTCTCTTGAAATCCATGAAGAAAATGATTGTTGGGATTGATCTCACGAATCCCGTAATGCAACTGTGGATTTATATTGATGAAATCCATGAATGAAATGATATAATTTTAAATGACCTTTTGGGATACAGTCTCCTTGACAGGAAAAATTGAAATGATGGTGAAATGTAAAGGCTCAAATGCCAAACTAATACTGAAATGACACTTTAAACCACTCTTAACTTGACATGACTAAATAGATGAGTTTGAAATTTAAACATCTTTTGCAATTTAAAATGTTTAAAACAATGAACTAGAATTGTAATAGTAGAGTTGAAATTTAAGTGTCAAATTGCAAAACAAGGATTGAAACAACTTTGAAATTTAAATATTTGTATTGAAAAATTAGAATTGAGATCACTTTGAAATGGTGAATTAAATGACTTTAAGAATCTTCTCACCTTTTTTTTTTTTTTTTCTTTTGAAAAGTTACATGAGATTTGAAAAGTAAACAAATATAAACCTTGAAACTTGAGATTGAACATGCAAGTTGAAATGAAAACTAATGAAGTGCTTACCAACAAATGAAGTTGCATATTTGGCACCAATTATCTTGTAGGAGTATGAAATATGGAATCACGTTACCAGACTTGCCATGAGACTTTACTTGTTCTTCAGTTAAGCATACCTGAACAAAATGGGGGAATGCAAAAAATGCATTTTTCTTTACGGAACAATAATAAGAGTATGATAGGACGGCCAAAATATCCAATTCATTGTAAACAAATTTGAGTGAAGTACTCGATTTTCAAGTATACCCCGTAGATTCGTCGCCACATCTTGACATGATTTGTTGAGAGCCATCAAACTGTTGATCCTACTACAAATTACTCCAGTTATATCTTTAAATCTCAAATACAAAATTTAAGAGAAAATAATAATAAATATTTGCCTCACTTTTGAAATCTTGATTCACACTTCTTGCCACTAAAAACTACTAAAAGATTTTGATTGGATTCCCAAAATATGGACCAAGATTATGCCATTTGCATCAAAAATTTTGGCCCTAGTTCATTTTCAAACTTGAGGAGATTCTAAAAAATTGCCCCAATTTTACTGTACTTGCCGTACAACTGAATAGAGGGCTTATTGTTCAAATTCTTTCACTATGTAAATTTTTTTTTGGAAAAATGTATTACTCCAAAGCAAAAGAATATCACTGTATCATAAAAAAAAAAAAAACACTTCTATTGGAGGAAAAAATTTCATGAGCCTTCCGAACAAGGCAAACTATGGAAATTCACACCCTTACCAAAGTCGGTGTTTGGGAAAAATAGTTGACATTTCTTGTCTGTTAAACCTAACAGACCCATAGTATGGACTTTTCTAAGGTTGCAATGTATCTGAGGACAAAACTGTTTGACATTTTAGCATTTAAGACAATGTCAAAAATTAAAGTACCAACCTTGTGACCAATTTGATTCTAGTCGACTCATCACCACATCTCAATAAAAGAAAATAGTTCTCTACCTCTATTTACTATGAGAAATTAGTCAATACATGAACCTTATTGGCTTGTAATGTGGCTAGAAGAGATAGCTAAAACTGTACAATGTGGGACATATCCTTGTGCTGAATAGAAGAAGATAGACCCAAAGAAGATGAAATATTACTTCTAGTTGCCATGAAAGAAAAGTTAGTAGTGGACTTTATAGGCTTGTAATGTTGGTAGAAAGAGATGTTGAACCCTAATCACGTTTTGATGATGACCAAATTATACTAATAATTAAGAACAAGTGTGTAGCTTTTTCTAAAGCGATAGGAACTTTGGTACGCATCATCAAATGTATGAAGAAAATATCGGCCATCCGAACTCCATGAAGTCGCATATCAAAGTAAAGTAATATGCAACGGACGCATGATTTGAACGCATGTTGATCGTCCGACATTGAGCTAGAAACCCGAGTATAAGTGAAAAAATAGAAAAACAGCAATAAGTTTTGGATGCTGATAATCATTCAAGAGAAGCACAACCCAAAATTAAGAAGTTTTTGGTCAAGGTTCGGATGCATATGACCGTTTGAGATAAAGAATCCGAAGACAAAAGGATCGGACGTTGACGGCCATCCAAAGAAAGGAGCTCGAAATGAAGAAGTTTCTGTCAATATAAAAATGGCTATAACCATCTGAAGCACTGTCATAAAGTCATAGGACGCATGATCGGATGTCCAAATCACTGTCCAAACTCATAACGACCAGTTTTTAACAGCTAGTTTTTTTACTATTAAAGCTTAAATTTCAGCACATTTTTCATCTATAAATAGCCCAAAGACATCCGAATGATATGAGAAACTCCACATTAAATACAAGCAAGTAAAAACAATTTGAGTGCAAATTAGCTCTTTAGAAGTGTTGTATTAGTGGAAAAAAAGTATGTATTTGAGAGTGCTATTCAAGAGCATTGAGTGGAGTAATAATCTCTCTAAGTATTGTACGAAAGTAAAGTTGAATGTAAAATCCGTGGCTCAACTGAAGAGAAGTAGTGTGAGCAAGGGTGATCCTACTGTGTGTACAACTTGGATTATTGACTCACCAAATTTGAAGAAGCACCTTAGTGAACTACTATTCCAAGGTTTCTAGGGAGTGTTGTTTGAATAATATATATCTCTCTCTCTCTCTATTTATTTATTTTGTTCATTTTGTGCTTAATTGATTATATTTCTATCAAATTACTTGTGATTGTGAAAAATTTTATATGTGCTTCATATGCAAATTGTTTTTTAAACAACCTAATTCACCCCCTCTTATGTTGCTTGGGCCGACAATTGGTATCAGAGCTTGGTCTCTTATATTGAACTTGACTAATTTTTGAGAAAATATCTTTATGGCAACCAATAATGCATTGTTTTTAGAGGGGCATCCACTACTAGACCTCCCATATTTAATGGGATTAATTTTATTAGATGGAAAGAAAGAAAGAATTTTTTTTTGCAATGTCTATTAATATTGATTTGTTGTACATTGTTGATGAAGGCCCTTTTGAGGCTAATATTCTTGATGCAAATACACATAGGTTAAGGCCTAGGACTAGATATGAGTTATATGCACAAGATAGAGTAAATTTAACTTTGAATGCTTAAGCCATGAATAGATTGTCTAATGCCTTAGATGCTAATAAGTCTACAAGAGTAAAGGGTTGCAAATCGACCAAGGAAGTTTGGGACTAATTAAAAGAAATCTGAGAAGGTAGTGATGATGTGAGAGGGCAAAAGAGGTCTTTGCTTTCTGCCAAATATGAATCTCCTAAAATGGAACCTCATGAGAATATTGATAAGACATATTGTAGATTCAATTAATTATCAAGGATTCAGAAGGCTTAGGCAAAGAGAATTCTTTAGCTGAAAAGAATAAAAAATATTAAATGTCTTGCCAAAAGAATGGGACGCTAAATCTACTACTATAGAGGAAGCAAAAAATTTGAATTTTATTCCCATGGCATTTCGCTTCTTGATTAACTTTCTCACTTCTTATGAGTTGAAGCTTAAATTCAAGGTTTAAGATGAAGATACAAGGATTAAGAGAAGCATAGCCTTGAAGGCTTGTCAAGAGAAAGATGAAAATGTCTCCCTCAATTTTGAGGATGAAGAGTTTGTTGAAGGTGACCTTGCACTCATAACCAAGGGATTCTTGAAGCACTACATAAGCAAAAGAAGAATGAGAAAGGGAGGTGCAAGAAACTCCAACAATGTCAAAGGAAAGGCCAAACAAGACTCGAGAAAACCACGCTTCAATAACTTCCAAATCACATGGGATGATTGCAATTCAAATGGAGAAGATGAAGAAGAACATGAGGTGACCCGAATGGCTTTCATGGCCTTTGGAGATAATAAGGTATCCCCTAGTTAATATTCCTGTAATGATTTTGTGATGATGATAATGCTGATCCATTTATTTTAAAAATGCATGAATGTTTGAAAGAATCACATGCTAGGAAAAAGGAGCTAAAGAAATCAAGATTAATGCTTTATTGAGTGTTAACTCAAAGATTGTGCATTAAAATAATATGTTGACAAGAGAAAATGGTGCTATGAAGAAATATGGATTTGATTTGAAAAGAATGTTAGATGAAAAGATAAAGTTTTATGAAAAAATTATGGAAGAGCAATTATTATTGAGAAAAAAAATAGATGATCTTGAATCTTTCTTGCAAAAAGGAAATCAAAATGTTGTTGAAAGGAAAAGGACTAGAAACGTGCTTATCAACAAGAATTTTATCACCTTTAGAAAGTATGATTTGTGCTTCGTTAAATCTAAATCTTCTTTGTATGGCAACAAGAATATTACGTGCTATTATTGTCATCAACATCGTCATGTGAAGAAGGATTGTTATGTTAAAAGAAATGAAAATTTGGGAATGAAATCTATGTGGATATTAAGTGAATTCACTAACTCAAGTGAACCCAAGAAAGCTTGGGTATCAAAAGTTGTTACCTAACTTTGTATGTAGGTATAGTTTAGCATGCTTGGAGAGCACCAAGGAATTCAAGATGGATCATCAATGAAAGGTGCTCAAAGCATATGAGCTAAGATGACATAGATGGGTAACATTTAAAATTCTTGACAAGAATATGCTTTTAATTGCATATTTGAAGCATAACCTCTTGTGTGCTAATCATTTGTGTGATAGGAATGTGTTTATGAATGCAATATATTATAGTATATATAATATATTTATTTATTCATTTATTTATTTATGATTTGGAGTACTCACAATTTTATCTAAATTAAGTCAATACTTGCAAAAGAAAGGGTGAACATTCATTTTTCAAATGGCTTATATGTTAGAAATTAATTTCACTCACAAGAAATTGCATCACATATACTTCATTTGGTAAGGAATGAGTAAAAAATGGCATCTTTTAATCCTTTGCTTGAATTTCTTTTTTCTACATGATTTATCCCCTTGTACGCACTTGAATTACATGTACTTTTTAAGGGAAAGAATAAACTTAAGGGGAGCTTACGCATATTGAATTGCATTTATCTTTCTAATGTTTTGGTCATGTCAAAAGGGGGAAAAAGATAGGACTTCTTGTGATTGTTGTTCTTAGTTCTATTTAAGTTGTCTAGTTGATTTGTCATCTTTTGTACTAACAGATAGTTTGATAGAAATAAGATCAATTAAGCTTATGAAGTATGTAAAAAGTAAAGAAAGAGATTAGATAAACAACACTTCCAAGCTACCAAGCTTGAAGTGTTAATTCACTAGAATGCACCTCAAATTTAGTGAGCCAATAATCTTCAAATGTACACAAAGTAGGACAAACCTTGCTCACACTAATTCTCTTTAGTTGAGCCAAGGATTTTACTCTCAACCTCACTTTTGTACAAGATTAGCACTCCACTAAATATTTTGAATAGCATTTCTAAAGTACACACTAATACAATTTTGCTCAATAGCTAATTTGCACTCAAATTGTTTTTCTTCTTGCTTGTATTCAATGTGTAAGATGTCCTTTACCTTATCATCAGAAATATTGGTATTTATAGGTGCAATAAATTGGTTTGTAATCACCTCCCAATGCCTCAATAATAAATACTCAAAAACTAGCCGTTACAGGTTTTGGACGTCCGATGTTCTTGTTGTGCGTCCGACCCATCGCCCGATCTTTAAATATAAGTGAGTAGTGAATGCCATTTGGATGGTCGAGCTTGCGTATGTTCCATCATCCGAACCAGGTGTGTTTGAAAAGTTCACACATCGGATGGTGTATTGTGTCTGAAAGGTTTAATGCCTATCAGAGAATTGTTTCTTTCGGACAGTTATCTTCGTCCGATGTAAGCTTCTTTCGGATGGTTGAATGCGACCGTTGAAAGTACTTGTAATTCTTGATTCTGCCATACTTTTTTCGGACGGAGAAATACATCCGAGGAATATTCCTTCAGACGCCCCTGTGTGTCCGTTGTAGGTACATAGAAAACTTGCCCTCTGACTGACCGTTCGAACAGTGAATTGCATCCGTGGTAAACTAGGTCGGACGATGCCTATACGTTCGAGAAATGTTGTACTGTTCGGACAGTGTACTACGTCTGAAAGGTTTGTTTCCAGCAAACAAAAAAGTAGACTTGCACAGCTTGGTTTAATAAGTAAAATGCATTTGTCATCATCAAAATAAGGTATGTGTATCATCAATCTCCTTCTTTTTGATGATGACAAACTATGAATCAAAAAATACAAACAATTCCAACACAATCAACTAATAGATAGATAGAATCAATTAATAGATAGATGCATGTTCCTACTCCCCCCTTTTGACATCATCAAAATGAAATAAGCTCCCCCTTAAGTAAGCAATGTAAGAAAAATAGAATATAATCAAACCAGATCACTAAACCAAACCAAGTAGAGCAAGTAATAATTACATTAACAATAATGTCAACCAAACCAAACTAAACAGAGCATTAACAAATAAACAAGAACAGTAAAAAAAAAATCTAAGTGGAGTCGTTTTTACACGTGGAACGTTCTTCAAGTTTACGCTTCTTGGTGAGTGCATCCACATCATTGGTAGTTTCACTGTCATGAGCATCAGTGTTTCGTTGTTGCATGATGTAGTGGAAAGTGTCGTCAATGTCCTCGTCATCGTCTTCATCAGCACCCGGAGCAGTAGATTTGTCAAGATTGGTGGTGCCAGTAGGGTCCTCACAATCGTCTTCCCCAGGAATGGAATGATCATCATCATTGGTGCCACCGTCATCACTCTCAGAGGAAGATTCGAGAGTGTATTGGGACTGGATATTGGCAAACTGGACTTGGGCTGAAGCAGACATTCCTAAGCTAAGTGTCTCTTGAAGAATTGTTTGACGAGTTTCAAGTCGTTTCAGTTTCCGATTGGTGCGACGCTGAAAGGAGCTCATTTGGTCACTCAAAGAAGTAAGAAGGCTGCAAATATGAGAGAGGGAAGGTTCAAAAGAAGAAATATGGGAATCATAGGATGGTAGAGGTGTTTGAGGAGGAGGGGAATGAGGAAGTGCAAGTCCGGAAGTAGAAGCATGAGATTTAGATCGAGATTTTCAATTTCATAAGATGTTTTTGTGAACCATTGGTTGTTGAAAAATCTCAAAGCCTTACGCTTAGTGTAAGCTTTGTTAAAGTAAGGAGGATACTGTTTTTTGTCAGTGAAAGAAATGTCAAAATGATCAAAAATCTTAGTAAGGAACTTTCCAAAAGGTATGTTGCGGCGAGTATCAGTTAAGAAAAGCTCCCACAAGGAGCAAAAAAGATAACCAAAATCAAGTGGAATGCCCTTAAAAACACAGTAAAATAAATAGAGTTGCATTTTACCGGGCTCAATGCGATGCCCATCAGTCGGTAACAATAAATTAGTGACCAAAGTGTATAGAACGTTGAGTTCAGGAGTAAGCAAAGTGGTTTTGGCTTCCGAAGCCTATTTAAAATAAACATTAAAAATTGCTCTGACCTCGTCGATGTCAAAACGAATATCCAAAGCAGGCCATTTATCCAATGAGAAAACATAGGAAAAATCGTTAGGCGAGGGAACTTCACATTCAAAAATAGGAATTTATGACATTGGATGAAATCTCAAGGTTTTTGTTGTTCACACGAGATATCAACGTATGAATAGTGGGACCTTTTATGAGATTAGCAGTGAATTGGAATACCATATCATGATAGAGTGGCAAATCTAAGTGAACCAAATGACCCTAATTTTGTTTTTCAAAGAAAGATTTCACAATAGGTAAGTTAAATTTATCAAAAAGACCTTGAGAAACAGGTCTTTGAACAATAATGGACTTGCTAATAAGAGAGGTCTATCGGTCAGATGCCTTGACATCAATGACTTTGGGTGGAGAATGATCAGTGGTGGTTTGAGGATTTGTGGATGATTGTCCCTGCACAGGAGTCTTTCCCTTTGATTTTCGTCCTCAGGTAACCATAGAAGATCCACCGCGTGATCGTACCATTGTATAATTGAAGAAGAAGAAGAAGAGAGAAAAATACGTGTGAGTAGATTTGTGGGAAATTGCAAGAAATTTGATGTGAAACTAGTGAAAGAGGATTATTTCAATGGGAGTAAGTAAGAGGATGGGAAAGGGAAATTCTTACGTAATTTTAGAGTTTAAAGATGGGAGTGAGAATATTGTGAAAGCTCTTGGATGTCAAAGATAGGGTTCGGTGGAGAGGAGTTGTCCGAAATGAGAAACGTGAAAAGATTTAAACAGGTAAAGCAATCGTTCGGACGTCCGAACGATTCGTATCCGTTCGATCGTGCGTCTGATCGAAGATGAATGGAGGGCCAAAATCCTATGATGTGCGTCTGAAGCAATGTCGGACAGTGATACGTGACTGTTAGAAATTCCAGAGAGTTCGAGGAATGAGAAGGACTATTCGGACGTGTATAAGCATAGACAAAAGAGAGGATTTTGGACGCTTAGGAACGTCCGATAGAGAAGATAGTTTGGACGATTGTATCTGTCCGAAAGCAGAATTCAGACTGATTTGAAATTAATGAAGCTCAAACGAGTTTTGAGAAATTCAAAACGATCTAAAGCCAAAGGTTTAGTAAAAATATCAACAAGTGGATCTTTTGTACACACAAATTCAACACAAATTTCCTTGTTGCACACAAGATCTCTAATAAAGTGGTGTTTGACATCAATATTTTTGGTTCTAGAATGCATGATAGGATTTTTTGTGAGATTAATTGCACTAGTGTTATCACATCTTAAAGGCACACAATCAAAGATGACACCAAAGTCTTTTAATGTATGTTTCATCTACAGAAGTTGAGCACAATAGTTTCCAACAGCAATATATTCGGCTTCTGCCGTAGAAAGTGAAATAGAATTTTGCTTCTTGCTAAACCAGGACACTAGACAGTTACCCAAGAAGTGACACATACCACTAGTACTTTTTCTGTCAATTTTACAACCAGCAAAGTCAGCATCAGAATAACTAATTAAATCAAAGGTGGAGGATTTTGGATACCAAAGAACAAAATCCATTGTACCCTTTAAGTATCTGAAAATTCTTTTAACTATAATCAAGTGTGATTCTTTAGGACAAGATTGAAATCTAGCACACAGAAAAACGACAAACATAATATCTGGTCTGTTAGCTATTAAGTAAAGTAGGCTTCCAATCATACCTCTATAGTGTTTTTCATCAACACTATTACCTCCTTCATCTTTGTCGAGTTTTGTTGAGGTGCACATTGGTGTCCCAACCTGTTTACAATCTTTCATTCCAAATCGCTTAAGTAGCTCCTTTGTGTACTTGATTTGTGTAATGAAAGTTCCTTCCTTTGATTGGTGAACTTGGAGTCCAAGGAAGAATTACAGTTTTTCCATCATACTCATTTCAAATTCTTTTTGCATCAAGCATGAGAATTCTTTGCACAAGCTTTCAGTAGTTGTTTCAAAAATAATATCATCAACAAAAATTTGAACAATTAGCAAACCATTAGAATTAGTTTTGGTAAAGAGACTGGTGTCGAAAACACCTCTTTTAAATCCATTTTTAATCAGAAAACCACTTAGTCTTTCATACCAAGCTCTAGGGGCTTGTTTCAAACCATACAAAGCCTGCTTTAGAAAGTTTGAAAAATGGTTTGGAAAATTTTTATTTTCAAAACCGAGGGGTTGTTCAACAAAAACATATTGATCAATAAAGCCATTTAAAAATGCACTTTTGGCATCCACTTGAAATTGTTAAAGCATGAGACATATACAAGAAACATGTGAATAGATTCTAAACGAGCAACGGGTGCAAAGGTTTCATCAAAATCAATACATTCTGTATCTTGAGCATAACCCTTTGCAACAAGTCCAGCTTTGTTCCTAATAATTTCACCTTTATCATTTAATTTGTTTCTAAAAACTCATTTTGTTCCTATCACGGGATGAATTGATGGTCTTTCAACTAAGGTCCATACATTGTTTTTCTCGAATTGACTAAGTTCATCTTGCATAGCAAAGACCCAAGATTCATCATTCAATACATCATCCACACGTTTAGGTTCAAAATGAGAAAGTAATGCACAATTACTATTCAAAGGTTTATGAGATCGAGCTTTTATCCCATCGGATGGATCATCCTATGATCAAATCTTGAGGGTGACTAGAGACAAATCGCCATGCTCTTGGAAGATCTTTTGGAGTGTCTTCGTTCTTTTCTCCTTCTCCATCCAAGTGATGGGTCTTGTCCTCATTGTTTGCCGTAATCTTTTGATGTTTTTCATGAATAGTGAGCTTTTCAAGCTCCTTTTGAATACCTACATCTTCATCTTCACATACATTTTTGAAATAACATCATTAGTTTCATCGAATGTAACATGCACAACTTCTTCAATTAAAAGATTTCAATTAAAAGAGTTCTTCTATTGTATACTCGGTATGCTTTCTTGTCACTAGAATATCCTAGAAAAATTCCTTCATCCGATTTTTTGTCAAATTTTCCAAGGTTCCTTTGATTTTTAAAATAAAACATTTACAACAAAAGACTTTGAAATAGCTCACAACGGTTTTTTGGCAAAACACTAGTTCATAAGGTGTTTTATTTAAAATAGGCCTCAAAAGAATTCGATTCATAACATAACAGCTGAAGCAGCCGTGTTAACGGTTTCGGTCCTAAAATATTTTGGTAAATCACATTCACTAATCATAGTTCTAGTGGCCTCTTGAAGTGTTCTATTTTTTCTTTCAACAACACCATTTTGTTGAGGTACTCTAACACCCAAAAATTCATGTGAAATACCGTTGTGATCACAAACATTAGGAAAACCTCCAAATTTAAATTCGGCTCCATCATCACTTCTCAAGCGGATAATTTTCAAATTCAACAAATTTTGAATTTTGGAAAACAATTTTACGAAATTTTCAAAAACTTCATTTTTGTGAACAAGAAATAGTACACAAGTATACCTAGAATAGTCATCAACAATCACAAACGCATATTTACTACCACCAAGACTAGCATATTGAGTTGGATCAAACAAATCCAAATGCAATAATTCCAAGGGTTTAGAAGTAGACACACAATTCTTTGGATTAAAAGACACTTTAACTTGTTTACCAAATTGGCATGCATCACAAATTTTGTTTTTCAAAAACACATATAGAGAACTTCAATTTTGGCAAGCCTCTACTAATTCCTTCTTGGCAAGTTTTTCATTTAAATCCTTGTTAAAATGACAAAGCCTTCTATGCCAAAGCCAAGGATCATCAATAGAAGCGGTTAGACATTTTACATTGCTACTACCAATATTGTCAAGATAAATCACATAAACATCATTGTGCCTAGTACCTTTAAATAAAACAACACACTTTTTATCAAGAATTAGACATTCATGTTTGGTAAATAGCACATATATATTTTTATCACAAAGTTGACTCACACTTAATAGATTGTAATTCAAATTATCAACAAGAACCACATTTTTAATCAAAGTCTCACCATTTTTACCTACATCACCAAGACCAATTGATTTTGCTTTCATGTTATCCCCAAAAGTCACCTTTCCACTACTTTTGGATATGAGCTTGGTGGAGAGTGAAGCATCACCTGTCATATGTTTTGAGCACCCACTATCTATGAACCATATGGCATCCTTGGTGATATTCACCCAAGATAATTTCTTACACAAGAAATTAAGTGATAACTTTTGGCACCCATATTTTCTTGGGTCCATAAGAGTTAGTAAAATTACTACAAATCCATACGGTATTCATACCAAGTTTTTCATTTCTCTTAACATAGCAATTATTTTTCACATGTCCATGTTGTTGGCAATAAGTGAAAATAACATTTTGATTTCCATATAAATAAGATTTTGATTTTACAAAGCATAAATCATTCTTTCTAAAGGTGACAAAGTTCTTGTTGATCAATACATTTCTTTTCCTTTTTAAATCAACAATATTTTCCTTTTCTCTATGTAAGATTATATTCAATTCATCCAATCTTTTCTTCAAGGAGGCTTGTTCTTCCTTGATCCTTGATTTCACATGCATTCTTTTCTTCAAATCTCCTCGGGTTCCTTTCCTCGTTAAATTGGTAATTCGGGAGCTTCACCAGGAAGAGGTGTCATTCGAAATGAGGCTGGCGAGTTCTTACATGGGTTCTCCTACTTCTTGAGAAGGCATCAGCTCTAATCTATTTGCAAAATCTAGAGCTCTTTTGGAAGGATTCAAATTGTGTATTCAGCTTGGAATGCTTTTAGCTCTAGTGAGAACAAACCCTCAAATCCTCTGTAACATCACGTCAAACAAAACATAATCTACCTGGCAGCTAGACCATATTATTCAAAATTTTTGGCATTACATGGCATTGGGTGATTTTCGGATTCAACATATTTACTATGAGGCTAACTCTGTAGCTGATTATTTAGAACGCATGGGAAGCTCTTGTTAACCACTACGTTCTATATAGATCAGAATTGGCTGACACAATTGTATAGGATTCTTCGAATGGATGCTTTAGAATTTCCTCTAGTTCATTTCAATGTTTAGATTTTTCTTGTTCCACTTGTTTTATGGAGGTCTTGGCCTAGCCCCCCTCCTTGCTAGCTACATTCATTAATAAAATTTGGGAGTGGATGTCACGCCCCAAAAACGGGACCGTAACACGCCGCGCTAATGGTACAGGTCCGGTCCAAAGCGCAAGGCACAAACGAACAGAGCAACAAACTTAACCGCAATGTAATAGAACCATCAAACCATTTCTTAACTATAAAACCGAATATTTCATTTTACACAAAAATACGAATTACAAAATTCCTTCTTAGTACAAAAGATGCTACAACAAAAACAATGTTCATCAATACAAAACCTATCTAATACACTACCCCTCTCCAAACAAAAGAGAAGCTTGGAAGATTATCCAGAGTCCTACCAAGTAATGTGGAATCTTGAGAAAATCTAAAAGCGCTAACGCGATGGAGAGTCAAAACGAGCACCTAATCGTAAATTATAAATCACGTGGGGTGAGCATAACTAGCTCAGTGGATATCATAAAAGCTCTTCAAATGGGGCCAAGCATTTGCGATAAAAAGGAAACATAAAGATAATAACATTTGTGAAAACCATAGTCATGAAGCAGTTTCTAAAATGTATCATGCCATTTAAACGTCAGGCATGTCCAAAACATATTGTATACTATAAGGTGTCAAAAAAGATCCAATCACTTCAAAACATAGTATGCTAAAGCATAGCGAACAAATCCAAGTACAGTTTTAATCCGGAATATAATAAAATAGCATGAGTATCTTTTAGGCTCAAAAGTATGACCTACAGTACTAGTCAGATCTAGTAATCTACCACACCTACTAGTCTGACCGGGAGGTCAAGTTATCCCAACACAAGACCCCGCAGTCAAATAGTTCATAACACTCACAGCAGTCACCATGGCGTCCCATGGATGACTATAGAACCGGAGCTCCCCAAATCAAACATTTCCAAACACATCCAAAATTATATACCAAGGTCACCTATGAGCCAAAACAGTCATAAAATGCTTTCATATCAAAAGAGTTTGCAAACATATCATTTGATTAACATAAAATAGCTTGGTCCCGATTTCATATGTAATAGTTCCAAAACTTGGTAAAAGTGCAGTTCCAAACATCATACACATTTTAAAATCCATCCAATTATCTTTATGTTTCCTTTTTATCGCAATACAAGTGGAAGAGGGTCTATGTTACCCACCTATCAAAGCAAAAACTGCACAATGATCACAGAACGCGATCGCCGGCGGTAGGTGGCGTGGTACCTAAAACAGATATAAGAGGACTCTTAGTGTAGATGTAGAAGTTAAAGAATGACTAGGGAAACAACATGATTTTAGTTTCCAAAACGACACCAACACTCTTTGGTCAAAATGACCTTTTCACAATTTCGACCAACTTCGACAAGCTAAAACCCCAGTCAAAACACTTAGTTAACCCTCAAATTCTTATTACACTAGATTAGGAGATAATAAGCTCGTAGTGGAAAGGTGAAAAACTGGGGATAACATCCCTAGAAAATAAGTAGGCTATCCTCCCTGTCAACAAAATACACTTTCCAAGGTATTCGAGGGACCTTGGTTACAACTCAACTCAAAACAACATATTCAACCAACCAACAAAATCCAATTCCAAGGAATTCAAGGGACCTTGGTTACAACCCAACTTCAAAACAACATATTCAACCAACCAACAAAATCCATAAACGGAAAGATTCACCGGAGCAATAGCCGGGACTATATCAATAGCATTCCACAACAATCCATACCCCATAACCACTACAATTAACTCTATTACAACATTAGAGCAACAACCTATGGGTGGAATTCCTCTTTACTACCAAACTGAAATTTTTTACCGATTAGCCACACGCATGATTCAAACATGCTTCCTATCCATCCCACTACCAAGGAAAACACCTAAAACCATCAAAAGATCATTAAAGATCCTTCAAACATAACCAATTATCCAAATTATCCTAGTTGCGCCAAACTTCCGCTTACTTACAAAATGAAGGGAAATCAATTCCACTTGGTTTCAAGTCTCAATTTCTATCCAAACTAACCTTAAAACACTCTTAAAACATCATTATGTGCATAGACATAAGCATTCATAGCATAACACTCTAGGCCACATATGGAAGACAAAACCCTAACTCATAATCTTAAATATTTATTTGTAATCTAACCATGGAAAGTTGTTAAAAATCAACCCCAATCACTTCCCAACCTCCAAAACACTAAAAACAACCCATAACATACATAAATCATAACTTATAAGGCTGTCAAAGAGGGTTTATTTTCAGCCATAAAGAATCCTACAAAACTTGAAATTAAAGCTTGGATCATAAAACCCATAAGCCATAAATGCTAAAATACATAAAATCTTACCTTCCAAGTGATTCCTACTTGAAATCCAAGAAAATTGTTGGGGAAAATGGAGGAAGAGAGTTCGGCCAGCAGCTGGAGAAAATGAGGAAGAAAAACAACAAGAAGAAGACTAAAAAGAAATTCCAAGGTTGACCCAAATAGTTCCCATTGACCAAATAGTCTCCAAGTTGAACCCAAAAACTAATTTTTGCTACTAAATTATCATTTGTTTCTGAATAATTCAACCATCATACAACACTCACACACCACAATGCACTAATTACACTTAATCCAACTTTTGACCCGTTTTACCCGCCGGTACCGAATCGCGTAAATCGAAAAATTTGCCGAATTGAAAAACGAATAAGTTGAAGTACTTTATGACTAAAAATAATATGAAAAACATTTTAAACCAGTTAAAATCAAAGAACAAGGCTATTAAAATACTGGGTTTCACAGTGGAGCCCTCTCACTAAGGTTCTAATGATTAGCCGTTTAAAAAAAAAAACCATAAAAAGCATGTAATATATGTATGGAAAGGTATTTGAGTCTAGTTTCACATAAACATACTAAATAAAATCACAAAAATAGATAAGTGTAATGTGAAACATACAATAATTAAGTGCTATCAGGATGAATTGTAGTAGTGGCAGCTTGGTTCATCTTGGCCATAGCTTTCCTCCTTATCCTTTACTGTTTCTTCTACTAGTATCTGTAATGAAGTATTTCTTAAGTATATATTTAGCATTTTGTGTGAGTTTACGGTATAAAAAAGTGGTATGTGAAAAGTTTCTATGAGATTTGTTTGAATTATGTGTGTATATGGTAAGATAGAGGAGATGAAGTGAAATGAAATTTTTTTTTAAGGGAAAGTAAGATGATGCGTATATATGAGAAGAGGAGGTGAATATGGCTAATAAAAAGAGTAGGAAGGAGAGAGAAATGCGTGGATAAAAAAAGAGGTTGAGTGTCTTTTGGGGTAAATAGTTTGGTGAGAAAAATGAAGGTTGAGTGAAAATGAGAAAAGGTATACGGGGATGTGGTGATGTGATTAGAGTGGAGAAAGGTGAAAAGATGTGAGATGACATTTTTTGGGGCACCTTAAATCAGCTCGACTATTATCTAGTAGTGCAATTAGTATTGGTTTTGCCAAAAACGAGAAAAAAAGGTAAATTCGCAAAAATGCTCTAATTTTCACAGAGAACACAAAAATATCGTAAAAAACGTAATTTTTGTTTAAAATAATACTCAAAAACTAATTTTTAAAATTGTCCTAAAATGGAATCTGAAAGTCATCCAAATTCATCGAGATGTTCAATAGCATGAACTGGCAAATGTGTTAGTAATTGAAAAACGACACTTAAGTTCAAAAAGACCATGCTGCCCTTGCCTTTAAAAAATATTATTCAACCCACAAATTGCAATTTTTTTTTGTCAAATTGGGACTACCTTAAAAAGCCAAAAAATTGAAAATTTTCTTCAATTTGACAATAGCAAAAATACATGTCAAAAATTTGATGTCTACAATATCATTTCCTGGACCACTATGACATTTTTTGGGGCTCAATATGTCTGAACGGGGCTCGATAAATCAGCTCGACTATTATCTGGTAGTGCAATTTGTATTGGTTTTGCAAAAAACGAGAAGAAAAAGGTAAATTCGTAAAAATGCTCTAATTTTCACCTAGAACACAAAAATAACGTAAAAAACATGATTTTTGTTTAAAATATTACACGAAAACTAATTTTTAAAATTGTCCAAAAATGGAATCTGAAAGTCATCCAAATTCATCGAGATGTTCAATAGCATGAACTGGCAATTAGTAATTGAAAAACGACACTTAAGTTCAAAATCAGTAGACCATGCTGCCCTTGCCTTTAAAAAATATTATTCAACCCACAAATTGCAATTTTTTTTTGTCAAATTGGGACAACCTTGAAAAGCCGAAAAAATTGAAAATTTTCTTCAATTTGACAATAGCAAAAATACATGTCAAAAATTTGATGTCTACAATATCATTTCCTGGACCACTATGACATTTTTTGGGGCTCAATATGCCATATGCCTGAACGGGGCTCGATAAATCAGCTCGACTATAATCTGGTAGTGCAATTTGTATTGGTTTTGCCAAAAACGAGAAGAAAAAGGCAAATTCGCAAAAATGCTCTATTTTTCACCAAGAACACAAAAATATCGTAAAAAACATGATTTTTGTCTAAAATATTACTCGAAAACTAATTTTTAAAATTGTCCTAAAATGGAATCTGATAGTTATCCAAATTCATAGAGATGTTCAATAATATGAACTGGCAATTAGTAATTGAAAAACGACACTTAAGTTCAGAAAGACCATGTTGCCTCTTGCCTTTAAAAAATGATTATTCAACCCACAAATTGCAATTTTTTTTTGTCAAATTGGGACTACCTTGAAAAGCCAAAAAAATTGAAAATTTTCTTCAATTTGACAATAGCAAAAATACATGTCAAAAATTTGATGTCTACAATATCATTTCCTGGACCACTATGACATTTTTGGGGCTCCATATGCTGAACGGGGCTCGATAAATCAGCTCGACTATTATCTGGTAGTGCAATTTGTATTGGTTTGACCAAAAACGAGAAGAAAACGGTAAATTTGCAAAAATGCTATAATTTTCACCTAGAACACAAAAATATCGTAATTTTTCTGTTTTTGATTTTTGTTTAAAATATTACTCGAAAACTAATTTTTAAAATTGTCCTAAAATGGAATCTGAAAGTTATCCAAATTCATCGAGATGTTCAATAATATGAACTGGCAATTAGTAATTGAAAAACGACACTTATGTTCAAAACGACCATGTTGCCCTTGCCTTTAAAAAATGATTACTCCACCTGTTCTCGACTATTATCTGGTAGTGCAATTTGTATTGGTTTTGCCAAAAACGAGAAGAAAAGGTAAATTCGCAAAAATGCTCTAATTTTCACCTAGAACACAAAAATATCGTAAAAATAGGATTTTGTTTAAAAATTTTACTCGAAAACTAATTTTTAAAATTGTCCTAAAATGGACTCTGAAAGTTATCCAAATTCATCGAGATGTTCAATAATATGAACTGGCAATTAGTAATTGAAAAACGACACTTAAGTTCAAAAAGACCATGTTGCCGTTGCCTTTAAAAAATGATTAATCAACCCACAAATTGCAATTTTTTTTTGTCAAATTGGGACAACCTTTATAAAGCCGAAAAAATTGAAAATTTTCTTCAATTTGACATTAGCCAATCTACATTTCAAAACTTTGATGTCTACAATATCATTTCCTGGACCACTATGACATTTTTTGGGGCTCAATATGTTCGAACGGGGCTCGATAAATCAGCTGGACTATTATCTGGTAGTGCAATTTGTATTGGTTTTGCCAAAAACGAGAAGAAAAAGGTAAATTCGCAAAAATGCTCTAATTTTCACCTAGAACACAAAAATATCGTAAAAATAGGATTTTTGTTTAAAAATTTTACTCGAAAATTAATTTTTAAAATTGTCCTAAAATGCACTCTGAAAGTTATCCAAATTCATCGAGATGTTCAGTAATATGAACTGGCAATTAGTAATTGAAAAACGACACTTAAGTTCAAAATGACCAAGCTGCCGTTGCCTTTAAAAAATGATTAATCAACCCACAAATTGCAATTTTTTTTTGTCAAATTGGGACAACCTTGAAAAGCCGTCAAAAAATTGAAAATTTTCTTCAATTTGACAATAGCCAAAATACATGTCAAAACTTTGATGTCTACAATATCATTTCCTAGACCACTATGACATTTTTTGGGGCTCAATATGCCTGAACGGGGCTCGATAAATCAGCTCGACAATTATCTGGTAGTGCAATTTGTATTGGTTTTGCAAAAAACGAGAAGAAAAAGGTAGATTCGCAAAAATGTTCTAATTTTCACCGAGAACACAAAAATATCGTAAAAAACATTATTTCTGTTTAAAATATTACTCAAGTACTAATTTTGAAAATTGTCCTAAAATGGGATCTGAAAGTTATCCAAATTCATCGAGATGTTCAATAATATGAACTGGCAATTAGTAATTGAAAAACGACACTTAAGTTCAAAAAGGCCATGTTGCGCTAACCTTTAAAAAATGATTATTCAACTCACAAATTGCAATTTTTTTTTGAAAAATTGGGACAACCTTGGAAATCCAAAAAAATTGAAAATTTTCTTCAATTTGACAATAGCAAAAATACATGTCACTAATTTGATGTCTACAATATCATTTCCTGGACCGCTATGACATTTTTTGGGGCTCAATATGCCTGAACGGGGCTCGATAAATCAGCTCCACTATTATCTGGTAGTGCAATTTGTATTGGTTTTGCCAAAAACGAGAAGAAAAAGGTAAATTCGCAAAAATGCTCTAATTTTCACCTAGAACACAAAAATATCGTAAAAAACATGATTTTTGTTTAAAATATTACACGAAAACTAATTTTTAAAATTGTACGAAAATGGAATCTGAAAGTTATCCAAATTCATCGGGATGTTCAATAATATGAACTGGCAATTAGTAATTGAAAAACGACACTTAAGTTCAAAAAGACCATGTTGCCCTTGCCTTTAAAAAATGATTATTCAACCCACAAATTGTAATTTTTTTTTGTCAAATTGGGACTACCTTGAAAAGCCAAAAAAATTGAAAATTTTCTTCAATTTGACAATAGCAAAAATACATGTCAAAAATTTGCATGATATGTCTACAATATCATTTCCTGGACCACTATGACATTTTTTGGGGCTCAATATGCCTGAACGGGGCTTGATAAATCAGCTCGACTATTATGTGGTAGTGCAATTTTGTATTGGTTGTGCCAAAAAAGAGAAGAAAAAGGTAAATTCGCAAAAATGCTCTAATGTTCACCTAGAACACAAAAAATGGCAAAAAAAATGATTTTTTTTAATAATATTACTCGAAAACTAATTTTTAGAATTGTCCTAAAATGGAAGCTGAAAGTTATCCAAATTCAGTCATAGATGTCCAATAATATGAACTGGTTCAATTAGTAATTGAAAAACGACACTTAAGTTCTAAAAGACCATGTTGCCCTTGCCTTTAAAAAATGATTATTCAACCCACAAATTGCAATTTTTTTTTGTCAAATTGGGACTACCTTGAAAAGCCAAAAAAATTGAAAATTTTCTTCAATTTGACAATAGCAAAAATACATGTCAAAAATTTGATGTCTACAATATCATTTCCTGGACCACTACCTGACATTTTTTGGGGCTCAATATGCCTGAACGGGGCTCGATAAATCAGCTCGACAATTATCTGGTAGTGCAATTTGTATTGGTTTTGCCAAAAACGAGAAGAAAAAGGTAAATTCGCAAAAATGTTCTAATTTTCACCAAGAACACAAAAATATCGTAAAAAACAAGATTTTTGTTTAAAATATTACTCGAACAATATTTTTTAAAATTGTCCTAAAATGGGATCTGAAAGTTATCCAAATTCGTCGAGATGTCCAATAATATGAACTGGCAAGTAGTAATTGAAAAACGACACTTAAGTTCAAAAATACCATGTTGCGCTCGCCTTTAAAAAATGATTATTCAACTCACAAATTGCAATTTTTTTTTGACAAATTGGGAAAACCAAGAAAATCCAAAAAAATTTAAAATTTTCTTCAATTTGACATTAGCAAAAATACATGTCGCTAATTTGATGTCTACAATATCATTTCCTGGACCGCTATGACATTTTTTGAGGCTCAATATGCCTGATTTACAGACGGGGCTCGATAAATCAGCTCCACTATTATCTGGTAGTGCAATTTGTATTGGTTTTGCCAAAAACGAGAAGAAAAAGGTAAATTCGCAAAAATGCTCTAATTTTCACCTAGAACACAAAAATATCGTAAAAAACATGATTTTTGTTTAAAAAATTACTCGAAAACTAATTTTTAAAATTGTCCTAAAATGGAATCTGAAAGTTATCCAAATTAATCGGGATGTTCAATAATATGAACTGGCAAGTAGTAATTGAAAAACGACACTTAAGTTCAAAAAGACCATGCTGCCCTTGCCTTTAAAAAATGATTATTCAACCCACAAATAGCAATTTTTTTTTTGTCAAATTGGGACAACCTTGAAAAGTCGAAAAAATTGAAAATTTTCTTCAATTTGACAATAGCAAAAATACATGTCAAAAATTAGATGTCTACAATATCATTTCCTGGACCACTATGATATTTTTGGGGCTCCATATGCCTGAACGGAGCTCGATAAATCAGCCCGACTCCATTATCTGGTAGTGCAATTTGTATTGGTTTTACCAAAAACGAGAAGAAAACGGTAAATTTGCAAAAATGCTGTAATTTTCACCTAGAACACAAAAATATCGTAAAAAACAATATTTTTGTTTAAAATATTACTCGAAAACTAATTTTTAAAATTGTCCTAAAATGGAATCTGAAAGTTATCCAAATTCATCGAGATGTTCAATAATATGAACTGGCAATTAGTAATTGAATAACGACACTTAAGTTCAAAACGACCATGTTGCCCTTGCCTTTAAAAAATGATTATTCAACCCACAAATTGCTATTTTTATTGTCAAATTGGGACTACCTTGAAAAGCCGAAAAAATTGAAAATTTTCTTCAATTTGACAATAGCAAAAATACATGTCCAAAATTTTATGTCTACAATATCATTTCCTCGACCGCTATGACATTTTTTGGGGCTCAATATGTTATTGAACGGGGCTCGATAAATCAGCTCGACAATTATCTGGTAGTGCAATTTGTATTATTGTATTGTTTTGCCAAAAACGAGAAGAAAAAGGTAAATTCGCAAAAATGTTCTAATTTTCACCAAGAACACAAAAATATCGTAAAAAACAAGATTTTTGTTTAAAATATTACTCGAACAATATTTTTTAAAATTGTCCTAAAATGGGATCTGAAAGTTATCCAAATTCGTCGAGATGTCCAATAATATGAACTGGCAAGTAGTAATTGAAAAACGACACTTAAGTTCAAAAATACCATGTTGCGCTCGCCTTTAAAAAATGATTATTCAACTCACAAATTGCAATTTTTTTTGGACAAAGTGGGACAACCTTGAAAATCCAAAAAAATTGAAAATTTTCTTCCATTTGACAATAGCAAAAATACATGTCGCTAATTTGATGTCTACAATATCATTTCCTGGACCGCTATGACATTTTTTGGGGCTCAATATGCCTGAACGGGGCTCGATAAATCAGCTCGACTATTATCTGGTAGTGCAATTTGTATTGGTTTTGCCAAAAACGAGAAGAAAAAGGCTAAATTCGCAAAAATGCTCTAATTTTCACCTAGAACACAAAAATATCGTAAAAAACATGATTTTTGTTTAAAATATTATACGAAAACTAATTTTTAAAATTGTACGAAAATGGAATCTGAAAGTTATCCAAAGTCATCGGGATGTTCAATAATATGAACTGGCAATTCGTAATTGAAAAACGACACTTAAGTTCAAAAAGACCATGCTGTCCTTGCCTTTAAAAAATGATTATTCAACCCACAAATTGCAATTTTTTTTTGTCAAATTGGGACTACCTTGAAAAGCCAAAAAAATTGAAAATTTTCTTCAATTTGACAATAGCAAAAATACATGTCAAAATTTGATGTCTACAATATCATTTCCTGGACCACAATGACATTTTTTGTGGCTCAATATGCCTGAACGGGGCTCGATAAATCAGCTCGACAATTATCTGGTAGTGCAATTTGTATTGGTTTTGCCAAAAAAGAGAAGAAAAAGGTAAATTCGCAAAAATGTTCTAATTTTCACCAAATAGAACACAAAAATATCGTAAAAAACAAGATTTTTGTTTAAAATATTACTCGAACAATATTTTTTAAAATTGTCCTAAAATGGGATCTGAAAGTTATCCAAATTCGTCGAGATGTCCAATAATATGAACTGGCAAGTAGTAATTGAAAAACGACACTTAAGTTCAAAAATACCATGTTGCGCTCGCCTTTAAAAAATGATTATTCAACTCACAAATTGCAATTTTTTTTTGACAAATTGGGAAAACCAAGAAATCCAAAAAAATTTAAAATTTTCTTCAATTTGACAGTAGCAAAAATACATGTCGCTAATTTGATGTCTACAATACACAAAGAGATGTGCTATGACATTCATTGAGGCTCAATATTTTTGAAAGGGGCTCGATAAATTGCTTGACTATTATCTGGTAGTGCAATTTGTATTGGTTTTGCCAAAAACGAGAAGAAAAAGGTAAATTCGCAAAAATGCTCTAATTTTCACCTAGAACACAAAAATATCGTAAAAAACATGATTTCAAAAAAAAATTCTGAAATTCTCTAAAACGAAAACTAATTTTTAAAATTGTCCTAAAATGGAATCTGAAAGTTATCCAAATTCATCGAGATGTTCAATAATATGAACTGGCAATTAGTAATTGAAAAACGACACTTAAGTTCAAAAAGACCATGCTGCCCTTGCCTTTAAAAAATGATTATTCAACCCACAAATTGCAATTTTTTTTTGTCAAATTGGGACAACCTTGAAAAGCCAAAAAATTGAAAATTTTCTTCAATTTGACAATAGCAAAAATACATGTCAAAAATTTGATGTCTACAATATCATTTCCTGGACCACTATGACATTTTTTGGGGCTCCATATGCCTGAACGGGGCTCGATAAATCAGCTCGACTATTATCTGGTAGTGCAATTTGTATTGGTTTTACCAAAAACGAGAAGAAAACGGTAAATTTGCAAAAATGCTCTAATTTTCACCTAGAACACAAAAATATCGTAAAAAACATGATTTTTGTTTAAAATATTACTCGAAAACTATCGATAAATCAGCATTTATTATATTGGTTTCATTTGTTTTAGAGCACAAAATTTTTTATTGTCAAATTGGGACTACCTTGAAAAGCCGAAAAAATTGAAAATTTTCTTCAATTTGACAATAGCAAAAATACATGTCAAAAATTTTATGTCTACAATATCATTTCCTGGACCGCTATGACATTTTTTGGGGCTCAATATGCCTGAACGGGGCTCGATAAATCAGCTCGACTATTATCTGGTAGTGCAATTTGTATTGGTTTTGCCAAAAACGAGAAGAAAAAGGTAAATTCGCAAAAATGCTCTAATTTTCACCTAGAACACAAAAATATCGTAAAAAATAGGATTTTTGTTTAAAAATTTTACTCGAAAATTAATTTTTAAAATTGTCCTAAAATGCACTCTGAAAGTTATCATTACTCCAAATTCATCGAGATGTTCAGTAATATGAACTAGCAATTAGTAATTGAAAAACGACACTTAAGTTGAAAAAGACCATGCTGCCCTTGCCTTTAAAAAATGATTATTCAACCCACAAATTGCAATTTTTTTTTGTCAAATTGGGACAACCTTGAAAAGCCGAAAAAATTGAAAATTTTCTTCAATTTGACAATAGCCAAAATACATGTCAAAACTTTGATGTCTACAATATCATTTCCTAGACCACTATGACATTTTTTGGGGCTCAATATGCCTGAACGGGGCTCGATAAATCAGCTCGACAATTATCTGGTAGTGCAATTTGTATTGGTTTTGCCAAAAATGATAAGAAAAAGGTAAATTCGCAAAAATGTTCTAATTTTCACCGAGAACACAAAAATATTGTAAAAAACATGATTTTTGTTTAAAATATTACTCGAACACTAATTTTTAAAATTGTCCTAAAATGGGATCTGAAAGTTATCCAAATTCATCGAGATGTTCAATAATAAACAATTGAACTGGCACTTAGTAATTGAAAAACGATACTTAAGTTCAAAAAGACCATGTTGCGCTAACCTTTAAAAAATGATTATTCAACTCACAAATTGCAATTTTTTTTTGAAAAATTGGGACATTTATGGAAATCCAAAAAAATTGAAAATTTTCTTCAATTTAACAATAGCAAAAATACATGTCATAATAATTTTCGAGCTTTTATCGAGTTCATCGTTTTGGCAAATATTGTGTATAAGATACAAATTGCATTTTTGAAATGATATTCCTGAACGGGGCTCGATAAATCAGCTCGACTATTATCTGGTAGTGCAATTTGTATTGGTTTTGCCAAAAACGAGAAGAAAAAGGTAAATTCGCAAAAATGCTCTAATTTTCACCTAGAACACAAAAATATCGTAAAAAACATGATTTTTGTTTAAAATATTACACGAAAACTAATTTTTAAAATTGTACGAAAATGGAATCTGAAAGTTATCCAAATTCATCGGGATGTTCAATAATATGAACTGGCAATTAGTAATTGAAAAACTGGACACTTAAGTTCAAAAAGACCATGCTGCCCTTGCCTTTAAAAAATGATTATTCAACCCACAAATTGCAATTTTTTTTTGTCAAATAGGGACTACCTTGAAAAGCCAAAAAAATTGAAAATTTTCTTCAATTTGACAATAGCAAAAATACATGTCAAAAATTTGATGTCTACAATATCATTTCTTGGACCACTATGACATTTTTTGGGGCTCAATATGCTGAACGGGGCTCGATAAATCATCTCGACTATTATGTGGTAGTGCAATTTGTATTGGTTGTGCCAAAAAAGAGAAGAAAAAGGTAAATTCGCAAAAATGCACTAATGTTCACCTAAAACAAAAAAATCGTAAAAATCATGATTTTTTTTAATAATATTACTCGAAAACTAATTTTTAAAATTGTCCTAAAATGGAATCTGAAAGTTATCCAAATTCATCGAGATGTTCAATAATATGAACTGGCAATTAGTAATTGAAAAACGACACTTAAGTTCAAAAAGACCATGTTGCTTCTTTCCTTGCCTTTAAAAAATGATTATTCAACCCACAAATTGCAATATTTTTTTGTTTTTTTTAAGAAAAAAAAAAAATTAAAAATTTTCTTCAATTTGACAATAGCAAAAATACATGTCAAAAATTTGATGTCTACAATATCATTTCTTGGACCACTATGACATTTTTGGGGCTCAATATGCCTGAACGGGGCTCGATAAATCAGCTCGACTATTATCTGGTAGTGCAATTTGTATTGGTTTTGCCAAAAACGAGAAGAAAAAGGTAAATTCGCAAAAATGTTCTAATTTTCACCTAGAACACAAAAATATCGTAAAAAACATGATTTTTGTTTAAAATATTACTCGAAAACTAATTTTTAAAATTGTCCTAAAATGGAATCTGATAGTTATCCAAATTCATAGAGATGTTCAATAATATGAACTGGCAATTAGTAACTGAAAAACGACACTTAAGTTCAGAAAGACCATGCTGCCCTTGCATTTAACAAATGATTATTCATAAAATGGTAGTGCAATTTGTATTGGTTTTACCAAAAATGAGAAAAAAAGGTAAATTCGCAAAAATGCTCATAATTTTCACCTAGAACACAAAAATATCGTAAAAAACATGATTTTTGTTTAAAATATTACTCGAAAACTAATTTTTAAAATTGTCCTAAAATGGAATCTGAAAGTTATCCAAATTCATCGAGATGTTCAATAATATGACTGGCAATTAGTAATTGAAAAACGACACTTAAGTTCAAAAAGGCCATGTTGCCCTTGCCTTTAAAAATGATTATTCAACCCACAAATTGCAATTTTTATTGTCATTCAAATTGGAACTACATTTGAAAAGCCACAAAAAAATTGAAAATTTTCTTCAATTTGACATTAGCAAAAATACATGTCAAAAATTTTATGTCTACAATATCATTTCCTGGACCGCTATGATATTTTTTGGGGCTCAATATGCCTGAACGGGGCTCGATAAATCAGCTCGACTATTATCTGGTAGTGCAATTTGTATTGGTTTTGCCAAAAACGAGAAGAAAAAGGTAAATTCGCAAAAATGCTCTAATTTTCACCTAGAACACAAAATATCGTAAAAAATAGGATTTTTGTTTAAAAATTTTACTTGAAATTTACTTTTTAAAATTGAAATTAAAGTGGACTCTGAAAGTTATCCAAATTCATCAAGATGTTCAGTAATATGAACTTATAATTAGTAATTGAAAAACGACACTAAAGTTCAAAAAGACCATGTTGCCCTTGCTTTTAAAAAATGATTATTCAACCCACAAATTGCAATTTTTTTTTGTCAAATTGGGACAACCTTGAAAAGCCAAAATATTCAATATTGAAAATTTTCTTCAATTTGACAATAGCCAAAATACATGTCAAAACTTTGATGTCTACAATATCATTTCCTGGACCACTATGACATTTTTTGGGGCTCAATATGCCTGAACGGGGCTCGATAAATCAGCTCGACAATTATCTGGTAGTGCAATTTGTATTGGTTTTGCCAAAAACGAGAAGAAAAAGGTAAATTCGCAAAAATGTTCTAATTTTCACCAAGAACACAAAAATATCGTAAAAAACATGATTTTTGTTTAAAATATTACTCGAACACTAATTTTTAAAATTGTCCTAAAATGGAATCTGAAAGTTATCCAAATTCATCGAGATGTTCAATAATATGAACTGGCAATTAGTAATTGAAAAACGACACTTAAGTTCAAAAAGACCACGTTGCACTCGCCTTGAAAAAATGATTATTCAACTCACAAATTGCAATTTTTTTTTGACAAATTGGGACAACCTTGAAAATCCAAAAAAATTGAAAATTTTCTTCAATTTGACTGCAATATCAAATTTCAACGGATTCTAATTTCACAAAAAATTTGATGTCTACAATATCATTTCCTGGACCACTATGACATTTTTTGGGGCTCAATATGCCTGAACGGGGCTCGATAAATCAGCTCGACTATTATCTGGTAGTGCAATTTGTATTGGTTTTGCCAAAAACGAGAAGAAAAAGGTAAATTCGCAAAAATGCTCTAATTTTCACCGAGAACACAAAAATATCGTAAAAAACATGATTTTTGTTTAAAATATTACTCGAAAACTAATTTTTAAAATTGTCCTAAAATGGAATCTGATAGTTATCCAAATTCATAGAGATGTTCAATAATATGAACTGGCAATTAGTAACTGAAAAACGACACTTAAGTTCAGAAAGACCATGCTGCCCTTGCATTTAATAAATGATTATTCAACCCACAAATTGCATATTATTTTTGTAAAATTGGGACTACCTTGAAAAGCCAAAAAAATTGAAAATTTTCTTCAATTTGACAATAGCAAAAACACATGTCAAAAATCCTTTTTTGCGAATTTAAATTTTCTTCATTTTTGCAAAACAAATATTTGCTAATTTTCACCTAGAACACAAAAATATCGTAAAAAACATGATTTTTGTTTAAAATATACTCGAAAACTAATTTTTAAAATTGTCCTAAAATGGAATCTGAAAGTTATCCAAATTCATCGAGATGTTCAATAATATGAACTGGCAATTAGTAATTGAAAAACGACACTTAAGTTCAAAAAGACCATGTTGCCCTTGCCTTTAAAAAATGATTATTCAACCCACAAATTGCAATTTTTTTTGTCAAATTGGAACTACCTTGAAAAGCCAAAAAAATTGAAAATTTTCTTCAATTTGACATTAGCAAAAATACATGTCAAAAATTTGATGTCTACAATATCATTTCCTGGACACACTATGACATATTTTTTGGGGCTCAATATGTCTGAACGGGGCTCGATAAATCAGCTCGACTATTATCTGGTAGTGCAATTTGTATTGGTTTTGCCAAAAACGAGAAGAAAAAGGTAAATTCGCAAAAATGCTCTAATTTTCACCTAGAACACAAAATATCGTAAAAATAGGATTTTTGTTTAAAAATTTTACTTGAAAATTAATTTTTAAAATTGTCCTAAAGTGGACTCTGAAAGTTATCCAAATTCATCAAGATGTTCAATAATATGAACTGGCAATTAGTAATTGAAAAACGACACTTAAGTTCAAAAAGACCATGTTGCCCTTGCTTTTAAAAAATGATTATTCAACCCACAAATTGCAATTTTTTTTTGTCAAATTGGGACAACCTTGAAAAGCCAAAAATATTGAAAATTTTCTTCAATTTGACAATAGCCAAAATACATGTCAAAACTTTGATGTCTACAATATCATTTCCTGGACCACTATGACATTTTTTGGGGCTCATAACATTCACACAATGTTCGAGAAGAAAAAGGTAGATTCGCAAAAATGTTCTAATTTTCACCGAGAACACAAAAATATTGTAAAAAACATGATTTTTGTTTAAAATATTACTCGAACACTAATTTTTAAAATTGTCCTAAAATGGAATCTGAAAGTTATCCAAATTCATCGAGATGTTCAATAATATGAACTGGCAATTAGTAATTGAAAAACAACACTTAAGTTCAAAAAGACCATGTTGCACTCGCCTTTAAAAAATGATTATTCAACTCACAAATTGCAATTTTTTTTTGACAAATTGGGACAACCTTGAAAATCCAAAAAAATTGAAAATTTTCTTCAATTTGACAATAGCAAAAATACATGTCACTAATTTGATGTCTACAATATCATTTCCTGGACCGCTATGACATTTTTTGGGGATCAATATGCCTGAACAGGGCTCGATAAATCAGCTCGACTATTATCTGGTAGTGCAATTTGTATTGGTTTTTCCAAAAATGAGAAGAAAAAGGTAAATTCGCAAAAATGCTATAATTTTCACCTAGAACAGAAAAATATTGTAAAAATATTGAAAATTTTCTTCAATTTGACAGTAGAAAAAATACATGTCAAAAATTACATATCTACAATATCAGATAACCGTCAAAAAGGAAATGCAATATTGTAGCCCCGTTCAGGCATTTTTGGCTGAGCGGGGTTATCATTTTGAACTTCTGTGTATCTGGTAGTGGAATTTGTGTTGGCTTTGCCAAAACTGAGAAAAAAAGGTAAATTCGTAAAAATGTTCTAATTTTCACCAAGAACACAAAAATATCGTAAAAAACAAGATTTTTGTTTAAAATATTACTCGAACAATATTTTTTAAAATTGTCCTAAAATGGGATCTGAAAGTTATCCAAATTCGTCGAGATGTCCAATAATATGAACTGGCAAGTAGTAATTGAAAAACGACACTTAAGTTCAAAAATACCAGAGGAATTTTGTTGCGCTCGCCTTTAAAAAATGATTATTCAACTCACAAATTGCAATTTTTTTTTGACAAATTGGGACAACCTTGAAAATCCAAAAAAATTGAAAATTTTCTTCCATTTGACAATAGCAAAAATACATGTCGCTAATTTGATGTCTACAATATCATTTCCTGGACCGTTATAACATTTTTTGGGGCTGAATATGCCTGAACGGGGCTCGATAAATCAGCTCGACAATTATCTGGTAGTGCAATTTGTATTGGTTTTGCCAAAAACGAGAAGAAAAAGGTAAATTCGCAAAAATGTTCTAATTTTCACCAAGAACACAAAAATATCGTAAAAAACATGATTTTTGTTTAAAATATTACTCGAAAACTAATTTTTAAAATTGTCCTAAAATGGAATCTGATAGTTATCCAAATTCATAGAGATGTTCAATAATATGAACTGGCAATTAGTAACTGAAAAACGACACTTAAGTTCAGAAAGACCATGCTGCCCTTGCCTTTAATAAATGACTTTTTATTCAACCCACAAATTGCATTTTATTTTTGTAAAATTGGGACTACCTTGAAAAGCCAAAAAAATTGAAAATTTTCTTCAATTTGACAATAGCAAAAATACATGTCAAAAATTTGATGTCTACAATATCATTTCCTGGACCACGATGACATTTTTTGGGGTTCCATATGCCTGAACGGGGCTCGATAAATCAGCTCGACTATTATCTGGTAGTGCAATTTGTATTGGTTTTACCAAAAATGAGAAGAAAACGGTAAATTTGCAAAAATGCTATAATTTTCACCTAGAACACAAAAATATCGTAAAAAACATGATATTTGTTTAAAATATTACTCGAAAACTAATTTTTAAAATTGTCCTAAAATGGAATCCGAAAGTTATCCAAATTCATTGAGATGTTCAATAATATGAATGGCAATTAGTAATTGAAAAACGACACTTAAGTTTAAAAAGACCATGTTGCCCTTGCCTTTAAAAAATGATTATTCAACCCACAAATTGCAATTTTTATTATTGTCAAATTGGAACTACCTTGAAAAGCCAAAAAAATTGAAAATTTTCTTCAATTTGACAATAGCAAAAATACATGTCAAAAATTTTATGTCTACAATATCATTTCCTGGACCGCTATGACATTTAACATTTATTTGTCCTGAACGGGGCTCGATAAATCAGCTCGACTATTATCTGGTAGTGCAATTTGTATTGGTTTTGCCAAAAACGAGAAGAAAAAGGTAAATTCGCAAAAATGCTCTAATTTTCACCTAGAACACAAAAATATCGTAAAAATAGGATTTTTGTTTAAAAATTTTACTCGAAAATTAATTTTTAAAATTGTCCTAAAGTGGACTCTGAAAGTTATCCAAATTCATCAAGATGTTCAGTAATATGAACTGGCAATTAGTAATTGAAAAACGACACTTAAGTTCAAAAAGACCATGCTGCCCTTGCTTTTAAAAAATGATTATTCAACCCACAAATTGCAATTTTTTTTTGTCAAATTGGGACAACCTTGAGAAGGCAAAGCAAAAAAGCCAAAAATATTGAAAATTTTCTTCAATTTGACAATAGCCAAAATACATGTCAAAACTTTGATGTCTACAATATCATTTCCTGGACCACTATGACATTTTTTGGGGCTCAATATGCCTGAACGGGGCTCCATAAATCAGCTCGACAATTATCTGGTAGTGCAATTTGTATTGGTTTTGCCAAAAACGAGAAGAAAAAGGTAGATTAGCAAAAATGTTCTAATTTTCACCGAGAACACAAAAATATTGTAAAAAACATGATTTTTGTTTAAAATATTACTCGAACACTAATTTTTAAAATTGTCCTAAAATGGGATCTGAAAGTTATCCAAATTCATCGAGATGTTCAATAATATGAACTGGCAATTAGTAATTGAAAAACGACACTTAAGTTCAAAAAGACCATGTTGCACTCGCCTTAAAAAATGATTATTCAACTCACAAATTGCAATTTTTTTTTGACAAATTGGGACAACCTTCAAAATCCAAAAAAATTGAAAATTTTCTGTCAATTTGACAATAGCAAAAATACATGTCACTAATTTGATGTCTACAATATCATTTCCTGGACCGCTATGACATTTTTTGGGGCTCAATATTATTGAACGGTGCTCGATAAATCAGCTCGACTATTATCTGGTAGTGCAATTTGTATTGGTTTTGCCAAAAATGAGAAGAAAAAGGTAAATTCGCAAAAATGCTCTATTGTTCACCTAGAACACAAAAAAATCGTAAAAAACATGATTTTTTTTAATAATATTACTCGAAAACTAATTTTTAAAATTGTCCTAAAATGAAATCTGAAAGTTATCCAAATTCATCGAGATGTTCAATAATATGAACTGGCAATTAGTAATTGAAAAACGACACTGAAGTTCAAAAGACCATGTTGCCCTTGCCTTTAAAAAATGATTATTCAACCCACAAATTGCAATTTTTTTTTGTCAAATTGGGACTACCTTGAAAAGCCAAAAAAATTGAAAATTTTCTTCAATTTGACAATAGAAAAAATACATGTCACCAAAAATTTGATGTCTACAATATCATTTCCTGGACCGCTATGACATTTTTTGGGGCTCAATATGCTGAACGGGGCTCGATAAATCAGCTCGACAATTATCTGGTAGTGCAATTTGTATTAGTTTTGCCAAAAACGAGAAGAAAAAGGTAAATTCGCAAAAATGTTCTAATTTTCACCAAGAACACAAAAATATCGTAAAAAACAAGATTTTTGTTTAAAATATTACTCGAACAATATTTTTAAAATTGTCCTAAAATGGGATCTGAAAGTTATCAAAATTCATCGAGATGTCCAATAATATGGTGCGAGTAGTAATTGAAAAATGACACTTAAGTTCAAAAATATTTTGTTGCGCTCGCCTTTAAAAAATGATTATTCAACCCAAAAATCGCAATTTTTTTTGGACAAAGTGGGACAACCTTGAAAATCCAAAAAAATTGAAAATTTTCTTCCATTTGACAATAGCAAAAATACATGTCGCTAATTTGATGTCTACAATATCATTTCCTGGATAATTTGCGAATTTATTCAAATGGTAGTGCAATTTGTATTGGTTTTGCCAAAAACGAGAAGAAAAAGGTAAATTCGCAAAAATGTTCTAATTTTCACCTAGAACACAAAAATATCGTAAAAAACATGATTTTTGTTTAAAATATTACTCGAAAACTAATTTTTAAAATTGTCCTAAAATGGAATCTGAAAGTTATCCAAATTCATAGAGATGTTCAATAATATGAACTGGCAATTAGTAATTGAAAAACGACACTTAAGTTCAGAAAGACCATGCTGCCCTTGCCTTTAATAAATGATTATTCAACCCACAAATTGCATTTTATTTTTGTAAAATTGGGACTACCTTGAAAAGCCAAAAAATTGAAAATTTTCTTCAATTTGACAATAGCAAAAATACATGTCAAAATTTGATGTCTACAATATCATTTCCTGGACCACGATGACATTTTTTGGGGTTCAAGGAAACAAAAAACAAAAAAAAAATTTTTTTTTTAAAAAAAAAATTATTTAAAAACACATTAGAGAACACAAAAATATCGTAAAAAACATGATTTTTGTTTAAAATATTACTCGAAAACTAATTTTTAAAATTGTCCTAAAATGGAATCTGAAAGTTATCCAAATTCATCGAGATGTTCAATAATATGAACTGGCAATTAGTAATTGAAAAACGACACTTAAGTTCAAAAAGGCCATGTTGCCCTTGCCTTTAAAAATGATTAATCAACCCACAAATTGCAATTTTTATTGTCAAATTGGAACTACCTTGAAAAGCCGAAAAAATTGAAAATTTTCTTCAATTTGACAATAGCAAAAATACTTGTCAAAAATTTTATGTCTACAATATCATTTCCTGGACCGCTATGATATTTTTTGGGGCTCAATATGCCTGAACGGGGCTCGATAAATGAAATGCAATTTATACTATAGATGCAGCTCGACTATTATCTGGTAGTGCAATTTGTATTGGTTTTGCCAAAAACGAGAAGAAAAAGGTAAATTCGCAAAAATGCTCTAATTTTCACCTAGAACACAAAAATATCGTAAAAAATAGGATTTTTGTTTAAAAATTTTACTTGAAAATTAATTTTTAAAATTGTCCTAAAGTGGACTCTGAAAGTTATCCAAATTCATCAAGATGTTCAGTAATATGAACTGGCAATTAGTAATTGAAAAACGACACTTAAGTTCAAAAAGACCATGTTGCCCTTGCTTTTAAAAAATGATTATTCAACCCACAAATTGCAATTTTTTTTTGTCAAATTGGGACAACCTTGAAAAGCCAAAAATATTGAAAATTTTCTTCAATTTGACAATAGCCAAAATACATGTCAAAACTTTGATGTCTACAATATCATTTCCTGGACCACTATGACATTTTTTGGGGCTCAAGAAGATTTGTGAACGGGGCTCCATAAATCAGCTCGACAATTATCTGGTAGTGCAACTTTGTATTGGTTTTGCCAAAAACGAGAAGAAAAAGGTAGATTCGCAAAAATGTTCTAATTTTCACCGAGAACACAAAAATATTGTAAAAAACATGATTTTTGTTTAAAATATTACTCGAACACTAATTTTTAAAATTGTCCTAAAATGGGATCTGAAAGTTATCCAAATTCATCGAGATGTTTAATAATATGAACTGGCAATTAGTAATTGAAAAACGACACTTAAGTTCAAAAAGACCATGTTGCACTCGCCTTGAAAAAATGATTATTCAACTCACAAATTGCAATTTTTTTTTGAGAAATTGGGACAACCTTGAAAATCCAAAAAAATTGAAAATTTTCTTCAATTTGACAATAGCAAAAATACATGTCACTAATTTGATGTCTACAATATCATTTCCTGGACCGCTATGACATTTTTTGGGGCTCAATATGCCTGAACGGGGCTCGATAAATCAGCTCGACTATTATCTGGTAGTGCAATTTGTATTGGTTTTGCCAAAAACGAGGAAGAAAAAGGTAAATTCGCAAAAATGCTCTAATTTTCACCTAGAACACAAAAATATCGTAAAAAACATGATTTTTGTTTAAAATATTACACGAAAACTAATTTTTAAAATTGTCCGAAAATGGAATCTGAAAGTTATCCAAATTCATCGGGATGTTCAATAATATGAACTGGCAATTACTAATTGAAAAACGACACTTAAGTTCAAAAGATCATGTTGCCCTTGCCTTTAAAAAATGATTATTCAACCCACAAATTGCATTTTTTTTTTTTGTCAAATTGGGACTACCTTGAAAAGCCAAAAAAAATTGAAAATTTTCTTCAATTTGACAATAGCAAAAATACATGTCAAAAACATTGATGTCTACAATATCATTTCCTGGACCACTATGACATTTTTTGGGGCTCAATATGCCTGAACGGGGCTTGATAAATCAGCTCGACTATTATGTGGTAGTGCAATTTTGTATTGGTTGTGCCAAAAAAGAGAAGAAAAAGGTAAATTCGCAAAAATGTCTTTACACTCTAATGTTCACCTAGAACACAAAAAAATCGTAAAAAACATGATTTTTTTTAATAATATTACTCGAAAACTAATTTTTAGAATTGTCCTAAAATGAAATCTGAAAGTTATCCAAATTCATCGAGATGTTCAATAATATGAACTGGCAATTAGTAATTGAAAAACGACACAGAAGTTCGAAAAGACCATGTTGCCCTTGCCTTTAAAAAATGATTATTCAACCCACAAATTGCAATTTTTTTTTGTCAAATTGGGACTACCTTGAAAAGCCAAAAAAATTGAAAATTTTCTTCAATTTGACAATAGAAAAAATACATGTCAAAAATTTGATGTCTACAATATCATTTCCATGGACCGCTATGACATTTTTTGGGGCTCAATATGCCTGAACGGGGCTCGATAAATCAGCTCGACTATTATCTGGTAGTGCAATTTGTATTGGTTTTGCCAAAAACGAGAAGAAAAAGGTAAATTCGCAAAAATGTTCTAATTTTCACCAAGAACACAAAAATATCATTAAAAAACAAGATTTTTGTTTAAAATATTACTCGAACAACATTTTTTAAAATTGTCCAAAAAAATTGGATCTGAAAGTTATCCAAATTCATCGAGATGTCCAATAATATGAACTGGCGAGTAGTAATTGAAAAACGACACTTAAGTTCAAAAATACCATGTTACGCTCGCCTTTAAAAAATGATTATTCAACTCACAAATTGCAATTTTTTTTTGACAAAGTGGGACAACCTTGAAAATCCAAAAAAATTGAAAATTTTCTTCAATTTGACAATAGCAAAAATACATGTCGCTAATTTTATGTCCACAATATCATTTCCTGGACCGCTATGACATTTTTTGGGGCTGAATATGCTGAACGGGGCTCGATAAATCAGCTCGATAATTATTTCGGTAGTGCAATTTGTATTGGTTTTGCCAAAAACGAGAAGAAATGTGTAAATTCGCAAAAATGTTCTAATTTTCACCTAGAACACAAAAATATCGTAAAAAACTTGATTTTTGTTTAAAATCAATTTTAGGTTACTCGAAAACTAATTTTTAAAATTGTCCTAAAATGGAATCTGATATTATCCAAATTCATAGAGATGTTCAATAATATGAACTGGCAATTAGTAACTGAAAAAGGACACTTATGTTCAGAAAGACCATGCTGCCCTTGCCTTTAATAAATGATTATTCAACCCACAAATTGCATATTATTTTTGTAAAATTGGGACTACCTTGAAAAGCCAAAAAAATTGAAAATTTTCTTCAATTTGACAATAGCCAAAATACAAGTCAAAACTTTGATGTCTACAATATCATTTCCTGGACCACGATGACATTTTTTGGGGTTCCATATGCCTGAACGGGGCTCGATAAATCAGCTCGACTATTATCTGGTAGTGCAATTTGTATTGGTTTTTATAAAAATGAGAAGAAAACGGTAAATTTGCAAAAATGCTATAATTTTCACCTAGAACACAAAAATATCGTAAAAAACATGATTTTTGTTTAAAATATTACTCGAAAACTAATTTTTAAAATTGTCTTCTAAAATGGAATCTGAAAGTTATCCAAATTCATCGAGATGTTCAATAATATGAACTGGCAATTAGTAATTGAAAAACGACACTTAAGTTCAAAAAGACCATGTTGCCCTTGGCTTTAAAAAATGATTATTCAACCCACAAATTGCAATTTTTATTGTCAAATTGGAACTACCTTGAAAAGCCGAAAAAATTGAAAATTTTCTTCAATTTGACAATAGCAAAAATACATGTCAAAAATTTTCAATTTACACATTACAATTCAATTTTCAAAATCATTTTTTGGGGCTCAATATGCCTGAACGGGGCTCGATAAATCAGCTCGACTATTATCTGGTAGTGCAATTTGTATTGGTTTTGCCAAAAACGAGAAGAAAAAGGTAAATTCGCAAAAATGCTCTAATTTTCACCTAGAACACAAAAATATCGTAAAAAATATGATTTTTGTTTAAAAATTTTACTTGAAAATTAATTTTTAAAATTGTCCTAAAGTGGACTCTGAAAGTTAGCTCCAAATTCATCAAGATGTTCAATAATATGAACTGGCAATTAGTAATTGAAAAACGACACTTAAGTTCAAAAAGACCATGCTGCCCTTGCTTTTAAAAAATGATTATTCAACCCACAAATTGCAATTTTTTTTTGTCAAATTGGGACAACCTTGAAAAGCCAAAATATTTGAAAATTTTCTTCAATTTGACAATAGCCAAAATACATGTCAAAACTTTGATGTCTACAATATAGATTTCATAGACATGTATTTTTGGGGCTCAATTTGGCACGAGCGGCTCCATAAATCAGCTCGACAATTATCTGGTAGTGCAATTTGTATTGGTTTTGCCAAAAACGAGAAGAAAAAGGTAAATTCGTAAAAATGTTCTAATTTTCACTGAGAACACAAAAATATTGTAAAAAACATGATTTTTGTTTATAAGATTACTCGAACAATAATTTTTAAAATTGTCCTAAAATGGGATCTAGATGTGTATAAGAGACAGTTATTGAACATTTTTAATTAATTTGCCAGTAATTAGTAATTGAAAAACGACACTTAAGTTCAAAAAGACCATGTTGCGCTCGCCATTGAAAAAATGATTATTCAACTCACAAATTGCAATTTTTTTTTGACAAATTGGGACAACCTTGAAAATCCAAAAAAAATTGAAAATTTTCTTCAATTTGACAATAGCAAAAAAACATGTCACTAATTTGATGTCTACAATATCATTTCCTGGACCGTTCTTGACTTTTTTTGGGGCTCAATATGCCTGAACGGGGCTCGATAAATCAGCTCGACTATTATCTGGTAGTGCAATTTGTATTGGTTTTGCCAAAAACGAGAAGAAAAGGTAAATTCGCTAAAAATGCTCTAATTTTCACCTAGAACACAAAAATATAGTAAAAAACATGATTTTTGTTTAAAATATTAATCGAAAACTAATTTTTAAAATTGTCTAGAAAATGGAATCTGAAAGTTATCCAAATTCATCGAGATGTTCAATAATATGAACCAATTACTAATTGAAAAGCGACACTTGAATGTGAAAGTTATCCAAATTCATCGAGATGTTCAATAATATGAACTGGCAATTAGTAATTGAAAAACGACACTTAAGTTCAAAAAGACCATGTTGCCCTTGCCTTTAAAATAATGATTATTCAACCCACAAATTGCAATTTTTTTTTGTCAAATTGGGACTACCTTGAAAAGCCAAAAAAATTGAAAATTTTCTTCAATTTGACAATAGAAAAAATACATGTCAAAAATTTGATGTCTACAACCACTATGACATTTTTTGGGGCTCAATATGCCTGAACGGGGCTCGATAAATCAGCTCGACAATTATCTGGTAGTGCAATTTGTATTGGTTTTGCCAAAAACGAGAAGAAAAAGGTAAATTCGCAAAAATTTCTAATTTTCACCAAGAACACAAAAATATCGTAAAAAACAAGATTTTTGTTTAAAATAATACTCGTACAATATTTTTTAAAATTGTCCTAAAATGGGATCTGAAAGTTATCCAAATTCGTCGAGATGTCCAATAATATGAACTGGCGAGTAGTAATTGAAAAACGACACTTAAGTTCAAAAATACCATGTTACGCTCGCCTTTAAAAAATGATTATTCAACTCACAAATTGCAATTTTTTTTTGTATTGACAAAGTGGGACAACCTTGAAAATCCAAAAAAATTGAAAATTTTCTTCAATTTGACAATAGCAAAAATACATGTCGCTAATTTGATGTCTACAATATCATTTCCTGGACCGCTATGACATTTTTTGGGGCTGAATTTGATTGAACAGGGCTCGATAAATCAGCTCGACAATTATCTGGTAGTGCAATTTGTATTGGTTTTGCCAAAAACGAGAAGAAAAAGGTAAATTCGCAAAAATGCTCTAATTTTCACCGAGAACACAAAAATATCGTAAAAAACATGATTTTTGTTTAAAATATTACTCGAAAACTAATTTTTAAAATTGTCCTAAAATGGAATCTGATAGTTATCCAAATTCATAGAGATGTTCATTAATATGGCGGCGCCCCAAAAAATGTTATAACATCACTTAAGTTCATAAAGTATTTTTGCCCTTACCTTTAACAAATGATTTTTCAATTTTTTTGCATTTTATTTTTGTAAAATTGGGACTACCTTGAAAAGTTACCAAAAAAATTGAAAATTTTCTTCAATTTGACAATAGCAAAAATACATGTCAGAAATTTGATGTCTACAATATCATTTCCTGGACCACGATGACATTTTTTGGGGTTCCATATGCCTGAACAGGGCTCGATAAATCAGCTCGACTATCGACATGTATTTTTGGTTTTGTCAAAAACGAGAAGAAAACAGTAAATTTGCAAAAATGTTATAATTTTCACCTAGAACACAAAAATATCGTAAAAAACATGATTTTTGTTAAAAATATTACTCGAAAACTAATTTTTAAAATTGTCCTAAAATGGAATCTGAAAGTTATCCAAATTCATCGAGATGTTCAATAATATGAACTGGCAATTAGTAATTGAAAAAGGACACTGAAGTTCAAAAAGCCATGTTGCCCTTGCCTTTAATGATGATTATTCAACCCACAAATTGCAATTTTTTTTGTCAAATTGGAACTACCTTGAAAAGCCATAAAAATTGAAAATTTTCTTCAATTTGAACAATAGCAAAAATACTTGTCAAAAATTTTATGTCTACAATATCATTTCCTGGACCGCTATGATATTTTTTGGGGCTCAATATGCCTGAACGAGGCTCGATAAATCAGCTCGACTATTATCTGGTAGTGCAATTTGTATTGGTTTTGCCAAAAAAGAGAAAAAAAGGTAAATTCGCTAAAATGCTCTAATTTTCACCGACTTGGTAAAAGTGCAGTTCCAAACATCATTTTGTTTAATAATCTGTCTCTTATACACATTAATTTTTAAAATTGTCCTAAAGTGGAAATTGAAAGTTATCCAAATTCATCAAGATGTTCAGTAATATGAACTAGGCAATTAGTAATTGAAAAACGACACTTTCTGTTCAAAAAGACCATGCTGCCCTTGCTTTTAAAAAATGATTATTCAACCCACAAATTGCAATTTTTTTTTGTCAAATTGGGACAACCTTGAAAAGCCAAAAATATTGAAAATTTTCTTCAATTTGACAATAGCCAAAATACATGTCAAAACTTTTTTTCCAATTTTTTTGAAAAAAAAACATGATTTTTGTTTAAAATATTACTCGAAAACTAATTTTTAAAATTGTCCTAAAATGGAATCTGAAAGTTATCCAAATTCATCGAGATGTTCAATAATATGAACTGGCAATTAGTAATTGAAAAACGACACTTAAGTTCAAAAAGACCATGTTGCCCTTGCCTTTAAAAAATGATTATTCAACTCACAAATTGCAATTTTTTTTTGACAAATTGGGACAACCTTGAAAATCCAAAAAAATTGAAAATTTTCTTCAATTTGACAATAGCAAAAATACATGTCACTAATTTGATGTCTACAATATCATTTCCTGGACCGTCTATGACATTTTTTGGGGCTCAATATGCCTGAACGGGGCTCGATAAATCAGCTCGACTATTATCTGGTAGTGCAATTTGTATTGGTTTTGCCAAAAACGAGAAGAAAAAAGGTAAATTCGCAAAAATGCTCTAATTTTCACCTAGAACACAAAAATATCGTAAAAACATGATTTTTGTTTAAAATATTACAAAAACTAATTTTTAAAATTGTGCGAAAATGGAATAACATCTGTCTCTTATACACATCTAGACATTGTATAAGAGACTGGCAATTAGTAATTGAAAAATGACACTTAAGTTCAAAAAGACCATGTTGCCCTTGCCTTTAAAAAATGATTATTCAACCCACAAATTGCAATATTTTTTTTGTCAAATTGGGACTACCTTGAAAAGCCAAAAAAATTGAAAATTTTCTTCAATTTGTGTATAAGAGACAGATTGTAGACATCTAATTTATCATTTCGGACCACTATGACATTTTGGGGCTCAATATGCACAGGCAGCATATTGATAAATTTTTGGCAAAACCAATACAAATTAGATGTGTATAAGAGTTCAGGTTTTCGAGTAATGATTTATGTAAAAAATATTATCTAGAAAACTAATTTTTAGGGCATATTGTCCTAAAATGGAAACTGAAAGTTATCCAAATTCATTGAGATGTTCAATAATATGAACAGGCAATTAGTAATTGAAAATGAACACTTAAGTTCAGAAAAACGATGTTGCCCTTGCCTTTCAAAAATGATTATTCAACCCACAAATTGCAATTTTTTTTTGTCAAATTGGGACTACCTTGAAAAGCCAAAAAAATTGAAAATTTTCTTCAATTTGACAATAGAAAAAATACATGTCAAAAATTTGATGTCTACAATATCATTTTGCACAGTTTTAACAATTAGTTTTCGAGTAATAATATGCACGAGCAGGGCTCGATAAATGCTTCGATTGTCTGGTAGTGCAATTTGTAAGTAGTAATTGAAAAACGACACTTAAGTTCAAAAATACCATGTTGCGCTCGCCTTTAAAAAATGATTATTCAACTCACAAATTGCAATTTTTTTTTGACAAATTGGGACAACCTTGAAAATCCAAAAAAATTGAAAATTTTCTTCAATTTGACAATAGCAAAAATACATGTCGCTAATTTGATGTCTACAATATCATTTCCTGGACCGCTATGACATATTTTGAGGCTGAATATGTCTCGTTTACGGGCTCGATAAATCAGCTCGACTATTATCTGGTAGTGCAATTTGTATTGGTTTTGCCAAAAACGAGAAGAAAAGGTAAAACACATCTAGATGTGTATTTTTTTTTGTCAAATTGGGACTACCTTGAAAAGCCAAAAAAATTGAAAATTTTCTTCAATTTGACAATAGCAAAAATACATGTCAAAAATTTGATGTCTACAATATCATTTCCTGGACCACTATGACATTTTTTTGGGGCTCAATATGCCTGAACGGGGCTCGATAAATCAGCTCGACTATTATCTGGTAGTGCAATTTGTATTGGTTTTGCCAAAAATGAGAAGAAAAGGTAAATTCGCAAAAATGCTCTAATTTTCACTAGAACACAAAGTGTATAAGAGACAGGTACAGGCTCTTATACACATCTAGATGTGTATAAGAGACAGAATTAAAATTGCACTACCACATAAT